>CM062817.1:416977628-418177628 GCA_031772625.1 Pinus tabuliformis
AAAGCCACAGTAATAATATAAAGACCTTGAGACATTGTCACAACATAATCCATATAGAACAACAATGTAGCTACAAAATTCAAATGTGAATGATATGTTTGTCTGTGGTAGACTAGGGCTTTACCTTAGGTTAGCTTTAGATTGATTTTGTAAGTCAACTTTATGTTCATTTTCTCTGTGTGCGCTTTGTTGATAACACCGCTAAAACTTTAGATTCAATTTAAAACATATAGGATAGGAAACATGGTAGGAATTTTATTTGTATTTATTTTTTTATTTTCTTAATATAATATTAACAAAATAATTAATTTATATATTTAATAAATATAATAATTATTTAAATAACCATGGAAAAAATTTAATGATTTAATATACATTAATAAATCAAACAAATATTTTGTAATTTTTTATAATAAAACAAATTTTAAAATTTTAAAATTATTAATTATAAAATATAAAAAATAATTTATTGAAATCCATAAGTACAAATTAATATGTCGATACATTCATTATTATAATAAGAATTTAAAAATTAAAATTTTACAAAATTATTTTGGTTTCAAAATTAAGTTTTTACTTAATATAACAATGGACTAAAAACTTAATTTTGAAACAAAAATAAATTTGTAAAGTTTTAATTTTTAAATTCTTAGTATAATAATAAATATGTAAATATAGTAATTAACATAATCACATGGTTAATATATGTTGATAAGCATATATCAATTACATGTGTATATTTATATCAATATCAATATTAATATTAAGATTAATAATAATTAATATTAATATTAATTATTATATTATATATAAACCATAATATTAAACTAAAAAAATTAAATTTTAATTCATAAACTTAATATTAAACATTAATATTAAATCCAATTTTGTATTGTTGCAATGTGACATTGAATAAATTGAAATGTAATGTAATATTGTGATAATGATAGTTACATTAATTGTCACAATTTGAAAAAACTTGTCACAATACAATGTTGAATATATTATTTTACCATTCCAATGTCACAATATTAATCCCTAATATTAAACCCAATATTATAAGTGTTAATATTATAAACCCGATATTATAATGTCAATATTAAAACCTACTATTAAACCCAATATTATAAACCCTAATTTTGTAATGTTGTAATGCGACGTTGAATAAATTTCAATATAATGTAACATTGCAACAATTATTGTCACATTATGATAATGTTTGTCACAATGCAACAATGGATAGATTTCTTTACCATCCCAAGGTCACAATATCAAACCCTAACATTAAACCCAATATTATAAACCCTTACATTATAAAGCATAATATTATAAACCCAATATTAAACCCCAATATTAAACCAAATGTTATAAACCCAATATTAAATCCTAATATGAAACCCAATATTATAAACCCTAATATTAAACGCAATATTAGAAACCCTAATATTATAAATCCAATATTAAAATCTAATATTAAACCCAATATTATAATATCATCATGGTCAACTATTTAAACAATGACAATCAACATTGAGTTCGTTTGTCTATGTTCACTAATGTGGTTGACTATGTTTGGCTATTAATATTAATCAATAATAATGACAAGAGATTATCTGTGGATGAAGATGAGAAGTGTTGACTCTCAAACATACTCAACAACATTAGTAAATGTGGTTGATTGATTTTGTAATGTTGTAATGCGATGTTGAGTAAATTGCAATGTATTGTAACATAGCGACAATGATTGTCACATTGTAACAATGTTTGTGACAATGTGGCATTGGATAGATTTCTATACATTTCGACATCATGGTCACCATGGTCAACCATTGTCAACCATGGTCAACTTAAGCCATAATATTATAAACCGTATATATTAAACCCTAATTTTATAAGCCATAATATATATACACCCTAATTTATCTAAACCCTAATATTATGTCAATAGGGACACATGGTCAACCATAACTTAGCCACATGGTCAACCATCATCAACTATCACCACTATGGTTGACTATAGTTAACTATGACTGACTATAATTAACTATGGTAACCATGGTCAACGATTATTGACTGTTGTCACTCACTGCTTTTTCATCACTAGTGGCTTCAAAAGCCAAATAATAGTGATGCATGATGCCAAATTTTTAGCCACAGAAGCTACCAAAATGATATGGGACCCTCTCCAATTCATAATCCTCGAAAAGATCTTTCCGAGGGTATATAGAAGTCCAAAAAAGGGTTCTTGGATCAGAAGTTAGGGCCTCTTGAAGAATCCCTCTAAAAAGCTCAAAAACCCAAAAATGGCTAAGTCTGAGGGAAAAATCACATATCAGCGTCGGCGGGTCAGGGAACCATGTTTATCGGTATCGACGGGATTTAAGTCCTGAAGACTACGTCCGGGGGGCACTTGTGATATGATGTAATATCGTCGAGGGCCGATTGCGATACAATGCAATATCACTGGGGGCCCAAAAATTCATTAATAAAGAAAATGGTTAAGGATCTCCTTTAAGCTGACTCATCTTCATCTGATTGGGGTGCACATGCGATGGTACAAGTGGCATGTGAACAGCCATTTGGGCCTGCCTTCCCTCCACATGCATATTAATGCCCCGCTAATGAAAAGACTCGATATTTACTCCTCTGATGTGACATTCCTCCTCAAGTACTCTGTAGATTCCTGGTACATGAATTGGCTCAGTTCGACAGTTTGGGTAATGAATTTGGGTGGTAAGGATTTTGGAAGCGGTTGGTGCTATGTCTATAGCGCCTCACTGGGGCTCTAGCCTTGGGTGAGGAGGGTAGACGATGTTTGTAGTTGCTTGGCATGGATTTACATCAATCTCCTGGTCTGCCCTTAGGACCTTGGCATGCAGATAGTCACGGTTCGGTTCTTCTCCCTTGCTTCTATTGGAAGCAAACCTATTTCATTACTTCGCCGGTTCTTGGCTCCTCTCCTGCTTGTGTGGACCATTGTAGGTTTGTACCGATATGTGGGCTTTCAATTGGTATTTGGTATCTTATGCTTTGAATGAGTGTGTATCTTTTGGCCCAAAGGAATTTTTAATCTCTTGGCCAACATTTGGGGTGGGGGTTCTGTTTATGTGAGGATTTGGGGTGGTGTCTCATAAGTGTTTCGCTTCGGCACTTGGTCTGGGAAAATGGGTGCCCCTCTCGCCTTCGTCGTAGTGCTATTGGGCTAGTGGTTCATCCCTTCTTAGGTTAGTGAGTTCGTGGGTCTAGATTGCATTGTTTCCTTTGCAGGTTTTCAAAAGATTTCTTTGTGGGATCCCCCTACTGCAAGCCACCACCCTCGGTGAACAACAAGATGTCTTTCCAGTAGGGCCACCCTCGTCGTAGGCAGGGGTAGCAGGCCCAGGTTGGGCGACTCGAGCCAGGCCATCGTTCGTCCTCCGCTACCTCTTCTAGTTAGGAAACAGAGGATGTTGAGGCTCTTCCCCCAACTAATTTTCCAAGCCCCCTGGTAACACCTGCCTCTATGGAATCGATCGCCGAGCAGTTGCAGCACATACAAATTAACATTGACATTTTACGGGACCACATGTATGAAGACTGTAATGAAATTATTGCCTATCTCACTAATATACAATGCAACTAGAATATCATTCTAGACTAGTTGGACAACCTTCGGCACAATGAATGTCACACAAACGACCACCTCCACAGCTTAGAGGCACGGGTGGAACATATCGACTTCCACATTCATCACCGTGTTGGCTACTTTGCAGCTCCCCTTGTAATGTCCCCTCATCCTCCTCCTTGATATGCTTCTATTAGTTCTCGTACCTTTTTGTGTCTCTCACAATATGTTAAGGCATCATAGCCATTCAAAAATAATGTATGCAAAATGTCTATCTTGGTATTCTGCAACCCTCATTCTCAAAAATTCTAGTCAGAATGAAGGAGCCAAGATTGTTGATAGCATTTTTGACGCTATGCTATTTTGAACATCTAATGAAAGTCATTTTGAACGACAAAAAAACACTCAATTACTTTACCAGTAGTTTACTTTTTGTTTAATAAATATTTGGTAGATATTTTTATCAAAACCTATGGTGGTTAACATATATATAAATAATTATTATTCACGATTAAATAAAAGTTTAATAAATTATTTATATACACAAAGTATACGATAATATTCATTAATATAAATAAATTAAATAACTAATACACAATTATAGGATGAGGGATTCAATCTAAACTCTGCAAAGATATATACAATCTGCTTCTCTCGATATGAATCTATGACTTATTATAAAGAAGCACGTGTTCTTAACTTTTGAGCTGATTCAAGTTATACAATATATTAGCAATGTGTCCATGAAAATAAAACAATAATAAAAATTATACTACACACAAATATTTTCGTAATTCCAAATTATTAAGAAACCTCACTATCCATGGATATATCGATTTTAAGTATAACTTGACCTTGATATCAAACTTAAATTATCATTCTTATTATTAGTAATTTAAATATTTTAGATTTTAAAAATTTTCCAATTATGTTTTTCTCAAATTTTCCCAAATCTTGAAAAAAATAAAAAAATTATCTAACCAAAAATAATTTCTCAAAAACATGCTAAACATAAAATAATTAAATAACAATATTGCTCCTCTACAAAAACATTAATATTACCCCTCTATAAACTACTTTAAAAGCATAATTAAATATAAAAAAAGCCTTGACACATTGACACTAAATACCAATAATAACAACGTATAAATAACTTTTAATTTAGAAGCCGGAGAACCCACAGTGATAACCATTTTTCATCAACGTTTCAAATCCCAACAGGGATCCATCATCAAGACATTCTTGAATGATGATAGTAGAGGAGATTTAATGAGGGTATTAAATAGTTTATAATAGTATGAAGTGGGAAGATTAAATGAATGTCAGCTATTTGTTTTAACTATTTTTATTTATTATTTATTTTTTAATTAATTTTAAGAATTTTAAGGTATTTTTCAAATAGATCAAAATAATAATTAATCAAAATTATCGTAACAAGTATTTATTATTTTAGTTAATATTCAACATATATTAATAATAATATTAAACTTAATAATAATGTTAATGTAAATGTATCAATAATAATTAATAATTAATAACTAATAATAATAATAATAATAATAATAATAATAATAATAATAATAATAATTAATAATAATAATAAATAATTAATAACTAATAATAATTAATATAATAATAATTATTAATTATTAATTATAATTAAACTAATAAATATTAATAATATTAATGTTAAAGAATTAATAATAATTAATAATTAATCACTATTAATAATATCAATGTTATTAATATCAATGTTAATGTGTTAATAATAATTAATAACTAATATTTATTAATAATATTAATTTTAGTGTGTTAATAATAACACACTATTTTATTTGGCATTTACATCGATGTGATGGCACGATCTTAGCTAGGATAGTCATCATCGTTCTTCTCTATGCTAACGATATTGTTCTTTTCGCAAGGTGCCCATTTGATCTTGATAAGCAACTAAGGCTTCTTAAGGATTTCTGCTCTACCATGGGTATGACTGTTAACAATGACAAAACAAAAGTTATGATTATCAAATCCAAGAAGGACACTTACGCTTATTTTATGTACGACAATAATAACTTGGAGGAAGTGTATTCTTACAAGTACCTAGGAATTGATATTCATCACAAGCTCAATTGGAACCATAGCATTGACAAAAGGATTAATGGGGGGTGGAAAGCTTATTTTGGTATTTAAAATAATTGTAAAACATCAAACCTCGTAATGTGGGATAAAAAGAAGTTCCTCTTTGAAACTTTAGTCACTCATGTTATCTTATATGGCTGTGAGGTTTGGGGTTTCAGCATCTCCAGAGAATCATGGAGAAAGATTGAGCAAATCCAGAAGCGTTTTATAACTTATAACCTGAAAATTAAAAGTAATACACCCTATCCTATTCTCCTTATAGAAGCAGGTTTTTCCCCTATTGGGAACCTAGCTATGATTAGGTTTCTGCTATACAAGCACAAACTCAATAACATAGACGATCATAGACTTCCTAAGCTAGCTTTAAATTCCATCCAAAACCACTTAAGGCTCAATCGGGGGTGGCATAAAGACACAAGGGCCTGGTTAAACTATTGGGAGATCAAAGAGAACGATGCATTACAAAACATAAATAACATTAAAGATATTGTTACTTCTAAGTTCAAAGAAAAAATGTGGTGTGAGAAAGATTTAGCGGCTAAAAGAAAATTAAGTTATTATAAGAACGTCATCAACCCCACCCTAGAAGATCAAATGTATCTCTCTATTTTAACTAGCTCAAAGAATAAAATTAATATAGCAAAGATTAGAACGAATTCTCATGAGCTCCATAGTGAAACAGGTCGTTCGGCAGTTCCTAAAACGCCATGGATGGAAAGGATATGCCATATATGTGAGAATAGGAACATTGAGGATGAAAACCACTTCCTCTTAGAGTGCCCCGCGTACAACCACATTAGATCTCAGTTTCACAATCTTTGTTACAATACTGACCTTCCTAGCCTTTTACAATGTCAAAATTATAGTGAGCTCGGGAGGCTTCTCTCCAAGCTTTTTGAGCATAGGAATAAAATCTTAAATCAAAATAAATAATTTGTTTCTTTAGGTCTAATAGACCAATGTTTGGTCTCAGCGGACGTTAACCATTATCATCATCAATAATTAGTAATTAATAACTTACAATATTAATTTTAATGTATTAATAATAATTAATAATTAATAAACAATAATTAATAATAATTAATAATAAAATAATGTTAATGTATTAATAATAATAATTAATAATTAACAACTAATAATTAATAATAATATTAATGTTCTAATTTATACCTAATAGAGAAGCAACTAACTACTAAATGCTAGAAAAGGAAAGAGAAACTTATCTGCTGAGCTCTATACCTGAGATGTACTACCACTCTTAATTTCTCTGATTAAGGAAAGACAACTTCCACTAATCTCAATACCATTATCCCTGTTGAGATTATGTGGATGTTTGATAATTTCAGGAGCTTCTCTGATCTTCTGCCTGTGATGTTTATCTTCATGTGCGATAATTGAAGCATTTTCCAAGCAGACATGGTGCTTGGTTTTTGAGGAATGCTCTGCAAGGGCCGAAGTTCGAGACCTTTCATTCCTAATATCAGCTCCATGTTCCTTGAGTCTAGTCTGCAAGGATCGACCTGTTTCACCAATGTAACTTTTTCCACATGAGCAATCTATTTTATAGACTCCCTTAAGTTGATGTCTATTAATATTATCCTTGATAGACCTCATACCTTGCCTAATAGTTCTAGGTTCTGAGAATTGCGTGATTATGTTTTTATTTCTAAGGATTTTTGCAATTTTATCAGTCACTCCTTAAATATAAGGAAGAAAAACCCTCCCACACTGAGGTTGGTCTTGATCATTAGGCTTATGAAATAACACCTTTCTTTCAACTTTCTTTATAGCTACTTTAATTTCTTTTTCATTGTAGCCTATACCTTTAAAAGCTGAGACTAAATGCTTCTTTTCTTCATCCAAATGCTCAGAGTCAGAAATTCGAAGGGCTATGATGGCGAGAGTGTTTAGAACACCAAACTTCTAGGCTAGGTGATGGTGGGAATCAGCGTGGAGGTAGTTTTTTGTGTGGGTTGACTTCCTGAAAACCTTATGTCCCAAAGAGCCATCCTTCTTTCTGATGATGAGCACATCTAAAAATGGGATGCTCATGTTTTCTTCAAGTTCCATAGTGAATTTTATCTCTGGAGAGATAGAGTTAAGATGAATAAAAATCTTGTCAAGCTCTGTTTTACCATGAGTCCATTTTATATTGGTATCATCAACGAATCGCTTCCACCAAGTTGGCTTCCAAGGGTATGATTCAAGGGCTTTCTTTTCAAAGTATTCCATGTATAAGTTGGCCACAATTGGTGAAAGGGGTGATCAGATTGCCACCCCAGATGTCTGCTTATAATATTCTCCTTGGAAGGTGGAAACAGTTGATCGTAAATAGATTTCAGCCAGTTTTGTTATTCCTGGATCAGTAACATCTTTTTTCACCTGAATGGCTTCATCAAGAGGGATCTTGGTGAATAAGGATACTACGTCAAAGCTAACAAGGATGTCATCAGGGTCTAACCTCTCATTTTTAATAAGGTTCACAAAGTCATGAGAGTCCTTAATGAAAGGATCAGTATTCCCAACAAGGGGTCTAAGGATTTTAGCAACATACTTAGCGAGTTCATAGGTAGGGGAGGCAATGGTATTAACTATTAGTCTAAGAGGAACACCCTCTTTATGGATCTCGGGTAAACCATAAATTCTTGGGATGGTTTCACAAGAAGGAATTAATTTCTTCTTTAACTTATCCTCAAGGTTGGAATCTGCAATTGTCTTTCTTACTTCTTTCATAATCTTGGGAATGGGATTATTGTTCAGCTTCTTGTAACTTCCACATCTAAGGTGTTCATTCATTTTACTAACATAGTCTTCTTTATCCAAGATCACCGCTGCCCCTCCCTTATCTGCCTTAAGAACCACAATTTTATCAATGTTTCGTAATGATTTAAAGGCAATTTGTTTTTCTTTTCTTAGGTTACTTTTGGGAGCTTTGGATTTTCTCAAAATGAGGGAGAACTCCTGTCTTAGGGTTTCCTTCTCTTCCAACGAAAGATTATTAATCCCATCCTCTATGCTACAAATCATATTCTCAATAGGAAGGTTTTTAGGAACAATTGTGAACCCTAAACCTTTGTTAAATGAGTCAGCTTGAGTCAGCTTCTGGTTTTTGTCTTTACCATATCCCTAACCCATACCATAATAATGACTCATTTCCTAGAGAGATTTAACGAAAATTTGGAAAGGAGGTTTCACTATCAGATCTTGGGTTTGGCTTTCATTTACACTTCCAATAGCCCTTGGGTCAAATCTCTTCATGATTAAAAGTAGGTCCAATCAAATGGCGGATGGGAAAATGCTTCCCTTTATTCCCCAATACCATCCTTCTCCAACCAAAAAATGTATTGATCTACAGAGGAATTTTTTTGTTATGTGAAAAAGGGATCCCATACACCTTCGAGCAAGATATGTATTGGGTGCACAAAAACAACCCGTCTCCCACCTCCCAAGGACAGACAAAAATTGCAACCCAAAAAAAAAAAAAATAAGAAACACCACCAACAAGACCTTCAACATCAATAAAATATAAGGTATCACAAAACTAGAAAGATTTTTGGACACAGAAGCATTGTTTTGCAGTCCGAATGCCTAGATCCAGAGTGAAAATGATAGATCTAACCCACACGACGGCTTAGAGCCCGTGATAACAAAAAAAAAAAAGAAGCCAGATTTGCAGAAAAGCACATTGCGAGAGGCTCCTCATGATTAAAAGTAGGTCCAATCAAACGGCGGATGGGAAAATGCTTCCCTTTATTCCCCAATACCATCCTTCTCCAACCAAAAAATGTATTGATCTACAGAGGAATTTTTTTGTTATGTGAAAAAGGGATCCCATACACCTTCGAGCAAGATATGTATTGGGTGCACAAAAACAACCTGTCTCCCACCTCCCAAGGACAGACAAAAATTGCAACCCAAAAAAAAAAAAAATAAGAAACACCACCAACAAGACCTTCAACATCAATAAAATATAAGGTATCACAAAACTAGAAAGATTTTTGGACACAGAAGCATTGTTTTGCAGTCCGAATGCCTAGATCCAGAGTGAAAATGATAGATCTAACCCACACGAGGGCTTAGAGCCCGTGATAACAAAAAAAAAGAAGAAGCCAGATTTGCAGAAAAGCACATTACGAGAGGCTCCTGTCTCCTTACATTATAAGAGAAAAACCATAGCATCAGGAGATCTATGGAATGGAGATGTGTTTGGTATTTTGTGCAAGAGGTTCATCGCTTGAAGGAGATCATCCACCATCGCCTCTCTAGAACTGATCTCAAAAGGTCGAAAATTGTTGAATGAAGTGAAAAAAAATAGGAGCTTTGTCGTAGCGAAGCATGTAGCGCAGAAAACTCCAACACTTCTCGTTAGAACCATGCAACTTTCAAGATTGAAACTTTGATGAAAAATATTTTTATATATTTATGAACTTAACATTTTTCATTGACATATATTTTAGTTTCTAATGTGATTTGTATAACATTGATTATAAAGGTTAGGAAAAGTGTTCTACTAAGTTTTAATATGATTATTGTTTAAATTTATTAATTATTTCATTATTATTTAAATTTATTTTACTATCATATGTATATTATAAAAATATATTATAATTTTTGTTTGGAAAAAAATGTTTATAATTTTATTAATAAAAATAAAATTATACAAGGAAAATTTTGAATTAAATTGATTTATTATTTCTCTTAATTTTTTTTATCACTTTCTAATTGAGTAGAAATTATGTTTTATTATTATGTTGATAAGTATGTTTATTTCATAATAGGCTTTCCAGAATTTTAATTTAATTACCAATACTTATTAGATGGATGATATAGATTTGATCTTCATGGAGTATGTCAGAATATTGTAAGATTCACAAATCAAGGATTAATTTTTATCATTAAGTTAGTTATGATCCTCTGAGAGATTGATCTCAAATTAAATAATTAAAGAAAATCTGATTCAACACTTGTCATATTCAACATGTGATATTGATAAGCCATGATATTATAACAAAAGCTATATACAAGTTAAAAAAATTCATGGTAGAGTGGGATGAATCTTCATGTTAGAAATATTGTTTAACTCATATTTTAGTTACTTTTATAATTAATAATAATCAAAGTTTAAAATAAAGTTATAATTCAGCTATTTTTTAATGGATTTTTATTTTTTATTTTTATTTTTTAATCTATGATTTTTTAATGTATTCCTGGGGTAAGTTTTGTTTCGCATATGAATAATTTTATTTAATTTATTTTTCATCTAACATTTCATTTTATATACCACTACAACATCTCCCCATACTTTAAAAGTTATGAAGCATCTCAAGGAAAAATATATAATGTTAGCTATTAACTCTACAGAGTATACATACCAAAAGAAAAAAAAAACCATATATACATACATAAGTAAAGAATCATTAAAAATGCACTTGCATATTTAGAAAATTACATGATGCATCAATATAAATTAAATGGCTAATAGACATCAATTCATGATAAGCATGCACTTTCTTCATTATACATCTCTTATTAAAATTTAAAAAATTATTAAAAATATATAGTTAAAAAAATATGTAACAAGGTTGTTAGCCATTAATCATGGAGATTTATTCTCAACTTTACAATAAAGATTATTAATATGTAAATAGATATTGTTACAACATCATATATCAATATCATAGATTATCAATAACACATGTTTAAAAAATCAACCATCACTTATTTTCTATAACACAACCTCATATCACTGACATTTTTAATTAATCAATTTAATTTAATTTAATTTAAAATAAAAATAAAACATAAACGATTTAAAAATAAATCATAAATCCCAATCTTCTATTTATAAATAAATACAAATATTTAGCGAAATCTAATTCCTATTATTCATCTTAATATCATTGATAATTAAAAATTTTGAAATTCTTTTCCAAATAAACAACTCTATCAAAATAAAAAGAACACCTATCATCATTTCAAAAAAAAAATGCCCTGTTTTCTATGGGAACGGAGAAGAGACGGTGGGCTGTTCAGATTTTACACAATTAAGCATGTCAACAACCACGTTCATCGGCGGCCTGAGATTGGGAGCAGATCGACTACAAAGCGTGGCAATCTCCATTATCGTCACTATTTTATCCTTCACGTTATTATAATCACTGCTACTTGTCAAACCCTCGTCAATTATTTCATCAATTCTCCCTTCCTGCGTCATCTTCGCAGCCCATGAGGTGATATGCACAAATTCTTCATCGTCCTCTTCTACCGCTGGAGGCTTTCCGCTTACCATTTCAAATAACACCACTCCGAAGCTATACACGTCTTGCTTTGTTGATGCTTTCACTCCATACCCACATTCTGCACAAAACATTAATCTTCGGAGTTTATGACTATTCGCATCAAATGGAATATGATTTACTAGCATAATAATAACAATAATTCGTGGATTCATTCAGCTTTGTAAACAGAAAACAAATGGAGATTTAGTACCGGGCGCAATGTAGCCAAGAGTCCCTCCAAAAAGAGAACTAGATTCAGATTCCACTGATGGATTTTTCAGTAGCCTGGCAAGTCCAAAATCTGCGATGTGTGCTACATATTCATCATCCAGCAATATGTTGGCAGACTTTTTGTCGCAGTGAATTATTGGAGGTTCGCAGTCGTGGTGTAGATATTTGAGTCCCTCTGCCACGCCCACTGCAACGTTGTACCGAGTCCCCCAGTCCAGCCTCTGATTAGGACGTTTCGATGCTCCGCCCAGATATTCCCACAACGATCCATTGACCATGTAGTCACACAAAAGAACTATTTCCTCATTCGTTCCATCATGCTCTCTTATCAGGTCCCGATGATGCAGGATGTTTCTGTGACGGGCGTGCTTCAAGGATTCGATCTCGTGCCTTAGACTGCGATATGCATTATCGTCCATGCCATGATTTGCTACTTTTAAGCAATTGGCCGCAAGGATTTTGTCTCGTCTTGGAATAGCTACGTTGTACACCATCCCGGATGTGCCAGAGCCGATGACGTAATCATCGCTGAAGTTCTCAGTGGCTTCTATTATATCTCTGTATTCGATTATACCTCGCCCATCTGCCGAATTAATACCCACTGTAGCATCTTCATTGTTGTGTCGCTCCTTCCTCGACCTTGATATTTTTATCATGTACATCAGCACAAGGCTGGAAATGATTATGGTCCCAAAACAGGCGATGGTAATCCCCGCCACTGCCACCGAGCTTATTCTTTTCTTATTACATGCAACTTCTGCATTGGAACAATTCTTGGTTGTCCGAGGTCCACAGAGACCTGGATTTCCCTCAAATGCATTCTGCGGACCTTGTAAAAATTTCCTCAATGAAGGAATGCTCCCTGTAAAAAGGTTGAAAGAGAAATTGAAACGATCCAGGCTCCTCCTGTCTAGGAAAGACTGAGGAATCTGACCGGAGAGCTGGTTATGGAAGACGTCCAAGGATTCAAGTAACGTCAAGCTTCCAATCTGAGGAGGAAGAGATCCTGAAAGATTGTTCCAGCTTAGATCTAACCCATATATGAGAGTGTCTGCTAGCATTCCCAACTCCAAAGGAATGGTCATGCTCAGTTTATTTCTAGCCAGGTATAGCTCACCTAATTGTCCGCAATTCCCCAATGAACGTGTCAGTGCGTTTATGCTCAAATTTAATTTCTCCAACATCTGAAGGTGACCAACTGCTGCCGGTATGCTGCCTTCCAACGAGTTTGCGCTGAGATTTAAAACCTCTAAATTAATTAAATTTCCTATTTCTGGAGGAATCGTTCCAGTGAGATTATTGCGGCTCAGATCCAGCTTTCCCAGTTTTCTCAAGTCTCCTATTTCAGCAGGAATGACGCCGCAGAGATTATTGTCCGCGAGCAGAAGATTAATATGGGAACTAAATAACGAATAAATACTTAAAAAATGGTAACACTTGATGCCCGAGAAAACATACTTCCAGCCATTGATGCTACTTTTGCAGCAAACCAAACTTTCCTATGACGAACCCACCTTGAAATCATTGTGTCATCTATATGTCCACGTGTAAGAAGAGATTGAATGCTATTCTTCGTGGGCACCTCACATTCGTTTCATAATATAAAATCTGAGCATCTGTGTAAGGCCTTCGGGTGACGGTGCGACGGCGCCGGGCACGAATGCGGGCGGACGCGCACACGGGCGCGCTGAACGACAGTTTGCGACGAGCTGCGGGAGAGGCGCGACATAATACGACGTAACCATGCTACGTTATGGAGTACATGAAAAATGACTAAGTGTCGTTTCATACGTGAACGTATATGTTATGAGGGCGTGGAAAGAAGGTTTATATGCGTTGAAACGTTGGACATGAAACATACCCAAGCCGACACCATAAAACATAACTTGGGGGCGTTCATAATAAAAGTTAGAGGTTGGCCCAAAGATTATATGCAAGGTGATATGCGTATATATAAAGGGGACTGCACCTCATTTGTGACAACCAACTTCGCACAGCAAGTACGCACAAGGGGTAAAAGCAGCGCAGGGATAAAGGTAGACTACGCATATCTCATGCGTAGTGCTTCTAAAGGCGCAGTTTTGGACTTAAGTGCGGTTTGAGTGAGGCAAGCGTGCCGGAAGTGGAGTTATGTGCAGATAATTGTATGCAGGATTTGGCAAGGTGAAATAGGTGGCTCGGGTGAGCGTTCCACCTTGTACAAAGGTGCATATAATTGTATAAGGCTGTTCTATGCCTTGTAAAATTATTCTAAGTGTTGGATTGAAGATTGTCAAGCATCACTTGTATTTGTACTATTGAAGAAAAGCTGTTATAATACATTGTTGGGCAGACTTTCTGGGAGTTGCCCCTCCCTTTGTACTTGCTTATTGTTGATGTTCTCGGTTTATTGTACATGGTTAATAATTGAGAATGGTCTTCACTAAAGTATAAAGGATAATGCTTTATTCAGTTACAAAAACATAAGTTAAGGATGTTCATGTTGAAGTAGGCGTAGTCCACGGGTGTTAGTATTGTTAAAAAGAAAGCACTCGGCGGTGCCGCACCTCGCTACAAGCGGTTGGAAGATCACCGCAGGTGTAGGGGCGTGACAGTTGGTATCAGAGCTCGGTCAGACAGTGGAAAGGGTGCTTGCAGGTGAAGGAAACCGTTTCACACGAAGTGGAACAAGGGTTGGTTCTAATTGCAGGTGACTTGGTGAAGCTGTTGGATGGTCGAAACTAGATTGCAAAAGAGAAGGAAGTTGTTAGAGATGGCAACTGAATCTCAGGCTGGCTCTAGTCACGTTATGAAGGATACTACTATTGGGTTCCTTGAAAAAATGTCGGAAAAGATAGAGAATATGGAGATTTCTTTTGAAGAGAAACTCGATGAACTCCGAACACAGAATGATGAGCTTAAGACACAAAATGAGTGCATTGATCTTAGGTGTGCACAACTTGAACAAAGAGTCAAAGAGGTCGAGGAATCAAGAAATCAAGGTCTTGCAGAGATCGTGAGCTTGAAGAAGACTCTTGAAGATACAAAGAATGAGCTTACGATTGTGAAGAGGGCCATGGGGCATAATTCATTTGGGGGAATGCCTCATATGAAGGTCAAGGAACCGGAATCTTATGATGGAACAAGGAAGGCAGCAATTCTTGGCAACTTCTTGTGGGACGTGGAGCAGTACTTGGAGCGGTTGAACCTGGTTGATGGTGAGACACAAGTCAAGGTAGCTACTCAGTTCTTGACAAAGGATGCTAAGATGTGGTGGCGAAGGAGAGTGGACCAGATTGCCAATGGCAGTGCTGATGACATCACTTCGTGGAAAGACTTGAAGAAGGCTTTGCAGACCCACTTCAGTCCTCAGGATGACACATGGGAAGTAAGGACCAAACTCAAGTACATAAAGCAAACAGGAAGCATACAAGCATACCAGCAAGAGTATTCAAGTGCAGCTTTGGAACTTCATGACATGGAAGAAAAAGACAAGGTGTTCAACTTCATTATGGGATTGAAACCTTGGGCACGCAATGAGGTGAGGAGACAAAAGATTAGAACACTTGAAGAAGCTTTTGCTGCGGTTGATAGGTTGGTGGATCACCTTGATGAGACTTCTAATGACAAGAAGAAGAAGTCCGAAAAGCCAAAATAGAAGAAGGATGATGGTGCTTCAAAAGCAGATGATGGTTCGAAGACAAAGAAGCCTTTGAAATGTTGGATATGTGCAGGACCACACATGGTGAAGAATTGTCCCTCTAAACCAAAGGTGGCTGCGGTTGCACAGTCTGATGATGAGAGTAATGATGCTTCTGTGGGGATGATGCAGATACTTGGTGCTTCTGCTACTACAGAAGTAGTCTCTAAGAGAGACCCAGAAAGAAACAAGTTAGAGTATGTTCGAATGAAGGTTGGAGGTACTAGTGTACTCACTATGGTGGATAGTGGGGCTTCTCACAACTTCATGGGAGAAGATACTGCAAGAAGAATTGGGCTGAAGTTTGTACCGGCAAAGGCACAAATGAAGACAGTGAATTCTCCTCCTATGGACATTCTTGGTATAGCTGAGAAAGTGGACACTACACTTGGTGAATGGACCGGGAAGGTGGACTTCACTATAGTGCGGATTGATGACTACGAAGCTGTATTGGGGGTGGAGTTTATGAAACAATTCGATGCTATGATTGTACCACATTTGAAGAAGCTCTACATTTATGATGGAAGGGAAGATGTACCCATTGGTGTGCCTACCATTGGTGCAACGAGACCTGATTGTAAAGTAGGAGCAATGCAAATGGAGGATAAGGAAAAAGTGAACAAGCGGTTGTCCACTGTTGAGGCAAAGCTTGTGGAGCAGTCAGTGGTCATCAAGACACTTTCAGATAGCATCTTGGACTTAACAAGAAGGCTAGAGCTGGTGGAAGATGATGATGATGATGATGAGGTATATGTGAGGCCGGATGTCCAGAAGGAAGACCGGGTTGCTTATCTACAAAGGATGGAGATTGAGGATCCTGATAGATGGATCGAGTTGATTAGTGAGGGAGAGCCTTCAGGCTCTACTCCCTCTACATCTTCTTAGATGAGTAAGAAGATGGGCTCATTGTTAGCTGCTCATGGCAGTGAGTCCTCAAGCATATGGAGCAGGTATGATTGATGATGGCATGTTGCAGATGAGATGGATGGAGTTTCCATGGACCTGGGCATGGATCGTGGAGATACGTACTTTGGTATGGTGAGCTTGGTGGCAGTTGGTCACTAGGCCGAGACATGGTGGAGATAGTGGTTCTACATATGTTGCAGTGATGTTTGCCTTATGTGGAGGAGTCAACATCATGGATGATGGTATGTTGTCGAGGACGACAACGATTTCAGGTGGAGGAGAATGTAAGGCCTTCGGGTGACGGTGCGACGGCGCCGGGCACGAACGCAGGCGGACGCGCACACGGGCGCGCTGAACGACAGTTTGCGACGAGCTGCGGGAGAGGCGCGACATAATACGACGTAACCATGCTACGTTATGGAGTACATGAAAAATGACTAAGTGTCGTTTCATACGTGAACGTATATGTTATGAGGGCGTGGAAAGAAGGTTTATATGCATTGAAACGTTGGACATGAAACATACCCAAGCCGACACCATAAAACATAACTTGGGGGCATTCATAATAAAAGTTAGAGGTCAGCCCAAAGATTATATGCAAGGTGATATGCGTATATATAAAGGGGACTGCACCTCATTTGTGACAACCAACTTTGCACAGCAAGTACGCACAAGGGGTAAAAGCAGCGCAGGGATAAAGGTAGACTACGCATATCTCATGCGTAGTGCTTCTAAAGGCGCAGTTTTGGACTTAAGTGCGGTTTGAGTGAGGCAAGCGTGCCGGAAGTGGAGTTATGTGCAGATAATTGTATGCAGGATTTGGCAAGGTGAAATAGGTGGCTCGGGTGAGCGTTCCACCTTGTGCAAAGGTGCATATAATTGTATAAGGCTGTTCTATGCCTTGTTGTAAAATTATTCTAAGTGTTGGCTTGAAGATTGTCAAGCATCACTTGTATTTGTACTATTGAAGAAAAGCTGTTATAATACATTGTTGGGCAGACTTTCTGGGAGTTGCCCCTCCCTTTGTACTTGCTTATTGTTGATGTTCTCGGTTTATTGTACATGGTTAATAATTGAGAATGGTCTTCACTAAAGTATAAAGGATAATGCTTTATTCAGTTACAAAAACATAAGTTAAGGATGTTCATGTTGAAGTAGGCGTAGTCCACAGGTGTTACTATTGTTAAAAAGAAAGCACTCGGTGGTGCCGCACCTCACTACAAGCAGTTGGAAGATCACCGCAGGTGTAGGGGCGCGACAATCTGGATACCGTTGCGGCCTCTTTTTACAAACATTCCTATAAAAATAAAATATTGTCTTACAGTCTAAATTTACCTATGTGAACCCAGGCGTGGAACAATCGATGGAATAGAGTAAAAACACAAAGATTATACGCTAACACGAAACCGCTGAGAGGGCAGCTATTGATAAATTAGATGGAGTACTGACAACTTCACGCGCTTGCTCTTTTCGTCCACGCTTACTCGAAAAATTTGTGATTGCTGGCAGATCGTTCCCCAATCTTGTTTGGCAGTTCCAAATTCTGTTTATTCAAGTTGATGGTGTAAGATTAAAGGGGATTGAGTTAATGAGCTGGGACCAAATTGAAGTATCCAGCTTTCATTAATTTTTTGTTGGCTATGTGTCAAGTGTTTCACATATCATTGTAGAGAATTGCAAAAAGAGTAGTGGAACCACTCCACGGGCTCCCAACAAGAAATTAATTTAATTACAGTTAATTTCCGTTAATTTCTGTAATTTAAAGAAATAACTGCAATTGATTTCAGTAAATGAAAAAAATAACTACCGTTGTTTCTAAATTATCGGCAGCAGTTGAATAGCCGTTAATAGCTGAAAAAGGAACTTACATAGTAAGGTTCTCCATCTGTCCTATGGAAGAGGGTATACTTCCATTGAAGAGGGTATGCTTCCATGGATTTTGTTATGAGAAATCTCAAAGTAATTCAACTTGGAGAGCTTAGAGATGTTATTCGGTATGAAGCCCGTGAAGAGGTTGTTTTGCAGGCGGACGCGTTGTAGTGAGACGCAGTCTTGTAGAAGGCCTGTGATGTTCCCCTCCAGCCGATTGTCGAAGATGGCAAGTTGGGTCAACGACCTACCGCTGCACAACCCCGAAGGAATGGATCCATTCAGTCCGCTGGAAAATGGTTCTAGGTACTCCAGGTTGTTGAAGCTGCCAAGTCCAGAAGGCAGCGGACCTTCGAAGTTGTTATAGTACAGATACAACTCTGTCATATTCGGAAGACGACCGATTCCTTGAGGCAAAGTGTCTTCAAAATTATTCTCTGATAAATCTAGCTGCTGCAGGCTTGTAAGATTAGAAAAAGATGAGGGGATCGAGCCGGACATGTTATTGGAAGCAAAGGACAAGTGCGTCAAAATCTTCAGCCAGCCCATTTCATTTCGTATCGTCCCACTCAAATAATTGGTAGATGCATCAAACGACTCCAATTTTAGCAGTCCACTGAAAAATCCTGCAGGAATTGAGCCTGTAATATGGTTCTGATAAAACCATAGATGTCTCAGATTTTCCAACCGAGCTATCTCCCTTGGTATCGTACCATGTAACAAGTTCTTGTAAACAGAAATGGTTTCAAGGCTGCTGCAGTTGCCTATAGAACGAGGGATATTACCCATCAAATTGTTGCCGAACAGGGACAATGTAACAAGATTTTTCAAATTCCCAAATTCCCAGGGAATCCTTCCTCGCAATCCTGATTCTTTCAAGATCAAAATGCACAGTTTAGTGCAATTATCATATCGATATAGTTCGAAAAACAGTATAATACATGGACTCAAGTGTTAATAATTGAGCATAGGCTAGACATAACTAAAATTGGTGGAAAAGGCTTCATGTCATATTCAACTCATTGTATTGATTTGAGGATTTGAATTTATAATATGGATCATTCTAGATCTCATTAAATACTCATTAGTGGATCATAACAACAACTCATAAAAGATAAGGTTTACTGCACATATTTCTTGATCTTTGTGATTTTTTGGGGACTTGTAGTATAACATTCCCCCTCAGTCACAAGTATAAATAATTTTAACAATAAATTTTGTCATATTCAATATAAAATTGTTGACCTAAGCTTTGATAAAGACATGACAAAAAATACGTCAATATCTGAATATATTAAAGTGAGTAGCTGATATGTCTAAATATTCCCAATGAATAACTGAAATAGTTGTTGATTGTTTGTTGACGAGACCAATTCTTATGCTAGAATTCCCAAATGATGATTTAAGTTTTATCAACTGATTAGAATTTGAATGTTGATGTTGATATATGATTCATCCTGTTAGGTGCAAGACAAGAAGTTTCATTCTTGTAAGGATCCAAGTTGGAGATTTGAATTATTTATGTTTGGTGGTTTCGTTACTTGATGACTAACCATCTTCACTTTAGTTACTGGTTTTCCTAATGGACCAATAACTATCTTCACTTAATTTGGTGGTTATTTTTTTGTTGACCACTAACCATCTTCCATTGGGATTGGTGGTTTCTAGTTTACTATTAACCATTTTGACTTGAACAATGTGGTGTTTTGTACTACCATTAACCAATTCAATTATAATATATGTGGTAATTTCTCATTTATCACTGACTATTTTCACTTAAATGATGTGGCAAATTTTTATGGCCATTAACAAATTTGATTTGAACTATGTGATGATTTTTGGATTACCGGAAACCATCTTCACCTAAATAATTTACTACCTTCCCTAAGAGAGTTTACTTTTATTGTTTTTCTCGCAACCCTCTTAAGGCGTGGAGAGTACAACCTTTTACTCCACAAAATATATATAGTTATATCTAGGTTATGCCTAGAATTATCTAGAACAATTGCTTAATAGCTTCTTCATTTTTCATTTTCTTATTTTTTTATATCCTTACCTCTGACTTGACTAGGTGGTAAGTATTTACAACTTTTTTACTTATAGATTCCATGTTTAAGAATTTATCCATCCATAATAAATTGTCTTCTTAATCTACTTTTGCATTCAACATTTTTATAATAGGTTATATGTCTTCCCATCATCAAGACAAGTATCTTAATCAAAACATTGACTCTCCATGTGACCAACTCTTTGAGAATGTGGTCATTTATTTTGAAGATTTTGGATATATTTAAGAAATCTTATTCTTATAAGTTGAACTACTTTAGAGTAATACGAAATATTCATGTCATTTTATTTTTCTTATCCAATGCCATGTTGATTTCTTCTAGTCGATATATTTTTTCAAGGTGTAACAACCACTGTGAGAAAATCGTAATTTTTTTCTTTTACTTCTTGAAATTCACTTTTATTGTTGTTTTTGTTAACATTACTTACTACATGTTGTGGCTTATGTTCAATTAATTCATTGCATGATTTCATATCCATTAAATAATCTGGATCATAGTGAACATCAACCACCTCTATCATGTCTTTTGTGTCACAAGTTGCACGAAGTTTTTTGCAGAATTTTTTTTGTATCACTTGTTGAGTCAAACTTTCGGATAAGATCCTCTATATCATTTGTTGCAACAATCTTATCAATTAATTCTTATGTATAAAAACTTACATCAACATTTTGGATGAGGTCATCTATAACACAAACTACATTATGTTTTATTATGATATCCTCTATGTCACAAAATACATTTACCTTAGCTATAGATGTTGCATCAATAATTTTGTAACTTTTATCTTAATTTTCTCCTAATATTATTTCAATTGCATCAATTAATGGATCCTTCATATCTAGTTCACATTGAAGATCATTTTCTCACTATAATGTATCAACAATATAATTTTTTTATGATGTAAGTTCCACTCAAGTGCTTTAATTTGATTTTCCAATTCATAGTTTCACTCTTGCAAATCCTTAGTGAGATGCATTTTATAAGTGCTTTGATGCTTTATCCATTATTCTAACACTCATTTGTTACACTTGCTTCTATCTACTTGTTTGATTTTTATGCTTATGTGTCCCTCTTGTTTGATTTTAAGTTGATTTATAGTGTCAATTACTACCAATCACACACCCTTGACATGTGATTACAATTTATTTATTTTTGATGAATAATTATACCTCCTTACCCAATTTCTGGCTGATATTTTTACAATTCACTTTTGTCTTCAATGACTTTCTCACAATTTTTCTTTTGTTCAATGACTTAAGCTTATGCTTCAATTTTAGATGTAGAAAATGAGTTTGGTATTGATGTCATAAGATCTCTTCCAAGAAATATATAATCCTTCCTCTTGCAATGATAAGCCTTCACTCTTCAATTTGACAGCATAAGGGTACTTCCAAAAGGCAACCCCTACTCATTTAGTCGACATTGTATTTATAGGAGACGGGAGTAGGTTGAAGATCCATCTTCTAAGGAATGTGATCTATAATTAGAGGGGTATTGGTTCCATGATAAGGGGGATGAGCTCCGAAGAGGTAGGAGCTCAAGGTTTATTTGGTTGAGGGAAGACTCCCCAACAAGTTTCTAGAATTTACTTTTTTATTTTTACCCATGTTGGAAGGGTATTACACTCTATAATGGAGAACAATGTGACACACTACACAAGTGTCCATGAATGAACTTATGGTGTCACACGTTCATGTGTCTCAGAAATATGTGACTTTGCATAAAATTAGGTTTTTTAAGCAATGTAATCCAATATTCTTTGGATATTCATAATGGTTTTTGTTTCTCACTTTGTAGGGGATTACTAAGAATGGTTCTTCGGATAGCGAGGAATCCAGATTTGGGGTCATTTTCCAATAAATCCTTTTTCTGTCTCAATGAAGAGGGTAAATGAAGGAAGGTACATGAGATCTTGAGACCTATCCCATAAAGGGAAATATCAACCATGGACATTAGGAAATTTTCATTAAGGGATGTTAGAATTATGATATCCATATGGAATAAGAGAGAAAGGATAAGATGCCAATTTTGAAGAGTACGTTGTATTAGAGAATGAAAAGGCTTTTAGTGATACATTAGGGCTACCACTTAAAAGGGATATGGATTTTTGAATTGAATTAATGAGAGGAGCCACCCTAGTCTCCAAAACAACTTACAAAGTGAGCATACATGAACTTAAGTTGTTATAAGTGAATCTTGAAGAAATATTAAAATGGAATATACATGCTAAAGTGTGACCTCTTTGGGTGTACTAGTACTATTTGTAAGAGAAATATGGAACATTAAGGTTATGCATTTAATTGATATAACTAAACAAGATAAAAAGTAAGAACAAATATTGAGTATCTTTAGTGTTCAAAATTGGTTCCACAGTAGCCATTTTTTCACCGACATGGAACTAATTCTGAACACTAAAGATCCTCAACATTCCCACCACAAAAATATTCAAGCAATCAAGAACAAATATCCTTTACCGTGGATGGATGATTTATTTGATCAACTAATAGGTGAAAATGTATCCTCCATGATTAACTTGATATTAGGGTGCCATCAAGCTAGGATATAGAAAAATATATTGTGAAAACAACTTTTAGAACTAGGTATGAAAACTATGAGCTTTGGGTGCTACCTTTTAGCTTATCTAATGCACTAGATGTATTCAAGTGTTTGATGAACAATATTTTACATAATTTTTGGAAAAGGTTTATACAGTGTTCTTATATGAAATCCTTATTCACCATTGATCAAAAGAAGATGAATGATTGCAACACTTGGGGATGGTATTGCAAGTATCGAGAGAGCGTTAGTTTTACACCAAACTAATTATTTTTTCTGTTGGGATCAAATTGATTCCCTGGATCATATCATATTCGAGAAAGGAATAGTTGTGGATCCACTAAAAATTAAAGCTATTAATGAATGGCCAACACCCAAAAATGTGACTGAAGTTAGGTATTTAATGGAATTAGCGGGAATTTTCAATGATAGCACTCTAGAACACCTCTCTATAGAAAGGAAGGTTAAATTTGAATGAGCTCTTGAATGTGAAAGGGTATTCCAATTAGTGAAATTTCTTCTGACTAGTGAAACAATTCTACAAATAACTCAATCCTTGAAAATTTAACTGTATACATAAACACATAAAAAAGGATTAGAAAAGAGTTCAAGTGAAATGGACATATATAGTATGTTTTGAATCCAAAACATATATTTAGTAACATAACCATATTTTTTAAACTTATGAACATTATGAAAGGAAAATATTTATTAAACAAATTAATGTGAGGATATTAAAAAGAAAATTCTTTCAAAATTTTCTAAATGCTCACTTTATTAAATACAATATTAAAATGTTATTTATTTATTTATCTTTTTTTAATTTATACAAATATATATTTTACAATATTATTATTTATTTTTAAATTTATAGAAATATATTTTTTTATTAAAAAATAATTTACAACAATATTTTGATGATAAATTTATTTTTTTACTAAATTTTTATTAAATTTATAATTTTCAAAATATTATCTTTATATAAATTAGTTAATTCGTATAATATACTACCCATGTAAAGGGAAAAATTATAAAAAATTACAAAATTTCGATAAAAATCTTCATTTATATTACATCATAACATCATACTCTTATTATTATATCACCTTTTCTTTCGAATGGTTTATTGGTTGTATCAATAGAGGAGGAGATTAGAAGTATATGAATATGATAAAGAATTAATTATAGTTTTTCTTCTATTTATTTATCTTGGCCAAGTAATATACATTATATTTATTAGTCAGTTTTCCATATGAATTTTGAATGTGAAATGATTAAATAAGTATTGTTGTGCTATGCTTATTAATGAAAGCAAGTAATTTTTATGTTTATAATTATTGGGTCATTTTTTATTCACATTGAGAATTATTTAAGAGATAGTTGCAATAAGAAATAGTAATTTATTTTATTCTTTTAAATATTTTTACGTGTTTATTTATAGATCATTTATATCTAGAACTAATTTCATTATGATATAGTTTTTGTTGTTCTAATTTCATTATGATATAGTTTTTGTTATTTCTTGTAATATAGTTGTACATGTTGTATTATAATATAGTCATGTTTAGATTTTATATTATATTTTAATTTTAATTTCTAAATCTAATTTATAAATTAGAAGTATTTCGTATATCGCATTTAGGGTCTCAACCTTATGCTTGTAATCTATCCAAATTTACTTTTGTATTTTAACTCATAGTAGGATTTTAGTTTATTGTTTAATTATAGTTTAGTGTAGGATAATAGAACAATCATAGTTTATTTTAGTTTAGATTAGGAATCACTTTTTAGGATTGAATCCTCTATTATAAGAAAGGATCTTAAGCTAACATAGGCTATAAACTTGTTAGGGGTGACTACTCCAAACTGATTGGGCTATTAAAGAGCCTGGGTCTGGTTCACTCCTTTTTGTTGACGTAGGTTTATAACACCTGCACACCTTTTTGTAATTTTGTATTACAAAGATAAGATCATCATGAGAATCTCTTGATTATCATGCGATCTAAATTGAGAATACATATAAACAGTCTAATAACAATTTCCATGGTTAGGACAAAGTTGTAACAACTTTTCCAACATACAATAATTCATCTATGGAAAATCCTAACTGCTTCAACTGTGTTTCCATGAATATCTCCTTTGGCGCTTGAACTGAATGTGACCACATACTTTTCCAAATTGGTCTTCATGACTGATTAAAGGAGATTATCACGTCCAAAATAAGTGGCGCATGTATCAACAACATCCAGTGGGTCCTTTTCCCACCCATGGCGAGGCAATACTGAAAAATATAATCCTATAACAACTTTTGAATAGACCACACACCTTGAAATAGCCCATTTGTGAGGTTTATGATAAAAATAGGCTAAAGTAGTAATTGTCATGCCAAATTACAACTAGGATCAAATCGTAAGGATGACATATAAAAAGAGACATACTTAGGTTGATAGTGGTCATTCCAGTGACAAAGTATGGCCTTGAGAGTAAAAAAGGGGCAATAAAAGTTACGAAAAAAAATGCAAGAGAATGTTAATTCCATGTCCCAACAAGGCCTTGATCCACGAACTCATGAAAGTAGTGGATCTTAACGTGACGTACTTAAAGGTATTCAACAAATATCAAATAGTATTTAAATAGGTACATAATTTAATTTATTGTATTTCAAGTCAATTGAAAAAATTCCTGTTGTAACCCTATTTGTTACTCCATTATAGTGGGAGAAATCTAATATCATCTTACCTTAGTTGCTAGCTAGAATGCATCCCCTTTCACCTTTTCTTTTACTTTCGTGAGATTTATCCCATGTTAAAAGGGTGGAATTACAGAATTGAGTAATTTCTCATAATTCTTTTTCCAAAATATTATAATTATGAGATATTAATTATTTCATAATTTACAACAATTGAGAAAAAGCTCATGATTGAGAAAAATGTTTCTAAAGGTGTACTTTCCCAAGAATATCAACTTGACCGACTTGTATATCAGTTGGTTAGGGGTATATTATTGTATAATATTCCTTGACACTTTGTCACTCATCCCCTTAGGCTTTCCTCTACACCTACATAAATTTATTTATTCTCTAGGGCCAAGCTAGTCATAATTAGAGATTCAGAACTCCATAACTATAGTAAGTTATCTTACATCTCCTTTCTAGGGTTATTTTGCCTCCTTTATACCATAAATGAGTGTTTCTTTTTTCATTGGTCATTTTCTCTAGTAAGGGGGAGACTTAACCGAAATTTGTAGAGTAGGTCCTATGCATGAAGGTATACCTGTTGTATTATTTCATTTTATGATCAATGGAAGTGAATGTTCCCTTCCTATAAATTTGAATTTATGATGAGTTGTTCATGTTCATGTTTATTTGTTTAAGCTAACGGTCCTCTATGGAATGTCATTTGTTCTCCTTGTTTGGTGGTGCTTGTTTGGAGGTTCTAGATCTATTTTGGAGGATGTGATCTCTTAGCTGGAGCAGGGAATCTTTGCATTGAACGCATCATATGTCACCAATCTATGAGGATTACAAGTTTCAGCTCAAAACCTAGATAGGGAAAAGTATGCATGAATAATTGACTAGATCATATGGGTTGGGATTTATTTGCTTGATTAATTTTGGTCATATAATCTTTGATCTAGTGGCCTTATCACAACCATTAGACTATGGAGCAATAGCTCCCAGTTGTTGTGCCAAAATAGCCACAACATTACCATAATAAGGTATGATCAATCATTTATTTACATTCAATATTTGTTCCATTCCTCATTTTCAAAATACTAATACCAATTTGTTAGCCAATGTTTCCTCTAGGTTAATTCCTTATAAAAAAACATTACACTAACTCCTTTTTTGTGGAATCCATTTATAGGTCTATAGTTCCAAATAATATTACACATTATTAGGTATTTTATGATAATTCCCATATTCTAAACTTTATCTTTATGGAAGCTACCTTCAAGAACTCAATTATTCATGAAGAAGTACAAACTCATGAAACACAAAAATCGTCTTTCAGTATAACAAACATATACATAAATTTGATCCCAAAGTCAATATATGTAATTGAAAATATTTGGGACCTACAAGATAAATCTAGAAGACTAACTAACTCTTTGAGAAATATCCCAACTATGCAATATGAGGTCATAAATGTGAGTACTGTAAACTATTCAAGAAACAATAATTTAGGAATTGGTTGTACTCCTATCAAGAGGTCAAAATTCATTCGACTATTTAAAGAATGCAATGGTTTTTTTTTCTTGGACTTACAGTGACATGAAGAAATTTGATATAAATATCATCCAACATGTCATAGATATGAAGGAATATGCTAATATAATTCAATAAAATTTGCATTGATCCTGAGAGCCAAGAGTAAAAAAGGAATTAAACAAACTTATGGCCATGATGACAACTTCCTCTGCAAAATGAACAACTTAAAGAATATGAAAATGTAGTGAGAAGAGAAATCCTACCTGGTCCTTGGGATGTGGTGACCTACCACATCCTAAAATACATCTCATTTGAGGGCACATTAAGCATAATTTATGCTTATTAGTTTATGTTTTCGTATTAGTTAGGATTTCAAGCTCACCTTCCCGCTTCTAAGCTTCTAAGAATTCCATTCTTTATTGTACAATCTCTAAAGGAGATGAGTACTAAGGTAAAGGTGGTTAAACACTGTTAATTTTCTCATCATGATGTAATCAAATTAATCATCACATATGCACTAGAATACCCATATCCATATATGACATAACATCGATCGTGACTGTCTTGTAGAGGTAGTGTGCCTTGATGCTAAAAGGTAGATGGATGACTACCACATATCAAACACATGTCTAATGATGTGGCATAATATTGTGGTAACATGTGGCAAGAATACCATGGGTTAGCCATGTGTCAGTTGTATGGATATTAATTGGGAATGAATGGGTTCTCATGCCATATCTTTATGTTGAGAGTGTAGAATGATATAAAATTTGTATCAATGGAAAATTCATGATGGGAAGAAGATAATGATAAATTTTAGAATTCAATCTAAAATAATTTCAATACAAGAAAACTTTTGATACTCTTCCTCCCTAAAGTCACCTTTGAGGTTGGGTATCCTATAGAGTGATATGAGAGCCTGAGTTGTAATGTTGGGTCTGCTTAGGCTTGAATGTAGAATATCTCTGATAGCCCCCATGAGTATATGATGATCGATTCTTAAAACACATACAGACGTACACACATACATACATACATACATATATACATATATACATTCATATAGATATATACATATAATTATATTTATACAACTATGCCGGTCGATTTATATGTATACATCCTATTACATTTTAATTGTTAATCTAGGTCTTGTAAGATTTCGAGATGCATACACTATATATTGAGGATTATATCATTGATACTTCCTATTCTATAAAAAAAAATTAATGTTTTAAGAAGCACACTTGCAATAAACTCTAACCAAACTGGAAATTATAATACTACATAGATTTTGTTGGATCAATGGGCTTATGTTTACAATAACACTTTATAGGAATTTATAGTAATCATTTTTTTTGCCTCAATGGAATCAATTGGTTCTATGATTCCTTGAGAAGCACTTTCATTCTTCAACCTTCAATGCTTAACTTCTATGGGGAAATGTACACTTTCCAATTAAAATTTAGAATCCAATTAGACAAAAAGTAAAATGCTATAGAGGTATTATTGGATCATTGGGATTATTTTTATGATAACAATTTAAAGACATTGATATTAGTTCTTTGTTTAGTATTAGTGGCATCAAATAGAATGTGATTCCTTGAGAAGCATTTTTATTCCTCAACCTTTAGTGGCTAAAGTTTGTAGGGGATCCACAATTGTAATCTGAAATCACGTGAGTAATTGAATAGCTTAGATGAAGAGAATTGAAATAATAATATATGAAGGAAATACAAAGGTACACATATATCTAATTTTAACTAATCTAGTAAGAAAGAAAACAATTGCAATGCAAACCAAATAGGGGACCCTTCCTCACTGACTTATGATGTAAAGAAAACTATAGTATAAGTACTTTTCTACGTATTAAAAGTTTGAACAACATCATTTATATTAAATTGTGATATTCAATTTCACATTAAAATCATGAAGAGGGCCTACATAGAGTCACCATGGACCTGCATATGCTCTATCCTTGAGCTGTAATGTGAACTAGCATACAACCATCACATCGGACTGATTGACCAGATTAGAGATAAATAATCTCACTGATTCAATGACGAATTTATTACTCTGACCAAAAAATTCCAATCCTTTTACACTACATATAAATTATATAAAATATAGGAGGTCATGGTAAGACACATCCAACATCCTACTTTTGTGAACACCTAAACTTCTTTTAATAGTGATTGATTCCCTACTTTACATTATACAATGTTTATATAGAATACGGGGAAGGTATTTTGGATCCACAATCAACTCCCCTACTTTTAGAGTCATTCTAACTGTTGATATTAGAGACAAGGGCATGGATCTACACCATAAGTAAATAATATCTCATTTCTCAAATCTAAAAGAAAATTCCATGATCAATAAAAGAAAAATGGAGACGTGGAGGAAACAAAATTTAGTCAAAATTTGGTAAAAGATAGAATGTAGATCCCATTTTTGTGATATTCTCATGCCATGAAATGCATGATAATATTCTCATGACTGAGCCACAATTGTGTTTATTAGTGGCTACCGTATTCTTAGAATAATTTTGACCAAGCATTGTGATGGGATTTTAACCCTAGAGCTATTCTAACCAATATGGAATGATCTCAAGGCACCTAGAAGTAAATCCCAAGTGGTAGAATTCTCCCTATATATGTGTTGGCATGCTAACAATGAGGATGAGTATCAAATCTAGAAATAGTGGTTATAGTAAAGGAAAATTGTAGCAATGTTATAAAAAAAGGTTTGTTCCAATTCATATGATCATTAAAAATAAAAATTTCATTATATAATGAATTTTTTTTAACTAATAGAGCTCTTTTAATATTGGGGTGTCAAAATCATGAGTGATGTGAGAACATGGATAATAAATTGGTGAATATGGAGGAGTAGGGACATAAAAAGGTGTTTATCAATGATGGAAAAATGTGCTAATTTTAGGACCTGAAAAACACTATCTAATAAGATTTCCACTGTTGTATAACAATTTTGTGATGAACTAATTCTAAAATTGGAATACAAGTAGATAGGGAAGATACACCAAGATCTTATGGTGCTTAAAGTGGGGAGCTCTAAAGGATGAGTCCCAATAATACACAAATAGACATCGATGGTATAGGAAGAGGAAAAAAAGGAAGCCAAAGATTATCCAAGGAGATATATATATATATATATATATATATATATATATATATATATATATATATATATATATATATATATATATATATATATATATATATATATATATAATCTTTGGCTTCCTTTTTTTTCAAGGCACAATAATAATAAAAATTTATTTATGCCTAGATTTCTCAAAGTATATAGAAATTACATGAGAAAATTGATAAAAAAATATGCATCTAAGCCATAGAGCATGAAGTATTGGAAATAGAGGGAGACACCAATTTCTTGGGAAATCTAAGACTTATAATAGATATCAACATCATGAATAAAGTAGGCTAAGAAGATATCATGCATATCCTTTGATGTAGCTAGTAGTTAGAATCTATCACATGTTGGGCTCGGTAAAGGAAAATCTAAAATTAAATCTCTAAAAGGAGAGATCAAAATCATTAAGGCTCCTACATTTAATGCGAAGGAGAAGAAAGTTGAGGAACCATAATCTTGGCTATTTAGGATAAGGATGTTTTAAAAATTTCACAATTAATCCTATAACATAGAGACAATAAAATCCCTATACTATTTCGAAGGAAGCAAGTCAATATGGTGGGAACACCTTAGTTAGGTGTAGAAATTTGAAGATGAACTATTAATCCAGTAATAATTAAAGAATTGTCTTTATAATATGCCCTTATTTGAGCACTGTTATGACACAAAGATGCAAGAATTCTTTAAACTCAAGCAAGGTATTATGACAATGGAGGAAAATGAGAGGAAGTTTTTTGAACTATTGAAATATGTTGGCTTTTTCAAATATGAGAGAGTCAAAATCCATAGGTTATTAAGTATGTTCCATTCATATTATAGTGATAAGATTATTTTTTATGAATGTAAGACCCTAGAAGATGAAGAAAGGAATGAAAAATACCTCAAAAATACAAAGGGCCTAGAATTAGAAGAAGAAGCCTATCTTAGAGAAAAGGAATAAGGGATACAATCCCTCTTCTCTAAAAAATATCCATTAATAAAATAACCAAGAAATCCCACACTTATCTAACAAATAAAGTAGGAATGTTTGGAAAAATGGCAAGATGTCCAATTATTAAATGTTGGTTATGTGAGGGAGATAACATGTTCAAGGAGTGCGCTCATAAATATGCTGAAGTGGAAGTTATGTACCACATACAAGAAGATGATATAGAGGAGGATGTGGGGAAAGGATGCCTAGAATATATGCGCCTTTGGATAATTGAAAAAATGATTACCATGTACACATCATAGAATTTTAATGTAACATTAATTGATTCCAAAGTTGGCCATAGTTATATTAATCCCAAACTTATTCAAATATTTAGTTTGGAAAAATTTAAATATGAAAGGGCTTAGTTCAACTAGTTACAAGAGAAAAATGAAGAATTAATGAGTTAGTTTAAAAATACTTCATCAACAGTAATGATGTAGATGCTAGAGAGATTTGATCATTATTCCATTTGGGTTGTATGACTACCACATAGACATGGATTGGTTAGATAGACAACATGCTATATTGGACTACTACGACAAAGCCTTTTTCTATCTCAATGAAGAGGGGCAATGAAGGAAGGTACATGGGATTTTGAGACTAGACTGTAAAGGGAAATGTCAGCCATGGACATTAAGAAAACTTTCATTAAGGGGTGTTAGATTTATGCTATCCATATGGAATAAGAGACCAAGGATGAGATGCCCAATATTGAGGAGTATATGTTGTATTGGAGTATGAAGAGCCTTTTGGTGATAGACTAGGGCTACCAATTAAAAGAGGTATTTCTTCTTTAATTGACTTAATGTTGGGAGCCTCCCTAGTCTCAAAAACACCTTATAGAAAGAGCATACTTGAACTAAAGGTGTTATAGATGTAGCTTGAGGAAAAAACAAAAAGGGATATATATGACCAAGCATGTCCTCTTAGGGTGTACTAGTAGTATTGTAAGAGAAAGATGGAACATTAATTTGTTATGCATTCAATTCATACAAACAAAGAAGACAACAATTAAGAGAAAGTATCCTTTACCATGATGATTTATTTGATCAACAAAGAAGGGAAAATGTATCCTCCATGATTAAAGTTATATTAGGATGCCATCAAGATAGGATACGAAAGAGGATATCATGAACACAACTATTAGAACTAGGTATGCCATCTATGAGTTTTTGGTGGTTCCTTTTGGTTGATCGAATGCACTATATGTATTCATGCGTTTCACGAACAATATTTTTATGGGAATTTTTCGAAAAGGTTTTTATAGCATTCTTATATGATATCCTTATTTACCCTAGATCATAAAGAGGAACAATGAAAACATTTGTGGATGGTATTACAAGTGTTGAGAGAACATCACTTTTATGCCAAACTGAATAAGTGCTCTTTCTATTGGGATCAAATTAGTTCTATGGAGCATATCATATTAGAGAAAATAATAGTTGTGGGTCCAATAAAAATTAAAGCTATCAACGAGTGGGGAACACCTAAAAATTCAACTAAAGTTAGGTATTTAACAGGATTAGCATGGATTTTCAAAATAGTTCTAGATCATGTGTCCACAGAATATAAAATTACATTTGAATGGACTCTTGAATGTGAAAGGGCATTCCAATCACTGAAATTTGTTTTGACCAGTGTAAAAATTCTAAAAAAGCTCATCTCTTGAAAATTTAATTTTATACATAAACACATATAAAAAGGGATCAGAAGAGACTTGAAGTAGAATAGACATATAGTATATTTTGAATCCAACCATATTTAATAAACTTATCAGAATTATTTATGAATATTATTTAAAGGCAATATTTATTAACAAAATTAATGTGAAAATATTAAAAAAAATTACCTTTAAACTTTTCAAAATATTTATTTATTAAAAATAGTATTATTTTTTTTAAACTTATTTTTTATATAAAAAAATTTAATTTATTATGATAAATTTAATTTTTACTAATTTTATATTAAATTTTTATTTTTCAAAATATTTTTTTAATAAAAATTAAATAAATTTTTCATAATTTTTTCATATCAAAAAGAATTATCAAACCGAGTACAAAATTCAATTAATAGAACTCTCGATTCATATTACACCATAACATCATACTTTTGTTTCACAATAGTGTTTTTTTTTCCATTTATAATAGATGGTTATATATATAACTCCAACTTTAACGACTATAAACTTTTAAATAGAGTAAATAACATGGTAGATACCAAGGTCGAAAGGCTACTAACATTGAGTGTTCAAAACATAGACGGATAGAGTAAATACCATGGTAGATAGATACTTATATAGAGATATACGGTAATATTGAAAAATAAGTTTGATATATTTTTAAATCAAACCAATGTAATATGAAATTTGATTATTGAAAGTTAAGATAAATTTATAAATTTAATAATAAAACGGTATTTATTGAATGTTTGAATAAATCCATAAATTTAATAATGAAATACATTTAAATATAATAAAAAGGAAGGGATGTAATATAAACAATTAATGAATTTAATAACATTGAAATTAAATAAAAATAAGTTGTATTGATAATTTTAGATGAAACATTAGCTCTAATATCATTTTTTGTTACAAAAGTTAAGACTTATTTGGTTACCCACATTTTTATTGAATCTTTCATTTATAGGACAAAATAAGAAAGAGAAATTACAATGTCTAATATCTTTACATTATATATATATATATATAGTTATTTATTGTCACAAATTATTTATCTAACTTTAAATTTATACACATTCTAATTCAGGGAAAAATAAATAATTTATGGTAGAATTTCTATGTTAGAAAAATCAAATTGATATGATAACCTGACAAAGAATTCATGTGTAATAACATATTTAATATAAAAAATTACAACCATTAGTATACTAAAATAAAAAATTTAGTTACACAAAGGCTTAAGTGTAAGCGCGAAAGATTCCTAATTTTTATTTATTTATTTATTTATTGTAGTGTTGAGTTAAATTTATTTTTTTTACACTGTATCATGATTTAAAATTGAGTTGTGAAATGATTGAAACAAGTCTACTCAATAATAAAAATCAGCAAAATCAGCGAGAGAAAAATCAGTGTAATATGCAACATTGTTTCTTTTGTTCTATTTTGTTTTTTAAGTCTGCTAGTTTGATGGTTAATAAAAACATGGAAAGTAAGTAATAGCAACTTTTTTTTTAAAGAAAATATTAATAATGGAACAATCAATAGATTTGAAAAAAAAATTCAATAATTTAGAAGTTTTTATTTTTAATAAATAATTTTAAATTCTCAAAATTTGATTTTAAATCAATATGTTGAATTTAAGCTTCTGTGATCCATATCATGTATCAAATTTTGAGAAAAAATTTCAGCGTAAATCACACCCGTTTCGAACCAACCAACAAATGTAATTCATCGTCAAGAATACATTCGAATGTGATTTACTCCAAAAAGTCTTCTCAAAAACTTAAACCAATCTATCAATAAAAAATTAGAAATTCAATTTTTAAAAATTCATAAAATATTTTTTAGCGTAAAAATAAATAAATTTAATATATATTTTTACCAACAAAATTAATAATACACTCTAGTGAATAAATATATAATATATTATGATAAATTTTTGTAATTATAAAACATAATTTAAAATTATTTTAATTAATTTAAATAATAATAATAATAATTATTTATAAAAATGAATTATTGTTCTCGCTAATAATAATAACCATAAACCAAATGATATATATCTATATATATGGGGGTATGCTTTTCCTTGAAATTTCAAAACAAAGAAAATTATAAAGATGCACATCAAGATCCGAAAAGAACTCAGCCGGTATGAAAGTCTAGATACATGGAATATAGATTAAAAATTCGATATTCTACATGAACGTGTCGTGGAAATATTTATTTATGTTGATAATTCATTTGGCTATTAAAGAAGTCTATAATTTATATTAACCTTTGACTGCTAGGTAATAGTTCTTATGCTTAATTCTTTTGGTTTATGAGTAGTAGTGAAAGATGACTGGACTTCGGAGTCGGAGCGTTACGCAACAAATGATGGAATATAGATTGCAAAATTATACGGCGAACAGCAACCCTTATTTATTTGAACGGATTGTCATGGAATTCAATATTATATTATCCAATTTGACCGCTAGGTAATGCAGTTGTCTATAACGCGACTTTTTGAAAGCCTTTTCTGGGGTTTTTTCAATATCCGGCAAGAATTTATTGGAATCGCAAGTTTGATAGCTAGTTTCCACAATGATGGAATAGAGGGTGCAAAATTCGATATGCTAGAAAAAACCATGCCTGCAAAAATTTATTTAACCTGAATTTGATTTGCTATTCCGAACCGGAATTTCCAAAAAGTCGCATTATAGACAACTCCCTAGGTAATAGTTCTTACGATTAATTCTTTTGGGTTATGAGAAGTAGTGAAAGATGACTCGACTTCGGAGTCGTAGCGTTAAGCAACAAATGTAACGTATTCTTTATTCCGGCGAAACAGCAATCCTGCCGTCTTTGAACTTAGAAAAATAAAACTAAGGCATGAAACCATCGTTTATATGGCGAGCTGGGCGTCGGTGAGCGATGGGTGAGCCGACTTGACATATGGGTGTCGCACGTCAGTTGAGGGCGTCGGCTCATGGATAAACGATGGCGTTTGTGGGTCGGTCGAGGGGAGGTCGCCACACATGTTTGGAGCATATAAACATTTGGTTGGAGCGCTCATTTTGGCAAGCAACTTCGCAAGTCTTCATCGCATAAGGAGAAGTGCGCACAAGGTAGCCGCAGCAAGGCGCATGGGTGATGCGCCCGCTTGTCGGGCAAAGGCGCAAGTGTAAACGGTGAAGGCGCGGTTGAGGTGCGGGTGGAGGGCGTAGTAAGGCGCCCACCCGCCGAGTTGTATACACAGGTTTCGGTTGTGAAGGGCACGGGTGTGCACGGGCGCGCCCGCCCGTTTGGCATAAGACTTGTGTTGTATATTTGGGTGAGAGTTGTGGTGTGACCGTCGTGCACTCTTGCACAGGCGGGTGCCCAACCTCGGTTATGAACGCCGATCGAGCCCAAGCTCCCGGTCATTGTACTATTTCCTTATATACATAATAAAAGATATTCTCTTGCATATTGCTAGTGTTCTTATTGTTGTTCTACATTATTATTAATATATTCCGCACATTAATAATGTAATTCATGTTTATAATGAATGTTGAAGGCATAGTTCGTAAAGTAAACTAATAATGGAGAATGTTGGTTACTTAGGCGGTGCCGCACCCGGCCAATTTAAGGAAACAAGAATTGGGGGCGTGACAGTTGGTATCAGAGCAGTTTCACAGGGAGTGAAGCCGTTGCTTGATGATGAATGCAGAGAACAAACATGTATGCAGGGAAAAGTTATGGAGAAATCGTGGATGAACAGTCTGGGTTTCGTGGACTTGATGGTTCATGGCAAAACCATTCAAGCTCTGGTGGACACGGGGGCCACTCATAACTTCATGATGACACGGTTGGCAAAAGAGGTTGGATTGATGATCTTCCCATCGAATGTGGAAGTCAAGGCAGTGAACTCTAGAGCTAAAGTGGCAGGTTTGGCACACGAAGTGCCTGTGCAGATAAAAGATTGGAAGGGTCAGTTGGACTTCACAGTGATGGAGATGAACGACTTTGATATGATACTCGGACAAGATTTCTTGAAGGGAAACAGGGCTATTGTTGTCCCCTTCTGTGATGAGGTGGTGCTAGTTGGACAGACACAAACTTGGACTTTGCCCACTCATAGGCAAAGGAGGGAAGTCAAGGTGCAGCATGTTTCGGCACTGAGTTTGGAGAAGGCTATGAAGGAATCAGATATGGAGACATATGCGGTGATGTTCAAGGATGTCGAAGGTGATGGAGTGGGGACGCCTGTTCCAGCCGAGATTTCTGAGGTGCTGACCAAATATGCAGATTTGATGCCTGATGAGCTACCAAAGAAGCTTCCACCAAGGCGTGCAGTGGACCATAGCATTGAGCTTGAGCCAAGAAAGCAACCCCCGGCTAAAGCACCTTATCGATTGTCAGGACCTGAGTTGGAGGAGTTGAAACGATAGTTAAAGGAGTTAGCTGATGCAGGTTTCATCAGACCTTCAAGGTCCCCTTATGGAGCTCCAGTATTGTTCCAGCGGAAGAAGGATTCGAATGAGTTACGGATGTGCTGTGATTACCGTGCATTGAACAAGCAGACGGTAAGGAACAAGTATCCTTTGCCATTGGCTGCTGATTGCTTTGACAAGCTTGCGAAAGCCCGAGTGTTTTCCAAGCTGGACTTGAGGCATGGGTATTATCAGGTGCGGATAGCTGAAGGAGATGAGAAGAAGACCGTGATAGTAACAAGGTATGGTAGCTTTGAGTTCCTTGTTATGCCATTCGGGTTGTGTAACGCTCCTGCTACGTTTTGCACTTTAATGAATGATGTCCTATGACCATACTTGGATTCGTTCGTAGTAGTGTACTTGGACGATATAGTGGTGTTTAGTGACAACATGGAGGATCATAAGAAGCACTTGGCGATGGTGTTCGAGGAATTGAGGGCAAATTAGTTGTTCTTGAAGAAGTCTAAGTGTGTGTTCGCTCAGACCGAGATTCCGTTCCTTGGGCATATTGTTGGTCAAGGGTACATACGGATGGAGCCGAGCAGAGTGAAGGCGATCGAGGACTGGGTTGAACCGAAGAATGTCCATGAGATGAGGGTGTTCTTGGGCATGACCAACTACCAATGGAAGTTTGTAGAGGGGTACTCCAAGGTGACATCGGCATTGACAGACCTATTGAAGAAAGACAAGAGGTGGAGTTGGACGAGCAAATGTCAAGAGGCATTTGATGACTGAAGAAGAGGATGGTTACAGCGCCGATACTGAAGTTGCCTGACTTCAAGAGACCATTTGAGGTACACACTGATGCTTCAGATTTTCCATAGGAGGGGTTCTTATGCAGGATGGGCATCCGGTGGCGTACGAGAGTCGGAAGTTGCAGGATAGAGAACGAAGGTATCCAGTTCATGAGAAGGAGATGACTGCGATCATTCACTGTCTTCATGTGTGGAGGCATTACCTGATTGGGAAGTCGTTTGTTGTCAAGACTGACAACGTTGCAGCAAGTTATTTTGCATCACAACCGAAGCTTTCTGCGAAGCAAGCTCGTTGGCAGGACTTCGTGGCAGAATTCGACATGACTATTGAGTATAGACCAGGAAGGCACAATGTGATAGCAAATGCCCTTAGCAGGAAGGGACAACTTGCAGCATTGGAAGGAGAAGACCGGGCAGCTAGGAGTAGGAGTCGAGTTCATATGTCAGGAGAGATGGAGAATAAGATCAAGGAAAGTGTAGAAACCGATACTTTGGCGCAGAATATAGTGAAGCAAATAAAGGAGGGGAAGACACGAAAGTTCTTTCTATGAGACGGGTTCTTGTTCTTTGGAAACCGACTCTATGTTCCAAAGTCATCTCGGCTCAGGAGGCACCTTTTGAAGGAATGCCACGACTCACCATGGGCTAGCCACCTAGGGATGCGTCGTTCTTTGGCATTGTTGGAGAGAGGATTCTTTTGGGAGAAGATGCGAGAGGATGTAGAGGAGTATGTACATACATGCATCATTTGTCAGCAGGACAAATCGGATACTCAGAGGCAAGGAGGATTGTTGCAGCCTTTACTGATTCCTAAGAGACCATGGATGAGTGTCTCAATGGAATTCATCACTCAGTTGCCACAGGTTCAGGGGTATAATGGGATAATGGTCGTGGTTGATCGTTTTTCCAAGTATGCTGTCTTTGTTCCTACAAAGATGCCTTATGGAGCCGAGTGGACTGCGGCACTGTTCTTTAAGAACATAGTGAAGTATTGGGGGATGCCATTGAGCATTGTGTCGGACAGAGATCCGTGATTTACAGGCAGATTTTGGACCACATTGTTTAAGTTAGTCGGGAAAGAGTTGTCGATGAGTTCGAGTTACCATCCACAGACAGATGGGCAGACCGAGAGGATCAACGCATTGCTGGAGGACTACTTGAGACATTATGTGACAGCTGATCAGAAGAATTGGCTTGAACTCTTGGATATTGCTCAGTTTAGCTACAATATTCAAAAGAGTTCTGCGACAGGGTATAGTCCATTTGAGTTGGTGAATGGACAGATGCCGATTGCACCGCATACCGTAGTGACAGGAGGTTTTTTGAGGAGTCCTCATGCGAAGAAGTTCATGGAGGCTTGGGATGAGACCTTGGAGTTAGCACGGTTGCGCTTGCACGAAGCTGTAAGGAGGATGAAGAAATATGCTGATTGAGGAAGACGGGATGCGCACTTCAGCGTGGGAGATATGGTGTTTCTCAGGATTACCTGGGAGCAGTTTCAGCCAGCCAAGGGCACTGCAAGCAAACTGACACGGAAGTATGAGGGACCATTCCGAGTGAAGAAGAGAGTGGGGGAAGTTGCTTATGAGTTGGAGCTTCCATACCATATGCACATGAAGCATCCGGTTTTTCACATGAGTCAGTTGAAGAGATGCAGACTTGATGCTGATCATCCAGAGAGAGCTGAACTGCCAAGAGGACCAGCCAGGATTGTGGACAAGCCAGGACTGGAGTTGGATAAGATTTTGAGCTTTAGAACTACAGGGATTGGTTGCCACATGAAGCGAGAATTTCTTGTCAGATGGAAGAATGCACCGGAGGAAGAAAGCTGGGAATCGGAGGACTCACTTTGGAGATGGAAGGAAAAGATTGCGAAGTATGACAGGAAACTTCTGAGGCAGTCGGGATTGTCGAGGGCGACAATGATTTCCAGTGGGGGAGGATGTAACGCCCTGCGGTTATGTAACCGGGCACGCGCGCTCCTCACTTAGAAAAATAAAACTAAGGCATGAAACCATCGTTTATATGGCGAGCTGGGCGTCGGTGAGCGATGGGCGAGCCGACTTGACATATGGGTGTCACACATCGGTTTAGGGCGTCGGCTCATGGATAAACGATGGCGTTTGTGGGTCGGCCGAGGGGAGGTCGCCACACATGTTTCGAGCGTATAAACATTTGGTTGGAGCGCTCATTTTGGCAAGCAACTTCGCAAGTCTTCATCGCATAAGGAGAAGTGCGCAAAAGGTAGCCGCAACAAGGCAGATGGGTGATGCGCCCGCCTGTCGGGCAAAGGCGCAAGTGTAAACGGTGAAGGCATGGTTAAGGTGTGGGTGGAGGGCATAGTAAGGCGCCTGCCCGCTGAGTTGTATACACGGGTTTCGGTTGTGAAGGACGCGGGTGTGCACGGGCGCGCCCACCCGTTTGGCATAAGACTTGTGTTGTATATTTGGGTGAGAGTTGTGGTGTGACCACCGTGCGCTCTTGCACGGGCGGGCGCCCAACCTCGGTTATGAACGCCGGTCGAGCCCAAGCTCCCGGTCATTGTAATATTTCCTCATATACATAATAAAAGATATTCTCTTGCATATTGTTGGTGTTCTTATTACTGTTCTATATTATTATTAATGGATTTTGCACATTAATAATGTAATTCATGTTTATAATGAATGTTGAAGGCGTAGTTCGTAAAGTAAACTAATAATGGAGAATGTTGGTTACTTAGGCGGTGCCGCACCCGGCCAATTTAAGGAAAAAAGAATTGGGGGCGTGACACCTTGTCTCGAAATTCAAACATTAATTACAGAACTTAGGTCTGGAGCAGCTTGCAATCATATATAGTTTCTCTCTCTAGATTGAATCAGAAGAAGACGGCATGTGGGGACCAAATTTTCCTACTTAATTTAACGATTACACCACAATCTTGCGACTTGGAAGATATAGCAACCGTCCTTTCTTTGGAAGGAGCACTTGTCAAGAAATTCAGACCTTAATTATCAGGGGTTTGGATAAGATTCTTGACCAGAGTACCTTTCATTCATGTCAAAGAAGAAGTATTTCTGCAAGCTATAGTTTAACTAGATTATTTTTTGCATTAAAAATCATGGAAATTATCGTCATATTTTGATAAAATCCGGTAAGAATTTTTCTACATCTAAATTATAACCCCCTTTAAAAAAAGTTGGCATGAAACGTTGATCACTTCAATTGTTGTACAATGTAAAAGTCATAAAAGTCAAACATTGATAAATATCAGAAACTTCACTTCTCTCGATAAATACGCGTCCTTGATATCAGTCGCCATTTCCCTGAGTGTCTCATTCATTCTGCCCCATCATTTGTTTTCTGAGCCTTCATCCATACAGAGGTTTAATGGGTAGCGATTTGGGATCAATTATGACGGTAGCCATACTAATGGCAAGAGCTAACCAGCCTACCATAGGGCATTAAATGCCCCTATGGAGGCCCCTTCACCATGCATGCCCATGGGCTTCCATGCGAACATTTGCCGGCATCCGTGGATTTCTCCTCCCTGGTCGATAAGACAGTCTACCATAATCATTCGGAGTAGTCTACCCAGGTGGAGGAATGGCCCAGTTTCCGTTGCCGCCCGGAAAAACCTCCGACTCCGGCCGCCGGCAATTCCTCTGTCCTCCGCCACCCTCCGCGAGCTCCACCCAGCTCCGCATTAATGTCGACGACTGACAGGTTCCTGACATACAACCCGATTTCCATCGCATCTTGCCACATGGGAAGTTAATTCAACATGGAATTTGAGTTACTCCAAAAACCCGCGGGCTGCTCCCTCACCAATTCCACCCTGCATTATGGAAAACTCACTCACCAATTCAACCCGACATTCTGGAAAACTCACTCCGCTTTCTAAGCTATGCTTTCTACGCTCCAGGGATTAGTTGCGTGCTCAACGTTTGGGATTTGTTGGTGATTGTTGCTGGGATCGAATTCGTAGAGTGGCCTCGTTTGCTGAGATTTGTTGTGTCCTCAGATAAAAAGGTCAAAGAGTGTTCCTGCAAACTATGTTTCTTAATAAACTAGATGAAAACTCAAGTTTAAAATTTGCCATCGCTCTAAGCGTTTGAGTATTGTAAGTTAACTTGAAAAAATTGGGTTGGACAGATCGCATAATTGGACATGGGTAATGATCCTGATTATCAAAAACAGTACTCACCTAACCCTAACCATGCCCTCCATCCCCATTGAGACACTGAACTTAAAACAAGTTTATTTTAGTGTCTGGGAGAGCTTTTCTCTGTAATTATATTTTTAGATAATGCTTCGTTGAAGATTCCAATACCGATTCCCGTGATCGATTCAGAAAGAGTACGAACTCAGCGAAGAAATAGGAGATTATATACAGGAGCTCTGCAAAATGACAAACTTTCCCACATAACCTGCACAAACCCCATTACTGGGACTAATGTCTGAGTTAATTATTAAGATACGATTTGTCTTTAGCTGAGAAAAACAGTAGTTACAACAGAAAAATTGCAGTTCGTGCCTATTGGCAATAGGCACTCCGCTTTGAGCTTTGGGTTGGACAGAACACAGGAATGAAGTGGAAGCCAAAGAAGCTTTGAAGTGCATGGAATTCACAGTGTGTTATAAAATGAATTATATATGTACAATTGAGCGAACCATAAATGTATTAGGTTGATGAGATGAAAGAGTATGTAGATCAGGAGAGTTATGTTTATGACTTTATACCTCTATCAGTAGCTTAAAAGGACTTTTAGGGGTGACCCTGTCTGTATTATGTCGATGAGAAGAAAGAGTATATAAATCAGAAGAGACATGTTTATACCTCTATCAGTAGCCTAAAAGGCCTTTTAGGGGTGGCCCTGACTTGTTTCTTGCGTTGTTCTGCCCGGTTCTTCCATATTGGTGATCCTCTTTCAATGGAACCAAAACTCTGAGAAGAATGCAAAACCAAACAATTTTGTCAGTCCATATTGATAGAATGTTCATTAAACTAGTGTAAATGAAATAAGAAAACTCAGTTCCTTCTAGACACAATTTATTAAGCAGAAGCATCCAGAGACTCGACTCTATAAATATACAAAAATATGTCCATAAAAAATAGTAGGGAGATCATAGATGAATTCACTCATACTTTTTTGCTTCTTCTTCGGCTTCCAGAACAGCAAAGGAAAAAGAAAAATAATGATTCAGCACGCTTCATTAAAAGAGCTAAAGCGATCAATCATATTTTCCAAAAGAAGACATAAAAAGCGTTGATTGCCTCAAGGAAAACAAAAAATATGTCCTCAGCACTGATTCTTACAATACCCAGACTATTTGGGTTTCTCTCCAAACACTAATGATCATGATTAACTATTCTTCAATTAGGATTTCAGACAGGGTTCTCACAGAAACAAATAGAATGGCCTTTCTCATCAACAAGTTAAAGATCAGTACTTAGGATACTCTCAGACAGAGCAGCCTGCATAAAGAACTCTGAAAAGAGAGGAAGCAAACCAACAATGTGGTTACTAAACTTTAAGAAAGTGGACAAGAACATGCTTTGGAACTGAAGGTCAGCAGGGTCAAGATTAACAAAAGGGAATCAATGAAAAACAAACCCATTTCATTAACAACGTTGTCTCAGAGGTTGCCAAATGAGAACAATTAGCAGAAAGAAGAAGGGTAACAATAATCTCATCACTTTCAAAAAACAACCAGAAAGAATCCTTTACCTGTTATTACCATAAAGGCCCACAAGCAAAAAACAGGATTCCAGTAGTCTCCAATTATAAAAGTTGGAAAATGAAGATGAATGAAAAGTGTTCTTATCTATCAGAGTGAGGAAGACTTCAGATCTTATGTAGGATATGTTCAATGTATAGGCTGGTCAGAGAAAATGATGGGATTCAAGAGGGACATAATAATTAACATCAAAGAACCAAGAGAAGAAAAAAGAAGCAAAAACAGTCATCTCGAATAGAGCCAATTCAATTTTGTTGAAGTAGGGTTTATCCTGCATAAATCAAGCAATTCTTATTCAGCATTATTGCCAACTAACTATTTTCTAATTTCATCAGGCCCTAGACTGGTTGTTTTGAAGAGGCTGAACAACTTAGTCCGGTTTCTGTCTTGGACTCCCCTTTTGAGGATACTCCAGGCTTTGAAAATACATATGCTACTATCCAGAGTAAGTTCTAAAGCCATCCTCAATCTTTTGTCTTGTTTTACTTTCCATGCACATTTTGTTTATTGTTTTTATGGGTGTTGTTTTTAGTTCCCTCCAATTTTGCCAGTTTGAGTATGATAAGTTTTGTTTTGATGGTAGGGGCCAAACGACAGCTACTTAAAAAAAATTCTGCATATGAACAACTTGCTTACATGGACCCTCTTCTTTTGGAAAAGAGAGTAGCATCATGGAAGGATTCATCTGAAGATGAAAGTGGCAATTGTACAGAGGAGGACGAGTCACAGAGCATGGGTATAGATGTTGATTCTACTGATATATCATCATCAGCTCAGACAATCTCCTGTACAAGTCATGATAATGAAATGGATTGGGAAGAAGATGTGGGGACAAAATATCATATGAAACAAGATGTCCATTTCTCTCAAACAATTCTAGAGAGTCTTCCTCCTGCATCCCCATTAACTTCATTATGGGGTTCTCATCATCCTTCCTTAGTTGCAGCAAGGCAGGCACACAAGCTTCTGTTTCATAGGGTGAATGAAGAGTTACAGTCAAGCAGAAAATGCCATGGTTGTGGGTTTATTGCAAGGGTAGAGTCATGGCTGAGAGAACAACAACAGTAGGCTCAGGAGCAATTGGTAAAGAAGATTATATGTGGACAAATATCTCCTTCTTCTTCATGGAAAGAAGAGATTGATACTGATAGTCATGCAGACAGGATTCTCGAGCTAGACTTTAAGAGGGGGAGACAAGAGTGGAAAATATTCAGAGAGGAAGCAGAGGAAGTAGGGGTTAACATAGAGCTAGCAATTTTTGGAGTGCTAGTGGAAGAGGTGTTGCTTGACCTTGTTCAATTGTAGCCCTTTTCTCTTACTCCGCTCTGCTCACCTGCTGCTTCCATACTAGAGATAAGGTAGAAATGGTCTATAGATAGAGATATTCAGAGTAGCAGTCACTCTCTGCTGCTTATGATGAGGATTCAAATTTTCAATAATAGAAAGATGGCACCATCTCGTGCCTGTAGCTCTGAGATAGTACTTTTGAATCATCTCTACTAGAGATGGCCATATCTTGTATTGCCAAGAAAGCATCTCTAAGATAGATGACAACATGTTTCTTCTGTTTTTTTTCCCTTGCTTTAATTAGATAATACTGCCATAAATTAAGGACTTCAGGCTTCTTATCGATGTAAATGGATTTTTTAAGGGTTAAATTTAGCGGATTAACTGATTTTTTTTTATATAAATATCCTTGTAAAAAAATGTGTCATTTTCAGAACCATCCATTAATTTCACATAAAAGATATCATCTATATTGCAATTCTCAAAAAAACAGTTTCAATCAGTTTTCAAAGCTTGTGAGTATGGCAGGAAGCCAAATGAAGTTCATTTGAAGTCTGACAATATATTGCAGAAGAGAAATCTTTATTTCCAACCTTTGAGAATTTTATCCACATGGTTTCTTGGTGACTCCAACATTCTCTCAGATGTTTTTGGCAAATGAACAAATGTATGTTTTAGAATGGTCTTTTCAATGATGAAAATGACTTGTCGATAAGCCCTCAAATACATTTCAAGGCAACTGCCATATTTGGCCCACATATACCTCCCTACATGAATATTTCTCACCAGCAAACAAATGCGGACTTGATTGATAAACTCCAGATGACACAAGTATGAATGAATAGTCCCAATGCTAGCATACAATAAGTTAATTCTGTGCACTTTTCAGGTGTTTTTGTGTTACTCTGTTGACTCAGAACACTTCCTATTTTTCTTTCACAGAAAAAGCTTGACGACACTAAGGAAGTCTTGAAATATTTTCAAGAGAAACATAGTCAAGCTAATTGCACAATCAAGGAAAAGGAGTTCATTATCTCAAATTTGTTACAATCAAGTAGGTTCTCAGCTGTCACAAGTTTAAAGTACCCCGAGACAGTTAAGGTGGTCTAACCACCTCACTAACCTAATCAATAATTAACTATATTGTCATGTTATTATAATCATGCTCACTTAATACATAATGTTTATATTATTAACACCATTAACAATGAACCTCATTGTTTGCTTCTCCATTACCTCCTTTCAAACAACAGTTATAATAAAGCTCCTAAACCCAGAACCGCGATCACCTTGAATCTGCTTGCACATTTTATTTTGACCTCTACGCCCCGTCAACTCAGGAAAGCAAAGATATTCCCAAGCTAATCATATTCACTAATGGGGCCTTGGCCTTGAGCTTGCTGTAGGAAACTTTACATGGTTACATAACTTTACTAAAACGACATTTACAATACATTAAGTTGACCCTTTATAAGGTCCACATGACATAGCACTTAGGCACAATATTCATAATCACAGTCCATGTACAAAAATAGAGGTAACACAAAGCTTGGACTGCAACAACTTATCAATGCCCACCAGAAAATGGGAATCCAATTCCAGGGATTTCATCAGTTGTTTGCACACTACATAGAAAAAAACATGACTATTTTTGTTGTTTGCAAATTCTAAAAAAATGACAGTTTTTATTCCTTGTAAAATTAGATGTTCTGAAAGATGCATACATGGCTTATCGTCATCTTTGTCATCATGTTGCTGCATGTAAACCCATCTTCACATTTTTTAATCAAATAGAACAGACTATTTAATCCATGAATTCACTTGGTCTCTAAATATGAGGAGGTCCATCTACCATTTAAGACTGGTGCCATAGGTTGTTTCTGATGAAGCAAGAAGTACGGCTACTTCTTACCGCACTTCAGTAGCTTCTTACAAAAGGATCAGTGCCACTCTCTGCAAACAGGGCATCTGAGCATTGATCCTAAACAAATCCTCCAATCAAACCATGATCTGGAATATGAATCCTGCAAGTCCTTCCAAAATAAGATGCCCTGCCTGCTTAGCCTGCTAGCTTGATACTGAGAAATCTCCAAAAAGCATTGGCCATGACCCTTCCAGCACCAGCTTGGTTGTATCACCAAATCCCAATGGCATCCAGTGCCGGTATAAATCCAATACACACATTTGGCAACACATTTCCAAGTGGACCAGATGCTTTTTAACATAGAAGAACCTCTAAATTGGAAAAGGTGTGGAGAAGAGATAATCTCAATCAAATCTGCCAAGTGGCTGAACCTTCCAAGCACATCACAATCATTTTGCTGCCAAAATCTTGCAGGCTTGCCCTGAACCACCATATCAATCAGCCACAAGCCACCCTCCTCCTTAGGCAAAATGCAGACATCTCATGGGACCATCAATAACCCATGGTCTATAATATTTGTTCACACCAACCAAACCTCAGTTAATTTGATTAGAGAGTGCCTGGGCATACTATGTGTTGCTTCTGGTGTAGTTGTCAGTGATCAGAAAAATGACCTTCGGTTGTTGGGCTTGGATCACACCCCAAACTAGATTCCTCCTGGTTGGCACTGTATCTGGCCTGGGATCATTCTGGTACAAGTCTTTCTCTAGCTTCCATGTGGGAATGGAGTTTACAAAGTTGCAAATGATGCTCCACTACTGCCAATTCAAGGAACCTCCTCTAGTGGGTAAGTTGACAGGCATTTCTCAAAGTAGTCCACCCCTTTTTAATGTTTTCATTAATTTCACTTATCGCATTTATCAATGTTAATTATAATCCTCACCTTCTTCAAAAAATTCAATACATGCATCATCATACATTATAGCTTCAGATCTTGGATACTTCCAATGTTACTGTAGGCTCCACAGATACTTAAAAGTTATTATCGTATTAATTCACAACCTGCATTGTGTATTGTTAACTTCACATCAGAGTACCACTGCACAACTGTCATTGTGCAAACCTAATTCAAACACCTTAATAATCAGTACAATAATCTTTGCTCAAAGCATTGTCCTAATCTAATAAACCTTAAATTAAAGTTTCAAACCCTAATATCATCAATTTTCTTTGTTAATGAACTAGGATAGTATTCAGTCAATACAGCTGCTGTGATATCCTCATCAATGATTGTATTATCAAATTTCAATCAAAGGAAAACTTTGTGAAACATCGTGTGAAAATAATTGTATTTGCATCTGCAGCTCCGATCTCTCTTGGGTTTGTGGCTCCGAATATCGCTCGGGCATGCAACTTGTTATTTTTGTGGCTTTGAGTCTTGCTTGGCGCACCAATCTTATGAACTCTTCTACAATTCAATTCATTCAAATCTTAGATTTTCGACTACTCCGAGATCATGGTGATAGGGTCAATATGGATCATGCAACTGATTATATTCGAGAGTTCAACCACTGATAGTACGGACTCACAACATCTGGATGTCTTACATAGATCGGTTTCGGATTCAGTCTCACAACAACAATAGCAGCTAAGAAGTATGGAAGAACAATTGCGGCTTTTTGTTTCTACTAAAAAGCAGCTAACACAATACTGTAAACAAGAATTTGACTTTTGGTTTTGGCTCCATTTCCTTGTTAATATAAGCAGTCCTCATTTACAATGTCATTTTATAACATACTGTCGAAGGTTACAGAACGACAAACAGAGAGAGTGGGGAAATTGAAGACAACATACAGTTTTGGCATCAAAGATACGCATAATCTAGCCCCTGCACTTGATGAAACGTCCCTGTCAAGTTTTGAGAAGCTCAACTTAACAGTATCTAAACAGTCTTCAGCTCTAGATGATGTAAGATTCTGCTTTGTCACAATTCACAAAGTAGTGAAGTGAAGAGTGGATTTATATATATTTTACTTGTGTGCAGGTTTTGGCCATTGCTGTTTCAGAGGCTGATGCAATGCTCTAACCAACTCAGACTCTGTAATCAATATTACCAGCTATGTGTACTCTAATAGAGTAATCCTTTGCCACAAAATGTTGTTGCTTTGATTTCCTTCATCTAAGGTCTCTTTCAAGCTACCCTTCAATATCATTTTAATTTTTCTGAAAACATGAAACATGCTTATCATTTGGGTTACTAACTATATCTATTTCATGTATTTTAATTGATACACAGTCACCAAGAAATTCCTCCGCCTGGTAGACTACTCCATTTGGAATTTAAAGCAATGGTCAATACCTGTTTTACAGTAGGGTTAGGGTTTACTATTACAGACTGAAAATCTCTTAAAATAGGGCTGATTATTCACATTTATATCAAACCCTGCCCTCAGACTTCTCCTCCATCTAAATGACATGGCCAATTTGGAATTTAAAGCAATGGTCAATTCCCATTTTACAGTAGGGTTAGGGTTTACTGTTACAGACTGACAATCTCTTAAAATATGGCTAATTCTTCACATTTATATCAAACACTGTTCTCACTTTTCCACCAAAATTCCATGGCCAGTTTGGAATTTAAAGCCATGGTCAATTCAGATATTAGCAAGTCTTTTCCTGAAAAAATATGCAAAATAAGGTCAGACAGGTAACATGTACTCGTAGTAAGTAAGTCAAATCATCACCAAATGACTGATTGGGTCAAATATTACTTAGAGAAACACAAAAAGATGAAACATATTTTGTATTCCCGAACTTTTTTTTATATTTCTTAATATAACGAACGATAACAAAAAGGAACATAGGTATCCTGATGTAGTATACACATAAAATTATATATATGTCCTTCAAAATAAGGGCTGTCTGTTTTTTATCTATAGTCGTTGAGCCATTAGAGTGCCTACATACAGTAATAACAACAATACAGAAACATATTCAACATCATATCTCTTTATGCCTGGGCTTACAAAACTAGTTGGAGAAGATGGGTGGCTTGCTACCTTTGATGATTCGGAGCTGCAAGAACTGACACCATGAGGAATTATTATACAAGAGCCTTCATAACAAAGCCCCGGGCTATTATTCCACAGGGCCAGGCGCTTTCCCAATCTCCTGCAAAAGATCTCAGGAAAAACCACTGTGCCTGATAAATTATTTCCATTGAGATATAATGTATTCAAGGAAGGAATGAATCTCCGCCAAATTCGATGGGATTTCCCCGGTGAAATGATTGCCATTGAGAGCAATATATCGCAATTGCTTGGATGAACCCAGAGACTCTGGTATTCTTCCCTCGTATCTTGAGGTTGAGAGATCGAAACTCATTAGCTTTGGCAGCTTATCCCATGCTAGAGAAATATTGCCCCCAATAGGATTGGTTCCTAGATAAAGCTCCTGCAAATTACTCATGTCCGTCAATGTCTGTGGAAGATTGCCATGAAGCCCATTGTTGCGAAGATCCAATAGCGTCACATTTTTTAGATCGCCCAACTCTAGCGGAATCTTCCCTTTGATAAAATTATCACTCAAATCCATCTTCATGAGAGATTTTAAGACCCCAATTTCAGAAGGCAAGGTACCATTCAACTTAATGAAACTCAGGTCCAAGATTAGCAGATTCTCCAAGTTGCCAATCCAAGTTGGAATTTGGCCACAGAACTGATTCCGACTGACAACGAGCTTTTTCAGTTTATACAATCTCCCCAGCTCCTCTGGCAATGGACCCTTCATGTTATTTTCTTTCACAACCAGATTTTCTAAGTTTCCCAGCTCACATAGCTCAGACGGGAGCTCTCCAACCAGGGCCTCATTGCTGCGAAATGTGAGGCTCTGGATAGAGTTGCTCAGATTTTTCCACCCTCGAATGGTCGAATTGGTGAGTTTTCCAAAATGCCAGGTCAAATTGGTGAGTGAGTTTTCCAGAATGCAGGGTCGAATTGGTGAGGGAGCAGCCCGCGGGTTTTTGGAGTAATTCAAATTCCATGCTGAATTAACTTCCCGTGCGGCAAGACGCGATGGAAATCAGGCTGTATGTCAGGAACCTGTCAGTGGTCGACATTAATGCGGAGCTGGGCGGAGCTCGCGGAGGGTGGCGGAGGGCGGAGGAATTGCCGGCGGCCAGAGCCGGAGGTTTTTCCAGGCGGCGACGGAAACCGGGCCATTCCTCCGCCTGGGTAGACTACTCATTCAATGCAGCTTCGGTACAAAAAAAATTCAAAATTCAAATGTTATCTCCGCCTTGGTTGATAAGATAGTGTACCATAATCATTCAATGCAGCCTGGGTAGAGAAAAAATTCAAAATTCAAATGTTATCTCCACCGGTGCCCGCGAAATTTCTAAAATGAGATGAAATGAATCCATGGCAGAAATTTGGATCTAAAATGAGATGAAATGAATCCATGGCAGAAATTTGGAAAATCCACAGGGATCTCTCCTAATATCATCCTCTTCCAGAGAAGTCCAAATATATCGTAAATCAGGTATGGAGCAAACTACGAGATAGGCGATCAATTGAAAATGGGGCATTTCTAAACATGTCCCTGGGTACTCCTTCGTAGGAGTGAGGATTCTCCTCTAGGTATTTATTGAACCTCAACAAGCCAGAGCTGGTTGTGAAGGCATTTTATTAAGAGCATAAGGATGTTATCCTTATTCTCGTCGTGTGTGAGACTTTCACCTCATTCGTCACCATTAGAGAGCTGGAAAGATAAAGCTATCTCCAGAGAAGCGTTTCCCTCTTTTTAATTCAATTTTCCTCATGAATGATGGCATCAAGTTGTTCCCAAATGGCATTAGCTCCTTGTTTGACCCCACTAAATCTTGTACCAGGTAGATCTATGGGAATCTGTAGCATAAATACAGCGCATCACTCAAGCACAAGGCATCGTGGAACTCACAACTTATTTCATCTCACAGATCTTTGACTTTCATGCTCTTCAAGCAATGGTTTGTTATGAAAGACATTTGAACAAAGTCTTTATCGCAGTTTGACAAATAGTTGCCCTTAGGTTATGTGGAAGAAAGTAATGGCAATTACGAAGACAACAACAATTAATCTAAAATGGATGGAAATCGCCCTTCCACTGAGGATATGCCTCGGAGGACGGCAGCCTTTAGAGAAAACATTGCTCACTATCGCAGAGGAGCAGATTCTCAGCAATGGCGAGCTCACCGATGGCCTTTTACTCTCTACTTTCCTACATTTTGTGGGTTCAAAGTGGAGTGCCATGATGGAATATTTGCGTCGGGGGAGTCTAAACTTTTTTAACGATATGTCTGCCACCGTAGTCCTATTAAAATTTTACTTTACGACACCTGAGATGTTTACAGCATTTGAAATCACGGTATTACTTTACAGATATCAGTCATTTGAAAGGGTCGAACCGTGGTTTGGATAGGAATTTGTATAATATCACGTCAAGTACACAGGAAAATGGGAGTAAATTTTCAGCTTTCATATACTCTGCCAAGGAATATCTCTGTACATAATTTTGTAACAAAATTGGGTTTGAATACTTCATTTTAGTTTGTATCCAAATTTGGTTTATATATTCAATTTCACTGAAGTACTTAATTTTATTCAAATTTCGATGGGATAAAGTTTGAAGTGTGTAAAGTTTACGGGCACTTACTTTTATGATAATTTGTTTTCATCATTTCATTGAAATTTCGATGTTGGAGTGTTTAAACTTAGAAAATAACTTAATAAATCTTTCCCTCTTGAAATGCTTATTTGAAAGACGATTTAAGATTCCTTTTATATTTATGAGATTATTTTTATCTCTATTCTTGAAGCAACCTTTTCACTGGTAAGATAAATTTTTTAATGAAGAATATTTTAAATGATACTACCCTAGCTTAAATATTTATATTACAAATTTCAAATTTTTTATAATAAATAAAAAATATTTTAGTATTTATAATTTATAAAGTGACAATTTATAATTTAGTATGTATATGTATATGGTATTAATAAATTTTAAATCTCCATATTAATATCACAGTTATAAAAATTAAATCCATGTTAACAGATTATATAAATGAAAAAAATGAAATTTTATGTCACATATAATTTAATTTAAGAAATTTAGATAAAATATCTATACATAATCATGCACAATTTTTTGAAAAGAGTTATTCCACCAAAGTAAAATAGAGAAACTTTTGGACAAGTATACATAAATCTTCACAATAAATCAAATAAATTATAGATTGTAAATTAAGTTGTTAGAAGTGTCATAGGACTTATGATATTAAGAATATATCATGATAAAGATAAGAGTTAAGATGTTAACTATATATCATAATAAAGTTGTTTAAATTTTTATTTTTATTTTTGGGTATATTGTGATATTTTGATATTTTGTTTTTCATTTATAGATATATATATATATATATATATATATATATATATATATATATATATATATATATATATATATATATATATATATATATAAATACAATTAATGTTTAAATATTTTAAAATATTTGAATTTTATGAATTACACAATGCAAACTTGTAATTTTAAAAAGATTTCACAATGTTTCAAATAAAATTGATTGGAATTAATTTACTTATGACATATTTAATTATATTATTTTTTTGGGAATAAGTTTGTAAGTATTATAAAATCTTATATTAGTTTTTTGGGTTCTTATTTAATAAAGAGTTTCTATTTTTTTAAGTGAATACATTATTTTTAATATTTTTTTCTTAAAAAAAGAAAATATATTATTTTTATTGGAGTTTTTAATTTTTATTTTCCTATTATAATTTTTATAATTATTATTTGCAAACAATAGTGCATATTACTAATCAACATAGTCTCACACCAAGTATTAAGTTATTAAAGTAAAGGTAAGGAGGGTTTTATCACTTTTGGATCAAGTGATATTAGTGGTTCTACATGAAGCATAAGGACAATATTGCAACATTTATTGTAATTCCCATACATTTCATTATCAATGATGATGAAATACAAGACAATGGGATGAAGCTTGGAGTATGAAGCATTGTCCTTGAGTAGATCGAACAATGTTAGATAATTCTAGAGGTTGGCCTTAGTTTGGTGATCCTAGGTTTGTTAAGGACCTCTTTTCTAATTGTTAGAAAACCCTTCATTAGCATGAAGCAATATATTTTTGAGATGGTTTAGGGGAATTAAAGAAGGGGTTGACACCTAGAGGAAGACTTTATGCAAATCAACAACCTTCCTCGCACAAGAGAAAGACAAGGGATGTGAAATTTCCATGACCAGTATGCACCCATTCGAGCATTTTATTGTTTTCCAAAAAGAGGTGGAGATGATATAGAATGCTCCAATGCGTGCATAGTAGTTATGAAAATTTCACATCCCCTGTCTTTCTCTTGTGTGAGGAAGGTTGTTGATTTGTATACAGTCTTCCTCTAGGTGTCAACCCCTTCTTTTACACCCCTAAACCATCTCAAAAATGTCGTGTTCCATGTTAATGGAGGGTTTTCTAACAATTAGAAAGAAGGTCCTTAACAAACCTACGATCACCAAACTAAGGCGAGCCTCTAGAATTATCTAACAATTTTTTATCTACTCAAGCATAATGCTCCATACTCCTAGCTTCATCCCCTTGTCTTGTTAATCAATAAAAAATATAATACATTTTTATATATGATTTTTATTTTATTTATTATAAAAATATTTTGATTAAAAAATAAAAATAAAAACAATTCCTTAGATTCATATCCATAAATGATACTCCATCTATTCCGAATTTCAAATTAGATCACGTGCTACACACACACATATATATAACACCCCTCAACCTTTAAGTTAATATGTTTCTACATTAAGACTGAATGGTAGATGCCATCATGAATTTGGCATAAAGTATGATGATGTAATAAAGGTTGATTGATAAGATGAAGAAAAATCTTCCCTTATATCACTCCAAAAAAATCCCTAGGGGTTGATTAATAAGATTTAATACGATTGGAGAGAAAATCTATTAAATCACTCAGTGTAAGGAAAAACACTGAGTAAGGGTGAATAAATCGTCACGGGAGAAAAAGGCAAGCTTTAAATAAAAAGGAAAAGACACCTTTTTTTCTGAAAATAGAAAAGCCTAGGATATTGGATTAGCAAAACCTGAAAAGTAGGATGCCACTGAGGAAAGATCTGCTAGGGAGGCAAGGATAAAATACTTGATCTGGAATCACAAAGGGATTCCTTGGCAATTGAATCTCGACTTGGGTGTGGGGAGACTGGTGGATTGGTTCATGGATGGAGGAAAATGTATTTTTCTCAAGTACAGTTCCAAAGATGGGTACAATGAGAATATCCAATGGATACAGTGAGCATATCTATTTTTATTTGAATTTTAAATATAACTTTCATGGGTTTTTTTTGCATTACATGTTTCAATAGCATGCATGTTCTATTTGATGGTGTTCATTGACTGTAAAATTATATGTGTATTTGGATTCCATTTGGTTCTATTTGAGAGCTGGCTATGTAGGTTTTAGAATGCATTTAAATTTTCAAACAACCATTACAGTACAAAATTTTAAACATTTAACAGTTCATAATATTTGTACATGGGAATATGAGATCTTGACAAATAAAATAGGTATAGGCAAGGTGTGCTTGAATTCAAGGTACAACCTACATGTTATATGAAAGTGGGATACCTCAATTCTCTAATTAAGAACCGAATGCTTATAGGGTTTTGTTAAATACGTAACCTATATGGTATATGAAAATAGGATACTTCAATTCTCTAATGAGATCAGGATGCCTATGGGAGCCTTGGTTGATGTAGTTATAAACAAGAATATACTAAAATTCCGCTTCTGAAACGATAAGACATGGTAAGTAAAGGTGGAAAAAATAAATCTTGTAGGTTGTGACAAGAAATCCAAAGTAAATGTATACTAGCAGAGACCTGAAAATAGTGATAGTATGGTAGGCACCCTAGTTAACCCTTGGGGTATCGATTGATACAATTAGGTGTTAGAAAATAAAAACATTGGTTGACACAATTTAGGTGCCCAAAATACACTGATAGGGTTTAAGTGTCAAACCCTTCCCAAGCTTATGTGAAGAGGTTATTAATTACAATAGAGTCATGAGATAAGGGAAATGGTAGAAATAACTCTGACTTTGGATTATCGAATTCGTAAAATGAAATACTATAATGCAGAAAATCACTGTTAGAAATTTATTATGGCGGAGCGTACAAAAAACTAGTCTAATCCTTAGTAACGACACCTTATATTTGAATGGGTTAAATCTTCACTAGAGAAGAGATACATTGGTATAAGCAAACAAGCGAAAATTCCTTAGTAATAGGGTTGTACCCTAACAAGGCACTAGCCGAGAAAGGAAAGAACCCAATGGAAATCACTGAGATTTAAAATCCTAAATGGATAACTACAACTTTGTTGTAGCAAATATTTTACATATCATCGGTTGATATTGATCCGTAAATTTAAAGTTTATAACAGTGGACAGTCATAAAGGAACAATCTAAGCAAAATCTAATTTGCTAATTCTTGCATTCTCATTTAGCTATAGTGGATAAAAAGAAAAGAAAGTAAATCAAGTTTCCATATCATCGTTGGAATATACATATGTACACAAACCTTGTACCTTCATTGGAAATGAAGGTTAACCATAATTAAAGTACTAAAGTTAGAGAGAACAACATAAAATATTACATTTATATTAGCTAGTCATAATTAAATTATTAAATCCAAAGTGAACAAAATAAAACTATGTATACCAAATATTACACTTATATACTCCACGTCGAATGAGCATGGACACCCAAAAACTTCATTCAAATCATAAATACAACAATTATACAAACTTAATGAGGAAAAATGTACATATTTTTTTATTTGAATAAAAGTGTTTAACATAAATATCCACAAAGGATAATTTAAGCTAAATTCAATCAAAAATTGGACGACTATATTCCCCTTCTTGTATCAATATACATTCTATAGTTGAGAATTTAGAGATGACAATTTCACAAGTACTTTAAACTATAAAATTTTCCCAGGCTAAGAGAACCGACAATGGATAATTAAGGAAGGTGAAGGCACAAAAAACTCCTAGATTCAAACAATGCCTATGAGTAGCAAAAGTATGTGGAGGAATCCAACCTGCGTGAAAACAATAGAGATTAGTGAGTGGGCAACTCCAATTTGACCATTGTGTAGACTTTAAAGGAGAGAAATCAGAAGCTACAGGTTCTGAAGTTACCTGCCAAGAATGGAAATCATCAATCATTATCTGGATAGGGTGATTAGTAATTAAAAAAAAAAAATACATAAATAATAACAAAAATATACTATAGGAATTAGTGGGTAGTACACGTGTTAAGGATGGGACTCCACCAAACCTCTAACTTTCTGGAAGAGGGTACCAGAAAATAAATTACTTACCATATTTGGAGGTATTAGAGTAGTACGTAGAAATGTATATGAATACACTAAAAAAGGAGCATACCTGTATATGCAACCAGCGAGTGGAAGGGAGTATTCCACAAAGGATCTCCTTTCTGCGCATTGCCCTTTGTTCTACCATCAAAAAGCAAGGAGAAGGAACCCTTAATGGTGAGATTCAAACCTTTAGTAAATGAAGGTTTGTTGGCTTGAGGGGGCCTGACCGAGGTTCAACGTTAATTAGCCAAACAGATCCCTAAACTAATGGCCCTTTTGGCATCAGCCCGCGGAGCGTGGACCGAAGTCTCACCCGAAGTAGTATGGGGGGATGATGGAACCAAGTTTCCACATCGTGAGATTGTCGTTATCTTGGTTTATTCCTCTTATTCCTGCTTTCGTGTAGGTTGCTTCATTCTAGGGCTTGCAAGAGGAGCCCTCTATTCCATCCTTCAATACTTCCATGAAAGGGTACGATTGACCTTCGCACAACCCTAGCCTGCTACGTAGGTAGTTTCGCGCTGCTAGGGCAGCGTACCGTGAAGATTCCCAAATTATTCTAAGTGTCTTACTTATCTTATTAGATAATTATAGTTAACACCGCGTAATAGATATCCTTGATTGTGTTAAGCTACCCAATGTAATCGCATTCATTCGCGCATCATATAAGCATAATAAATGAAACTCATACATAACATATCAAGATGCATCAACAGAACAAAGACACAAAAATTGCAGAATATTTCTCTTTATTGATATCTTCCAAGTGTTTACAAACTTTTTCCACCCTATGCACACAACTGCAGGGGTCTACACACTCAGCCGCAGACTTCTACCCTAGGCCTCTGTGCACTCAACTGCAGATCCTCTACCTACGCTACAACCCAATACTTAGACTTCTTATTTCAGATATATGACTCTTTTACATTCTGTCCGTTGTCTGTCTCTGAAACTACATAGAGCTTAGCCCTTTTTATACAATCCCATGGTCCGCGGACCATGGGTAGATCTCTTATAGTCGACTTTACTTTACAAAACTAAAGGCGGGCAACCGTTTATGACTTATGACACCTCCACGCTCTACGAACACAAAATGCAGAGTCTTTACAAGTTTATTATAAAATTTAACCAAAACATGGGCTTTTAGCCCCAAAACTGTCTTAGGGGGATCGCGTTCCCAACAGGCCCACAACACAAACATCGTGACTTACCCTCAAGTCACTCGGTAGGCGCAGAGATCTTTGCACGAAGACTTTATAGCTCGACCCGTATGACAGCAACCTCGGCCGTTCACTGAGCTGCTACCTGCTTCACGTCTTCCACTGTCTTCTCGGTCACTGCTCCTGTGCTGTCAGCCTGAAGCTTTTGTTGCGTCACTTGGGAGTCGCAAGCTTGCCTTCAATATTTCCTGTCACTATGTAAGACTCCTCCAACCAAGGCTTTAGCCTCACCTTCAACACTGCTTCCTTATGTAGCGCTGCGTCCACATGTTCCTTCAGCTGCTTGGCCTCCTACAGCTTAGCTAGTCTCTGTGTCAGTGTGATGGTTCGTGTTGTGCCCTTAACCTCATCGTAGCATTGTTGTAGCTCGTGCACTTCCGTCTCTAGTCTATGTATATTGGGGTCCTCCTACAAGCTCTTCAGGACCTCAAATGACTGCTCAAACAATAGCTACTTCTGCCTTTATTTCCATTTTCTGTGCCGGTTCCTCTACTACTTGTTCTGTATTTATAATTTCTACGGGTGCTGACATAACGCTTTCTAATAGTGCTCGCAATGTCTCTGACAAGTTTGTAAATGCAGGAGTCTCTTTGAAAGTCTCAAAGAATTCTCAGTTCATGGGTGCCTAAGAGCTTAACAACTCAATACACAAAATGCCAAGTGTTTTTCACTGGACAGCCACTTGTAATTCATAGGACATTTTGAATTCAAATCCGACCGTTCCCCCAAAAATCGGTTCATTATTGTCGGATTAGTGACAGATTTTCAAGGATCTGAGCCATAAATTTTGTCTTAAATTCTGGCTGCCCACTCCATTTGGCCTTACTTCTTCCATCAAATCATGAATAGTGACTTAACAGTCACTTTCCAACCGACCTACGTGATTTCTCCCTGGGTAGCGCATCTCCCTCCGCACTGTCATAGACCCTGTGACAGTTCCTTACTTCGCACCATCCTCCAATCACACAGCTCCCCAACCTAGGCAGTGTAGTTTATAGCCTCGTTATCCCTTCCTCGTCACCTCGCGAAGGTAAATTAATGGACTATACTCTAGACCCTTTTTTCCTTCGTTCCTGTAAGTTCCACTTCATGTAGTTCTGAACATCAAGGTCGCTGCATAAACCGTTTTTCGCATAATAGAATTTTAATCTAGGTATTCAAAGATTTCACGTACTTACCGCGTGGTGCTTTGAAAAAGTGCTGCTCCGCCTAGTTGTAGCTGATTGAGGTGTCGACCGTGAATTCAGTCACGAATCCTCCTATGACGCGATTGAGCCAATGATCGACAGCGTGACCAATCTTATCCTTAGATGCTTCCAGTTTATGTACTAGCTCTGAGGTCCACACAATAGAACTGTCAAGTTTCCACCTTCCTTGGCTATCTGCTAGCTTCGCGATCCACTCGTATAGCTCAACCGAAAAGGAGCAGAAAAAGATTTCATGGATCTCTGTATATAGTTATTTGTCCAACCATTGTTCCTTTATCAGTCGCAGGTTTTTATTCTCCTGCACCACAAACTTGTGGATATTCCTATCCAACCAGTCTTCAATCTCTTTCTTAGTTGGATTCCAATGATACGACATCACATGTCTCTTATGAAGATTCCAGAACGAAACCATTTGTTGGCTTGAGGGGGCCTGAACCAGGTTCAAAGTTAAGTAGCCAAATAAATTCCTACACTACTGGCCCTTTCGGCATCAGCCCGTGGAGCACGGATCAAAGTCTCACCCGAGGTAGTATGGGGGGATGCTGGAACCAAGTTTCCGCACCCTAAGATGGTCGTGATGTCAGTTTATTCCACTTATTCTTGCATTTGTGCAGGTTGCTTTACTCTAGGGGTTGCAAGACGAGCCCTCTATTCCGTCCTTCAGTACTTCCGCAAAAGGGTATGATCGACCTTCGTGTAGCCCTAACCTGCTACGCAGGTACTTTCGCGCTGCTAGTGCAGCGTACCGTGCAGATTCCCAAATTATTCTAAGTGTCTCACTTATCTTATTAGATAATTATAGTTAACACTATGTAACAGATATCCTTGATTATGTTCAGTTATCCAATGTAATCGCATTCATTTGCGCATGATATAAGAATAATAAAGGAAACTCATACATAACATATCAAGATGCATCAACAGAACAAAGACACAGAAATTACAAAATATTTCTCTTTATTGATATCTTCCAAGTGTTTACAAACTTTATCCACCTTGCACACACAGCTGCAGGGGTCTGTGCAATGAGCTGTGGGCTTCTACCCTAGGCCTCTACGCACTCAGCTGCAGAGCCTCTACCTACACTACAACCCAAGACATAGACTTCTTATTTCAGATCTATGACTCTTTTACATTCTTTCCATTGTGTGTCTCCAAAACTACTTAGATATTAGCTCTTTTTATACAATCCCTAGGTCCGCAGACCATGTGTAGATCTCTTACAGGGACCATGGGTAGATCTCTTACAGTCAACTTTACTTTACAAAACTAAGGGCAGAAAACCCTTTATGACTTATGACACCTCTGCGCTTCGCAACCACAAAATGTGGAGTCTTTACAAGTTTATTACAAAATTTAACCAGAACATGGGCTTTTAGCCCCAAAACTATCCTTGGGGGATCCCATTCCCAACAAGGTTGAAATTCTTTAAGAAGAACAATAGAGAACATAGTTGCATCTACTAAAACCTTGTCCCAGTGAAAACTTCATTCCTAAACCAATAGGAATACCGAGTCTGAGCAAAAAATGGAATCAACAAGTGTAAAGGATAAACGCGTATTAAAACCAACAAAGAGCTTTTAGGTTTCTTACTAGGAAACACAATTGATGCCCCGAAGAAAAAATGGAAACACCTAGTAAGAAACCTGAAAGCTCTACAGTGACTCATGAAGAAGAGGAAGAAATGCAACATGATATATCAAAATTACGAGACCAAGTGCAACAATTTTCACTCTCGCAAAAAGTAATAGAAGCTAAGATGGATGGTTTAAAGAAAGGCATGGAAGCTAATATGAATGACGTAGAAGCTAATATGGATGGTATGGAATCTAATATGGATGGCATGGAAGCTAAGGTGGATGGTATAGAAGCAAAACTTAAAGGTAACATGGAAGATTTGAAGATAAATTTGATAAAGTTGCTACAAGAAATTATTATTAATGGTGAAAGCGTAGTAAATGAAACTCATGATGAGAACAAAATAAATGTTAATCATGATTTCATAGACTATAAAGTTGGATTGAGGACCCACCATGTTCCAAAGATCGATATGAAGAAGTTTGATGGCAAGGATCTTGTAACATGGATGCTACATATGGAGCCATATTTCGATCTCCATAATGTGCAGAACACACAAAAGGTATGCATTGCAACTTTATATTTGGAACCCAATCAGTTTGTATGGTATCGATGGATTTTATCTCGTAAAGAAATTTTCACTTGAGCAATTTTTACAGAAGAAATGATAGCACATTACGAGGATACAAAAAACAACACCTTTTTTAGCCAATTGATAAATCTCACACAAAAGGGTTCAATGATGGAGCACATTGAGGACTTTCAAAATTGAATATTAGGGTAAAATATATTCCAAAGGAGCATGGGATTGATGTGTTCATAGGGACTTTAAAGGATAACATCCAACACGAGGTTCGCCTTTGGGAACCTGATTCATTGGAGAAGGCATTCAAGTTGGAAAGAAAAATTGAAAGCAAAATTATGGCAACAAGGAAGCATACCACTCACAATTGTAAATATGGAAGTGTTGTTGCCCCTAGCCTTCCACAACCTACAACGTTGACACCACAACAATTGGAAGAAAAAAGCGCAAAAGGACTTTGTTAAAGTTGTGATAACAAATACAATAAAGGTCATAAGTGTGCTGAGAAGAAATTATTTTACATAGATTGTGAAGAGGAGGGATAAAAGGAATAATAAACGTCAAAAGAAGAGGATATACACCAGGAACAAAGCCTAGAGAAATAAGAAATGAATATGACCATATATTTTAATGCATTGGCCGGAATTACCACTCCTCAAACTCTCAAGATAGAAGGACATATCAAGAAGAAAAAGGTAATAGTGTTAATTGATTCGAGAAGTACCCATAATTTTATTCATTGTAATATAGCCAAGGAATTGAATTGCTTCCTATATCTAGCAACAAAGTGTCAAGTGATGGTTGCAAATGGAGGAACCATAAATTGCACTAGAAAGTGCCATAATATCAAGTTATCCATGGGAGAATATGTACAGAATAGTCCAATGTTTTTCATTCCAATGGGTGGTGCTAATGTTGTACGTGGATTCCAATGGCTACAATCTTTGGGCACGATAGCTTTTAATTTTCAAGAAGTTTTCTTGAAATTTTTTTTGGAAGGAAAGGAAGTTGAATTAAGGGGTATCGTAGGCAAACTGTGAAAGATAATCATCTCTAACGGCATGAGAAATCTTCTAAGGAACGAACAACGAGGCGTAATTGCACAATTATGTTTGTTAGAGGTTCCCACATCGAAATCGTCTATTTCTCCTAATCTCCAAAAAGTCTTGGACAATCATTCCAATGTATTTGAGACTCTCAAAGGCCTCCCACCTATTCGTGATCATGGTTCTGACATCAAAATCATCTATTTCTCCAAATCTCCAAAAAGTCTTGGACAATAATTTCAATGTATTCGAGACTCCCAAATGCCTCCCACCTATTCATGATCATGATCATGCTATTCATTTTATTCGAGGAAGTGTTCCTCCAAGCATGAGGCCTTACATATATTCCTATGCCCAAAAGAGTGAAATTGAATGTATGGTTGCAGAAATGCTAGAGGTTGGTATAATTCAACCTAGTCAAAGTTCTTTCTCTGCTCCAGTAGTATTGGTGCACAAGAAGGAAAATAAAAATTATAATAGGAAAATAAAAATTAAAAACTCCAATTAAAATAATATATTTTCTTTTTTTAAGAAAAAAATATTAAAAATAATATATTCACTTGAAAAAAATACAAACTCTTTATTAAATAAAAACCCAAAAAACTAATATAAGATTTTATAATACTTACAAACTTATTCCCAAAAAAATAATATAATTAAATATGTCATAAGTAAATTAATTCCAATCAATTTTATTTGAAACATTGTGAAATCTTTTTAAAATTATAAGTTTGCAAAATATTTTAAAATATTTAAACATTAATTGTATTTATATATAATAATAAAAAAAAAAATTGAAAAACAAAATATCACAATATACCCAAAAATAAAAATAAAAATTTAAACAACTTTATTATGGTATATAGTTAACGTCTTAACTCTTATCTTTATGATGATATATTCTTAATATCATAAGTCCCATGACACTTCTGACAACTTAATTTACAATCTATAATTTATTTGATTTATTGTGAAGATTTATGTATACTTGTCCAAAAGTTTCTCTATTTTACTTTGGTCAAATACCTCTTTTTCAAAAGATTGTGCATGATTATCTATAGATATTTTATCTAAATTTCTTAAATTAAATTATATGTGACATAAAATTTCATTTTTTCCATTTATATAATCTATTAACATGGATTTAATCTTTACAACTGTCATATTAATATAGAGATTTAAAAATTATTAATACCATATACATATACATACTAAATTATAAATTGTCACTTTATAAATTATAAATACTAAAGCATTTTTTATTTATTATAAAAAGTTTGAAAATTGTAATATAAATATTTAAGCTATCGTAGTTTCATTTAAAATATTCTTCATTAAAAAATTATCTTACCGTAAAAAGGTTGCTTCAAGAATAGAGATAAAAGTAATATCATAAATATAAAAGGAATCTTAAATCATCTTTCAAATAAGCATTTCAAGAGGGAAAGATTTATTAAGTTATTTTGTAAGTTTAAACACTCCAACATCTAAATTTCAATGAAATGATGAAAACAAATTATCATAAAAGTGCGTGCTCGTAAACTTTACACACTTCAAACTTTATCCCATCGAAATCGAATAAAATTAAGTACTTCAGTGAAATTGAATATATAAACCAAATTTGGATACAAACTGAAATGAAGTATTCAAACCCAATTTTGTTACAAAATTATGTACAGAGATATTCATTGGTAGAGTATATGAAAGCTGAAAATTTACTCCCATTTTCCTATGTACTTGACGTGATATTATACAAATTCCTATCCAAACCACGGTTCCGCCCTTTCAAATTACTGATATCTGTAAAGTAATACCGTGATTTCAAATGTTGTAAACATCTCAGATGTCATAAAGTAAAATTTTAATAGGATTATGGTGGCAGACATATCGTTAAAAAAGTTTAGACTCCCCCAACGCAAATATTCCATCACGGCACTCCACTTTGAACCCACAGAACGTAGGAAAGTAGAGAGTAAAAGGCCATCGCTGAGCTCGTCGTTGCTGAGAATCCACTCCTCTGTGATAGTGAGCAATGTTTTCTCTAAAGGCTACCATCTTACGAGGCATATCCTCAGTGGAAAGGCGATTTCCATCCATATTAGATCAATTGTTGTCGTCTTCGTAATTGCCATTAGCAGGCTCAAGGTCTGGCTGGAACAGAAAATATTCAAGGTAACCATTACTTTCTTCCACAAAACCTAAGGGCAACTATTTGTCAAACTGCGATACAGACTTTGTTCAAATGTCTTTCATAACAAACCATTGCTTGAAGAGCACGAAAGTCAAAGATCTGTGAGATGAAATAAGTTGTGAGTTTCACGATGCCTTGTGCTTGAGTGATGCGCTGTATTTATGCATTAAAAAGAGGGAAACACTTCTCCGGAGATAGCTTTATCTTTCCTGCTCTCTAATGGTGACGAATGAGGTGAAGGTCTCACACACGACAAGAATAAGGATAACATCCTTATGCTCTTAATAAAATGCCTTCACAACTAGCTTTGGCTTGTCGAGGATCAATAAATACCTGGAGGAGAATCCTCACTCCTACGAAGGAGTACCCAGGGACATGTCTAGAAATGCCCCATCTTCAATCAATCGCCTGTCTCGTAGATTGCTCCATACCTGATTTACGATATATTTCGACTTCTCTGGAAGAGGATGATACTAGGAGAGATCCATGTGGATTTTCCAAATTTCTGCCATGGATTCATCTCATCTCATTTTAGATCCAAATTTTTGCCATGGATTCATTTCATCTCATTTTAGAAATTTTGACGGGCACCGGCGAAGATAACATTTGAATTTTGAATTTTTTCTCTAACCAAGCTGCATTGAATGATTATGGTAGACAATATTATCAACCAAGGCAGAGATAACATTTGAATTTTGAATTTTTTCTGTACCTAAGCTGCATTGAATGATTATGGTAGACTGTCTTATTGACCAGGGAGGAGAGCTGCATGGATACCGGAGAATGTTCGCATGCAAGCCCATGGGCATGCATGGTGAAGGGGCCTCCATAGGGGCATTTAATGCCCTATGGCAGGCTGGTTAGCTCTTGCCGTACTTGTGAAGATATTCATGATTAACTTTTTCGTTGTATTAATCAACTCCTTATGATTGAATGGGATTATCATTTTAAGATACCCCTGAACTACAAAATTATTACATAGTACCCATGTCTCACTAATATTTGTATGCATCACTTGGTTGTTTAATGTTACATTTATTTCTACTCAATATATAATTTTTGTAATTATTCCAAGGTCTAACAATGTATGTGTGTGCGAAGGTATTCTACTTTGTTGTTTTGTAATTTATATAGGTACTATTGGAGTATCGTTACCAACGAGGGTACTTGTGTATGGTTAAATCACATAGGCGTGTAGCTAAATTACACCCGACATTTGGTTATGCGAGCTGAGTGGTTTTAATGCCAAGTGTTATCGCAATCCTCCCTTGCCACATTCCCTTCCATCACATGGTGTTATGTGATCACATTGGAAATACTTCAACACTGAGATGAGAGTATCGAAAAATAAGGGATAGGATCTAATGTCGCGAACCCTAATATTTTTACCCCATAGCCATTTCATTGGTAGTTGATCTTCTTTGCCTCCATTTACGTCTCGTGTCATTGTAGCGTCACTTCTCCAACAAACTTCTCAGTATTCAGCCTCTGACTAATGCATAGGGGTCATGAAGACATGTCTTTTTCGCCAACCTTCACACTTGTCCTTTCCCAAAATTTACAGGTAAAAGATTCTTTTGTTGCAGTGCACAATTTTTTTGTTTCTCACTGATTTTTCTCACCTTTTTACCACATTCCTAATGTTTAGTTTTCCTCGCATATGTCATCTTGGCATCTCCCTTTTGTTGATAATGTTTCTGTCATTTTTTTCTTTGGTTTTCATGTGTGGTTCTCATACAGGAGCCTCTTTCTCTCACATCTCGCTACCCTTTTTATCTCAGGTAATTTCTTCACCCTCCTCTATTTTTTCCTTTTATTCCTACTATCACAAGGTTTTCATACACATAGTCAATGTCACTTGGATTTAATGTTGTTTCCCCTTCTTGTATAGGGCAAAAAAGAGACTGACTAAGTTGACTTCATGCCCCTTGCTTCAAAGGAGAATACAAGGTAAGCGCAAGAATTCTTGGATCTTATCAACAAGGCATTTAGTATTTTCTTATAAAATGACCACACCCTAGTTTTCTTGGTTGGGCTTAATTTTAAAATCTTCATACCTGATCACCCACTTTCCTTGTGGGTATTTTTTTCCCTTCCCGAACTACTATTGATAAGAAGTCCCCATAGGAGTCAAAGGGAACTTTGTCTCTTGTTGATGTAAAGATTAGAGTATGTGCCACATTTATCCTTAACATGTATGGAGTTTAATTTTCTCCTCTTTTGCTATTATTATGCTAATTCAAGCTTCAAGAAATAGGATACTCATACCACATTCTCCCCTAACATGCAAGTACTAAAGCATTCTATGAAGTGACTCTTCCTCATGCAGTTGGGAACCACGATCATCACTTAATTCCAGCTGTTATCTCTTTTAGGTCAGTTAAATTCAACTTTCTTGAGTTTTGATGGGTTCAATGATCCTGTTAAGATTCATTGACTGCCAATGTTATTGTGAACTACTCGTATTACATGTCCTATAGACAATTTAAGTGTTAAGTTTCTCAATCTAGTGGATTGCATCTCTTATTTTCTTTTTGTCTGTAGCTAGTAGTCGTTGTTTAGACTTCCTCCATTACTACGTTTTTGTGATTATAATTTATGGGGACCCTAATTACCATGGGCACAAAAAATAATTTTAATGTGTTATATAGTGATGTATTTTCGCAAAGAAATAACTTCTTAGGATTGTTGTTGTCGGAAGAATTTGTTCTTTAATGCCACTCAATAAAATTCCTCTTAGGTGGTTTGTTTTATACTATGGCACATCTGAGGGTGGTTTTTTTTTGCGTCGACTATGATACAATCTGCTCATCTAATAATGAGATCTAAGACAATAATAAGGTATTACAGACTTATGTGCATGGATTAGTCTATGTTATTTTATGCAATGGATCGAGAAGATTGTGAAATGCATAGACAATGAAGCAGTAAACAGAAAACATAATAGGCAACACATGACACAACAATATTTAATGAGTTCACCCAATACTCTTGGGCTACATCTCCTGGTCCAGCCTTCAGTGGTGGCCTCTCTATTATGTCTTCAAGCAGAGTTCTGTTTATAGCAGTGAGCTCAATTTGAGCCTCACACACAAAAAATTACAATAACAAGAGCTTACTTGAGCCTCTGAAGTTCTCTATGAGTACACGGACTCCCTCAAGGCTCTCTTTCTATGTCCTAAACTATGTCTCGACATTTGCTTGAAATACTAACCTCTCCATTATGCTATCTGTCTGTGGCTTTTAAGGCCAACCGTGTTGCCTGTTCATTTCGATTCTTGTCTCCTGGTCTCCCCAGCCTCTGCATGCTTTGAATCCCTCTGCTAGTGTTATACGATCATTTCTCAACGCATGGAGAGGCGGTGGCCACCCATTTTGAAACATAAGAGTGTCGTAGGCCTCTACAACTTCTGAAACGACCGCGCTTTGTTTTCCCAGTGAAAATGTATTTTCACAGAGAAAGTCCGCCAAAACTCAATATCTCATACTTTAAAAGTCCTTAACTATGATTCATTCCTTTATCGGGTCCACCCACAAGTCGCTATCACATATCGGGAGGGCCCATCCCTTTGCATTTTAGAAATATATTACAACTGTGAAAATCCATTAAAATGCATTAAAATGGCTTTCCTCCGTACTTGAAATGATATAGAATAGCCTTAAGGCACCCTTGCGGGTCCGGCTTATCACATCGGCATTTTCCCCTTCGCATTTCGTTTAGCAAACGAAACTGCGATAATATATAAAAACACTGTAAAATCCTGCATACCAAACTTCAAAATATATACGTTATCAGCTAATGGCCCATCGGGTCCAGTTCATCAGGTCGCTCCGATTGCGATATCGCAATTGCTCATCGCAATACCCCCGGGCCGTTATAAGCGCTCCTGCAATCCCCCGATAGCGATCCTACGATGTAATACGGGCCGTCAATCTGCACGCTTGATCGACGGTCCATATTAACTCTGCTAATCATCGTCGCCATACATATGTGTTAAGCGATGATATCATTTTTCGTCATCACAATTCTTAAGTGGGTTCCACCGATAAGCGCCAATAGCTACCGCCGATACCGATCCACTGATCGGATCTAGACCATTGATTAGCTAGATCTGAAGGCTACAGTGTATTTTGTTGTTCTGCCTCCGATATCTCCATTTTCTCTATTTTCACGCGTTTTGGGCCTCCTGATAGTGTTTCTCTGCCATGCTAAGGGTGTTCCTCTTGTGAATACTTTTATCTTTTTAAAAGATTTTGATCTTTGGCATGATTTTTGAAGAGTTTATGAAGACTTAGAGAGCATTCTCGTGATCCATTTGGATCACGCCTTCCCACTGAAAAAGGCTTTTGGACCACCAAAAGTTGGTTTTCAAGCATCGCTTAAGTGAGGATACAACTGCCTCACTTGCCCAAAATTTGTCCATTTTGCACTGCTGGGTTTTGAACCTCTGAGTCCTATTCTTAGGTACTCGACATCCCCTCTGCACGTAGTCCTCACCTTCCTGTCTAGAATTGTATCTACCTGCATCTCATTGATGCATTCAGGCAACAGATCATCAATGGAAGGCAATTGGCTTTGCTCTTCAGGATCTTCAATTAAAGAAGGTTCAAATAGTCTTAAATTTTCTACATTTACTATTGAATAGATGTGCATGTATGCTGGTAGATCAAGGCGGAAAGCGTTCTCACCAATTTTTTCAAGTAACTTAAAAGGCCCATACCTTATTGGCTTCAACTTCTTTCCTTTACCTTTCATTCTGTCCTTGCTGATATACAGCCAAACTTGATCACCAACTTGGAAGTTGTGCTCCACCCAGTGTGTATCATGCCTTGCCTTGTATTTGGATTGGCTCTTTTCCAGCTATTCCTGCACTGCCTGGTGAATTTCTTGGATTTGTTCAATGAATCTGGTTGTTTTTTCCACATCACTGTGTCCAGCAACTACTATGTCTTTTTCAAAGACAAAATCCAAGGGAGACCTTGGTGTGAAACCAAAACAGGTCTGAAAAGGAGATCTTTGTGTAGAAGAATGTTTAGCACGGTTGTAAGCATGTTGCACATAACATAAGTGATCATCCCAAAGCTTGGGGTGCTTGTTGTAGTAACCCCTGAGCAACGGGATCACCATCCTGTTGACTACCTCTGTTTGGCCATCTGTTTGTGGATGAAACGTTGTGCTTTTGTTCAGTCTAGTGTCCATTAATTCCCATAGACTTGACCAGAACTTCCCAACAAATCGGGAGTCTCGATCAAATACTATGGAAGTGGGTAACCCAAAATGCACCTAGACATGCTGAAAGAACAATTTCGCTATTTGTTCAGCTATAATCTGCTTATTACAAGGTATTAAAATACTCATTTTGCTGAACTTGTCCACAATAACATATAAATAGTCATGTCCTTTTCTAAATTTTGGAAATCCCCCAACAAAGTCCATGGAAACACTTTCCCAAGGATGAGAAAGAACTGGAATTGGAGTGTACAAGCCTAGTTTTCTATTGCTGGGCTTGCTTTTAGCACACATGGTACACCCTCTTACATATCTAGAAACTGTTTCATGCATTTTTGGCCAATAGCAGTATCTTTGCAGCTGTGCAACTGTTTTACTTAGCCCAAAATGACCAGATATCAGAGAAGTATGTGCCTCCCTAATTATGTTAATTCTCTCTATTTGTGGAATGCATAGCTTTCCCAAATGATACAAGAGTTGGTCCTTAACACAGCAATCCAATTCTTCTACACTTTTTTTCATTACTTAACGCTGCATATACGTCTTTAAATTCTATATCTTGAGCATATTGTTCAATGTAGCTTTCATGCATTACTGAGTTATGCTTAAGTATAGTAGATGCATTTATGATTGGTCTGGACAACATATCTGCAACTTTCTTATGTATGCCCTTTTTATATCTGAAGACTAAATGAAACCGTTATAGGAAACCCATCCACCTATAGTGTCTTGATTGCCGCAATTTAGTTTGTGAGTGCAAGTACTGAAGTGGTGGATGATCAGTATGTATTATTGTTTCTTTGCCCATTAAGTAATATTTCCACTTCTTCACGCTCTGAACTAATGCATACAATTCTTTATCGTATGTAGGATAATTAACTATTGCAGAATTAAAAGTCTCAGAATGGTAGCATATGGGTTTACCATGTTGCATCAATACTGCTCCCATGGCATAATCACTGGCATCTGTTTTGATCTCAAATGGTTGTTGAAGATTTGGCAATGCTAGTACTGGTGTTGTACTAATTTTTTCTTTCAAGGTGTCGAAGGGTTTCTATTGTTTGCCTCCCCACTGAAACACCTTGTTCAATACTGTCAGAGCATGTAAGGGAGTTGCAATTAAGGAAAAGTTAGCAATAAACTTTCTCCAATATTGTGCTGCCCCTAGGAAGATTCTAACTTCTGTAGCAAACTTGGGTTTAGGCCAGTTTACAATGACTGCAACCTTAGAGGGATCTATCTTCAGCTCACCACCCCCTACAATATAAAACAAATAATTCAAAGATGTTTTTCCAAATTCACACTTTGATAATTTAACATAATGATTTTCTTTTTTCAAAACATCTAGAGTCTGCTTTACATGCTTCAAATGTTCTTCCCATGTTTTGATGAATACAAGAATGTCATATAGATATACACTTACAAAATCATCAATAAAAGGCCTAAGTACATCATTCATTACTCTCATGAAAGTGGCAGGAGCATTAGTTAGGCCAAAAGGCATAACTAGCCATTCATATAGCCCTTGCTTTGTTTTGAAAGCAGTCTTCCATGCATCTTGCTCTGTTACTCTGACCTAATGGTAACCACTACGTAGGTGCAAATTGGAAAAGTAAATAGCCTCTTTCAACTGATCCAATATATCATCAATGCGAGGAAGGGGATAACGATTCTTGATAATTCTAACCAGGTTACAACTCTCCTCCCTAAATATTCTGTTGTTCCTCTCCAACCACAGTTTCCAGCATGTGAATTTGGGGATCCACATCCAGCCAGTCTTGAGAAGGCTTTTTTGGAGGGACAGAATGGGAATAACTTGGCCCAGTTTCTTAACAGGTCTTGAATATTTCCTGGAAGCTCTATTTTTTCAGGTCCTAACATCAAAACACCCTTCCAAACTTCTTGAGCAAAGGGGCACAATAAGAACAGGTGGTTAGCCGTTTCTTCATCCGATGCACAAAGAGGGCACCTGGAGGGACCTTCCATTCCACGCTTCCTCAGGTTATCTCTAGTGAGGATACTTTTATGTGCCAGAGTCCAACAAAAGAAGTCCATTTTGGGGAGAGCAGGAAAAGACCAAATAAATTTCCATTGAGTTGGCTCTACGGGGACACTAGGGACAACCATCATACTTTTGTAACCTTTTGCTACTGAGTAAGAGCCTGAAAGAGAACCCCACCCTCTTTTGTCCTTAAAAGAGGCCTTTAAGGGAGATTTTCCTTGGAGCAAATCCAACAACAAATTGGTTTCACCATCCAGCCAATGAGGGACCTCCCCCAAATTCCAACCATCCCATAGACTTTCTGCATAATTTGTCCAATTGGAGATGTCCCAAAGGGTTTCCAGATTGCTGGCCTGAAGCCAAGCTCTGATATTTTCTAGTTCTGCCATCTGATTCAAGGGCTGATCTCCAAGAATCGAATCTTCCCAAATTTTTATTTTTTTTCCCATTACCTAGGATCCAATAAAGCTTATGACTGAAAAGTTTCAAAGTTGTGAGACAAAGTTTGAAAACTGGTGATCCTTTGGAAATTCTAGGAGGCTGGTCTAAGCACCTCAAACGATGCCCATGAAAATATTTTTTCCACAGAACTCTCTTGCTCCAACTAGGATTCCCATAAACAATGTTCCAAAGGAGCTTGGAGCCCAGAGCAAGATTTTGGGCTGCCAGATACCGCATTTGGAGACCTCCTTCCAAGAATGGCTTCCTAATAGTGTCCCAATTAACTAAATGGAGCCTTCTTTCATTATTTTTCCCTCCCTCCCACAGAAATCTTCTCAGGAGACCATCCACTTTACTAATAAAGGTTTTAAGGGCTAGTAGAATGGAGTTCTAATAAACTGGGAGACTTATGAGAACAGATTTCATAAGGATTACCTTCACAGTATTATTCAACCATGAGGCTCCCCAAGCTTGTATTCTGAGTTTTAGCTTGTCTAGCAGGGGCATCCAGTGAGCTACCTTAGGATTTGATTTGAAGATTGGGATCCCAAGATACTTAAATGACTCCCAGGTTAGGGTTCTTTCCATTTCTAATAGCCTTGCTATGTCTGTCAAATCTTTGATCGAGAAATTCCAGCCATAGATCGTGCTTTTTAGATAGTTAATCTTACTGCTCGAAACCTCCCTATAAATGTCCAGCTCCTTCTTGAAGGTTCTAGTAGAATTTATGCTAGCTCCTCCAAGCAATAATGTATCATCAGCAAACTGGGCATGATTTATGTCTTTAACATTGTGAGCCATTCTCAAGCCTGGCAGAGTTTGGATCTATTGACAGTAGTCTAGCTGGAAGCTGAGCACCGAAGCTTGAATGGCGTAAAGAAGCGGGGACAAAGGGCAACCTTGTCTTAGCCCCCTCAAGGCCTGGAAAAATTCCGTTGAACAACCATTAACCAGAGGCGCTATCCAAGGGGAGGCAATGCAAGCTTTCACCCAAGTTATGAGAACTTTTGAGAAGCCAAATTTCTCCATCACAGAAAACAGGAAATCATGTCTCACCCTGTCAAAGGCATTTGTCAAATCTAGCTTAATCACCATGCCTTTCTCTTTTCGATGACAGCTTGAATGAATTGCTTCTTGCACCAGCACAATATTGTCAAGAATCTTTCTCCCTTTTATGAATCCTCCTTGGTTTTCAGGGATGATGACCGGCAGAATTTTCTTAATACGGTTGGCTATTATTTTTGTAATTAGCTTATAACTTGTATTACACAAAGAGATGGGCCTGAATCTGCTGAAATCAGTGGCGCCTTTGTCTTTCAGAATCAAGGCAAGGAAGGTCGAGTTGGTACTGCCTCCAATCTTGGTGCAGGTATGAGATTTACGGATAATTCTCAGAAGGTATTTTTTAATTGTAGTCCAGCAAGTCAGGTAGAACCTTGCAGTGAACCCATCAGGGCCCGAGGCCTTATCCGGATCCATGCAATCCAAAGCTTCTTTAATCTCATTCATACTGATCGGAGCAGTCAGCATAATATTGTCAGAATATTGAACACATTGAGTAATGAGATCAATCAGATAGGCTTGAGAATCGATAGGAGGGTCTTCCGGGGCAGAGTAAAGATCTTTGAAGAAGGAGTGGGCTGCTCGCTTTATGCCTTCAGAATCTTTAACCACAGTGTTTTGATAGTGAATTTCATTTACTGTTTTGAAGTGCTTGCGTGCTTCAGCTTGCTTATGGAAGTAGCTTGTATTTTTTCTCCGGCCTGTAACCAAAGATTTCTGGACTTCTGTCTCCAGAAATCTTCTTCATCCCTACTTGCTCTATGGAGATCTTTTTGCAGCTCTACTTCTTTTTGAAGAAGGATTTGAGTTACATCGGAATTCTCCATTGTTAATTGATGGTCTGCTAAACTATCATGCATCTCCTTTCTTTTGGCGGTGGGCGTTTTCAACCTTTTAGCCCACTCCTTGAGCTCCCTTTTAAGTCTCCTCATTTTTTCTTCCCACACAAAGAAAGGGGATCCTTCATGAACTTGCCGGTTCCAGGCCTCGGAGACCACCTCTGGGAATCCTTCTTGATGAATCCATAGAGAACTGAATCTAAAGGGAATGGGGCCAAGATTTCCATCCAAGGAGAGCTCAAGCAGAATGGGTTTATGGTCAGAGGTGTAGTTCGGCAGAATTTTAGAGGTGGCCATTAGACCACAAGTCAAGAAGGAGGATTGGACTAGAAATCTGTCCAGACGAGCAGCAATGTGGCTGGGGCCTATCCTTTTGTTTGACCAGGTGAATTTCCCAGATGTGGGCTTGATATCCTCCAATTCCCAATCTAAAATGAGGTCTTCAACCCATTCTCTAGCTGGGTCCCTGACCAGCGAGCCCCCCTTTTTCTCTTCTGCAGCTAGCGTAACATTCAAATCACCTGCAATAATAATATTTTCTGGGTTGTGCAAGAAAAGATGGGATTGGAGCGAGTCCCAACAATTTTTTTTCTCAGATGGTAAGACCGGAGCATAAAGATTGAACATACTTACTTGGTGGCCAGATTCTTTATGGAGGAGCTTAGTGAGTAGCCAATGGGGGCAACATTCTTCGTGAATCAGATCATATTTGGAGCTGTCCCAAAAGGAGGCAATCCCTCCAGAGGCGCCTCTAGCGCTGACTGCTCTCCCTTGGCCTTTATGCCAGAATGCTTTGCTTGCTTGGAGGAGTAGAAGGTCCTCTAGTTTTGTCTCTTGGATGAGAAGGATTTCAGGCGAGTACATCCTTACAATGTCTTTCAGAGCTTCTTCTTTCAACCTGCTGCCTAACCCTCTGCAATTCTAGGAGACGTATTTCATTATTCACTGGCTTGGAAGGTTCTGGCTCCTTTTGGAGCATGACCATGCTTGCGCCCAGATCTGGTGTTCATCACTTCTTTGAGAGTTTTCTGAGAGCCTTGGAGAACATCCAGATAAGTTTGTTCCTCTCTCTATTTCTTCTTGGACTTTCGGCCCCTGGCCGACTTGATAGGAGTGACTTGCAAGCTGTCTGAATCTAAGACTCCATCTTCTGAATCTCCCTCAGAATCAGAGCCCAGACTGATGCGCTCCTCGTTTTCTTCTTTTTCCCCTTGTTCATCCCCTGATGGAAGAAGATTTGACCTTCCCTCTGCTTCTTTCACTTTCTTCGATGGGTCTTCTGGTTCCTCTTGGGTTCCAATTGCATCTGTCTTTAACCCAGAGGAAGAACCCTCTTTTGGAACTTCTTTGGCTTTTGGTTTAGGCCGGGGCTTCACCAATGGCCCTGAATTTTTCTTCTTAGTTGGTTTTGGGACTGCCTTGCCCTTTTTTATTTCTTTCCATCCTTCTTCGTCCACTTTGTCCCCGGTTGGAGCTTTTGGGCAATTTTGTTGGAAGTGTCCATGTTCGTGACAGGTTCTGCATTTGAAAGGCAGTTGCTCGTAATCCAATTTTTGATAGTGATGCCATTCTCTGACTGTAAGTTTTACCGCTTCGGGCAGTCCAGCTTCTAGATCGACTTCCACACAGATTCTTACGCAGGTATATTGGCCCTTGTTATCTGCTTTGTCAATGAAACGGCCTAGGCCATTTCCAATCTTCTGCAAGGTGTGATAGCTCCAGCAATGGATCGAAAGATTGGGAAGCCGGACCCAGACTGGGACCTCTTTAGGGGTATCGATTGAGGGATCGAAGTCGGGGGTCCACTTATTAAGATACAGATCCTAATTTCCCATAAAATACGGACCGTTTCTGAAAACCAAATCTCGATCTTCTTTGGAGGTGAACTAGAAAATGAAATACCCTCTTCCGACAACATAGCAGATCACATTGTTTTCCAGCTGGGGCCTCCAGTTGTGTTGGATCCAGTCATATGTTGTTTTTGTAGAGGGCCAGCGTCCCATAAATTGTCCTACCAACCCTCTATCAGCCAGGGCTACGGCGATTTTTATCGATTGGTCATCTGGCAGGGCGATCTCAGGAATTTCCTGCAATTTTTTGATGAATTTCAGGACTTCTGGAATCAAACGTTTCTTCCCTTTCTGCGAGAGAAATCTTCTAAATGATTTTTCTGAAGAGATTGGTGGGGTGGAAGAAGGCTCCCCACCCCCAGGCGCACTCATGGCGGCGGCTATGCTCCTCTGCGATCGCAAAACCCAAACGCAGACACTGTGCCAGCAACAACATTGGTCGGAGGAGGGAGGCAGAGCCCGATTGTGGGGATGCTGGGAAGGATTGGGAGCCCAACAGCAGGGGGCCTGTGAAGGGCCACAGGGGCCGAGGAAGCAAGGGCACAGGAGCTCCAGTTCAGAACGCGTGCGCAGATCACTCTGAAACTCAGCGTTGCCCTCCATTTTCATTCGAATTGAAATATCGTATTAAACATAGGTTTGATCTAAAGTGGTCATTGTATTAAATATAAAGTTTTGTCTTAAAATATTTTTTTCTCAAAATCCTTTGGTCTTAAATATAAAGTTTTGTCTTAAAATAATTTTGTCTTAAATTGTTTTTGTCTTAAAATAATTTTGTCTTAAACTATTTTTGTCTTAAATATAAAGTTTTGTCTTTAAATTTTTGTCTCAAACTACTTTTGTCTTAAATATAAAGTTTTCTCTCAAAATATTTTCGTCTTAAATTATTTTTGTCTTAAATATAAAGTTTTGTCTTAAAATATTTTTGTCTCAAACTACTTTTGTCTTAAAATATTTTTGTCTTAAACTACTTTTGTCTTAAATATAAAGTTTTGTCTTAAAATATTTTTGTCTCAACCTATTTTTGTCTTAAAGTCTATATTTAAGGCAAATCAATTGATATTAATTTTTAATGTAAAATAACTAAAATAAAAAATGAGTTTTTGAGACAAAAGATTTCTTTTGTCTTTAAAAAATGTCTCAAAAGTGCCCTTGGTGTAGTAGTGGGAAGACATCTACATTCATTGCCGAGGATATGGGAGTTGAATCTCTTCCCACGGAAGCTGCACCAGTTGTCGAAGCGGCGACTGAGCCGAACAAGGAGGCTGAGACGTTCGTCGAGGATATCGTTGAGGAAGTCGAGACTGATGAGGGAGCCATGACAGAAAAGGTGGAGACAGTGGGAGAAACTATAAGTTACAACTCAGGATGGGAAAAAGGACATGACGGTAGAAGCGCAAAGATGAGTTAAGTAGAAATACCATCGAAGTTAAAGCCAAAGTAACCAAAGTAGAGAAGCCTGCAAATGAGAAAGAAGACGGAGATGAGGGAAGTGGGTATTAGAGAGCACGCAACATCAATAAGCAACTTAGTCCAAAATGCTGTAATAAACTCCACCATTGAACAGAGGAATTCTTTATAAGAAACTTAACGGAGGACTAAAATATTAATCTGAATATTCATGCATAAATAAGAATGTGGCTCAACATTTAGGACTTGGTGAAGGAATCAAAGCTAAAATATGAGAGGTTGTTTCGAAGCCCACCAAGTTAAGTGGGCTTGGTGAGTTGTTGAATATGAAGCAGTCGAGTCTGCGTGGCTATAGGTTATTGCTAGGTAGGCGTTGTGTGTATTTCATGTGTGGCCAGTGTCCAGACAGGTTATTGTTGGGTAGGTATTATGTGTTTGGTGTGTGGCCAGTGCCCAAACATATTGGAAAGCACTCAAAGAGCACATGATCCATGGTGATGAAGAAGATTTAGATTGACAGCATGTAACTAGAAAGTGAATGGTATTGAAAAGCCAGGTTAAGGTAGGGATTTGAAAAGATATAGTAGAGATGAGTGGTATGGATAAGAGAAAGAAGGAAGATTGGGCTCTTCAAACAATGCACACAAGATTCCAGAAGTTTTCAATACTATCTATTCTATAATGAAGATGGAGTCAATGGTGTTGAAGTTTAAGAATGGCTAGGTGACATGTGTAGACCTCTTTGATTGTTGGTCCTCTTTGACACTATCTATTCTATAATGAAGATGGAGTCAATGGTGTTGAAGTTTAAGAATGGCTAGGTGACATGTGTAGACCTCTTTGATTGTTGGCCCCCAGACCCACTCTTTTGTTTGTTGGTCTTAACAACTAAGTCTACGAAGGCATACATACTCTACCCCTAAGGATTTGAACATGTGGCCTCTTAGGAGGAAACACATGCTCTTGACCATTAAGCCCACTCAAGCTCTATAAAACCAGGTTAATCTCCCTAGTCACCTTTAATAGGGGGTTGTTATAAGAGGAAACACATGCTCTTAACCATTAGGCCCACTCAAGTTGTATAAAACAAAGGTTAATCTCCCCAAGTCAGGTTTAATGGGAGGATTGTTAGTGTGGTTTAGGTAAACATGACTAGGTCAATTTACTTATGGTTTACGAAAACCCATGTTTTGCCCATGGTAGCATATTTTAATGCAAAAAGACTCGACTTAAATTTGTCCTTTAAAACCAGTGAAGTCCCCGCAACGTGAATTTAGACCACATCCTAATACTAAGTTAGGTTAATCTCAAATTTAATCAAATTTTACAGTTTTAAAAAATTTAGACCTTCAAAAATCTCTTGATGCTTGAAATATAAAAGTTTGAGATGAATTTGAGCTAATTATAAGTAATTCCAACTCAACATCACACTTTTATTTTGTTTTTAAATTATTTTTTATCTTTAATTTATTATTTGTTATCTATTATTATTTTTATTTTTATGTGAGTATTTCATTTCTAAACTTCTTAGTTTTTTAGAAAGTCGTAAGGGATATCAAGGTTGTCAGGGCAGTCATATTGAAGGTTCAAAACAGTGATCGCCATTTGAAAGTCCTAAGGGATGGAATATAGATTGGACATTTGATATTTTATATGAACATAGGATGGAAATAAATATTTAAGTTGATCATTATTTTGGCAATTAAAGAAAATTATAATTTATTGGCTGCAAGTGCATTTATTTTGTGCTTCATTTTATCGGAGCAAACCCCATTACTCAGAATACGGTCTGAGAAGCTGCAGAAGATAATTTTATTTCTAAACGTCGCTTCCGTAGGCCAACAGAGTGTTACCGTGGCAAATGTCAACGTAGTGTTTTTCATGGGCCTAACAGCAACCTTGCCGTCTTTGAACAGACTGTGACTTTTTACCACCGTACTTTTGACCACAAATATTTTCTCACCGCATGTGACTTTTGACCACAGTACTTTCATAGAAGCCAGAGTTCAAGGTATTTCTGTGATCCTCACGAAAAATGCGCATGCCACATCAGTAACTATAAATAACAAATTTTAATTACCATTTATAATTAATTTATTAATTTAATTATAATATACTTATTTTAATTTATAAATCAATAAAATTAACTATAATTATTTAAATAATAAATTAATGATTACAAATGCATAAAGAATAATGTAAAATTCAACTGATAAAATAAAACAATAATGATTAATTGAAACAAGCCTAATAATAATATTTCCTTACTTTCGAATAAACCTTATGTAAAACTTGGAGATTATTGAAGCCTACCAAAATCAGATTTATTCATTACATTTCTCCTCAATAAGAGATAATCCTGTCCTACTAGTGGTCATTGTTTGTCTGCTCCACAAATTATTTTGGTTATTGTTTGCCTGCTCCACAAATTCCTTTCCCATAATTAACGTTGACAATAAAGTCTTTTTTATGGCTGGATATTTGGGATGGCCATACCATTATGTTACTATGCTATCTTTATGGATTACTGCACATTTGGCATCGCCATACCATTACGGAACTATTTCCATGATTTCGTGAGTCGTTTTGGTTTTATAAGAATAGACTTTAGTTAAATGAGAAAATTATTATATGATTTAGAAATTATAAGATAATAATTTTTAAATTATAAATTAAATAGTATTAGAAACTTATTGAATTTTTATTTTAAAAATTGTATAATTGTATTGATTATATTAAAAATGAAATATGTATATTTTTTTTTAAATTATATAGTTTTTAATATTTATAAATAATTATATTATATTTAATTTTGTAGTTTTATTATTTAATAGTTTTTTTAATAGAGATTTGTTATAATTATAGAATTGAGTTGTGTAGTGTGTATAATTTAAATGTTTTATAAAAAAAATTGGGTGTTGAGTTTATTTATACATTTAAAAATACAATTTTAAAAACAGAAAATTACAATCTTATTTAGAATTATATTATTAACTAAACTTATATTTTGAAAATTAAAATTTAAATAATGAAAAATTACAATTTTACTAAAAATTATATCACCACATTTTAATAAAAAAATAAAAAATATCTAACAATTAAATTTTTTTTATGCCGGATTATATTACTCTAAAATTATCCCTCCTCTATATATATATAAAACCCAAATTATTATACAAAACAACATTTTATTAATTATCATTAATAAAAATTACATCATCGTATTTATATTATTTTTAACGTTATCCCCTAAATCCTAATTACGTTACTTTTAACTATCCCCTAAAAAGCAATACATAACCTAAAATAAACAACATTTTATTGATTATCAAGTAGTAATCATGACATTGTAACAAAGTCAATCATAAAATCATGTGTACAATAAATATGCAAAATCCCTATTGAGTATGAGCTTGATCTTGGATTATCATATCTTTACTTCTCCGTGTTTTGTTTATATCAAGTTATTTTTGTAATTGTATTTTATAATTTAATTTAGTAATGATAAAAATGTGAAACATCTATCAATGTTATTACCCATATTTTATATTTTTGAATGAAATTATAATTTAAATAAGAAATTTGAGAAAAATATACAGCGCACAAAAATTTTATACAAAATTTATTTGTATATTATAAATCAAGACTAAAATACAAGTCCTTAAATAATTTTTTTGAGATCCAATAGATTCTAGAAAGGAGAGTATTGTTGAGAAAATATATCAACAAAACTCCAATAACCAACGAACCATTTCTACTTATATATTATTGTAAGCATTATTCCAAGTCTTCATTTAATGCTTACAATAAATCATTACGAAGATTATTCATAGAATCATAAAAAATTATATAGTCACATATGTCTAGATGCTCTTCATCAACACTCATATCCACTCTGGAATCTCTCAAACACTTCTCTTTCTTCACCACATCATCGTCGAGTTGTCACTTGAACTCCATTTAAAACATAAACACATGTGACCATCATTGACGAACTTGCATGATCAACAATGTTGACAAACTTGTCTTGTCGGGGCTTCCCTGATAAAAGTTGTCATGTAATGAACCATCCTATGGCCCAATCACCATCTGTCACATATTTCGCTTTCGACTATCTGTTAGTTGCTTGGAAGATGATCTAGACACTGAATATGTTGAAAAGTTGATCAAACAACTTGACCTTACTAACACACAAGGATCTCATATTATAACCTATAGTCATTTTTCAGGGGTTTTCGATCACCAAGAATAAAAAACCATAACAGTATAAAAAAATCAAACTAGTGATGTGTTCGAGGGTTTTCAGGTGCCAAGAACCACTAATATGATTTATGCAACACTATTCAATAATTCGTTCTGCACTTTTTACAAACAAAATGAAAAAATACACAAATTTTACAACAACAAAACCAATAATCATGAAACTACAGTTGTCATCTAGGTATAAACAATCATAGTGTATGTCCTGTGACTCTAAGCGTTCTTTCATTTCCTTAGTAAACCAGTTTTGGCCCAACATATAGGAAAATGCATGGGAGAATTTGTATTTTACTCATGTAAATCTTAGGCAACGACTCTATGAACACCACAGTTTTGGGAACCATGTAGTGAGGCAATCGCTTTCTGAAAAATGAAATCATCTTTGCCTCTGTTATGTCATTCAATGATGGATTGGTGCTCATAAAAAGCACAGAGGGTTACTCCCTAGGAAGGATTGGGGCTTGCCACAATAGTTTCCTCCATGATTATAGGATGGGAATTGACGATGTTGTAGCACAATTGTATAATAATTGTGTATATGTTAGAAAATATATCATGCCTTGTCATTATAGAGAAGACTCTGTAGCCAAAAAATAACATTGTTGGATGCCTTATGCAATCATACAACGGACCACAACAATTCGATTTGGTATTCGCTGACATGAGATCTCCATAAAGTTTGCAGATTCAAACACCTATGTTTAGAAATCATCCAACAATAATCTTCTGATTAACACATGAGTATATTATATCAAAAACAAGTGGAAAACCAGAAAACACCTGCATCATCTTTCATTTTGTGTTTCTGTGTTGCTCATCACTACAACACTCTTACAAACATAGTAAACTCAACAATTTCAAACTACAAATGAAAATTGGCACCAATGTGGCATTGATTGGTACGCTTAAAATCTCAATGCTAACTCCTCATTATGAATACATACTGCAACAACACCTCCACCTAAGGTCAAACGCTATCAATGGCTCATAGATTGGACAGAATTCAAACAAAGTTATGCACCGAACTACAAAAATTCTAAAAAAAAGAAACACAACAATATTATCTTACACACTAAAATCCCACACACACCTATATTAATCTATGTACAGCGTATCAATTCTCATCTCTCTTCCATTCTCCCGAGCCCTCGCTTGAGGGCAAGCCCATACATGCTTTGCTACCAAATAAGAAATTTGAGGAGAACACATAGTGCACATAAATTCCACACAAAAACTATTTGCATATTGCAAATGAAGACCAAAATGAAAACCCCATAAATAGTGCTTATGAGATCCAACAGATTCCAAACAAGGAGAATATTGTTGAGAAAATCTCTCAACAAAACTCCAACAACCAACAAACTAATCCTACCTATATGCTATTGTAAGCATTATTCTAAGTATTTATATATTAATATTTATAATAACTAATTTAGATTTATATTAATTATTTTAAGAACTCTTTTTTGGGGCATTGTATAATATTATTATGTTGAATTATATATTCTATTTATATTTTTGAAATATTTAATGTTAAAGTTTCAAAATGAAATATTAGGTTTTATATGTTGTTTCATTTTTCCACTTCATGTTTTTTATCACTCTAGGGTTATGTACGATTTCTGGTGAGCTCCAGTATTGTAGCAATAATGCTACAACTCCTGGGGCTTCCTGTCTCTTAATTTTATCAACTCGGTAGTTCGTACAAACTTGGAAGCGACGGTGCTATATGCACAAGTACTAGCTCTTGTTGCAGCTGTCACTTGGTCAGCTGGCACAAGTCCGCTAGGGCTCAAGCCAACTTCTATAGGCTCTCAGAAGAAGCTTGCTAATTGATGGACGAAAGCTATTCTCAAAGGAAAGCTACTTTACTTGACAAAAATGGACTGAAAGCAAATCAAAGCATGTAAACCTAGGAAACCCTAATTTGACTAGTCTAACCTCTATAATGCAAAGAATGTGAATGAAACTTCTACCAATGCTGTCATTACCTCTAATAAGTGAAAATGCATGAATCTAAGCTGCTTGCATCTTAAAAGACATGTTTTTGTATTTTTTTCTTTAAGTGGATGGAATGATTGTGATTTTGTGCTTATTAGGGTTTGGTTGTACAGATGGGATGGAGAAGGAAGGAAAGCGTGGGAAAGGTTGGGGAGGCTAGGAGAGGTCCCCAGGGATACTTAGCATCCGTCCACAGAGGTTCCTCACGTTCAGAAGCTCAGCAACCGAGTGAGTGGCCTCCTACAGGATGTCTACAGGGGATCCTACAGGAAACTCAGAGGTTTCTACAGGAAATCTACAAATTGCTACAGGATGACCTACCGTGGGTGTTTGAAGTGATGGAGGAGTGATGGAATGGTAGGGGGAGATATGTAAAGTAGGAATAAGGCTGGTGATGGCTCAGGAGTGGAGAAGTAGGACAGGGAACGAGTGTATGGAGTAGGTTGGAAGATAGAGGGCTATGTCAATGAAAGGGGTAAAGAATGAAGTTATGTGAGGAGTGGAGGAATTTGGAAGATAATAGAGTGGGGCAGTGGTCAAGGATGTGGTTGCATGCGTGATCAAGACGAAGGAGGAGGTAATGGAACGAGGGAGAGCAGTGTAAATGAAACAAATGCTTATGACTGTCACCAAGACGAAAATGCATTCACCTAGACTACCTGTGCTATGAATTCAATGAACAGCAATCCAAAACGCGAAGAGGAATGTGCATGAAGCTGTGATGAAGGTGTGTGGTGCAGGTGTGAATTACATGGAAGCATCTAACATAACCGTGACTATGTTGCAGCAATCATGAAGTAAAGAAATGCGTATTTTTGGTGGTTGGTTATGGACTGCACCCCAATCTCTAACAGAGATGGCAGTGGGCCTTTACAACCTTTTTGCTGGAGCTCCAATGATGTATAACTATCCTCCTATTGAACTTAAGCAACTGAAACAAATGCACCATAAACTAATCCTATCTAAGCTCATGAAAAAGACTAAGTTAACAAACTGTAAATTCGAATTGCATGTGAAAGTAAACAAACTCAAAGTGCTGGAACGAAATGCAAACACATTACAACACCGAGGAGATCTATTGCTCTCAGGTTGGGCCCTAACCTGAGAGCTATAGCTCCTTGAGAAAACTCAGAACTAGATCAAAATATGCCTTCTTTATTCATAATCTGATGTCATGCCAAACTGGCTTACAAAAGGAACAAAAACACAGAGTTGTGCTCAAGAATTACAATAGTAATGCGAAAGTTTCAACAACCTCTCAAAGGCTACGACCTCTATACTTATGCAAAAACGATCATCCAACAGGTGTCCTTGATTTTAGGAGCTCGGCTGTCCAACTGAAGTTTAAACTGCTGATCCTGTAGGACAGTCATAATTGTTGTTCCTATAGAACAGTTATAACTGCTGTTCCTATAGAACAGCTGGCTGCTTCTAAGCTCGGTGGGGAGATGGATTGGAGCTCGGAGCTATGGTGGGAATCATGAGGAGGGTCCCAAGACTGTGGACATCCTCTCCTCAAAACCAGTAGTGCCACCTCATTGTCTCCTTGTCTCCTTTTCACGTGGTCTTTTCTCCCTTTTAATGCAAAAACCTGAAATCATAATGCATCAGTCACGTGGATAGAGTGCCTACGCTTCTTCCTACAAACAACATGAATAAACTAAGAAATGCATGCATAAGCAATAAAAGATGAATGGTTTGAGCAAGTAGAATAGGCCAAAATGAGCCCAAATTGTACCAAAATTGGGGCTCATCATCACCCCCCAGCTGAACCATTTGCTCATCCTTGAGCAACTCAATTAAGATCCTCATCCTTCATGGCTTTCACTGCTCCCCTTACATCCCAAGCTTCTGTGGTGATGTCCTCTTTGTTGATATGAAACCCGACTGTTTTGTCCACCTTTTCCCATTGTGCATTGTCATCTTTCTCTGTACTCCCTTCAGCCAATCCTAGCAGCAATGGGGGGTTGAGTTTAAGGCCAATCCAGCTGGCCTGAAGTCTTTGCATGGATTTCTTGTAAAGGTTCACTCTTGCCAATGCCTCCCTCATCCGGGTTGGGGTATGGTATTCCCGGATCTTCAAACTATGTGCCAAGGTATGCCACCTGCGTTCACATGCCTGGGCAGCAGTTTCTCCCAATAATCTTTCCATGTCTTCAAAGTGGGCTATTGCTTGGGCCTGCTGGTCCATAAATCTCAAGGAAGCTGTGGGATCATTAGACAACTGTTGGCGGGCTGAGATGAGGGCAACCAGATCCTCTGGTTCTGCTCGAATGTACAGTGGCTCACTCACTTCTCGGTTCATGACCGATTTTTCTTCAGTTGCTCTCTGATCCTCATGATTTAGCCATGAAGCGAAGGCCATCAACTGCATATCACCCAAGGCGATATTGGGATCCCAAGAGACTTCATTAGGCAAAACCAGATTGTGGAGGTAGAATTCTGCTAGTTTGGCTTTGTCTTCTGCCGAGCTAGTATTGCATAATTCAGCAAATCGCTGTGGGTTATGGATTTGCGCAATGCCTCTTTGTGCTAATGTGTTTATCTAGAAATGCAGCCACTGATCCTTTAAGTACAACCCATAAGATTTTGCAGGATGTCTGCACTGCAGGGCTTCCATGGCCCAACTGGCCATGCAGGCCAATTGTGTTTCCTTTTGTTTCAGCTGCTCTTTCAGAGCTTGTATTTCAATTTGGCCCTGCTGTCTTGTTTCCTGTAGAAGTGTTATTGGCTCCTCAAGATGGGTGGTCAGCTCTTGTTTTCCTTGCTGCTCATTTGTGGTGTCTTTGGAGGATGTTCCTACCCCTGCCCTTAGCTCCTGTAGCTGCAATTTCAACTTCTGGTTTTCTTCCTATAGAAGCACACGTTGACAATTAGCCACATGCTTAGCCAATGCAAATTCACTCCTGACCTCCTTAAGTTGTTCTTGCAGGGGACCTATGTTTGCCACACCCTTGGACTTGGCGATTTGCATCCATGTGTGGGAACGGACCCTCTCCTCTTCCAATGCAAAAAATAGAGGTACAGTAAATCTTTGCGGTATGATCTTTCCCGCCTCCAAGAAGGTGTAGTAGGAGTTCAGATTAGGTGAAGGGCTAGGTTCAGGGATATGTTCTCTTTCTTCCTCTCCAGGAGGTGCTAGCTCACCCTCCTTTGGTGACGAGGGTCCTTCCCCTTCTCTTTGTTCGGTTTCCTGTAGTCGAGCCAAAGTATCCTGTAGGACATTTTCGGCTTCCTGTAGCCAGGTTTTTTCATCCAACAGATCTAACCTTTCTTGCCATGTGTTCTTCTTTGGACTTCCCTTTTCGTAGCTAACTGTAATCTTTGAGGGGGATGTTTCTTTGGGAGAAGCAGGGGTGTCTTCGATGACAATTGGGCTGCTGGACTGCGTCTGTGGTTTCCCTGTTTTTATCCTAACACTTCTCCGGGCTTTGAAGTAGAGAGGAGGGTCCCTCTTCCTCTTTCCTCTTGGCTTAGGCGGCGTACTGAGGCCAGCTAATACAGCCGCTGCCTCCCTGGCCAGAACATCCACTTTCTGCTCCTTTGATTTTGATTTTGCATGGCTTCCTGTAGAAGCCTGTTTCTCCGTTTTCGGGCTTCCTGTAGAAGCCTGTTTCTGCGCTTTTGTGCTTCTTGTAGAAGCTGTTTTCGGGCTTCCTGTAGAAGCCTGCTTCTCCTTTCCTGTAGTGACAGGTGTCTTCACTTTCGCTCGCTTTGCTGCAGGGGTTTTATCTTTTTGTTTGCTTGTGAGTGCTGGAGAGGTAATTGGGTTGACATGGCCCGCCCCAACTTTGTCCCTTCTGCTCTTTGACCTTATTTCCCTCGCTGACAGGATGGGGGAGTCAGCTTTTTCTTCAACATCTTTTTCTTCGTGCTGCTTCTCCTGCATGGTAGTCGGGGTACTTGGGCTAGTTTCCTTCTTTTCTTCGGCCACTACTTCTTGTTCTTCACTGCTAGACGACCCTGTTTCTTCCATCAACATTTTTATGTCTCCCTCTCATGTTAAATTCCGGAAGGATTCCCATGAGAGGGGAACCTTTTGTGAGTGGAGCGCGTCTTCCACAAGAAGCTTGATCAGCCCATGGTGTGCGACTTGATCCGGTATGCCATCTTTGAGCTTTGTAGCGTACTCAATCAAGGATTGCAACAGGAAATAAGGAATGCTTAATTTCTGCTCTATAGGAAGATTGATCCGGTGTCTTAATTCGGTGAGCAGCCTGAAGTGGTATGCATACATGATGCTGTAACGACCCTCACAGGTGATATATTTCATGATTTGCAAACTGACTTCGTTCCATGGTGGCAACAGGCTTGTCCTTCTCACCCCATTTTTATCCTCCGTGAATTCTTCTTCAGGTGGGAAGAACTCTTTCTTGGCTTGCTGGCTTAGCTTCCATTCGTCTTTATCCCACGGAAGACCCATAGGAAGCTCAGTGATTCTACTGATAGACTGCGGGGTGATCTTGAGGCTTAGGCCTCTGAAATTGACTGTGGCCAGCACCTTGGATTTTGGCCTCAGGGCCTGCAAGAATTCCTCGGCCACTTCCTCATCGTACCCCTGCAACTTATCACAAAAAGACATCCACTATGCTCGTGTAAAGAGCTCTACCACTGCCTGATTTCTCCTCAATTTATCTGAATCCGTGGGTTCTCACCTGATAAATCCACCCGGCATGATGAACACGGGGGTTTTGACTAAAGGTGACAAATGCAAAGGAGATTCGGTCTATTTTAGGCAGAGCATGCATACAATTCACAAAACACAGTCTAATTATACTGCTATCCTGTAGAAGCGATAGTATAGGCACAGCAATCCAATATTTTTATGACCAGACTGTGAATAATGATCTTGCCACCTTTGAAAGCCAATTACGGAAGGAGTTTCAGGGTTACCTTTTTTCTGCCACCTTTTCTTACGTGAGGAATTCACCTTCCTGTAGAACTGCGTTCCTGTAGAGACTGCTTCCTGTAGGACTGCGTTCCTGTAGAAACTGTTCCTGTAGGAGCAGTGTGCAAACTTCGGGGAGGACTGTAGTTGGCCAGCGGTCGAGATGTGCTTAACCGGCGTTCTGGTAGCCGAAAGCTCGGCGTATCAACGTGCAGAGGAAATCAGAAGAGCCACTCGAGTTTTGAAGTGGAGGTTGATGAATACATGTGCATAATCTAGCCGGTTAGATTTTGAATCGGCGCAGCTCGTGGCGCGGGGGGTGAGCTGTCCCCGCCAGACCGTTGGGCGACGTCACCCATCATTCGCCTGCATATTCACTCGCTGCCGCATTCATTCCCACAGATCTGCCACCGCCCTTTTCGGTTAAACTCGTTTCTCGGTTAACGGGACTATCCTCACGTGCGTGCTGCGTATTTTCTTTGTCGTGGCTGCCACCCAATCATCCGACTATACCATAACTAGCCGACGTGGCCAGTCAACTAGCCATACGGCCGCTCAACCATTCATTTCTACGCCATGCAAACAAATCAAAGTAATACTCATGCGATTTGGTGGAAGGAAGGGTTGAGACACTTACCTGCGCGCGGCTGCACACGATTTTTCGGTTTTTGGACGACGGGGAGCGGATCTACCTGCTGCATGCGGCTTACACAGTCCCGGAGGCTCATGGTTACAGGATGCTGGCGATGGAGTGGATGCTCTGGTTGCCTGCGCCCGTGTGTTGTTTGCAGATGGCGGTGCTGTGAATGGTATCCACTCATGCAGGTTTGACTGTTACAGGATTCCCGCGGGGTGCCTTGTAACAGTCTCGCCTCCTTGGGTGCATGCTGCATGACGATGGATAGAATCTTCTGATCACGCTCCCGGAGCTTCTGATGCTCGACATGGATGTGGTATGAGCTCTCGGTGCTTGTTTTTCTTTGACAAATGGCTTTACCACGAGAACTCATTGATCTGGTTTGCTGGTGCAGGGATCTTGGGTGCATGTCGACGAGGATGGTGGAGCAAGGTAACAGCGTCGTGCATGGGCCCAAAAGAGGCTTGCATGCGTCCAAACCAACCCGTAGTCATCAGATTTGTTCATGAAATGCATTCTGGGCTGTTTTGAGCTTCTACAGGAAGTTTCCTGTAGAAATACAGAGCTTCCTGTAGACAGACAGCTCTTCCTGTCGAAATTTGCACCTTCCTGTAGAAATTTGCACCTTCCTGTAGAAAATCGCACCTTCCTATAGAAAATATGCGTCTTCCTGTAGGAGACTCAATCTATAATGAAAGTGCACATACCTTGAAGAACATAAGCATTCTTGGAGGAGGTGCTCGTGAGGTTTTTTGGCTGCATGATAAGGACTTTTGGCCTTGAGTTGAGAGGCTTCCTCTCCTCCATAGAACACCTGCAATCTGCATGCAACTTTCACATAAGAAACTTGTTGATCTTGTATTTTTTCTTTTTGTTTTTTTTGTTTTTTTTTTTTTTTTGAAAGATAGCAGGGGCGCCTCAATGAGGTTTTCACCCTTACCACCTGCCTTAAGCGCCTCAGAGAGGTTTTCACTCAAGGATCTTTATCTTTTTTTTCTTTTTCTTTTTTTGAAAGATAGCAGGGGCGCCTCAATGAGGTTTTCACCCCTACCACCTGCCTTGGGCGCCTCAGAAAGGTTTTCACCCAAGGATCTTTATTATTTATTTATTATTATTATTTTTTTTTTAGATTCTTCAGGGTGTGCCCAAAGCAGGGGCAGAACCCTTCTCTATGACCAATACTGCCTTCTCCATAGTTTTGATGAACTCTTGTCTGGAGGGAGGCTTCCTGTAGATCTTCAATCGATGCCCGTTGACAAGCATGGGGATGGCTTCCTCATCAATGGTCCGAATAAGAACAGATCCATTGTCATGACATTTTTCCACTGAATATGGCCCGAGCCATCTGGTTCTCAGCTTCCCCTTGAAGTCTTTGTATCTGGAATCGTACAACAAAGCCCAATCTCTCGGCTGAAATTGTTTGTCATGGAGATGTTGGTCATGCCACACCTTTCTCTGAAGTTGGACCACTTCTGAGTGAAGGAGGGCCTGCATGCGGTGCTCATCCAGTCCATTCAGCTGCAATAGCCTTTCTTGTTGTGCATGGCTGAGATCTAGATCCAGCTAAGCTGCCATCCTCAAAGTGTTGTATTCGAACTCAATGGACAGCAAAGCCTTCTTCCCATAGACCAGCTCATAAGGTGTGAAGCCGGTGGTGGTCTTCCAAGTGGTGTTGTAAGCCCATGTGGCTTCAACCAGGCGATCTGCCCAGTCCTTTCTGCTACTGCTCACCACCTTGGTCAAGATCCCTTCTAATGCTCTATTGGTGACTTCCACCTGCCCATTTGCTTGAGGATGATAGGGGGTGGAAGTCCTATGCTTGATCTTGTGATGAGCTAGTAGATCTTCAACCAAGTTGGATGTGAACTGGCTCCCTTGATCTGTCACCAGCTCTCTTGGGTAGCCAAACTTGTAGAAGATGTTCTCTCTTAAGAACTCGACCACCCTTTCTTCTGTTGCTGCTTTGATTGCTTTGGTCTCTGCCCACTTTGTCAAATAGTCAGTGCACACAATGATGTAAGACCTTTGCCTTGAAGGAGGGTTGATTGGGCCCACAAAGTCCATACCCCACTTCTCAAATGGCTCAAGAGTCACTTGAGGTTGGAGAGGCATCTCATCCCTTTGGGTCGGTTTCCCCATTCTTTGGCATTGGTCACACTGACTGACATATCTTCTCACATCTTGATGAAGTGTGGGCCAATAGTAGCCTGCCTGCAGGATCTTGAAGGCAGTTCTCTTTGCTGCAAAATGTCCTCCACAAGGCCCATCATGACAGGTGAGGAGGATGTCAAAGACTTCCTCTTCCCTTACACAACGCCTTAAGATCTGATCGGGGCCAAGCTTGAACAGATTGCCCCCGATCCAGGTAAATGAGGCACTCTTTCTGATGATTCTGCTCTTCTCTTTTGAAGAGAGGTGCGGAGGGAACTGAGCTGAAACAAGGTAGTTTGCTATATCAGCAAATCATGGAGAGAGTACTGAGATAGCAAACAGATGCTCATCAGGCATCTGGTCATTCACCGTCCCATCTTCATCTGCAGACAAATCCAATCTAGATAAAAAGTCAGCAACAACATTTTCTCTACCTGGTTTGTCAACAATGGTTAAGTCAAACTGCTGCAATAAAAGTAACCATCTAATAATACGAGCATTCACATCTGGTTTATTCATTAAATATCGGATTGCAGCATGGTCAGTATGTACAAATGTTTGATAGCCAGTGATGTAATGTCGGAACTTGTTCAGTGCATGGACCACAGCTAAGAATTCTTTCTCGGTTACAGTGTAATTCAGCTCAGCTTTGGACAAGTTTTTGCTAACGAAGTAAATGGCATATGGAAGTTTTTGCTCAACTTGTCCTAAGGCTGCACCTATGGCTTTGTTCGAGGCATCAGTGTGGATGTGGAAAGGTAGGGCCCAGTTTGGACCTCTCAGGATTTGTGCTGACACTAACTTGTCTTTTAATTCATTCAAACTCTTCTGACAATCATCAGTCCAATTAAACTCCACATCTTTTGCCAAAAGGCCAAACAATGGTGAGGCTAACTTGCTGAAGTCCTTAATGAATCTCCTGTAGTACCCTGCTAATCCCAAGAAACTCCTAACATCCCTTACCTTCTGTGGAGGTGGAACCTTCTTGATTAGAGCAATTTTGTTAGGATCCACCTGTAACCCTTGGCAAGAAATGGTATGGCCTAGCACGGTCCCTTCAGTCATTAGGAATTCACATTTTTCAGGGCTAAGGGACAAGTTCATCTCGATGCACTTGGTTAGGACTTTTCCCAAATTGGACAATGCTTCCTGGAAGTTAGCCCCGTAAGGAGTAAAGTCATCCATATAGATTTCAACTGCATCATGGACCAACTCCGAGAAGATGCTCAAGATAGCTCTCTGGAAGGTAGCAGGAGCATTGCATAGCCCAAAGGGAAGGACACGGTAGGCAAAGGTACCCCAAGGACAGGTGAAGGTGGTCTTATCTTGGTCTTCCGGGCTGATTTGGATTTGATTGTACCCGCTAAACCCATCCAGGAAAGAGAAGAACTTCTTTCCTGCCAGTCCATCCAACACTTGATCTATGAAAGGTAGAGGGAAATGGTCTTTCTTGGTAGCTTTGTTCAGTTCTCGGTAGTCCACACAGATTCTCCATTTCCCATTTTTCTTGGGAACCAACACTAGAGGGGACACCCATTCACTATCTGAGATGGGGTAGATGAATCCGGCATCCAACAGTTTTTGCAATTCTTCCTTGACAATGTCCTTAAGGGCTGGATTCATTCTCCTCTGGGGTTGCCTAACTGGTTTACAGTCCTCTTTGATGTATATATGATGGGTACAGACCGAGGGATGGACTCCTTTCATCTCCTTATAGCTCCAAGCAAAAGCATCTAGGTGGCTGGCCAACAGGATACACAGCTCCTTTTCCTGAGAAGGAGATAGGGAGGAGCTGATTTTCAATGCTCTCTCAGGGCCGAACTCCACGTTTTTGACTCTGGGAGTGACAGGGTTGGTTGTACAAAGGTCCACTAAGGAGCTAGCTTGGGCATCCTCCACCAACTTCTCTAAGGATAATGCACTGGAAGGTGGATTCTGGATCAGAGTCTCAATCAAGTCATCCTCGGTTGGAGGATCTCTTCTAGTGGTATCTAGGGTGCACAGAGGTGCTGAGTACACCTCGTCTTCCTCTCCTTCTTCTAACCAGAGTAGTAAATCATGCTCTAAGGAGGGTTGGGCAGGAGGTTATAGGACTAGCTGCTTGGACATGGGACCATTTTTGATGGTCATATTTCCTGCACGACAACTTATGTAAGCATCTACAGTAGCTAACCAAGGTCATCGCAAAATGAGAGGATATCCAGTAAGCTTGGCCTTTGGTTGCAGAACCAGGAAGTCTGCAGGGTATTCCCAAGAATCAATAGAGACCAAGACATCCTCCACAATCCCTTCGGGAGTCACGGTGGAGCAATCTGCTAGTTGCAGTACTGTCGAGGTCTTCCTCAAGGAATCCTGAAGATTGAGTTTGAGCATGGTATCCCTGGTCATCACATTAATGGCAGCCCCCAGATCAATCAAGGTGTGAGGTATGATGGTGCCATTGATGTGGAGATCTACTACAGGACTTCCAGGATCTAGATACTTGGGGCAGATGACTTGTCCTAGCATAAGGTCAGATAGTTGTCCTATGACATTGATGGTTGAGGCATCTTTCTTTCTCCTGCCTGGGTGTTTAAAGCACTTTTCCTTAACCAGTTTGTTGTATATGGGCACATCCTTGATGGCTTGGAGGAGCGGTATTTTTACACACAACTGCTTGAGCTCACCCAGAAGCTCATCTTCCTCTAGGTTGGGTTGTGTGGTGGTAGTTAGTCTCTCAGGAAAGGGTGGAATAGCTTTTGGTTCACTTTCCTGTATATCTTCCTCATCCTCTGGGGGAGGAGGTTGGCGATCTGGAAGGGTCTTCCCAGATCGAAGATTGATCTCCTAGATCTCCACAGCATAGGTAGGACATGATGTTTCCCCAGTGTATACCTGCTGAGCCTGTCTATTGTTGGGGTTCGGTTTCGGTTGAGCAGGCATTTGAGGTTGCCTGGGAGGAGCAGGAGGTAAAGGCTGTGGTTGAACAGGTGGTGGAGGCAAAATGGCAGGAGGAGTGTTGTATTGGGGCCTCCACCCCGACTGAGGTGCACTCCACTGAGGCTGTGACTGGGCGTGTGAATGATATGAATGAGAAGTAGGTTGAGTAGGGTACTGAGGTGGATAAGACCATGGAGGAGGCATGGACCAAGAAGGATGAGCAGGGGGACCCCAAGAAGGCATGGGAGTCGATTGGTTGGGGTTATAATAAGCTTGTGGTGCCCCTTGCATTCCCTGCTGATAAGGTCTAGATCCTTGTGGCCTCCTTTGGTTGATGAAGTAGAGAGGTTCAGTGGGGGTTTCGGTCCCTTGGTACATGGCTTTAAACCCAGGTAAGGTTGGACACTGATTTGTTGGATGGTCCTCCTCACAAACAAAACACACTTCAACCGAGTGCAATGGGCATTCGTTCTTAGGGTGTCTTCTGGTGCACCTAGGGCAGAAGACAGCCAAGGCTCTCTCAGCTTCTTCCTTCTTCTGCTGGATCCTGAATGTGTCCAACTGCATGGCAATGGTCTGTCTCACCTCACTCTTAAGATCTTCTAGTTGGTTTGTAAACTCATGTTTGGAGAAAGGGACACCAGTGGAGAGGAGATTTCCTCTACCTCGCTTCCTAGCTGCCCTGGAGTGATTTCTAAACACAGTCTTGATGTCCTCATAAGGCAGTTGGTAAATGTCCCCCCCAGCTAACATGTGAAGGGTGTCTAAGAGATCTTCAGGGACTCCTCGGAGTAGAACCAACTTGAGGGATTCAGGGTCAAGTGTGCACCTGGCCCGCTTATAGCTAAGTTGGAACCTCTCCTCATAATCCTCTAAGGACTCATCATTTCCCATGGTCATCCGAAAGATTTCTCCCTTGGTTTCCTTAGACCTACAGTAATCCCTATACTTGGTATTGAAGGCTTGCTGCATCTGAGCCCAAGTAGTGATACTATTCCCAGGTAATCCCATGAACCAGCGTAATGCTGCATCCTTAAGAGTTGAAGGGAAAAGCTTCAGCTTTTGCTCATCTTCGATATAGTCATAAGTTCTACAAAGGACAGCAAACTCAAACAAGAAGGTATCAGGATCCTCAGTGGTCAGTCCATGGAAGTGAGGCAAGGCGAAGGGGCGAATGTTCTTCATTTTCATCTCTCCATTGGTCTCTCAGATGGGGAATGCACCTTCTATTCTCTCATCCTCTCTTCTATTATCAGCCATGGCTTCAGATGGAGTGGTCTCTAACTCTTCTTCTCCTATAGGGTCTTGGTATATCTCAGGTTGTTCACCTATAGGTTCCTCTGGGTCACTGTCACCAAAGAAGAGAGAAGGGTGACTTAGTGATGTGGTGGGGGTGTTGGGTAGGAATTTGCCTGATTTATCTCGGTTCCTATGAGGCATGAAATGGAAAGGACTTTTCTTTTTTGATTGCTTTTGCTTTTTTTCCTTGGTACCTGCAAAACTGAAACAGAGTGATCTACAACTAACTATATTGCTCAAATGAAATTGCGGAATTGGAAAGCTAATCTAGGAAAGCAAGAAATACTAATCTATGAAAGCAGGAAATGCTAATCTATGAAAGCAGGAAATACTAATCTATGAAAGCAGGAAATGCTAATCTATGAAAGTAGGAAATGCTAATCTATGAAAGCAGGAAATTCTAACCTACTTTTGCAGAATGGAAATGAAATAAACTACTGAGCAGAAGTAAGAGTACGAAAGTAGAAGAAAAGCAACAATTACTAATACTCTGACGCTTCCTCGGCAACGGTGCCAAAAAGATGGTGAGCTCCAGTATTGTAGCAATAATGCTACAACTCCTGGGGCTTCCTATCTCTTAATTTTATCAACCCGGTAGTTCGTACAAACTTGGAAGCGACGGTGCTATATGCACAAGTACTAGCTCTTGTCGCAACTGTCACTTGGTCAGCTGGCACAAGTCCGCTAGGGCTCAAGCCAACTTCTATAGGCTCTCAGAAGAAGCTTGCTAATTGATGGACGAAAGCTATTCTCAAAGGAAAGCTACTTTACTTGACAAAAATGGACTGAAAGCAAATCAAAGCATGTAAACCTAGCAAACCCTAATTTGACTAGTCTAACCTCTATAATGCAAAGAATGTGAATGAAACTTCTACCAATGCTGTCATTACCTCTAATAAGTGAAAATGCATGAATGTAAGCTGCTTGCATCTTAAAAGACATGTTTTTGTATTTTTTTCTTTAAGTGGATGGAATGATTGTGATTTTGTGCTTATTAGGGTTTGGTTGTACAGATGGGATGGAGAAGGAAGGAAAGCGTGGGAAAGGTTGGGGAGGCTAGGAGAGGTCCCCAGGGATCCTTAGCATCCATCCACAGAGGTTCCTCACGTTCAGAAGCTCAGCAACCGAGTGAGTGGCCTCCTACAGGATGTCTGCAGGGGATCCTACAGGAAACTCAGAGGTTTCTACAGGAAATCTACAAATTGCTATAGGATGACCTACCGTGGGTGTTTGAAGTGATGGAGGAGTGATGGAATGGTAGGGGGAGATATGTAAGGTAGGAATAAGGCTGGTGATGGCTCAGGAGTGGAGAAGTAGGACAGGGAACGAGTGTATGGAGTAGGTTGGAAGATAGAGGGCTATGTCAACGAAAGGGGTAAAAAATGAAGTTACGTGAGGAGTGGAGGAATTTGGAAGATAATAGAGTGGAGCAGTGGTCAAGGATGTGGTTGCATGCATGATCAAGACGAAGGAGGAGGTAATGGAACGAGGGAGAGCAGTGTAAATGAAACAAATGCTTATGACTGTCACCAAGACGAAAATGCATTCACCTAGACTACCTGTGCTATGAATTCAATGAACAGCAATCCAAAACGCGAAGAGGAATGTGCATGAAGCTGTGATGAAGGTGTGTGGTGCAGGTGTGAATTACATGGAAGCATCTAACATAACCGTGACTATGTTGCAGCAATCATGAAGTAAAGAAATGCGTATTTTTGGTGGTTGGTTATGGACTGCACCCCAATCTCTAACAGAGATGGCAGTGGGCCTTTACAACCTTTTTGCTGGAGCTCCAATGATGTATAACTATCCTCCTATTGAACTTAAGCAACTGAAACAAATGCACCATAAACTAATCCTATCTAAGCTCATGAAAAAGACTAAGTTAACAAACTGTAAATTCGAATTGCATGTGAAAGTAAACAAACTCAAAGTGCTGGAACGAAATGCAAACACATTACAACACCGAGGAGATCTATTGCTCTCAGGTTGGGCCCTAACCTGAGAGATATAGCTCCTTGAGAAAACTCAGAACTAGATCAAAATATGCCTTCTTTATTCATAATCTGATGTCATGCCAAACTAGCTTACTAAAGGAACAAAAACACAGAGCTGTGCTCAAGAATTACAATAGTAATGCGAAAGTTTCAACAACCTCTCAAAGGCTACGGCCTCTATAATTATGCAAAAACGATCATCCAACAGGTGTCCTTGATTTTAGGAGTTCGGCTGTCCAACTGAAGTTTAAACTGCTGATCCTGTAGGACAGTCATAATTGTTGTTCCTGTAGAACAGTTATAACTGTTGTTCCTGTAGAACAGCTGGCTGCTTCTAAGCTCGGTGGGGAGATGGATTGGAGCTCGGAGCTATGGTGGGAATCACGAGGAGGGTCCCAAGACTGTGGACATCCTCTCCTAAAAACCAGTAGTTCCACCTCATTGTCTCCTTGTCTCCTTTTCACGTGGTCTTTTCTCCCTTTTAATGCAAAAACCTGAAATCATAATGCATTAGTCACGTTGATAGAGTGCCTACCCTTCTTCCTACAAACAACATGAATAAACTAAGAAATTCATGCATAAGCAATAAAAGATGAATGGTTTGAGCAAGTAGAATAGGCCAAAATGAGCCCAAATTGTACCAAAATTGGGGCTCATCAATTTCATGGTGCTTTTAGTGCACCATGACAATTCAAGCATGAGGCACAGACATGTTTCACAACTTCCTAGAGTAACACATTATTAATCCACGTGAACTATTCGTGATAATATGATGTTTGTTAAAAGGTTCTATACAAGTTAATTAGTGGAATATCATAACTTCTTCACACAAAGATTTCATATTATGGCAATCCCAATAAAAATTCTTCAAATATCTATACATTATAATACCATAAATCCATAATTTGCACAAGATATACAAAATGTAATTTTTATATGGAATGGCTCTCTAGCATTCAACTTTATTATAGTATTTATATTTTACAATAAATGGGTAGCCCGAGCCCTTTGACTCATCTCCCTCCACATACATGAAAAAATAACCAAATACACAATATGGTCGGTCTATTACCAAAACTCCGTTGTTGGTCTGTGTAACCAATTCCCAACCCATGGCTCCAAAATACCAAGTTGCATGTGAACTTAAATTTCATATATGTTCGTGTAGTATGAATTACCGCAAACCCACATGAGCTACCTCATTTGTTGCTTGCCTAGATTTCTTATCACAACTTTCCTTAGCTCTTATCATGTCTCACCACATATCCAACATGTGATGAGTCTCATCTCCTTTACAGTACCCGCCTGTTTTGATTTTCCTTCTTGGAAAGACTTATTCTTCTCTTTGTCCTTCTTCTTATTTTCCTTATCACCATGTCCTTCCTTTTTTCCCTTCCCATCAATATGGTAATCCAATGGTTTTTCTGCTATAGTAATATCTTGTACAAGTATTAGGGCTCCCTGCTTCTTGATTCCTTTTTTTCCCATGGCTACAAACTACTAATGAACTGGCATAAATGATCTTCATCGTACATCTCCATAATATCCAACATAAGTCTAGAAAATTACTTCATATAAGTTCAGAAACTTCTTGTATGCTTCAATGTCTTAAGGTGATCCCTTTCAACCCATGGCTAATTTCCTAGTCCAAACTGCATGTGGAAAGTTGTATTTAGCTCCACCCAATCTGATACCTTATCCATGATATGATCGAATGCCAAATCCTCCACTTGATTTGTCCACCATAAAATTATAGTTCTCATGAGATACATTGCAACAACATTTAATTTAACTTCATAGGAACAACCTCCCATTTGTTGCCACATATGCTCTACATCCCAATAAAAGTTCCCAAGTAATTTGGTACTCCTAGTCCCATCGTACAACTCTATTTCCTTCATCTTCACCTTCATGATCAACTTGTCAAACCCTATCCAATGAGCTTGTTCAATACTACCATCATGTTGGCTTGATCATGTGTCAAAGTCACAAGCGATGCAAGTACCTCATACGAACTCCTTGACCTTGAGAATCCTTCACTAGTTAGTAGCTTCGTCAAGCGCATATGAATCTATTTGGATAACTTACTTCATCTCTCCAATATCTATCCTAATTTCATCAAAATCATTTCCATGACCTTCCATAGCATCCATTGTTTGAACCAAGCTTCTTTCAACAACTTGGAGCATGTCTACCAATGTAGCTTCATCTTGGTTCCTCAAGCTACCTCTCGTGTTCACTATTCTAACTTGATAATTGTATAACTCCAGTATGGCCTTGCTAAGTCTCACACAAGTTATTTTTCCAAATGTATCTTGCATAAGAAACCAATAGCCAACCTAACCTTTCTCTGTTGGTAATCTATCATATAGAAATTTTCCTTATCACCTGCAATAGTGAAAGAGAAACTTCACCTACAACCACTACCACCAAGTTTAGCTTATGATCTTACTGTTTCTACTTCAATATTATTCTACTTTGCTGTTTTTTTTAATACCACTTGTAAAAACCCCATGGATCTACTTAGTTACAAGGCATTTTTTTCACACTGTAACCCATTAAATGTGCGACATCGATGTGTTTTGCAACTTGTTAGATTAGCACAATGTGAATCCACAATATGTTACTTATAAAACCTCTATACAAGTTACTTAACAAAATTACATAAACTCTCCACAAAAAAAGATAAGCATTGATATTTTCAAAATCTGTGTATAAAAATTATACAAATAACTATGAAGCATAATATCATAAGTCCATAGTCATACACAAGATTATACAAAATGCAATTTTTACATGGAACTACTCTTTAGCCTTCAAAATCGTTATAATAGTGATATTTACAATAAATGGGTAGCCTCAGCCCCCTCGCTCCACTCGCTCCTTATACATGAGAAAAGTCAATAAATATACTCTAGGGTTGGTCTGTTATGCAAACTTAGGTGCTGGCCCATTTAACCTAGTTCCCAACTACCAACTGCAAAATACCAAGTTTCGTGAAAAACCATCTCGCCTATTTGTTCATGTGGTCTACCCTACCACAAAGTTGTCTGAAATCCCTTGTTCACTCCTCACCCAAAATTCTTAACATAGTTTGCATGAAATCTTATCATAGATTATCTAAGCTCTTGTTATTCTTGTTTGTCCTACCTTGCGACTCTATTATTTTCTCAAATGGACGCTACCCTATTCTATTTATGTGATGTGATGGGACAAGTGAACCATCACATTGGCTCAACTCTTCTCGCATTTGCATAGAATACACTCGCATTCACTTGTCTATGCGTTAGTTCACATGTTGTTTCACACCACTTAACTTGGTTCATTCTTCAAACACACCTCCTCCTTCACAAGGGTGGATGCTCATTCGAACTAATACCCTTGTGCACCTAGTGCCCATTCCACCATGCTGATATTGCATAGCCATGCACCTCATATGCTGTGTGTCCTCTCTATCACTTTTCAGTTTGCCAAAATGGAAACCCCTCATTGGGTGGCTCATGCCTCATTAGGAGAATTTTGAGGTCTAAAATGGGGCTCCTAAGGAAATTATAAAATAATAGTGGAAATAATAAAATAATATTAGATTACATCATCAAATTTTAGAGGGAAAAAAGAAAAAAACTAATTTTCAACTCGTATTTTCAACTTATCTCCCTATGGGTTTACTCAAATTTCAAGCGGAAACATTCATTGGATGCATAATTTGATTCCTCATCCAAGGAGTACCCATGTTTAATACTTTCGATGGACCCTACTACACGAAAAATTATTAAATACATGAAAAATGTGATTGCAATAACATTTTTCATGTATTTCTCATTTTTTCATGTAGCAGGGTCCATCAAAAGTATGCAACATGGGTACTCCTTGGATGAGGAACCAAATTTTTCATCCAATGAGTACTCCTGCTTGAAATTTGAATAAAAATTTAGGGAGATAAGTTGAAATTACGAGTTGAAAAAGTAGTTTTATTATTTTATTATTTTTTAATATTTTAACTTTTTTACTCCAAAAATGGTGAATCATCCCCCATGGTTGACATCATCATCTTGCATCCTCTTGGTTCTAATAAAGTTTATTTTGGTTGTACATTTTTCTTAGGAGACCCATTTTAGACCTCAAAATTCCCCTAATGAAACCTGACTCGTCTAATCAAGCATGCCCCCATTTCGTTTAACCAAGGTGTCAAGCCAATTGGCTCCATCACTTGCTTCAACCAATTGATTCATCCTCATCTGATTGTATGGTCCCTCTCCAACATGGACTCGCTTCGTCACCTAACTCGTCTAGCCAAACTCACCTTGGCATGCCCTCACTTATGCATAATTCCTCTACCAAAACCCCCAAAATGTCGAATTTTATGAGATATATACGTTGCAATTTGTGCGATGGGGATGTCGCACACTGTGCACATTCACCCAACTCGAGGGCCTAACAATATTGAAACCATGTGTATTCTATTTTATGTATGTTCATTTTAAGTCACATTTGATTTTTTAATGTAAAATTTGTTATTTTAGAATTGATTTTTGAATACATATTGTACATGTTGTTTGACCTTTATTTTTACTTTTTTTGAGAAGATGGATTGGATTCTAAGTATAAAAGTTATCTTTGGTATATAAGGTTTAAGTTTTATGTATTAGATATAATATGAAAGAAATAATTGTGAAAATATTTGTATGGAAGATTTTTTTATTAGAAACTTTATAAGGAGTTAGATAGAAACTATGTGAAACATTATAAGTAATGTAATTAGATGTCTTCTAAAGAAAACTATGTTTATAGTTCTAGTCAATTAGAGGTTCACCACTTGAAGAGGAAAGAAGCATTAATCTCATTAATAAAGGAATTGATAATTATGGTTCTATTTATGGTATTCTAGTTTTTTTGGTCACTAACTTTAACAACCCCGAAATTAAAAAATGCAACTAATTAGATCAATTATGTGATTTACAATCAACACACCTCTCTTCAACCAATTAGCATAGAATTTTTAAGAAATAGGAGCAAAAGAAGCTTACGTGTAGCGATGATATTCCTTGTAATTTCGGAGTTGAATGTTATTTGAATCCTGCTAATTGCAACAAAGTTTTGGGGACGACTCTCCACCCGACCGTAGGCTCAGTTGCACAAAATCTTTCTACAACTGGTCACTCCCGAGCCCTCAATCAACATACTACTGCCAGGGAATCCTTTGTCTCACGACACTTTTCTCCAAAGAGAATGGATGATGGAATGATCTCTCACCTTCCTCACCGTCTATTAAATACACCAAACATTGGAAGGGGAATCACATTCACACATTCCATATGTCAACATGCAACTTTTATTTTTTTATTTTAAATTTTACTTAAGTTAAATTTTCTCTTAATTTATTTCTTTCTTATTTTATTCATTTTTATTTTTGATAACTTTACTTATTTTTACTATTTTTATAGTTCTTTTAGTTAACTCTTTTTTATTTTATTTTACTTTTTTGTTAACTTTACTTACTATTTTATATTTTACTTTTATATATACTTATTTAGAACTTTACTGTTTTATTTATTTGTTATTATTATATTTATTCATTATTTATTATCTATTTGCTATTACTATCTTTTCTTTATTGTTTATTATTTATTTTCTTATATTTTAATATTATATTATATTGTTTATTATTTTTATTATTATTATTATTATGGGACATTACATACTCCCCTTCTTTAAGGAACTTCGTCCCAAAGTTAAATTGAACCATTTAACATTTTATTTATTTAGTTATTTATTACTTCATGTTTGCCCTACATGCTCTGTTGAACTAGTATAACCAGCAGGCATCGAAAGTTTTCACAACACCCGGGAAATCTCAAGGGATCTTTGTCATTTTTCCCACTTTTGGGACCAGGCATAAGCCTCATCGGTCTATATCCTAGTCCAAGGTTGGCCCCAAGGCTCACGCCTGACTCAACCCTCATCTGCCTCAAGGGAGGAATCTGGTACGGTACTCAATGAATCCAGGCATCTAGCAAGGCTGGCCCATTCCCACCACACCTACTAAGGTGCACAACCCCAGGCATCGAAGTCCTTACACCCCCACCAGATTTCGGTACCCTAATCCAATACTAGGCACCTAGCCTACAATATCAGGCACTTGGCCTCCTCAAGATGGTCCCATAGCTCCTCAAGAGCTATCAATCAAGATCTATACAAGACAAAGGAACCATTGGCATATGTAGTGTTGATTGAGTATATCCCCAGCCCATATGGTGTTACATATTCTCCCTCGCAGGCATGGACCCCTAGAAGATCATAAAATAAATCAGCCCTCTTGGCCCATTTTTGTATTTCCTCTCCATCACCACATCTCAACATACATCCAATGCATTAGCAATAACCATAGTATCATATAAAATAATCCACATGCCAACTCTTGCATTTCATCGTGATAACAAAAGATCGTTGTTAATCATCACATTTTGAATAGTAAATTACTGCATACTCTTGCATATCATAAAATCAACATGTGATTACCACATAAATTACCCTCTTAAATTATAACATCAACATATCAACATCAAAGTCATATTATGACATCACATATAAATGAAGAACATGTCAATATAACCTCACATCATAACATCATAATCCCTATGCCACAATATTCATATCATATCCATCATGAACACACAACATCATTATCATAACAAAAATAAATAAATAAGAACCACATGTGCATCTTTATCCTCATACCATCATATCATGAACCTCATCCAACATTATACTCAACGACCCTATTTTACATAACAGTTAACTAAACCATAATTGAAATCATAGTGTATGATTTATATGTATCAATAAAATATAAACAATAAGACATGATCTAGATGTTCCATAAAAGTATCTACCTTAGCTAAGTTATGCACTCCTATCTAGTTCATCACACAATTTAATCAAATAGATAAGGAAGGTCATTAAAATAATATCTGCATCTTCCAAGGTTGCTAACCCTAGGCTATATTGGTCCCATTGGTCTTGACTTGCTAAAACTCACAATTCCTAAGTCAACGAACCCGATACTGAAGTATACAAAATGGTTCAACCAGAACGACTCCCTCCTAGGGAATTCGTGGACTCCAAAATGGTGGCTTGGTGCTCATCCTGACGATGGTTTACAATGGCATGAATTTGATGTTGGGTTTGTGGTTTTTCTCATTTTCCATGATATCCTTGTTGTCTCATCCCAACTTGATACTTCGGACAATCCCTTTTATAATGTGGACCCCCACATTCCCAACATTCTAATTGAACTTGATCCCTTATCTGTCCTTGCCTTGGCCACCAAATCCTCTACCCCCACTATTAGTTCTTCTCAAGTAGGGTTGACCCCTACGTCCTCCTAGAGGCAGCCCAAAAGTTGCACTAACAATCTAGGCAACATTGTTTTGTATTTCCTGGAATCCATATGGGTGCCCCCCGATCTATTTACCCTTGATGTGGGGTGTTACCTCTCTGTATTCCCATCAGCCACCATTCTCTTTTTCATATTTATCATCCTCAGGACTTGTTTGGCTAAACTAGCGGTTGCTGCCATAATGGTGGGTTTCCACATGGCAACTTCTGCTCAGACTAAAGGATTGAGTCCATGCAAGAATCTTTCAGCTTGACATTTATCATCTGCCATATAGTCCACATGATGGACCAACGCATAGTATTTAGCTTCATAGTCCTTGATAGATCTACCATTCTGTTGCACTGCATGAAAAGCCCCTACTTGTTGTTTGTACTCCTCTCATAGGTACCTAGTTCTAAAGGCTTCCTCAAACATTTCCCAAGTAACTTGCAATGGGGTGACTTGCATCTTTATTTCTTCATTTACCCACCATAATAGAGCTTCTCCTCTTAGTAGACTCATTGTTATTTGGGCATTTTCCCTTGAAGTGTATGCCTTAAAGCGAAGTGCTCTTTTGACAACAATTACCCATGCTTCTGCTTTTGAACCCCCCTCTTGACCTGTGAACTCTGGTAATTTGGATTTTTGGACTTCTTTCATAATATCAAGGTTTGTTTGTCCATCTTCAACATTGAACTGACAATTTAGCTCTTGTCTCTATTTTCGTCCCAACTCTCCTCCTTTACCTTGATCATTTCTTTGACCTTGTCCTTGGCTTGTGACCCAATCCTTAAAGATATTTGTCCTTTCCCCAAGGGAACGTAATATAGCTTGCTCAGCTGGGGTTCCAATCTCTGTAGTAGTGGGAGGTGGGGTTTCCACCTCAAGGGTGACTTGGGTTTGCCTTCGACATTTAGGAGCCATGATCTCTGTTATATCGAATCAAGTTTGAATTCTACATCACTTCCAATGTTACATTTATCCAAAAGTTCACACTTACACAAAATAGTGCATTGTGACCATATAATAAGACAATCAATAATCATGAAAGTTGAACATTGTTAATGCTTCAAAATTGTATTTAAAATTTAATTGCAGTTGCAACTATATACACTTCAATTTGTTTCTATAATTATCTAATTTACTTTTCCATAAAGAAAATGAAATGCTCTTCTTTTATTTTTAGTATACATTCGAACTTCTTATTAGATTCTATCTTTTTGCTAAAGCAAGAGTCGTACCTTCTATATCATTAAATCAAACATAATTTACAATATATACACATTTCCACCAAACTGTGTGGTCTAAGGAAAAATAGGGAGATGTCCTACAGAATCAAAGCCCTCGACCCCAAAAAGTACCCGCCAAACCCTTTTGAGTATAGAACAAAAATAAGCAACGGGAATCGCAAGGCACATGAACCCTCCTCACAAATACCCGTGCCAACAAACCCCTAACCTGCCTCTTAATCACTGCCATCCATTTTTCTTTTTAAATCTGACATTGGAGATACATATCACTCCATGAAGAAGCAAGATGTATAACCCCCCGACCCCACCAAACCACTCGCACAATCCTGATCGTTGATCGGTCTTGCTAAATCAGACAGTAGAGCTGAAAATCGCACGTCTGAAGTCATCGAACTTTAGTGTGTGATGAGGGTGGTTTTCCACCCCGGCCCTCATCCACATGTCAAGAGCTGTATGGCATCGCTACCAAATTTCCAGAACCACCTTCAGCTTGAAAGCAGTGCGATCGCTCCAAAACCACTCGGGAAGTGGTTTTGTCTCCCGACACTGGAGAATTGGGAAATGTTGCCACCATAACCAGACCATCGGTTATTACTCTCAACGTTTCTCCTAACTTAGAAAACCAAGTGCTAGACTTTGGGGATTTTCAGGGTTGTGATTACCATAGCTGTTGAGGACGACCCTGGCCAGCCTTCCACCGTAGAACTGTTTGACCAAAATTGTGAATCTTGCAGAAATCTACTCATTGCGTATTGGATTCCTTAGTTTTGTTCTGATACACTTCTTTATTCTGCTATCCTTACAGTTGACAACTTGGTTGGCTAGAATGCCCGCCAATTCATGGGCCTTTCTATGCACATGGATGAATCTAAGTGTGCGTAGTCCCTGAAGATGTTCCTGTATTTTATGGAGAACCCTTAATAACCTCCAATGTTTTGTAACTTTTTCCGGCCCTGTTCCATGACTAATTCTCTTGGACGCGTTGATGACTAACTCTGAATCAGCTTATATTATAACATTTTGGCAGTTGTCCTGTTTCAGAAATTCTAAGCATTGCTCCAATGCCATTAGTTCCGCCATGTTGTTCGTGGATTTTCCTAAATGACAATGGAAGAGGAAGATAATGCTTCCGGTTTCATCCCGAAGAACTCCACCAAAGCCTGCCATTCTCGGGTTACCTTTTGAAGCTCCATCGATGTTATACTTCAAAAAACCTTCCCGGGGGGGGGGGGATTCCCGAATTCTTTAACCGTTTCCGTCATGATTATTTTTCTATCTAGACCTTGTGGAATGAGCCCCTGCATGCTAACTGCTTGAGAATTATCAACTCTACTTCTGAGGGAGGATTTTTGGGGAGATACCTTGCTGTGGTGCCAAATGTCTCTTTAAGATGTTTCAAGATCTGCTCCAACAGGCGAAGAGAGGAATTCTTCTCTTCTTTGAAAATTCTTTTGTTTCTTTCTTTCCACACATTCCATATAATGAAACTTGGCAAAAGAGCCCAGGTAGAGTTAAGAACTTCATAATCCGAAAAATTATTCCTCCAATTGTTTAGGGTGTTAGTGATACTTTCTTTGTCTCTATCGGACTAATTGAAGATGGTGGCAAAAATATCCCATAACCTTGAGGTGAAAATGCAGCTATTGAGAAGATGTTCCATTGTCTCCTCTTGGGCTTCACAGAGCTGGCATCTGGAGGGTCCCAGCATACCTCCCTTTCTAATATTGTCCCAGGTTAAGATTTTCCTGTGGTGAGCTAGCCACATAAAGAGTTTGATCTTCATCCAGCCTTTGGGCCTCCATAGCTTCTGTCAGATTCTAACTGGAGCTTGGGATTCCAGCCCAAGGAGAATACCTTTTGCTTCCTTAATATTAAAATTTCCCTCTTTGTTGTTACCCCATCTTAGTTGATCCTGCCCTTCAGTAACTAAAATCATCCTCTGATCCAACATCCTCTTTAGGGTCTCTGCTTTACTGTTGAGGGTTTTGTCCTCTCTGCCATCTATTTTTCTCCATGTTCTCCATTTTCCTGTATTGTGAGCTTACTCCCAAAAGTCCTTTACCTTTACTAATCCTTGGTTGTTTGTCTCATGCTTGAGGCCCAAAAATTCCTCTTTCAATAGTGTTGGTTCTTGTTTCCATTTATCCTCCCAGAAGAGTGCCAGATCTCCATCTCTGATTTCCCAGAAACTGTTTTTTTGGACCACCCCTCTGTTCTCCCAGGCCTTGTTCCATATGGGAGAGCCCTTCATGTTTCCAAACATTCTTATTAGCTCAGAAGAATGCCAGGAGCTGGCATATTTTTCCTTCCAGATGCTTGCCCATTGAGCCTTAGGATCCTTAACCCACTGCCACCAAAGTTTGGCCCCTAGAACCTTACTGAGAATCTCTAGATCATCCAATCCTAGGCCTCCTTGGTTCTTGGGTTTACAGATCTTTTCCCATGAGACTAAAGCCCATTTTTTCCTAGTTTCCTCCTTGCCCCAAAGAAAATCTCTTTGGATATTTCTAAATTGCTGTAAGACTCCTTTTGGAGCTGGGAGAGCTGATAGCATAAAGACTGGGATAGCTTGGAGCACTGCCTTTGTAAGAACTAGTCTGCCAGCCAGATTTAAAGACCTGATTGTCCATTTCCTGACCTTATCTTGCATCTTGATGATTAACGGTTCCCAAATTCTCTTGTGCAAAGGTTTAGCCGTTAGAGGAACTCCCAAATACCTAGAGGGGAGGGATTCTCTTTGAAAGCCAAGAATTCTGGAGACATTTCTCTGAATGGCTATATGAGTGTTAAAGAAAAAAAAATTTGATTTGGAAAGATTGACTTCCATACCTGTTGCCATAGAAAAGTCATTCAAAATTTTTTTGTATGCATGCGCTTCCTTGACTGTGGGAATTCCCTGTAACATGGTATCATCTACAAATTGTTGATGAGTCAGAACTTGACCATTCTCCGATAGTTGGAGTCCTTGAATTTTGCTCGTTACTTTAGCATGCTTAATGGACCGCCCTAGCCCTTCCATCATAAGGATGAAGAGAAAAGGAGAGAGCGGATCTCCCTGTCTGAGTCCTCTAGAAGGAAGAAAAATTTCAAAGGGAGAGCCATTAACTAAAATTGAAAAGTTGGAGGAAGTCACCAGGGCCATGACCCATCTGACCCAATTATGATCAAAACCAAATGCGGTAAGCACTTTCTTGATATATGTCCAGTTCACTTTATCATATGCTTTGGCTATGTCCAATTGCATTATCATACCCACTTTCCTTTTACTAGTTAACGAGTGAACCACCTCGTGAGCTTGAATGATGTTATCTAGTATTTGTCTGCCTTCCACATAACCAGATTGTTCCCCCGAAACAAGCGTAGGCAGCAAAGGTTTGAGTCTGTTGGCCACGACCTTGGAAATTATCTTGTAAACTACATTGCATAAAGCGATGGGCCTATACCTCTCTGGCATTTGAGCATTATCCTGTTTTGGAATTAGGGAGATGAAGGAGGTATTGAGAGCCTTCAAAATAGTTCTGTTCAGCCTGGAATCTTCCACTACCCTTAAAATATCCTTTTTGACAATATTCCAACAAACTTTGAAGAAATCCACATTGAATCCATCCAGACCTGGAGCCTTTCCATTTTGAATTTCCTTGAGTACCTCATTGACCTCCTTTTCAGTTACAGGTCTATTGAGATTACAGTTATCCTCTCTGGATACCAACTTAGGGATGTGTTTAGTGAAGTCCTTGATGAAAGGTTCCCTTACTAAAATGTTTTCCTGGGCAATACCTCGGAAGTGCTTAACTAACACTGCTTCTATCTCCTCATGGGATTGATGTATCTGCCCATACTCGTCCTTGATCGAAGAGATCCTATTTTCAGTCCTATTTGCAATGGTGGATCTATGGAAAAATTTTGTGTTACGCTCTCCTTCTTTTAGCCATTGAACTCTTGATTCTTGTTTCTGTTACACAAAAATATCATCACTATGATTATTTGCAGTCAGTATGGGTCTATCATCACTTGTATTGTCCTCCTAAGCAAGTCTCAGACCTCAGCTCTTTAAATCAAGCTTTGGAAATGAGAGAAAGACATTAAAAATCAATGTAACTCTGGTTCCGCACTTTCTCTCATGGTCACCTACGGTCCCGCACCTTCTGTGTAGAAAAACTGCGGACCTGCCCACTCTGTCCCTAACTGTGTAGGTGTGGACCCCTATGAAAGTCAAAAGGCGCAAGTTTTATCTTAAAAAACTCACTTTGGGTTAATTCTAGAGGTTTCTAGAAGGAATTTTGATGTGGATTGTTCGCTCTGAGGTGGTTCATGCACCCCAAAAGAGAAGGAGCTAATCCCTTGATGAGAGGAGCTATCCCTTTGAAGGAGGGCTTTATCCCTTTGAAGGAGGACCTAGTAACCTCCCTCCATTGCACTATAAATATAGGCATTGGGCTGATTGCTGGAGAGGTTAGAAGCTGAACATTTTTGAGGGTAAATGCTGGTGAAATCAAGACTTCCTAGTTGAGCTTAAGAGGAGAGATCACACATCTTTTTGGCTTCATTGGGGAGTGATTGAAACTTGTCAAAGTAGAGGAGACTTCTTGCTGGAACCTAGGAGGAGCTTGTACAGCATCAAGGCAAAGGTTGTAAAGTTCTTCTTCTTTTGAATTAATACAATCAAACTCATTTTTCTCAACAAGTATCTCATGTTATTTGTTTCATGGACTTCTTGACTTTCATGTTAAATATGTTTTATGCAATTAGCTTTTGAGGTGCTATTTAATTTGTTTGCCTTGTTTGTGTTTGCAGATTCGCGAAAAGGAGCTCGTTTGGATCAAAGGAGTGAGGGCATCCACAAGCTTGCGTTGGACCTAAGGTAGGCCCTAAAAACACTTGTTTGCTATTGTTTATCAAAGCATATTTAGAAAAAGATAGTGTCTGGTTGGTTTGCTTGTCATTAGGTCTTCTTTAGATTCTAGGAAGGTCTATCTTGTCTGCAAGATCGACTTATTCCGCGTGACAAACTGGCGACCATACTGGGGACTTGATTGTTTTCCTTGTTTTTACTTTGACATGAGAAACTCTATTTTTGTTTCTGTTTTTGGCTTGTTGTGTGTAAAAGTGGGTAGAGTTTGTAGATCTAGGGTTATTTTTCGTTTTTCATAGCTTTGGGAGAGGACCGCACCCTAGCCGTTTGACACAGTGCGTACTTACCCGCAGCTTGGCTTTTAGCACAGAGCAGGACCGCACCTGTGCCAACCGTGGGCCTGCGGACCCTGTCAAAATTTTGAAAACCCTAAGATTTCCTCTGTTAGTCAGCTTAGTTTGTCTTTAGAAATTGTTGTCCACTGCCCAGACCTGCATATAACTTGTCAGAAGCTTTCCTTGGATTGATTTCGTTAGTGTTAGGGTTTTAGGTGAAATTCCTAGGAGTTTTGCTTGTTGGGTTTGTTTTTCATTTTGGTTGTGTAGTGGGTCTGAGCTTAGAAGCTGTAGGGACTTCAGATCAACTTAGTGTCTACCAGCTTTCTTATGAGTCTGACCATTTATGAAATCTCCCCTTGTTTGAGGAATCCGCTTTGAGTTTTCTCTTTACAAAACTTCGAAAAGCTTGTGTTTGATAGTTTGGATTTTCATTTTCAAAAAGAAAACAAAATTGGTTGTTCTTGACTTATTTGTGATTTTGCATAAATTGGTCCTTAGCTTACATCTAGCTAAGTAAAACATCCTTAAAAAAGACTTTTAGTAGGCTTTGACTTCAAATAGGTTTTTATAGTTTGTAGATCTCAAAGTTAGTCATTTTCATTAGTTTTGAGTGTTTTTTAAAAAAAATATAAAAATTCTCTTTTGAAAAAAGTTTGTTTCTTGTAGTGATTGAGTGTTTTGAAACAAAAAAGGGAATTTTTTGTGAAATAACTAGTTGTCTCGTTTTGAGTGCTTTGGAAAGGAAAAGCTCTTCTTTTAATTTGTTTAATTGAGAAAGATTTGTGTTTACAAAGTATTTGCATTCTCAAACTCTTTCTTAGTTTAGAAGTTCATCGAAGAGAAAAAGATTGTTTAGATCATCTTAGGTGCATTTTTAGTGATTTTGATTCGAGTCTTCATACCACGAGTTTCATCTCCGCACCTTTGAACTTAAACAAAAACCACTAAAATTAACGCTTAAAGTAAAATTCACCTAGTAACATTTTTATTTCTAGGGCTCTGATACACCAACTTAGCTTAGGCTAGTGTCTTGGAGTAGGAGAGTAATTAACTCTCCAAGGCAGTAAAAACAAACAAGTAGCTGTATCTTGTGGTAGGGAAGAAATCCAATTGTTGCATTTATGCTCTGGGAAAGCTCCTTTTAAAGGAGAAGCACGAGATCGTGTCCGAACCAGTGTGGGAATCAATCCTTCCTCATTGGGAACGACGCCAGATATTCACGTATTAAAAACGGTAAACCTCGGATTAACCATTGTCGAGGAGCCTGGGGTCACTTGTTGGTAAACCTTGGATTATGTCAAGGAGCCTTCAAAGGGATTGAGCTTGCTACTCTGCCCTTGCGTGCGTATCGGATCATAGACTTTTCCCCCAGGTGTATTTGTCTCAGTTGGTAACCTTAGTGGCCATATTCTTTAGGACTCTTCCTCAGGTGACAGTGGTGGGAAGATCCCACTGTACCTGGAGCATACGTCGGCTAGACTCACTTGGATTTTCTGGGGGGTTCTCTTCACTCGAGACGGTTAAGTGGAGGAACTTGTGCTAGTCTATTCATTAAGTAGGTTGCCGGGGTAACTGTTCCAACCGCCATTTCTGTATTGAACTCTGCGACGTTGGATTTCATCACCAACTAGTGTTTTCAGTCCGGAAAGTTACTGTTTGTGTGTGTTTGATCTCCTAGATTCTTTAGGCGTGTGATTCAAATTTGTTTGGTTCTTTAGAGACTTTAGGTGCTTTTCATTGAGATTTTACTTTGTTTGCGTGTGAAGTAGTTAAAAGTTTTCAACTGTGGCTGAATTACCAAGACAGTCCCATAGACTTCGGGGCCAGTCTCCTGAGTTTGTAAACGTGGCTGAGTTACTGAGGAAGTCCCGTAGACTTCGGGGCCAACCTCCTGAGGAAGTACCGAGCCAACTTGAAGGCTTAAAAGTCCTCGTAACTCCTAGAGACAGTAGAGTTGGGTCACCTGAGGAAGGAGAATCTTCTTTGATAGTACATCCTAATTTTCAACCGTTAGTAGCAGATTATAATCCGCAATCAGTGTCTGTTTCCGAAATTGCTGGTAGCTTTTCATCTACAAGTGATATAGGTGAAGAACCCGAAATATCCGAGCCTGAAATTGAATTTGCTGCTACTCCGACATCGGGGTTTGTTTCTCCAACTTTTAGTGGTCCTGGTTCACCTAGGGTAGAAAGAGTAATCACCCAAGATCTTCCTTTTGGACTTATTGCTATTGAAGAACTTGCTCCGGAAGAAGAAGTAGGCATCCCTATCCCTGATAATCAACCTGTTATTGAACTAAGGGAGCGTGAATCAATTTTTTACAGTCCACCTAGGAGTAGTTCTTCGTATCTTTCTTTGACTAATTTTCTAGAAAACTCAGGGTTAAGTTTTTCACCACCTCGTCCTCCTTATCACCCAACACCTAGAGGTTTTTATACTCCTGTCAATATGGCAGGACAGTCATCCATGTTTACTCAATCGCCCGAATCTTTTTTGTACGGCGGTCCTTCTATTCCCTCAGGGTATCGGTCACTTTCTAGTACTTTTTCGGGAGCATCTCCTCAACCCATTGAGCAAGGGTTATTAACTGAAAACAATGGTACTAAGCCGTTGAGCGTAGAAGACATTCTTATGATGTCAAGTTCTATTCCCAATCCTCAACCTCAAGGTGGCCAGTTACCGCTTGGGGGGCAGCCTCAATTAACGCCTAGGGGGCAACCTCAAGGTACACAATTTGCATCTGGGGGGCAACCTAAAGGACAGTACATACCTATGGGACAGTACGTTCCTCAAGGTCAACCCCAGACTCAATATGTACCCCGAGGTCAACCCCAGTATCAATTTATACCTCAAGGTCAACCCCAGTATCAGTATGTGCCTCAAGGGTATCAACCCCAAGGTCAACACTCGAACCAAGGTTTCCAACCACCCCAAGGTCAAACTTTTGTTCAAGGAACGGGAAATGTACCTTTCAATTATCAATCCTACCCTCAACCCGGTTATGGTCCTCAGTATTCTCAACCAGTTATGGGTCAGTACCCCGGAATGAATATAGTGTGGGATCCATCGCAAACCCAACAGGTGTTGCAACCAAGTGTACAATTGTCATCTCAAACTGGACAACCCTTAGTTTCTGGTACACCCCAGCAACCAGTCCAGTCTAACATTCAAACTTTTGTACCTTCGGTAGTTTCTCAGCCTGGGCCTAGTACACCTCGTACTCCACCTCAAACGACTGCTACAACTACCACAACATCTGTTCAATCTACCCCACCTACTTCTGGAGTATCGACAGCTCCAGTTTCTACTGTTCCTGTATTTACTCCTCAGACATCTTTACCACCGTCTGGATCTACGATTCAAACTTCGGCTCAGATGCCTGTAGGACAACCTAGTTTAAGTACGGTTGTCACAAGTCAACCACAATTCACCTATCAACCGTACCAGGGACAGTACCAATTCGGTCCAACTGTGCAGCAGCCAATTTATCAGTATCAACCGTACCCTGGGTACACTTATCAACAACCTCAACAACCCCAGTACGGTCCGGTTAATCCTAGTTTTCTGGGAGGATACAATATCCCGAACGCCATTCCCATTCCTAGTTATCCTGGATATCCTCCTCCTGGGGCTGGTCTCATGACCCAGAGTTTTAGGGACCCTAATCGGCAGTTATCGTTTATCGCAACTTTGGACTTACCTGACTTGTCGCGCCTAACGAACGATCCCATTAATTATCTTCCGTTTTGGCCGCCAATGCCGAATAAGTTGCCCAGTGACATTCCCAAGTTTGAAGGTAAATCAGGAGAGACATGTCGAACCATGTGATGACTTACCACCTCTGGTGTGCGTCTAACTCCATTACAGATGATTCAATCCGTCTTAGACTTTTCCAGTGCACTCTAATTGGTCTCGTGGCCAAGTGGTACATTGATTTACCGCGAGGCACTTTTTATAATTTTAGTCAGTTAGCTACCTCGTTTTTAACTCATTTTCAGTTGCCAGTCCGATATGACAATGGCACGGAATTGTTAACTTCGCTAAAACAATCGACATCCACTTACATTTCAGATCATATTCATGAGTGGAGACGTTGATGTCATTTAGTGAAGGTATTTATTCTGGATCAAATCTTGGCTGAGTGGTTTGTAAAATCTTTGTTGCCAAAGATCACTGAAGATGTTGCTAAAGCCGGAGTTGTTACTGAGGAGCAAGTCATTTCTCAAGCACAGTACCTTGACTTAGTCTATACTCAGTCGGGTACGTTACACGAAAAAATCCCCGATCTTCCCAAGAAAAATCAAATCACTGCAGCTCCTTCGGGATCTCATGCCGCCGATGGTATGATTGGCACAGTTAACACTAAAAGTAAGAAGAATTCTTCCAAGAATTCTTCTCCCATTATAACCTTGCCTGATTCCCCAACAGGAGATTCTTCTGCAGAGATTTCCGCCGATATTCACATTGTAGAGTCATCTACAGCCAAATCAAAATCCGGTGGGAAGAAGAAAGGACAGAAGAAGAATAAAACGGACAAAAGTTGAAAGGAGAAACCTGAAAAGGCGAAATCCAATGATGAAAAGTGCAAACCTCGTTATCCTTGTCTCATTTGTGACGATGAACATTTTACAAGAGACTGCCCTCATCGTGCAGAGCTTGCGAAAATTGTCAAGGGTTCCCAAACTCCTGCTGTTTTGAAGGATCCTTTTCCGGCTCAAGACAGTAAGATGATAGGTTCATCCTCGAGTGCCAATGAAGAACCCATACTGATGATGTCCCATGTTAGGATTGCAACTCGATCGCAAGATTATGGTAGTAAGAGTCCTGTTGATGGTAAAGAAGTAGAATCTTCTCATTCTAATCCATCAACCTCAGCTCCCGGTTTCGATCCACTACAGATCGAGAAACCTAATCCAGACTTGGTAATCAAACCGCCCGCCAAGGGTATACTTCGAAAGTCAGCTTTCAATCCACATGCGAGAGCGGCTCAGGATTATAACATTGTTGAGAATTTAGCTGTTTCACCCTCAGCAATGTCGGCTTTGGAAGTGCTGCAATCATGCCCAGCACAACGTAAATTACTTTTGTCGGTTATAGGAGCTGTTGATGTTCAGGACTCGAACCTAATAATTTTCAATCTAGAAAATAGTACACCACGTTTGCCTCATCAAATGGCTTTCCAGATTCCAGTGATAGTAAAAAACAGGCCTATTCATCGGACTGTAATTGATGAGGGAGCCTCAACGTGTATTATGTCGATACAGTGTTGGAGATCTCTTGGTTCTCCTTCGCTAAATCAATCCCTGACAATTCTAAAGGCCTTTGATGGCTGTGGGTTTCACCCTTTTGGCATTCTACAGGATTTTCCTATAGGGGTTGAAGGAAAAACCGTTAGTCTAGATGTGGAGGTGGTTGATGCCCCTCTAGATTACAACCTTCTCTTAGGTCGAAGTTGGTATTACGCTATGACAACGGTCGTTTCATCGGTCTTTCGAGTAATAAAGTTTCCACACAATGGAAAGATCGTAACAATAGACCAGCTGGCTTACTTTTCATCCGACCCAGCCTCTTCGGAGAGTATTCAGCATGTTGGTAAAATGAATATCCCATATAAGGATGTTGGAGTAGGATTAGTTAAAGATGCCGGTTTACTGCGAACTTTTCCTTTTCCTCCAATCAACGCATCATCTTCATTTGCAACCATTCATATGATTACATCAGACACCATTATTATGATGATCCTTGGATCGTCCCTTCTGAATCTGAGATAGACTCGTTTGGTAATGCCATGCCTTTGAGTCCATATGAAATTGCCTATGAAGCCGTGCAGTCTTTTGCCGACCCATGTTCAACCGAAAATGACTTAATGAATGTGGTCCGTGAGGAATCACTTTTCACATCAACCTCGGATTTAACTACCTTTTCTGAACTTGTTCACTCTGATGAGAAAATTCGTGAAATCCTATGTGTAGATGATTTACCATGGGAAGATCTCCATCACAGATCTTCGTTTTTACCTTAGGATGATCGTTTTGAAAATGATTTCTCATCAATTTTTACAACTGAATATGTCAAGGAACCTCAGAATCCAATGAAACATCGTGATTCAGAGTTAAATTTGGGAAACATCTCTTGAACTATTCCTATTGACATTTCGGTTAAGCCCGGAATTGTTGAGAACATTCATATAGGTGCCTCGTGTACAGATGACGAAATTCAATTATATAAAGCCCTATTTCAAGAATTCCACGACGTGTTTGCCTGGTCCTATGAGGAAATGCCAGGAATTGATCCCGAGATTGTTGTTCATGAGATCAAGACTTACCCGGACGCTAAACCCGTCCGGCAACGTTTGCGTCAGATTCACCCACAAAAAGCTACTGCAATTAAAGCAGAAGTTGAAAAATTATTGAAAGCACGTTTCATTTATCCGATCCCGTTAACGAATTGGGTATCGAATATTGTTCCGGTTAACTAAAAGCAGGGAACAATAAGAATATGCATCGATTATAGGGACATTAATCGAGCCTATCCAAAGGACAATTACCCAACTCCCTATATCGATCAAATCATTGATGATTGTGCCGGCAGCGAAATATTTTCCTTTATGGACGGTTTTTCCGGATACAATCAAATCAACATTCTACCTGCCGATCAACCAAAAACGGCTTTCATTTGTCCATGGGGGACATTTGCTTATTGCAAATTACCTTTTGGGCTTAAGAATGCCGGAGCAACTTTTCAAAGGGCGATGTCTTATGCGTTTCATGACATCAAGCACATTGTGCAACCCTATCTCGATGACTTACCTACTCATTCATTACATCGAGCTGATCACCTCGTCCATTTACGAGCAATCTTTATGAGGTGTAGGCATTATCGTATTCGGTTGAACCCACACAAATGTGTCTTCTATATAGAAATGGGTCGATTGCTGGGGTTTGTAGTTTTGAAAGCCGACATTCGCGTTGATCCCTCAAAGGTCGAAGCTATCATCAAATTGCCTCCTCCTTCGAGTCTTCGCCAACTCCAAAGTTTGCAGGGGAAAGCAAACTTTTTACGACGATTCATTCCTAACTACGCCGAGGTTACAAAGGGTTTTACCTGGTTGTTGAAGCAAAACACTCAATTCCATTGGGATGAGATAGCTCAGAAATCTTTTGATGCACTCAAACACGCGTTGACCCATGCACCATTGTTGCATCCTCCCAACTACAACCAGGATTACTTCTTGTATCTCGCCGCCTCTCATTACACCATTGGAATGGTCTTAGTTCAGGGAGATGAATCAGGAACTGAACATGTGATATATTACCTTAGTCGAACTTTAAATCCAACTGAGCTAAAATACTCACATGTGGAGAAATTGGCATTGGCAGCCGTTCAAGCTGTCCAACGTTTTCGTCACTACATTCTACTACGTAAAACTACGGTAATTTCAGATTGCAACCCTATGATCTACATTTTGACCAAGCAATTGCTAGGGGGCAAGTACTCTAAATGGATCGTTATCCTACAAGAGTTCGACTTGGAATTTGAGAAATCTAAGTCTAAGAAATTTTTAGTTTTTGCGGAGTTAATGTGTGACTTCCCGTGTGCTGACACGGAAACTGTGGCGGAGGAGCCCATTGTGGACGAATCCTTGTTTCTAATCAGCACTTTAAATCCGTGGTATGGGGATATCATCGTTTATCTCTAGACCCAATCCTTTCGGCCAGAAATTTCAAGGTTAGAATGTCGAAAAATTCGATTCCAGTCCCAACAATTCAGGATTATTGGAGATACTCTTTATCGCCGTCGGGCGGATTCTATTTTTCGACATTGCTTAACTCACGAGGAAGCTGAAAGGGTTCTAAATGACTGTCACTCTGGAGCGTGTGGCGGTCATATGTCTGGGTTTGCCATAGCCCAAAAGATATTGTGCGCCGACTACTTCTGGCCGTCTTTATTTAAAGATTGTATTACGGCGGTCTGAAAATGCCACAACTTCCAAATTTTTGATCGTAAGATGCGCGCTCCACCTGCTCCTCTCCACCCTATAATTGCTGTCGGTCCTTTTGCCAAATGGGGTATCGATTTTATTACATGTAACCCTCACTCGGCCGGGGGGCATGCGTATATCATCCTTGCGGTAGATTATTTTACTAAGTGGGCTGAGGCGATGCCTACATTTCAGGCAGATGGCAAGACAGCTGCAATTTTTGTGTTCAATCATATAATTGCTAGGTTTGGTGTCCCGCAAGCGATAATCACTGATCAGTCGAAACGTTATGATGACTGAACTTACAAGCCAGCTTGGTTTACGTCACGATAGTTCAACACCTTATTATCCACAAGTGAATGGTCTGGTTGAATCCATCAACAAAGTTTTAGTTATCATGATCCGACGAATCACTGGGATTCATCGGTCGAATTGGCACAACATGCTATTTTCAGCGCTTTGGGCATACCGAACTTCAGTAAAAATATCAACAGGGTTCACTCCTTTCCAACTAGTCTATGGTTTGGAAGCCATGTTACCCATTGAATGCGAAATCCCGTCACTGCAAATGGCCATCGAGTTACTTCCAGCCACTTTCGAAGAGGAAAATAGTTTGTTATACTTGGCTAAATTAGATGAGAATCGACGTGATGCTGCATTGGCGATCGAGACTCACGCAAAACGAATGAAAGCTCAGTATGATCGAAATGTGACCCCTCGAAATTTTTCGGAAGGAGATCTAGTCTTAGTTTATGATCAAGCTAATGATAAATTAGGCACTGGAAAATTCGTTCCTATGTGGCATGGTCCCTATGTTGTCAAGCGAAAGCTAGCCAAAGGGGCCTATGAATTGGTAGACTTTGATGGGGACTCTTTGGGTAAACCCAGAAATGGCCTTTACTTGAAGAGGTATTATGCTTAAAAGAATGGGTATGGAGATTTAGTTAGGATAGTTTTTTCTTTCTAGCTGGTGTGTTTTAGTTTAAACAGTGTGCTTAGCTTAGAGAGTGTTTTTTTCGTCATTATTCCTGCTCATCTTGGTTTTACTCTTGATATTGCAGATGTCGATGCCTCTCCAAACATACATTGGTTTCGCTGATGGTGCTTGTCGTAATACACGGAACATCTCTTCCGCAGCTTGGGTTATCTATTCGCCCTCTGATGAGTTAGTATCTATGCATGGGGTAAGCCTCGGTCAAACAACGAACAACATTGCCGAGTATAGTGCAGTGATTGAGTTATTGTCTGAATCTATTTCATTTGGGATTCGAAGTTTGATAGTGAGGTTAGATTCTGAACTCGTTGTATTACAGCTTAATAGAGTGTATACCATTAGAAATCCAGTGTTATTAAGATTATTTTTGAGAGTGCGTCTCTTGGAACGTGAATTTGATTATATTGAATATCAGCATATTCCAAGGTCTTTAAATAGATTAGTAGATGCAATTGCTTCTCGAATGTTAAATAGACATTTGCAATAATCATACATGTAAATTTAAAACCATTCCATAACATGATTTACAAGATAAGCGGGTAATAGTGATATATATATAGGAGTGTGTCAAAAAATACATCGTCCTCGATCATAGGTTGAAAAACACCTTATGATCGGCAAAAATGATAAGTACAAAAAACAAAAATATCATATGTGCCCACAATAGGCGATCATCCTATCACTGGTGATGATCTCTATAAGAAACCACTGCACGGTCCACCTTGCAAAGGAACCTCCTAAAACATCCCGGGACTCCAATCACATAGCGCTGAAGTTGACGAGGAATGTCGTCTATAGTGGTCTCAGGAATATCTCCTGTCAAGCGCTCGAGATGACCCTCCAACTCGGCCAAAACCTCTGCTGATTCGTCCTGTGGGGCTGGCGCGGGTGCAACTGGTTGCCTCCTCTCGTAAGGCCGGAGAGCGGCTGGTCGCTGTGGACCCACATCTGCATTTGAAATTTTTACTATCAGTTTTGAGACGATGAAAAAATAACAAAAATTTAAAATAGAAAAATGTTGAAAAGGATTTTACCTGACTCGTCCCACTATTCTCCTGGTGGAAGAACCATGTCTGGGTCACCACGAAAATCTATCCCAGCGTAAGGGAAGTCCTGAATAGAAAAGACCTGGTTTTCCAGCCACTGGAAATACTCAGGTTTGAATCGAGCAACCTCTGTCCTCTCATCCGGGTGATGGGCCATGACTGCGACCCATCGTGTCAGTTTGGGCTCTCGAGGAAGCCCAGCTCCAACAGTAAGGTGCTGTGGGATCAGCATAGGAACCCTCTCCAGGCCAAAACTCACGACTAAAGCCCCATAACCAAAGGTCTTTAGTCATCCGTTCTTGGCCCTGGTCAGTTGGCCTTTCACATTGGCCAACACGGCATCGCACCAGTTGAAGATGGTGCCTCGAAAGCAATCAACTACCATACGCATCTGGGATCCGATGGCAATATGTAATGCGGTAGCTCCGCAAAGTCTAGTGACAGTGAATGCAATCACCATGAGCTCACGACGGGATATCGTCTTTATGTCTATCCCTTTGTCTCTAGCCTGGCTGTTGCAGTACTCTAGCTGGAGGCTATCGACAGACTGGCCACCTGGCCTAGTCCCATGCAGAGTCAAGTCTTCGCCTCTCTTAGGCAAACCAGTCAAGAAATATATGTCTGCCAGCTCGATTTTGAGCTGGTGGCCGCCGATGAAAAAGCACTGGTCCTGTATGCTCCATCTGTCAACCGGCCACTGTAAGAAATCCACCTGAGCCCTCATGCGAGGAATGGCCCAGAATTTATCCAAGCCGCACGCCCTCAAAGCATCAAGTGAAGGCTGATGATTCCATGTGGCAGCATCCACGTCCTCATGCTCTCGTTCACGCCAATCTAGCATGATGTACTCTCTGCATCAAGTATAAAGACAAATTAAAATGCTAGAAAATATTTTGTGTGGTCCATTTTTGAGAATTTTTGGGTTCAAAACCCTTGCGGCGGGGACCGCACCCTCCAGGTTAGACACAGTGCGTGGGACCACACTTTGTCTACACGGAAGGTGCGGACCCTGAGCTTTTTCCCAATGGAGAAAAAGTCGGGGTCCGCAGGCCTGCAATGGTAAACCTGCGGGCCCCCGCGCATGGGTTTTGTGCCTAAAAACCCTCCCAAAAATGAAATAAATGACTAAAACAAAAAATTAAATGGTCAAAAATGAAGAGTGGGATGATGTGGATTACCTGGAGAAGACGGCGTTCGATTCCGACGGTTGGATTTTCCGCAATCTTCACGGGAAGTTTTCTAAGCAAAAGAACTATTTTCTCACCCAAACTCAAACGATAAAAATGAATTGACAAAGGCCCTTTTTATAAGTTTTTTGAGTAAATAAATTGCAAATTTGTTTATGTTTTACTTTGAAAAGGTATTTTGCGACATTTTTATCCATTTCAAACAGGTATGAGTAATGTTTGTGTTTTTGCGCAGAATAAAGGATTATTCAGGCGAAATCTATCATTTTCGACGAAAAAACATGTAGAGTCATCTTTAAGCTCTTTTCTGACTCCTAAAACATGAAAAGATTGCCGAGTGTTTCTTTTAAACTCGTTAAAACGGAATTAAAAGACGGTCCACTTACAGCTCATTTCCAACCGTAAAAACATGAAAAGATTGCCGGATTTTTGTCGTTTCAAATTCGATATCGGTCATAAAACGATGTGTCATTGATCGCTTTTTTACTTTTTCGGGTCAAGGGCACTAATAAAAAAAAGTACTCCTTGGTCGTAAAAAGATCAAGCGGTTCTCTCAAGTATTATTTTATACTTTTTCGGGCTTGGGAGACACAAATTTACGAAAAAGATCAACCTCGGAGTCTTCTTAAGCTTTTTCAGACTCTCTAAAATTGAAAAATGCCGAGTTTCTCCTATACTGGACTCGTTAAAATTTCACAGTAAAGGACCTGTTCAATTACAAACAGGAACGAACCACTCCTTCTTAGGGTTCGAATTTAAACTAAGTTTTACTCATCCGAAGGATGAGCTTATAATCAAGCAAATGTTATCCTCCTCAAGCTTGTCAAAAATAAAGAGGTACTTGCCAGAAATGGTGGGGGAAAAGAGAGAAAAATGAGCCTGTTTGTCATACTTTGTAACCACTCTTGAACACGACACTTTCATTCACCTGGGTTGGGAAATCCTTTGCCTAACAGTTGATCAAACCACATTGAAAGTCTTCAGCCGGTTTCTGGGTATTAACTTTGGGTCAATTGTCACCAAGCCATCTGTCGTGTCGTTATGTGTTCAAGAGGTCACTGCCAATAAGCCATTCATCTGCAAAATATCTGTCATCCATCTTGACCATCCCTGAGTCAGTCCTTGCAACTAAATTTCTTCAACTTGATCTATGATTTCGTGTTGTGGGCTTGCCTACGACGGATCGCTTTCTATCGACATCAGCTCATTATCTAGAAAGATGATCTAGGAATCGTCAGTACCTTGAAGTCTGCATGCCTCAATGGCAAGTTTCTCGCCTTTGACGACAGTTTACATCATTGACTTTCGATCAAAGGATTCCGTGACATGTTCGACATCAACACATTTATTCACATCTCATGGATTGTACTGGGTACTTTGAGAGCCATTGACATCACTGGTGGTTTCTCTCACACTTGTTAACAGTTTACATCATTGACTGGTAATCAAGTGGTTTCTACCATGTTCGACATCAACACATTTATTCGCATGGATAGAATCGTACTGTTTCGGGAAGTAGAAATGAAGACCCTGGATCTAGTTTCTACAATCCAGGCTGCGAGGAATTTTGTATTCATTATATAATGGACTATTCATAAACAGATGGCTGTGTCCACATGAGTTTATACTTGTGATGCTTTACAAGATCATTCCTGTATCAGAGCAGTAGTTAGTTTTTCTTGTCAGTTTTGATCTGAGTATGGGAATGCCTACCTCAACGATGATATGATCTCATATATATATTTTGCATTGAATGTTTTTACAGGTTCCAACCGGGCTCTCCACAAGATGATCCTCGAAATGATAAAGTACTTCACTCTTCCTAAATGATAAGAAATCCTCATCTACTACAGACTTCGCACTTTAGGGGGAAATCTGTTACACAAAAATATCATCACCATAATTATTTGCAGTCAGTATGGGTCTATCATCACTTGTATTGTCCTCCTAAGCAAGTCTCAGACCTCAGCTCTTCAAATCAAGCTTTGGAAATGAGAGAAAGACATTAAAAATCAATGTAACTCTGGTTCCACACTTTCTCTCATGGTCACCTGCGGTCCTGCACCTTCTGTGTACAAAAATTGCGGTCCTGCCCGCTCTATCCCTAACTGTGTAGGTGCGGACCCCTGTGAAAGTCAAAAGGCGCAAGTTTTATCTTAAAAAACTAACTTTGGGTTAATTCTAGAGGTTTATAGAAGGAATTTTGACGTGGATTGTTCGCTCTGAGGTGGTTCATGCATCCCAAAAGAGGAGCTAATCCCTTGATGAGAGGAGGTATCCCTTTGAAGGAGGGCCTTATCCCTTTGAAGGAGGACTTAGTAACCTCCCTCCATTGCACTATAAATACAGGCATTGGGCTGGTTGCTGGAGAGGTTAGAAGCTGAACATTTTTTATGGTAAATGCTGGTGAAATCAAGACTTCCTAGTTGAGCTTAAGAGGAGAGATCACACATCTTTTTGGCTTGATTGGGGATTGAGTGAAACTTGTCAAAGTAGAGGAGACTTCTTGCTGGACCCTGGGAGGAGCTTGTACAACGTCAAGGCAAAGGTTGTAAAGTTCTTCTTCTTTTGAATTAATACAATCAAACTCATTTTTCTCAACAAGTATCTCATGTTATTTGTTTCATGGACTCCTTGACTTTCATGTTAAATATGTTTTATGCAATTGGCTTTTCAGGTGCTACTTAATTTGTTTGCCTTGTTTGTGTTTGCAGATTCGTGAAAAGGAGCTCGTTTGGATCAAAGGAGCGAGGGCATCGACAAGCTTGTGTTGGACCTAAGGTAGGCCCTAAAAGCACTTGTTTGCTATTGTTTATCAAAGCATATTTAGAGAAAGATAGTGTCTGGTTGGTTTGCTTGTCATTAGGTCTTCTTTAGATTATAGGAAGGTTTATCTTCTCCGCAAGATCGACTTATTCCGCATGACAGTTTCCAAAAAAATTCCTCTTGTTTACACAACTTTTCCCATTCTTGATGATGTTTCTCTACTTGATAATTTTTGTTCTTATAAAAGCCTTCCTTGATCAAAGCTTGGTTGAGCTCCAGAATTTTAATTTCCACAGATTCCTTACCTACAAAAATATTTCAAAATTCATTCTTGTTCCAAGCTTTTAGCTTCAGCTTGATATGCTTTAATCTTTTGTGTAGAAGGAACATTGTTGATCCCTGAATCTGCAAATCTTCTGCCCACCATTTTTCAATGTAGCTGATGAATTCTAGGTGTGAAAGCCAAATATTTTCAAATCTGAAAGGTCGATTTCTTGGGGTACCTATGCCCTTGATCTCCATTTGAACCAGCTAGTGATCTGAGCCTCCAAAAGGGAGAATTATTGCTATTATTTCCTTTTCTATAAGCATGAGATCCTCATAGATCATGAATCTATCAAACTTGGAGGCTACCTGGGAATTCCCTCCTCTTTTGTTGTTCCATGTGCAGAGGCCATTGTTTGTCTCAATGTCGACAAGCTTCATGCTTTTTGAAAAGGTTTGGAAGGTTGAGGAATCTTTGTTTAGAGCTCTTGTACCCCTTTTTTTCTCCGAGAGAGATCTTATCATATTGAAGTCCCCTCCTATGACCCAAGGTAATCATGCATTCCTGAACCGGAGATCCACCAAGGATTCTGTAAACCTGATTTTGTCATTAACCTTTGAGGGCCATAAACATTCGTGACTAGATAAGTGTCCTTGTCTCCTATAGGCTGTATAACCACTGATAAATAATTCCTTGATGCCTCCGCATCAATTATTCCAATTTTTTTGGGATTCCAGAGAGTGAGGATACCCCTTGTTGTATTTTCTGCTTTAACTTCTAGAAACTCAAATCTACTGAGCCATTTACTATGGATTTTCCTTAACTTTTCAATGGAGCATTTTGTTTCTTGGACGAAAATTATATCCGGAGCTGCTTATTTCATTCTATTATTCAACATTCTCTGTTTTCTCTTGCTACCTAGACCTCTAATATTGCAAGTTGTGAACTTCATAATTAAAGATTGGTAAAAGAGTAACTGGTTAGATCTTTCATCTTACCTAAGTCTACCATAAGCTTTCCACATTCCATCAGTAGCTCGTTCTGCTTTTTCATGCCTCTTTTTTTTCCTGGATTTCTCGGTGCTAACCCGGGAGTCGTTTTTACTTCTTTCATCCCTTCATTACTCTGTCTTTCAATGTTGTTTACTTCCTCCAAACCCTTTTCCTGAGTTTTCAATTAGAATAACTGTTGTATTCGATTGAACTCTTCTTGTGGTAGTGATTCTACCTTGCCAGTAGTTACTTGATTCAAGAACCCTTCTAGATCCAGGTTTTCTCTATCAAGAGTCTCTTGTAGCTCATTGTCCTCCATTTCCATCTCACTCTGGGTCATTTCCTGATCGATTTCCAGTTCTGAATCACTCATCATGATCCCTTTTCGTTTTCCTGTGTTTGATCATTGTCTTCTTCCTTCTCCTTCTTCTCATAACCTTCATTCATTACTTGATCTTCTACTACTATTTCTTCATTCTCTTTGAGAACTTGGAACTGATTCTGACTAGCCTTTTGTCCTTCAATTTGGTGTTGCTTTGGCCCTTTTTTGCTGCTTTTTCCTTTATGAACTACTTTGTGAAAGATGTTTATCTCTTTCATTGAGTTAGTTTTGTTTTTCTTTTCTGCTCTACTGAGAGGGCAGTCTCTTAGAAGGTGCCCATGTTCATGGCATCTAAGACATCTAAATGGAATATGCTCGTAGTCAACTGTCTGCACCCATTCCTCATCAAAAACCTCAAAGATGACCTCATCCGGAAGAGCTCTAGATAGATCCATCTCCACACAGATCCTTGCAAAGGAGGTATATTTTCCGCTCCTTATGGCTTCAGAAGCTTTGATAAACCATCCTAATTTATTGCCTATGGCAGCAAGCGATTTTGTTTGCTAATAATCAAGAGGTAGAGAATAGAGTCTTACCCAAACCAGGACTGAAGTAAAAGTTTCCCGCTCTGGTATGAAATTCATCATCCATGGCCTCATATAGAGCCCTGCTGCTGCATAGAAGTAGGGCCTGCCTTCAAACACTTTGTCTTTATCTTCAATGTTTGTGAACACCACAGTGAAGAATCCCTTGGACCCCAGGTGAAGATCAATGCTCCCTTTAGGCCTCTAGTGGTATTTGATCCATGTTTGTAAAGATTTTTTAGTGGGCCATAACACCATGAATTTGCATATGATTGCATAAGTCCGCATGTGATCCCTGTGCACCTGCAGCGATGAATCATTTAAAACTACTCTAAGAGTGATTTCAGCCTTGTCTTTTGTTCCCTGTTTTTTGTCATTTTCCTCCTTGCCTTTTGTGCCATCATTCTCCTTCGATTTGGTACCTTATGTTTCCTCTTCCCTGTTTCTTCTTCCTTCCTCGGCATTACCTCTGCCCTTATTCGGATGTTTCTTGCCCTTGTTGGCCACCGCTTCCTTGTAGGAGGGAGTGGAGCTCCCTCCTCTGCGCCCATCCATGGGGAAAAACATCCTCAATAAACTGAAACCCTAGTCGCCTTTGCTTCGCTCCTCTCCAAAGCACACTTGTAAACACTCAGAATTCTTATTAGATTCTATCAATAACCACGTACATTTCAAATATTATTACTAACTATATTCAAAATGCCACTCAATTATTATAAATCAACCATGAAATTCATAAAATTCACAAGTTCGCAATTTCTCCACTATCAATAATCAATGTATATAAAATATTCCAAAAATAATTTATGAAATTTCTCTCTACAATCATATATTTAATTAACTCACTTATAAATAATTAAATTTGAATTTTATATCAACCAATTTATTAATCCCTATATATATAACTATATATAATAATTTCCTATTCCTACACACCTATTTCAAAATGAATGATAATTAAACCAATTAAATTTAACAATTTTATATATATTATAGAACTAACGCTTTCTATATTAAAAATATAAAAACCGTAAAAATAACTCGTAATATAATTTTATATTCATTACCTTCCCTGCAAAATTAATCAATCATATAAACATGTATTTATTTTGCATAACACTTTTATAACTCTAAATGAATTCCGTTAAAATTATTAAATAATATATTAGCTGCACTAAAGCTGATAATATTGTGGATTTATTGAGTGGCATGTGCAGATTTTATTTTTTTACGGTCATAATCTAGTGATGATTATATCATACTGTTATTGTTATTTTTTCAGTATATATATAAAACTAGAGAACTGTTGTTTTCAGTAAAAGCTTTTACTCGTAAGGGAAATTTTCAAAATGCCCTACGCTACTTAATTAGCAAATTAGCAAGCTGAACCTGAATCTTGTTACTGAGTTAAAGGCCAAGATTTTTTTTTTTATTGCCCCAAAATTTTATATATGGAGAATATGTTGTATGCACATTGCGACTGCCATATTTTCCCTTCCCCCTCTATGAACCCGACGAGGAGGAGCAGGTACTGGGACGTTTGTAAGATTTTGAGGGCGGGTGAGGGTTGTATGTTAATTTTTTTATTTTATTTTAATAACATTATTGTACGCCACTAATTTTTATTTGGCATTATTAATAGATTTTAATTTAATTATATGTTATTAATAAATTTTAATTAAATCAATAATGAATATATATGGCACTCTTTCTTTCGGAAACACTTAGCCTTAACATCCATAATTACGAGGCCATTTTTTTTAATACACTAATTAAAACAGAGTTTAAATATATATTTATTTTTATTATTTTGAAATTAAATTAGAAAAATATATTTGGATATATATGATATTCAATATATATAATTATTTATTAAATAAAATAATCTAATTTCCATTTGTATATACCAAAATAAAATTAATTAAAAAATTAATCAATCATGAGAAGATAATCTAAAGGTTCAAGAGAGTTTGAAACATGATTATGATACCATATGTAACAATTCCAAATTAAAACACTCAATTAATTATATCATTTATGTGATTAACAATCAACACACTTCTCTTTAACTAATTAGCATAGAATTTTTAAGAAATGGGAACAAAAACAACTTACCTGTAGTGATAATATTCCTTACTTGTAATTTCGGACTTCAACCTTATTTGTATTTGAATGCTGCTAACCGCAATAAGGTTTTGGGGATGACTCTCCACCTGACCGTAGGCTCAGTTGCACAAAATCTTTCTACCACTAGCCACCCTCGAGCCCTCAATCAACGTACTATTGTCAGGGAATCTTTTGTCTAACAACACTTTTATCCCAATAGAATAAATGATGGAATGATCTATCATCTTCTTCACCGTCTATTAAATAGATCAAACATTGGAAGGAGAATAGCATGCACACATTTCATCTGTCAACATATAACTTTTATTTCTTTATTTTATGTTTTACTTATGTTAAATTTTCTCTTAATTTATTTATTTATTATTTTATTCATTTTTACTTTTTGATAACTTTACTTATTTTTACTATTTCTATAATTATTTTATTTAACCATTTCTTATTTTATTTTATTTTTTGTTAACTTTACTTACTATTTTATATTTAAACTTTACTATTTTATTGATTTGTTATTATTATATTTCTTCATTATTTATTATCTATTTACTATTATTATCTTTCTTTATGGTTTATTATTCATTTTCTTATATTTTAATATTATATTATATTATTTATTATTATTATTAGACATTACACTAACCTTTCGGTTTTAAAAAAAATATCCACAACCATGAAATTGGATTATATTGGTTTGATTATGTTGATTTAAGTTGGTTGATTTGAGCGAGTCGACTGGGTGAGTGTGCCTTGCCTTCAATTTAAATTAACGCATGTAACACTTGATTCAAGTCTTAAAGTAGTATCCCGTGAAAATATATTCGATATAAATTTGTTAAATTGCATATTACATAAACGATACATATTACATGTATAAAATACATTTACTTTTACAATGTTGTATTTATTGTTAAGTTGTAATATATAAAATATATATAATATAGTCATTTGATTTACATAATTTGTAATGTACAAATTGGCTTTCGTAAGTGTTATATATATTTATATAATACAGTCAATTTTTATATTTGTTATAATAATATATTGTTAGGATGGGTCATTACATTAAATTATTAAATGCTATAATAAGATGTGAAAATAAAAATTCTATAGATAACAAATTTGATTAAATCTCGTTGAATTTTATTTGGTTGTTTTAAAATTTATCATTTAGTAATTCTCTTTTAGAAATAACTAAATCATATATAGATAGTGTCAATGTTTCAGAAGATTACAATTTCAGTTAATAATTAAGTGAAAGGAATTTAAAAACAATTAAGTTGTCTAATAGACTCTATGAGACATCTTACACTATAGTATTATATGCCATTGAATAAATTTCATGATATGTGATGCCATGAAAATAACATGGATTACCTAATGCCATGGGTTCGTAAACCACCAATGTCAAATTAATCCAACAATTTTATCAAAAAACTTATCCATTAGTAGCAATAATAATAGAGGGTCTAAAAAACATGTATGAATCTAGCTTTGTTGATGTTGTAGGCTCCCGAAAAATATAGGAAACATTGTTGTTCTAGTTGACCAAAAATATTAGTCAAAAAAATATTTTGGATTAGAGTTTTATAAACTATAAGTTAAGAGAGTTTTGTAATCTCTTCACCAATAGTTTTTAATAATTATATGGGGTAGAAACTTGCAAAACCTCATCAAAGAATGTATAAAGAGATTTTTTGAATTTTCATGTAGCACTGTTGTGCCTTAGTCTAAAATGTGTCACCCATTTTCATGTTTTTAACCTTGACCTTATAAAAAAATGCCACGTGGAAGCTTCTCATGGAATATGAAGCCTTTTATCAAGTAACCATGAAGATTATCTTAATAGTTGATTTTAAGAAGGATTCATGGTGGCTAATAATATAGATTCACTCATTAAATACAAACAAAACCATGAAGAAAATATAACCTTGATTAAATCCAAACAATATCATGAATGAATGTGAATGAAAAGATGATGACAACCCAAGTTTTTTTGCAATTCCCCTTCTTAACCTTGCCTAACCTTGCCTAAATATTGACCTATAACTAAACACCACACAAAAAATCACTCAAATATAAACACTCCACAAAGAATCACTGAAATATGTAAATTAATGTGTTTCATAAATTTATAAAAAAAATTCTCATACATCCCTCTATATCCACATTACTACATCAAAAAAAATATATCATACCAAATCTAACTTTATCAGAAAAAAAAGTTCCTTATACAAAATTTATGTAAGTTACAAGTACCATATTACTTGTACCACGCCTCAATTGTGTCCACCGCACCAAATTGATCCTATCTCACTTAAGTATCATGTAGATGCATAGCCCACAACCAAGAGAAAATAATATATATAATAAAATTCTTTCTCATTCAATATTTTATGAATAAACGAAAGATTCTTCATCACTGGTTATCACTCTTTACAAGAACTAATACCACCACTCATAATAATTTTGAATAATTTTTTCCCTTAAAATAAATAACCAATAATATTTTTAATATATCGGCCCACGAAAATATGAGTCATTACATTAATATATCCAAAAAAATAAAATAAAGCTCAAGTGAAACATGATCTCAAGGAAAAAATCCAATACAATATATGAGACTGAGTTATTCCCGTAATATTCTCGTTATTATCTTATATAATTAAGATTTTAGTGTTTTTAACGCTCAATTGCTTTACAAGTAGTTTAGATTTTAATGTTTTTAACACTCAATTGCTTTACAAGTAGTTTAATTTTTGTTTAATAAATATTTGCTAGATATTTTTTTATCAGAACTTTTATGGTTAATATATATATAAATAATAATTATTATGATTAAACAAAAAATTAAAAAATTATTTATGTACACGAAAACATAAAATAATATTTATTAATATAAATAAAGTCATGTTTATGATAATATTTATTAATATAAATAAATTGAATAACTAATATATAATTATAGGATAAGGCATTTAATTTAAACTTTAAAAAATGTATATACTCTATTTTTTGATATGATTTATAAAAAAATATATATTTGAATATGATTCTATAACTTGTTATAAAGAAGCACATGGTGAGCTTACTCAAGCAATACGATATATTAGTAATGTGTCTATAAACATAAAACAATAATAAAAACTATATTATACAAATAGATTTTCGTAATTCCAAATTACAAACAAAGCTCACTATCCAAACTATATTATACAAATAGATTTTCGTAATTACAAATTACAAACAAAGCTCACTATCCTAGATATATCAATTTTATGCATAATTTTAACATGATACCAAAATTAAATTGTTATTGTTGTTAGTCTAATTATTTTACATTTTAGAGGTTTTCAGATTATATTTTTCTGCCATATTTTCCCAAATCTTACAAAAAAAATTTGTTGAAATTAGAAATTTAATCTAACAAAAAATACTTTCTCCAAAAACATCTGAAATATTAAATAATCAAATAACACCATTATAATAATAGGCATAGTCTAACTTATAGATGAAATGCCATTTTCATGACGATTTTTCTAGTTAATTTTAATCAAATTCTAACATCGATTTTTAAAAACATGAATTTAAATTGTTTAATATGAGTAATTCGAGTGCCATATGGGTTTATTAAGGTGTTGAATCCTTTTATACATTCAAAAATATATTTTAAACATCAAAAAATCTTGAAATTATATTGCCGAATTTTAATGAATTATGGTAAAAAATTATTTAATCTATAAATTTGACTACACCACAATAATATTACCCCTCTATAAAACATTTTTCTATAAATTCAACTACATCATAACAATATTACACTTCTATAAAACATTAATATTAAAAAATAACCATTTATAAGATTAACCATCTAAAAAATAAATATAAAAATAAATAAATAAAAGCTACCCATTGATACTAAATATCAATAATAACAACACCACCAACTTATAAATAACCCGAAAAACATCAATACAAAAATAGATACTAACAAACTCTCATTTGATTTTTACATTAATTATTCTCTACCGACTTTGAAGTAGGCCACTTCGATCACTCTCAATCAAAATAGACATGATTTTAAAAAGATACTAAAAAACTCTCATTTGATTTTTACATTAATTATTCTCTACCGACTTTGAAGTAGGCCACTTCGATCACTCTCAATCAAAATGGACATGATTTTAAAAATCCATTCAACAATCCAAAAGTGTAAAATGGTAGCTAAAATTCCTCCCGACTACTGATTAGATTATTGGATAACATTACATAATATGTAATTTCTTTTTTCAATGAAATATTAAATTTTTTTAAATTCAATTTTGATTATTGTATTATAATATTTAAACTAAATTTTGATTATTGTATTAGAACATTATATGATAATTTTGTATGAGAATTAGAAAAAAATAAATAAAAATATTATTTTGTCTATTAGTTAGATTAAATAATTGTGATAATCGTTAGAGTTTTTCAAATATAATGCAATGATTAATTAATGAAAATATAATTTAATAATTATATGGATTCATTTAATTCTAGATTTACATAGAGTACAAAAGATTTAACTTTTGAGGATGTAAAATTATTTTTTAGTACACAAGTTAATTCTAGATTTACATAGAGTTAGAAAAGATTTAACTTTTGAGGATGTAAATTTCTTTTTGAGTACACAAGTTAAATAAAGTTTTACATTTTAAAATATTTTATTACCCTTAACACTCTATAAGTCCAAAATTCTATGGACAATATTTTTGATGCAAATACCATGGAGTTATTGTCCATATTTTTGATAAAAATATACTCTGTAGAGTTATTGTCCATATTTTTGATAAAAATATACTCTGTAGAGTTATTGTCCTCAATCAACATTTTCAAGTAGGCTACTTTGATCACTCTCAATCAAAATGGACATGATTTTAAAAATCCATGCAACAATCCAAAAGTGTAAAATGGTAGCTAAAATTCCTCCCAACTACACATTAGATTATTGGATAGCATTATTTACATCATTTATATGTAATTTCTTTTTTCAATGAAATATTAAATTCTTTTAAACTCAATTTTGATTATTGTATTATAATATTATATGATAAATTTGTAAGGGAATTAGCAAAAATAAAAATAAAAATATTATTTTGTCTATTAGTAAATAATTGTGATAATCATTAGAGTTTCTCAAATATAATGCAATGATTAATTAATGAAAATATATAATTTAATAACTATATGGATTCATTTAATTCTAGATTTACATAGAGTTAGAAAAGATTTAACTTTTGAAGATGTAAAATTCCTTTTGAGTACACAAGTTAAAGATTCATTTAATTCTAGAGTTACATAGAGTTAGAAAAGATTTAACTTTTGAGGATGTAATTTTTTTTTTGAGTACACAAGTTAAAGAAAGTTTTACATTTTAAGATATCTTATTACCTTAACACTCTATAAGTCCAAAATTAAAATGAATTTCTACTAACACTTAATAATATTATTCATATTTCTATAAATTTCACAATTCTTTTGATACAAATATTTACATTTTTAAATTTATTTTTATACAAATATTTACATTGTTAATTTTGTTGAAAAAAAAATTTCCCAAGGAAAAATTACATGTTGTATATGCTAAAAAACATCGGATGAGACCAATCCTACCGAGTGCCCAAAAAACAAACTAACTATTCTTTCCTACGCTTCTTTTTCTTCACTTTTCACCAACCACCCGGGTTGGGAGTTGGAGGTTCAATGACCTTAGAATCTCTCATATGCATGAATTTTTTTAGTGTCGCTTGATTTCTTTTTAAATAAAGCCTTCTTGATCAAGTTGCATCCCTTGCTCATGAGTTGCAGCAATCCTTTTTTCTGTGGACAAAACCATCATTTCTATGTGCTCCACTCCTCTTTTTTCTATAATTTTTTGGGAATTACATTCAACATTATTTGTGGTATTCTCTTGCTCCACCCCTCTTTTCTATAATTTCTTGGGAATTACATTCAACATTATTTGTGGTATTCTCTTGCTCCACCCTTCTTTCCTATAATTTCTTGGGAATTACATTCAACATTATTTGTGGTATTCTCTGTGGACTCATCTTCTTTTGCTTCAACATCCGATGGATCTCAGAACTACCATTCCTTAGGCTTTTGAGCTGGTCCCTTTTTCCTTTGGGATCTTTCTTTGCCTGTGGACACTAGTTTTGAGATGTCAACGAAGTTTGTGCAAATCCTTGAAAAAGTATAGATTCCTTTTGAGGCCTTTTCCACATCCACCTTAAGAAAGTTGCCTAAAAAATTGTCCATGGTATTTGCATCAAAAATATTGTCCAGAAACTATGGGATCATTAAAAAAAACTTGAGCTACACCAAAACCATGATCCCCTTATAAAATAAAGTCCAGATATTTTGATGTATCAAATTTGGAAATAAAAAAATACCTTTTAAAAAAAACTTGAGCTACACCAAAACCATGATCCCCGTATAAGATAAAGTCCAGATATTTTGATGTATGAAATTTGGAAATAAAAAAATACCTTTAAACATAGGTGAATATCACAGTTTTCAGTCCAAGAAGAAAATATCCAATAATAAAGCGTCTTTATTTGGCCATAAACCTTTAAATCTGCATATAAATTCTTTGGATTGAAACTTAGAATGGAGGTCATTTACCCCTGGCAATTTTATTGTAAGCGCGGGCAGTTGATTCGTCTATTCCACAATATAGGGACCCTGAACATTCAGGTGCAGATCAGAAGATTTGGGAATTCTAGTCTTCGCTTTTACGGCAATCTTAAAGGAGGTTGGGCCTTTTCGATTACTAAATCCAGAGCTTCCTCCACATAACTTCAGATTTAATATGATGGACGACTCACTTTTAATGCCACAATCCTACATCTGCAATGATTTCCCTGCAAAGATCAAACTTTTAAGAGGTTGCGGAATACACATCTTTTTATGGATCTTCCATTTTAGGTCTTTTACCAGATCCCTAGCCCATACCATAATAATGACTGATTTCCCAGTGATAGATTTAACGAAAGTTTGGAAAGGAGGTTTCACTATCAGATGTGGGGTTTGGTTGTCATCTTCAAGATTAAAAGATCCATAGGTCCCAACAAACGACTGATGGGAAAAAGCTTCGCTTTACTCCCCCATCACCATCGTTCTCCAACCAAAAAATGTATTGATCTGCCCAGGAACCTTTTCTGTACTGTGAAAAAGCGATCCCATACATCTTTCAGCGTTGGGTGCACAAAAAGGACCTGGTTTCGACCATTAAACCTGTTTCTCGTCCCACGGACAGACAAAAACTGCAAATCCAGAAAAACAACAAGAAACGCCCCCAGCAAGACCTTGACCATAAATAAAATACAAGGCATAACCAAACTAGAAATATTTTTGGAGACAGAAGCATTGTTTTGCAGTCCCAACGCCCAGATCCCGTAGTGAAAACGATAGTTCTAACCCACACGAGGGCTTAGAGCCTGCGATAACAAAAAAAAAAATCCAGATGTGGAGAAAAACACGTCGCGAGAGGCCCCTGTCTCGTTACATGAGAAGAGAGAAACCACGACATGAGGAGATCTGTGGAATGGAGACATGTTTGGTATTTTGTGCAAGAGGTCTGTCGCCTGAAGGAGACCATCCACCATCGCCTGTCTAGAGCTGATCTCCAGAGGTCGAAAATTGCTGCATGAAGTGAAAACAAATAGGGGCTCTGTGGCAGCGAAGCCTGCAGCGCGGGAAACCCTAACACTTCCCCTCAGATCCACCGAGCTCTCATGATTGAAACATTGATAATAAATATTGTTACATATTTATGAACTTAACAATTTTTCATTGACATAATTTTTATTTTTTAGTTTTTAATGGATATGCAGTTATGAAAAAAATATATTAGGTAAATATTAAGTTTTTATATGTTATTGTGTAAATTTATTAATTATATGTTTTAAGTTATTATGGTTATAAATGTGATTTTTTATCCTTTAAATTTATTTATTTTTGTTATATATATTATAACATATGGTGGGTTAAGTGAGTGTTTTAATGTCTATCAATATTTATGAATCATTTATTTAATGTGGTTGGGTTAGTTATTTTTCATCTAACATTTCATTTGATATACCACTACAACATCTCCCCCATACTTAATAAGTTATGAAACATCTCAAAGGAAACATATATAATGGCAGCTATTAGCTCTACAAAGTATACATACCAAAAGAAAAAAAAAAAATACATATATACATAAGTATAGAATCATCACTTGCACTTTAAGAATGTTACATTAATGCATGTGATAGACATCAATTCATGATAAGCATGCACTTCCTTCATCATACATGTCTCTTATTAAAATTTAAAAAATAATAAAAAATATGCAGTTAAAAAAATATGTAACAAGATTTTTAACCATAGAAATTGGTCCTCAACTTTACAATAAAGATTATTAATATATTAATAGACATTGTTACAACATTAATTATCAATAACACATATCCAACAAATCAACTATCACTCTTTTCCTATAAAACTAACTCATATCATTAATTACAAAATATAATTACTTTAAAAATAAATCTCCACTTTTTATTTATTTATAAATTAGAAATTTAAATCCTAATTAAATGTTTTGAAAATCCTTTTCCAAAATAAACAATTCTACACCTATCATCATTTAAAAAAACAAAAGAAACAAAACCCCGGCTTTCTATGGGAACGGAGAAGAGACAGCCACCTGATCAGATTTTAGACAATTAAGCATGTCAACAACTACGTTCATCGGCGGCCTCAGATTGGGAGCAGATCGACTACAAAGCGTGGCAATCTCCATTATCTTCACTATTTCATCCTTCACGTTATTATAATCACTGCTACGTCTCAAATCCTCGTCAATTATTTCATCAATCCTCCCTTCCTGCGCCATCTTCGCAGCCCATGCAGTGATATGCACAAATTCTTCATCGTCCTCTTCTACCGCTGGAGGCTTTCCGCTTACCATCTCAAATAACACCACTCCGAAGCTATACACGTCTTGCTTTGTCGATGCTTTCACTCCATACCCACATTCTGCACAAAACATTAATCTTCGGAGTTTATGACTATTCCCATCAAATGGAATATGATTTACTAACATAATAATAATAATAACAATAATGCATTTAGCTTTGTAAACAGAAAACAAATGGAGGCTTGGTACCGGGCGCAATGTAGCCAAGAGTCCCTCCGAAAAGAGAACTTGATTCAGAATCCACTGATGGGTTTTTCAGTAGCCTGGCAAGTCCAAAATCCGCGATGTGTGCTACATATTCATCATCCAGCAATATGTTGGCAGACTTTATGTCGCAGTGAATTATTGGAGGTTCGCAGTCGTGGTGTAGATATTTGAGACCCTCTGCCACGCCCACTGCAGTGTTATACCGAGTCCTCCAGTCCAGCCTCTGATTAGGACGTTTCGATGCTCCGCCCAGATATTCCCACAACGATCCATTGACCATGTAGTCACACAAAAGAACTATTACCTCATTCGTTCCATCATGCTCTCTTATCAGGTCCCGATGACGCAGGATGTTTCTGTGACGGGCGTGCTTCAAGGATTCGATCTCGTGCCTCAGACTGCGATATCCATTATCGTCCATGCCATGATTTGCTACTTTTAAGCACTTGGCCGCAAGGATTTTGTCTCGTCCTGGAATAACTACCTTGTAAACCATCCCGGATGTGCCAGAGCCGATGACGTAATCATCGCTGAAGTTCTCAGTAGCTTCTACTATATCTCTGTATTTGATTATACCTCGCCCATCTGCCGAATTAATACCCACTGTAGCATCTTCATTGTTCTGTCGTTCCTTCCTCGACCTTGATATTTTTATCATGTACATCAGCGCAAGGCTGAAAATGATTATGGTCCCAAAACAGGCGATGGTAATCCCCGCCACTGCCACCGAGCTTATTGTTTTCTTATTACGTGCAACTTCTGCATCGGAACAATTCTTGGTTGTCGGAGGTCCACAGAGACCTAGATTTCCCTCAAATGCATTCTGCGGACCTTGTAAAAATTTCCTCAATGAAGGAATGCTCCCTGTAAAAAGGTTGAAAGAAAAATTGAAATGATCCAGGCTCCTCATGTCTAGGAAGGATTGAGGAATCTGACCGGAGAGCTGGTTATGGGAGACGTCCAAGGATTCAAGTAACGTCAAGCTTCCAATCTGAGGAGGAAGAGATCCTGAAAGATTGTTCCAGCTTAGATCTAACTCATATATGAGAGTGTCTGCTAGCATTTCCAACTCCAAAGGAATGGTCATGCTCAGTTTATTTCTAGCCAGGTATAGCTCGCCTAATTGTCCGCAATTCCCCAATGAACCGGGGATCCTTCCTGTCAGTGCGTTTACGCTCAAATCTAATTTCTCCAGCATCTGAAGGTGACCAACTGCTGCCGGTATGCTGCCTTCCAACGAGTTTGCGCTGAGATTTAAAACCTCTAAATTAATTAAATTTCCTATTTCTGGAGGAATCGTTCCAGTGAGATTATTTCGGCTCAGATCCAGTTTTCCCAGTTTTCTCAAGTCTCCTATTTCAGCAGGAATGACGCCGCAGATATTATTGTCCGCGAGCACAAGATTAGTAAGGTTCTCCATCTGTCCTATGGAAGAGGGTATACTTCCATGGATTTTGTTACCAGAAATCTCAAAGTAATTCAACTCGGAGAGCTTAGAGATGTTACTCGGTATGAAGCCCGTGAAGAGGTTGTTCTGCAGGCGGACGCGTTGTAGTGAGACGCAGTCTTGTAGAAGGCCGGTGATGTTCCCCTCCAGCCGATTGTCGAAGATGGCAAGCTGGGTCAACGACCTACCGCTGCACAACCCCGAAGGAATGGATCCATTCAGTCCGCTGGAAAATGATTCCAGGCACTCCAGGTTGCTGAAGCTGCCAAGTCCAGAAGGCAGCGGACCTTCGAAGTCGTTATCGTAGAGATACAACTCTGTCAGATTGGGAAGACGGCCGATTCCTTGAGGCAAAGTGTCTTCAAACTTATTCTCTGATAAATCTAGCTGCTGCAGGCTTGTAAGATTGGCAAAGGATGAGGGGATCGACCCTGACATGTTATTGGATTCTAAGTGCAAGACTCTCAAATTCTTCAGATTGCCCATTTCATATGGTATAACCCCACTCAGATAATTGAGAGATGCATCAAACGACTCCAATTTTAGCAGTCCACTGAAAAATCCTGCAGGAATTGAGCCTGTAAGATGGTTCTGATAAACAAATAGATGTCTCAGATTTTCCAACCGAGCTATCTCCCTTGGTATCGTACCATGTAACAAGTTCTTGTAAACAGAAATGGTTTCAAGGCTGCTGCAGTTGCCGATAGAACGAGGGATAGTACCCGTCAAATTGTTGCCGAACAGGGACAACATAACAAGATTTTTCAAATTCCCAATTTCCCAAGGAATTCTTCCTCGCAATCCTGATTCTTTCAAGATCAAAATGCGCAGTTTACTGCAATTGCCTATTTCGGGTGGTACAGAGCCACTGAAGTAGTTGGACTCTGCCCTAATGGTATCGAGATTGGCAAGCCTTCCCAGAGACGATGGAATGACACCACTGAGTTTATTTGTATTTAACGACAGAGTAGTCAGGCTTACGAGATTACCCAGTTCAGATGGAATAAAACCAGAAATATCATTGGTACTGATATTCAGAACGGTAAGAAGGCTGCAGTTCCCGATATCCGGAGGGATGGAGCCTGTGAAGGAATTGTTAGCGAGATTGAGTTGACGAAGCTGAGAGCAGTTGGCTATTTGGCCAGGAATAGCACCCGACAAGTTATTGCCCGAAAGATCGAGCTTCTGCAGGGCAGGCATCTTTCCTATTGCACTGGAAAGACGGCCAGACAGACCTCTATTTGGTAGGGAAATTGAAATAACCCGCCTTACATGGGTGCTGCACTGCACACCTTCCCACTTACATGGATCCACATCGTTTGTCCAGCTTGAAAGAACATTCTTTGGAACCACAAAGGATGACTTGATTTGTAAAAGGGCGGCTCCATCTTCCGACAGAGCGTTAACGCAGCAAATGAGTGCAGGTAAGCTGCCAAAATACTGGAAAATATTGAAAACTAGAAATGCTATGAGACACATAAAATTATATCCTTGCATTTTCATCCTACTCTGCTGCATGGGTCATGAAACTGGAAGAGGAGGACGAATTGGGTTACTGGGTATTAAGTAAAACTAGAAGAGGACGACGAATCGGGTTACAGGGTATTAGGTAATATACTGGCCAGAGCAGTAGTATTTCATACCATTGAATAGATATACATGTCGTCTTTGACCAGATATCTTTTACTACTATTCAAAGGCAGAGTAGGTATGAACTTTGACTCTCTTTCAGACCATACAACATCCCGTCGTCTTTGACCAGATATCTTTTACTACTATTCAAAGGCAGAGTAGGTATGAACTTTGACTCTCTTTCAGACCATACAAAATCCCGTCGTTGACCCGAAAACAACTTTAACTCTATCTCTCATGCCATCCAAACATGGGGGAGAAAGTAGATGTTACGAGTACAATGCATAATTTTCTTTTTCAATTTGGGGGTAAAAGCGTGTTTTTGATAGTGTAAATCGATTCAATATTTTAAAAAAATTCCTAAATTTTTTTTATAGCATTATAAAAATCTTAAATCTTCACAACTGTAATATAAATTTAATAAAATTCTGTCGAATGGTATAAAAAACTAAATGTCCATAATTTTCTAAACAAATTTAAACTACATTAGGCTACTTCTTATATTAAATTATGTTCCTTTTTTAAATAATTTTTTAAAATTTCTTTTTAAATATCAAAATTGTTGTTTCAACCATTAAGAAGGTAAATGATAGAATTTATTAATTTTAAGTTTAGGATAAGGTAGAAGATAAAAAAAATTATGAAATGTTTTTAAATATTTAAAATAAGTATTATTACATGAATGTTAATGTTATTAAAAATAATAAGAAATGAGTTATAAAGATAAAGTTTCACAATATTCGGCAACAGGAAACAAGGTCATATAGCTAGCGCGACTTAGATTAATTATTGAATTTTGAAAATTATGAACTAATTGCCACATTTAAACAAATGTTGGATTCTAGATACTCTTGCTTGGTTTAATTATAATTAAATTAGAGTAAAAAAAAATGAAGACATATATGAAAGGAGGAACAAAGTAGAAGACATATATGAATGGAGAAACAAAGTCGACTTTATACATTATAAATTTGATTAGCATTTTTGTTAAATATGTTTTTGCACATAATATTTAAAATACCCCTTTTCCCTACAACAAATATTTTGCACAATATATTTAGAATACCTTTGGAGCTTCACAAATCTCACTCGACAAAAAGTTACTTTCTCATAATTTCATGATTTACTGAAAATGGTTAATGTAAATGTATTAAAATTTAAAAAATTAAAATAAATGTATTTAAATTTTAGGATTTTATAAATTTAACCCATAGTTAAGAAATGAAAAGAATAATTCGCTCAATTCATACATTACATTGGAAGATACATACGTTACATATTTCATTGTTTCATAAAGCGTACAAAGGGAGTTGGAATATAATAACATACAACTCGGGTTTAGTTGAAAATAGAAATTTCAAATGTCAACATGTTGATGATTCTGAATGCGTACAAGGGAAGAGACCAACGGAGACAGGCAAACAATTGACAACTTCTAGCTACTGAAGTCATCACATGCAGGAGAAGTTATATTGAAGCATATTTTAAAGACATTTTGAGTTTTTTTTTTTTGCGCAATCTGCAATCAACAAGGATTTTCGGTTTGTGTGCACAATCTGCGAGCAGCAAGGGCAAGGAGATGTGACAAATTGCATTGAATTGCAAGTCTGTCAACTCCAATCGTGGAACTATGATTATAGAATAAGGTTTCAACCCAATTAACCAATCAAAAATTAAACAAAAAATAAATTTGAAATAATAAAAAAATTAATTAATTTTTTCTATAATGTTAACATTATAACATGGGGTTAATTTTTTGATCGAGACCTGGAGCGCTGCCATGAAGCCCTAGCCTACGCTTCGGTGCCCCTACGCCTTTGATCCCTCTGCTTTGCGGCCCCTGGCTTTGGGCCCTCTGCCCTCCTGCGTCGTTCCTGCATTCCCCTCTTGAATTCCTGCGTCTCTGTGCACTCGTCTGCTATTGGGAAAGGCTAGTAAGTCGGGCTCGCCCCCCGAGCTTGCCCCAGGGAAGCTCTCTCCCCCCCCCCCCCCCCCCCCTCCCACACCCCTCGCCTTCTTCTACCGAATCCTTCTCTCAGCTCTTGGTCGGATTGCCGCAGAAGAAAAAGAGTGAAGCAGCCAAGTTTGTCAAGAGGCTTGAAGACATTCCTGAAATTTCCCTGCCACCAAAGACTCCGATTCATGTCTCCTTCTCCTTGGCTGAGCGGACTCTCGTTGGCCAGTTCACCGGTCTATGGCCTTCTCCTAAGACCATTTAGACCTAGGTCAACAAGAACTGGGCTCCTTTGATCAAGAGCAGTGTCACCTCTTCCTTCTTAGGACAAGGGTTTTTCCTCTTTAAATTCACCTCAAAGGACGATAAGGACCTGATCTTTCAAAATGGCCCCTATTTCATGGGCCCCCATGCCCTGAATCTCAACAGATGGACACCAGATTTCGACCCTGCAGTCGATGTTCCCATGGCTGTCCCTGTGTGGGTTAGACTCCCTAACCTCCCAGTGCATTGTTGGAATTGAGACTTGTTGAAGCACATCGGAAACACCCTTGGGAAATTCATAGATCGGGCAAACAACAAAGATCAATATGACTATGCCCGTATCTGCGTAGAAGTAGATCTAGAGATGGGTCTCCCGAAAACCATTAAAATCAAAGTAGGAAACTGGACTCATTTGCAGAAGCTAGATTACGAGCAGTTACCTTTCAAATGTCGAAAGCGTCGTGTCTACGGTCACTTCTACAGAGGATGCCCAACCAACGTGGAACGAGACAAGGGTAAAGAAGAAGGCTGGAACCAGGTCAAGCGCGCCAGGAAAACCCAAAAGCAGGTTGGTCCAAACGGAAGAGGTCCCCTCCAGGCCCCTCCTCAGCAACCCCCTTCCAGAATGGATCAAGAAAATAAATTCGCCCCTCTAAGCTCGCAAATAGAGGAACCACAGGATCCAGACAACCAAAAATCAACCCCACCCTCTAAAGGTACCCCCTCTTCTCCCAAGGGGGCAAGCCTTGCTGAGAGTTCCAAAGGAAATACTGTCGAAGTAGAGGAAGATGAGCATGAATCGGATGGCTCAGAGGAAGAAGGGGAAATAGGAGAATCCCAAGCTTCGATAAGGAGATCCACAAGAGGCCGCAAAACAAATTGCGAAAAAAGAGAGCAGGAAACTTTCAAAGATAAGCTCCAAGGTAGCTAGCCAACCCTTGAGAAGCTATTAGCATCAAAAACAAAGATGGCGAGAAACCAACCCCAAGGCTCCAAGGGAGCCAACCAGAAATACAAATGATGAAGATAGTCTCCTGGAACTGTAGAGGTATGGGGAGCAGAATCAAAGAAGAAGTCATCAGAAGTTTAATAAGAACAAAAGCTCTTGACATACTCCTCATCCAGGAGACCAAGCTGGAAGACTCTGTCTTCCTTCAGGCTAGTAAGAAACTCTGGAACAAATGTGAGGTGAAAGTAGTTTCTACCCATGGGGCTTCTAGTGGGTTGGGCACTCTTTGGAATGCTAGCAAATTCTCAGTCGTATCTGAGACCCTCAACACTCACTGGCTGCTCTTAAAACTGCAGCATCTAGACTCAAAAGAGATTATTAGTCTCTTCAACGTGTACATCCCTGTGAACGCTGGGGAAAAAAAGGCCTACTGGGAATCCATAAGAAACCAAGAAATTCTCGTTAATGTAGAGAATACCATCATTGCAGGAGATCTAAACCTCACTCTCTTATCAGCATACAAGAGAGGAGGCAACATTATTCGAGATCCACCAAGGGAATGGGAAGAGGACCTTATGCAGGACTGGGATTTGCTGGACATCAAGCCAATCTCTGGTAATTATACTTGGTCTAATAAAAGAATTGTTCCTAGCCACATTGCTGCCAAATTGGACAGATTCTTACTTTAAAGTTTTTTTCTTCTACTTGGATTAGAGGCTAGAGTTCATATTCTCCCATGCAGCACTTCTGATCATAAACCCATCAAGCTAGAATTGGTGTTTCAGCTTGACCTCGGACCAATTCCATTTAGATTTAGCCCACTTTGGGATAAGGAATAACACTTCATGTAATTAGTTAAGGGCATCTGGATGCAGTTGGTCAAAGGCTCCCCCTTTTTCGTCTGGGAGGAGAAGCTCAGAAGAGTGAAAAGGGCTTTGAAAATTTGGGCCAAATCTCTGCCCAATCCAGCCAATGAAAGGAAAAAAATCCAATGCACTCTGCAAAATCATCATCTCCATGCTGAAAAAACTGACATAACAAAAGAGATTCTATACAAAGAAGCCTAGCTCCAGCAAAACTATCACAAGGCTTGTCTAGCTGAGGAAGAGTATTGGAGACTTAAGTCTCACAGCCTTTGGCTCAAAGCAGGAGACAGGAACTCTTCCTTCTTCCACAAAAAAGCTTAAGCAAGGAAATGTTCCAACTCCATTTCTGAAATTAAAGATGGCCCCATCATTCACAAAGACAACGCAAGCATAAAAAAAGCTGCCTCCCTTCTCTTTAAAAACCTGTATAGTGAAGATATAAATCTGGATCAAAATTCTGCTATGATGGACGTGGTACCCTCCCTGGTTACTGATGAAATGAATCACCTTCTTGAAGCTAAAGTCACCAAGAATGAAGTCAAAGATGCCCTCTTTGCCATGGACCTAGACAAAGCCCCTGGACCGAATGGCTTTTCAGCCAAATTCCTCCAATCTTACTGGTCGATTGTGGAAAAAGATATGCACAAAATAGTTATTAAGTCCCAAGCTTGCTAGAAAATCGGAGGTAGCATGAACTCTGTTTTTCTTGCTCTCATCCCCAAAGAGAAAGGAGCCAACACCTTCAATAGGTGTCGCCCAATTTCACTATGTAATATTGGCTACAAACTGATTACCAAAGTCATGGCTAACAGACTCAAGCTCATCCTCCCAAAATTCATTCCAGAAAGCCAAGGAGGATTCATTCAAGGTAGACAGATAGTGGACAATTTCATTTTGGTCCAAGCGGCAACTCACTCAAGCCTGAGTCACAATGAAAAAGGTATGGTTGTCAAACTTGATTTAGCAAATTCTTTTGATAGAGTTAAGCATAGTTTTCTACTGAAAGTCTTACATAAGCTTGGATTTGGTGAGAAATTTATAAAGTGGATTCGGGCCTACATTTTGGAGCCTTGGATTGCTCCATTAGTAAATGGAAGAGCTGCGGACTTCTTCAAAGCCACGAGAGGGCTTAGGCAGGGGTGCCCTCTCTCACCCCTTCTATTTGTTCTTCAAGCCTCTGTCCTCAGTTTTTATTTAGATAAAAAAATGATGGATCAGGAAATTACTAGGCTTTGTATAGCAAGAGGTGTTAAAAACATAAATCATGCCCTCTTTGTAGATGACACCTTGTTATTGGGAGTTGCCTCTGTGCTTATAGCCTCTAGATTTAAAGGAGTTCTGGATGAATTTTGTTTGGTATCGGGAAGCAGACTAAACAATGGCAAATGCCATATCTATTGCTGGAACACCACTTCCAGCTTGCTCAATTCCATTTCCAGATCCTTTGGTTTCGTAGCCTCCTCAAACTGGACTTCCTTCAAGTACTTAGGCCTTCCTGTATTTCTCAAAAGAGCCTTCAGCAAAGATTGGCTCCCTCAATTAGAGAAATTCAAGAACAATTTTCTTGCCTGGGGTTTTTCCTTGCTTAACATTGCTAGTAAATTTGTTCTCATAAAATTTGTCCTTAATATTCTTCCCTTATTTCAGTTTTCTGTCCTTGTCACTCCCACTGGCATCCTCAGAAAAATGGAGGAGATCATTCGAATTTTTTTTTGGAAGGGGGGCAAGAAAAATGAGAATAAGATTTTGTTAGTCAACTGGGAATCCATCTCCAAACTGCTCTTGGAAGGAGACTTGAACTTCAAAAATCTTCGATATCACAATATTGCAAAGGGAGCTAAGCTCATCTGGAGAATTATTACACCTAACCCTGGTTGGGCACAATTAGCTCTTTAGAAAAAATACTTCAAAGGTCAGTGCTCCCGTTGTTTAGATCAGCCTCTGCCACTCCCTAATTCACCCTTTCTAAAGCTCTGCAACAAAGCTTGTCTGCTTATTAACACTCATGCCTACTGGATTCCTGGCAATGGAAAAAGGATCAACCTTTGGATAGAAAGAATTATGAACAATGAGCTGCTGGGAGACTATCGCTCTCTCCAAGCGATGCGCAGATGGATGAGCGATGTTGGATTGCATTCCCTGTGGGACATTTTAGTCTGGCAGGACTCATGCTGGGCTGGCTGGAACCTTGAAAAGTCCACAGATTTGTCTATGGAACGAGAGTTCCTACTCTCCAAGCTTCACGGATTGGCTCCAATGCAGATGGGAAGCAGAGATTCAAGAGGTTGGGATGTGTAGGCTGGTGGTTATTTCGTTTCTCAAGGATACACCAAGTTGTGTGAGCACCCCCATGCGGTCACGAATCTAGAGCCGTGGAAAGGGATATGGCATTATCCCTCCTTACCAAAAATCGACTTCTTCAACTGGCTGTTATGCCACTCCAAAATTTTGACAGACAATAATCTTCAGAAGCGAGGTTTCCAGGACCCTTCAAGGTGCAGACTTTGCAAGGTAAACTAGGAAAGCATTTCTCATCTAATGCTTGAATGTTCCTTCACTTTGCAGATTTGGATCGAGCTGGTGGAACCTTTGAGTTCCAGCTTCACCTTACCTTGTTTCATTCCTATTTTTTTTTATAAATGGCTGCAAAGGTATCCAGGTCCTCCTCCAAAAAACAAAATTATCAGAGTTGCTTGGTATTTTCTCCCTAAAATTATCTGTTGGCAGGTTTGGCTTGAGCGAAACAGAAGGATTTTCAAAAACTTTGAACAGGACGCCAAGCTAGTGGTAGTTAAAATTAAATTCCACTTAAAAGAGTGCCTGAGAGACCATAAAGATTAATTAAGTCTCAGCGAGCAAGATATAAATTGGGGTTCCTCTCTCGATCTTCAGTTCCAAAAAATTATAAAGAGTATCTCCCTCGCAAAAATATGGCAAATAAGGGCTACAGCAGAAGAGTTCCAGGGATGGATTGCAAACCATCAGAGAAACTTTCTATTTTTTGATGGGGCTACAGAGGGAAATCCTGGAAGAGCTGGAGCTGAAGGAGTCATTTTGAATCTAGCTGGCTTTACGATCCACAGTTTCGCCTGGGGTTTGGGCATCGCTTCCAGCATTCAAGCTGAGGCTTTAGCTCTTTTCCAAGGACTCAAGATTCTGAAAGTGTTGAACATCAGGGAGGCTAATGTTATTGGAGACTCTTAGGTTATCATTAACACTATGGTGACTCATTCTAAGCTAATGGACCTAAGGCTAGCAAGGATGATTCACAGAATTACAGACCTTGGAGACTCTTTCCAGAATTTGAATTTCTATCACATGTTGTGAGCAAATAATAAGGAGGTGGACACTGAAGCTAACAAAGCAGCTCTTCTTACAGCTGGAGCCCTACTTAGAGGTGAACAGGAAATATTGGAACCAATTCCTTAATTTAGAAAGTTGTCATGTTTTATTGCCTATCATTAAATCGGTTTGTTTGTATCCACAATCTTGGGAAAATCTCGGAAATTGACTGCATAGTAGCAGCTAAAAAGAGATGTGAGCTAAACATAAATGTCATGGTCTTGCGAGGTTGTACGACACTTCTGGAATTAGACTCACCTTTTGTAATCTTCTCTTTCGCATTAAGGCCAAGTTTCTAATATATCCACTACCCGTTTCTGTAAAAAAAAACATTATAACATGGGGTTTAATTTATGGTCAACACTAGAAATAATTGGATGTCAACGCATTTCTGAATGCGTATATCCACTCCCTGCTGCCCCAGGGATAATAACTCCTACCTTTAGCAAAACATGTCATTTTTATTACCAAAGTTGGGAAGTTTTTAAATTGGAAAATACTTTTATACCTCTTTAATTCAAAATTATTTATTTATAACTATAATAAACTTTTATATCAAAATTATGTTAAAATATTAAATATTAAAAAAAAATTGTACTAGGCTTACTTTGCCTAACTAAGATAAACTATAAGGAGATATAAAAATATAAATCTATCCCTAATTCACATATAGAATTGTATATATTAAAATTGTAAGAAGATATACAAATATAAATCCATCCCTAATTCACATATAAAATTGTATATTTCTATTATTATTTAATTTATACTTATCATTAAAATAAAATTTATTTTATATGAAATTGCATTATTTAAATTTATATTGCTAAATTATGAATATTCATTTCATCAAACATACATAGTATCATGCACATTAAAGAAATTAACTTATAAAAATTATGAAAAATTTAAGACACTACTAAAAATTGGTTATATTAAATTGACAAGCAACATGTACACCAAAGAAATTAACTTGAAGAAATTATAAGAAATTTAAAACATTATTAGAAATCGGTTATATTAAGTTGACAATTTTTTATGTAAGAATAATGAAAATATTATATCAATTAAAAGATAAAAATTTATGTCCATATTGTTTTGTTTCTACTAAAAACAATTAAAAAAAAAACCTAACAAGGCCCATGTATATACACAACTCTGCATTATTTTTATTTATTTTTATGGTTTTATTAAAAATATCTATCCAAGTTTTTGTGTTTGATAATGTGAGCTATGGTTCTTATCGGTTGACACTAAGTCGTTTGTGAATTGATCGAAGGTATTTACGATAGAACCTACGGATCCGTGCAGGGGTCTTATCAATTTTTTATATTTTTTATTAATATTAAAATAAAATAATATTAAATAGAAAACAAGTACATAAATAAAAATATTTTTTAAATAATGGAGGATACACTATAATAATTCTAATACACATGTCATGTCATTAGAGTTAAAATTGATATAATCAGAGTTGTACAAATTGTACACATTCATTTTTACATTTTTTTTTCAAATCTATATTTCTTAAATTATTTTTTCATGTGACAATTAAAAAATACATCCCATAAAAATTATCTATTCAATACTTTACACCAATGAGAAAATGGAACTTTTTAATTTAAAAAATAATTTTAATTTTGGGAAAAATCAATTTAATATGATATTTTTTTAGAAACTTTATAAAACTTTTAAATATTTTTGTAAAACAAAAAGTCAATGCTTTTTTGAGTGTAAAATGACTACAAACTATTTTCGTTTATGGTACATAGTAATTAATATATAATGTTATTTTTCAAATTATTTAAATTTATTCTACATAGTAATTAGTTATATAGTATATAGTAATTAATGATAGAGTACACAAAAGTCAATTCTTGCCATCATTACACAATAAGAGGGGAGACATTTCAACCAATCATATTTGAGATAAATATAAATAAATTTTATTTTAAAATAATAAATTTAATTTCATAATGTTAAACTTTAGATAGATTTTAAATTTTATTAGTCAAAGAAAAACTAATAGCAAGTCAATGAAAAATTGAATACGTTATATCCTGCCAGCAGCAGGTATAATAAGTTAAAACAGTGAGAAATTGATGATATAGAAAACTAAACGAAGAAAATCACAATTCTCTACTCAAGTTAAATTTTAAGTTTGGTGTGGTCGATACGCTCTATTTTGTACAAGTTCATATCCAAAACATAATTGTTATCTCGAACAAAATCATTAATGTATTTTTCTATGGTATAGAGGATTACTATGCATTATCTTTATTATGAGCTTGACCAACCTAATACAAAATCAAGTGCGTGTTTCAAAAGAGTTACATTTAAATATTTATTATTTTATTTTTTTGTTTTTTAAAATATTTATTGTAATAAATTTGATACCATGAACAACGTACTTAATGTTTGAAAGTCCAACAAATGTTTCAAAATAATAATAAAATTTCATATACGACATTGTAATTATTTCATGACTTATAATAATAATACGTATAGCATTATCGATGTAATAAAGTAAATATGAATCAACATGTGTGATGCTATTAGAAAGATGAAATATGTGAGCAAGAAAAAAGATAGGTGATGTCATTTCCTTGGGTGCATTTTAAAGTTTCATTGAGTTGCACATTCATGACTATTAATCTTCGTATTAAGTTCCCAATGTCATGTTACTACCCAATGTCATGTTACTATTTATATGCATAATCCATGACTAATTCTTTTAGCATTTTGCAAAACTAACAATATCGAAGAAAAGACAATAAAGGAAATGAGATTATGGCAGGTATAGGATTTGAATACATTAGTATGGAAATTAAATGTGACACCAATTATCATATCGATACAAGTTGAAAATCAACATAATACATTGGTTTAAGTGTTAATAGTTGAGCACAAGCGAGACAAAACAAAAACTAGTAGAAAATGCTTCATGCCATATTCAACTCATTGTATTGATTTGAGGATCTAAATTTATAGTACATTAATTAGATCATTTGATATCTCATTAAAAACTCAATAGTGTATCATTACAACAACTCATCAAAGGTAAGGTTTACAACTCATAACTATATATGGTCTTCATCTTTGTCATTATCTAGGGACTCATGGTATAACATTCCCCCCTTCAATCACAAGTCTGAATAATTTTACCAATAACTTTGTCATCTTCAATCTTCAATTGTTGAACTAAGCTTTAATAAAGATATCACAAAAAAATTTCCAGTATCTGAATATCTTAAAGTGAGCAACTGTTATGTCTAAACATTCTCAATTAATAACTGAAATGATTATTGATTGTTTGTTGAGGATACCAGTTGCTATGCTAGAATTCCCAAATGATGATTTAATTTTAATCAACTGATTATAATTCAAATCTTGACATTGATATCTAATATTCCCCCCCTATTAGGTGCAAGGCAATAACTTTCATTCTTGTAACGATCCAAGTTGGAGATTTCGATTCTCTATGTTTATTGGTTTTGTTAGTTGACCACTAGCCATCTTCTCTTTAGTTGGTGGTTTTTCTGATTTACTAATAACCATGTTCACTTCATTTGGTGGTTTTTGTTTATTGAACACTAACCATCTTCCATTGATCTTGGTTGTTTCTAGTTTACCATTAAGCATTTTGACTTGAACATTGTGGTGCTTTTGATGACCACTAACCAATTCAATTATAATATATGTGGTGGTTTCTCATTTATCACTAACCATCTTCACTTAAATAATGTGGTGATTTTTGATGGCAACTAAGCAATTTGATTTGAACAATATGTTGGTTTTTTTATTAACAGAAACCATCTATACCTCAATAATTTACTTCCTCTCCTTCTTGCCCTCCCCCCAATCTTCACCTCAATAATTTACTTCCCTTTCCCCCTCCCCCACCCCCCCCAACCCCACCCCTTTAAAGGTGTAAGAGAGTCTTTTTCTATCATTTTTCTCTCCCACTTGAGGTGTGGAGAGTACAATTTTTTGACTTTAGAGTACATATATAATTATATCTAGGTTATGTCTAGACTCATCTAGAACATGTTATGTCTAGAATCATCTATAACATTGCTTTTTGGCTTCTTGTTTTTTCTTTTTCTTATATTTTTATATCTTCACCTCTGTCTTGGCTCGATGGTAAGTCTTATGCAAATTTTTTCCATGTAGATTCCATCTCCGAGAATTTATCTATCCATAATCAACTAACTTCTTAATCTACTTTTGCATTCAAAAATTTTATGATAGGTGATTTGTGTTCCCATAATGAAAAAAAATATCAAAATAAAACCATTGATTCTCCATGTGACCAAGTCATTGAGAATGTTGTCATTTATTTTCAAAATTATGGACATCTTTAAGAAATATTGCAGTCACAAGTTGAACTAGTTTGGAGTAATACAGAATATGCAAGTTGTTACATTTTTCATATCCCAAGCCATGTTGATTTCTTTTTAATGATGTCACTTTCCTTGGTGTGACAAACATCTTGAAAACCTTTATTTTTCCTTTTACTTCTTCAAATTCACATTAGTTGTTATTGTTGTTAACATTCTTACTACTTCTTATGCCATATGTTGAATCAATTCACTACATGATTTCATATCCATCAAGTAATCTGGATCATAGTGAACATCACCCACCTCTATCATGTCTTGTGTGTCACAAGTTGTGTGAAGTTGTTGCATAATCTTTGTTGCATCAAACTTTCAGATAAGATCCTTTGTATCATTTATTACAGGATTCTCCTTTACTAGTTCTTATGTATCAAAACTTATATCAATGTTCTAGATGACTTCATCTATATAAAAAATTTCATTACCTTCTTTATGGGATCCTCTATGTCACAAATTACATTAACCTTAGCTATAAAAAATGTTTTAAATTCGATCTTACTTTTCTCTTAATTTTATTTCAATTTCATCAATTAACGGAACCTTCATATCTAGTTCACATTCAAGATCATTTTCTGACTATAATGTATCAACGATGTGATCAATTATTAGAGTTTTTTGAAGGATTCAAATATTATGCCTATCTATAATATTGTAGGCAACTATTCTGGTTTGAAAGATCATACATATAGAATGTAGGTGAATATTTAATAAGAAAATATAATATATTATTAAAATTGGTAAATTTTTGGTGAATATCATCCATTTAATCATGTATATGTAAAAACTGGGTGAATGTTTCACCAAATTGGCTAATAACTTTTTTAGAAAGTGTCTCAAAAATAAGAAATCAACGAAATTTCACCCCTGTTTTTTTCCTTATCAATTATGTTTTATTTATGATGCAAGTTCCACTTAAGTTCTTTAATTTGATTTTTCAATTCATGGTTTCACTCTTACAAATCCTTCCTAAGAGACGTTTATGAATTCTTTGCTTCTTTATCCATTATTCTCACACTCACTCATTGTCACACTTGTGTTGTATAATTTCCTTGTAGATTCAAACTATAGATTGTAATATGATAAAAAGATTGACTTGAATCTACTATACTCATTAGCGGAAATAATAAACTATCAATGAAATCATGATGCATATAAGAGAAAGAATTCAATCACACACAACACAATGATTTTCTAGGGAACGCCACAACTAAAAACCTCTGCTATCTGTATATTATAATAATCATAAAATATGAGAAGATAACAATGCTTTTATCAAGCTCAAGCATCCTCTACACTATCTCTATCTATCTCACTACTTCCTAGACAATCTCAAGCCAATACTTAGCCAATTCTATTGCCTGTCAAGCTCCTATTTTCTTGCATTGTTCCATTGAGAATTAGCTCGTATTTAATTGGGAAATCCAACAATTGTGAATTTCGAAATCCTCATAGGCCTTCCTCTAATTTTATGCATTTCCTGTACAATTTGGATGATTATACAACTGATAGTACACTATACTTGAACTCCAATCTCAATTGGGTCTTCTCTAATCTGACGTGCATGAGTTAATTATGAGTCGAAATTTAGTTTATTATATCACTGCAGGTTACACCCCACTCAACTAGGGCTCCTAATTGTAGGATACACTCTATATGACTCTAATTAGACCCTAAAATAAAATTTAATTGAGTTAACTAAGTCAAATTAACTTAGTTAACTATTACAAGTTGTCATGCGATGTGGAATTACAATTTAATTTATAATATAATTGAAGGAAAAATTAAATTAAGATTTTTCTCGTTGCATTTTCAACAATCCCTCTCAATAAGAAAGGGATTATCAAAGATCTTGATCATTCCTATGTGAAACAAGAATTTGCATCTTGACAATTCCTTTGTCAAAATATGTGCATCCTACTCCTCTCTAGGAATGTACTCTAGCAACATGATTATCCTCTACACACAATATCGTAGATAGTGATATTGAATGTCAATATGCTTGGATCGATCATTAAAAATTGGATTCCTAGATATTTTGACACAACTCTGATTGTCATAGTAAATCACTGTAGGATCCATCTACTGACCAAATAACCCAACAAGGATATTCCTCATCTAGATAGCCTCAAAAGCTGCTTGACTAGTAGCCATGTACTTTTCTTCTGCTGAACTGAGTGAAATTGATCTATGCTTCTCGTTGTACCAAGAAACTATTGCTAACCCAATATTGAAGATTCCTTGTGATGTGCTCTTCTTGTCAGATGGACTCCCTCCCCAATCTACATCTATGAAACCTTGAAGATTCAATCCCTCTGTCCATCTGTACCAGAGACTAAACTGAGTGGTGCCTCTGAGGTATCTCAACACATGTTTAGCTTCCTTCCAATAAAGTTTGGTTGGCTTAACCATGGCTTGAATAAGCTAGTTAATTGCAAAACACATGTGTGGTCTTGTGTTCACCAAATACATAAGTGAACCCACAAGCTATCTATAAATAGTAGCCTCCACTACTTGACCTGAAGTAGCATCTTCCTTCCTCTAATTACCTGCTAGAGGAGTCTCCATGGAATTGCTACTCTCCATGTTGAACTTCTTTAGTATCTCATTGGCATACTTGCCCTGAGAGACAAATAGTTCCCTATCTCCTTGCCATACTTCCATACCAAGAAGGTAATTCATGAGCCCAGGTCCTTCATCTCTGAATTCTCTTGCAAGATCCTCTTTGCAATATTTTATCAGTTTATCATCACCTGTTAGAATCAAATCATTGACATATAATACTATAATAAAAAAATTTACCTTCAGCAATAATATAATAAAGGTTCTCATCTACTTCACTTTTGGTGAATCCCAACCCAGTCAAATACTTGTCAATCCTAGTGTACCAAGCACATGGTGCTCTTTTTAGTACATACTACGCTTACTTGAGTTTGCACACATGCGACTCTCTGTTGAAGGTCTCAAATCCTTCCGGCTGCTCAATATACACCTCTTCCTCAATCATACCATTGAGGAATGTTGTCTTCACATCCTTTTGATTTATCTTCCATCCCATATGCGTTGACAATGCTAGAATAGATATGATTGAACAATACCTTGCTACTGGAGAAAAAGTCTCATAGTAATCAATTCCCTCCACCTGACAGAATCCTCTCATCACAAATGTAGCCTTCTATTTCTCCACACTCACGTATGCTGCTTACTTTACCTTGTAAATTCATCTAGAACTCACCACTGACTTGTCTGCTGGTCTTGGGACGACTTCCCAAACATTGTGTCTGATAATGGAGCCATACTCCTCAACCATGGAATCAACCCATACTAGTTACTACACTGCTTCCTCAAATGAGGATGGCTCAACCTCTACACTCTCGATCATTAGAGCCATTTAGCGAGTGTACCGATCTGGTAACCTCCTCTACCTACACTATGATCTAGGTGCTCCCACATTCTCTCTAGCATCATGCATCAATCTACCAGCCTCTATGGTGTAGTTCCCTCGATCTCTGTAAGTCTATGCATGAGTGGGTGCTTCCACTCTCTATTCCTATGCATGTGGTTGCTCCACATCATCCCGAGGTTCCTCCTTTGGAGTAAATATCCTCATCTACATGTAACTGAAGCTCCATCTCAAGGGAACATCTCATGTCCTTCTCTTCATCAAACTTCACATCTCTACAAACCAATGTCATCCTGTTGGATGGCAGGTACACTCAATAGTTGTGAGGTGTATGAGTGTACTCGACAAATATGCCCAACTCAACTATTGGCTCTAGCTTTTTCCATGTATCCTTGGTAACATGACAATAGACTAATGAACCAAATATCCCGAAGTGTGCCACACTTAGTTTCTTACCTGAGTTTTTAGACTAATGAACCAAATATCCCGAAGTGTGCCACACTTAGTTTCTTACCTGAGTTTTTTTTTTTTGGTGTACACATATCGAGAATTCGATGGGGGATTTTGTTATGCAAATAAACAACTTTTTTGCATGCTTCAGCTCACAAGTGCAACTGTAGGCCCTGATCATGTAACATTGCCCGTTATACTCCCGTAATACTTCTGTTCCTCCTTAAACCACCCCATTTTATTGTGGGTTATGAGGTTCTATTACCTCCCATCGAATTCCTTCTGAAGCAAAAAAGTTCTTGAATCCATTCGACACATATTTTCAACCGTTATCACTTCTGAGAGTTTTAACTTTCCTTCCAGTATCTTTCTCGAAAAGTGCTTTAAATTAACAAAATTTAGCAAACATCTGATCTTTCTTATGCATGAAGAAAATCAAACACTTATGAGAAAAAACAACAACAAATATTACATAATACCTCTGCTTGGTTGTGGAGGCTGTGAAGAACCTTCCACACAAATCTAAGTCAACTCTATAAAGGATCACTTGTAATCGACTGTCTTTATCCTGAAAAGAAGATTTAGTGTACTTCCCCATTGTACACCCTTTGCATGTATCTCCCTGCTCTAGTGTACCCTTGGGAAGTCATGTAGAAATTTAGTGCATGATCTTTAAATCTCTGTGGTGCAAGTGACCCAATCTTCTATGCCACAACTCACCGATGTCTAGGCTCTACACCTTCTCTACTTTTGTGTTGAAAGTAGTGCAGTTTTCTACATCAAATTTGTAGATGTTCTTCACCTGAACCCCAATCTACTTCACCAATCCTGAGGTGATGTGATGAAGGAAAGCCTCTCCCTTGCTAAATATCACATCATAGCTATGGTCGTCCAACATGGCAATTGAAACTAAATTCCTCTTCAAACCTGGAACATACATGATATACTTTAATGTGAGAGGAGTACCAGAATCCCTCTAAAAGGTAATAGTACCTATGTCGGTCGTGCTATACCTCCCATCATCTCCCATCTCGATGTGCATCTAGAGGTCCTTCTCCTCCAATTCACTGAAGAACTCCTTGTTGTCGGTCATATGGAATAAGGTTCCACTGTCCAGGTACCACATAATACCCATAAAAAATGTCACCATGCAAGCAATGAGGGTGAAATCCATCTCGAATTATGAAGCAAGAGCTTCACCTTCCGTTCCTCCTAAGGGATTCATACTAGCCTTCTTATGCATACACTTTGTGACATAGTGTCGCAGCTTGTGTTAGTGAAAACATTTAGTATTCGACAAGTCCTTCTTCTTGCCACCCTTACTTGAACCTAATTTGGAATGGGATGACTTCCCCTTCCCTTTTTTTGCCTTTCCAACTAAGGCATAGTTCTCCTCATCATGATGATTGGATGAGGATCCATCTTTGGTGCTCCACTGAATCTCTTTTTGTACCAAGTTGGACCACAAACGCTACCACTTTGGTAGTTTCCCCCTCCCATTAACTGAGTCCTAGTAATTTTGATAACTCTTGGGAATTCCTAGAAGTGCTAGGCTCACCATATCATGTTCAACAAATGTAACATCAACACTTCCAAGCTCATCCTAACATTGGGTGAACTTGGTCAAGTACTTTAGTATTGATTTGCCCTTCTCCATCTTGATCTTTCTGATCTTGTCCTTCAGTGCCAACTTCCTGTGGTCAATGTTGTTTTGAAATAGGTATGTCAAGGCCTTCCACATTGAAAATGGAGTTTCCTTACCATGGAAGATCGAGACAATATGATATCGAGCTCCTTCTAGGATAATCCTTCTAGCCTTTGCCACACACTTTCTCTACTCTACCAGATCCTGAGCATCAACTGGCTTAGGAATATCTTTGTCAATGAATTCCATAAGCATGTTGTCTTCCAACGTTGTCTCCATCCTGTCCTTCGAAGCAATATAGTTTGAACTGCCCTCAAGGGCATATTCGAGTCTCAATCTGTAGAACAACATCCTATTGGCTCTGAAGTATGATACTGCAAATTCAATTTCTCCTGCAAAAGACAAACTCACATTCTCCTCTTCTCTATTGATTTAAGCTCTAATACCATGTAGAAATTCATTCTATATTCAAGTTGAAAATTGTAATATGCTAAAACAATTGAATTTAATCTACTCTACTCTACTCACGAGGGAAAAAAATAAATGATCAATGAAATCATGAAGAATATAAGAGAAATAATTCAATCACACATAACACAATGATTTTATGGGGAAAGCCACAACTAAATACCCCTGCTATCTGTATATTACATTAATCAGAAAATATGAGAAAATTACAATGCTTTGCTCAACTCGAGAAACCTCTTCACTATCTCTATCTATCTCACTGCTTCCCAGACAAGCTCAAGCTAATACTTAGCCAATTTTGCTGCCTGCCAAGCTCTTATTTCCTTGTGTTGTTCCCTTGGGAGTTAGCCCATATTTAATTGTGAAATATCAGAATTATGAATTGTGCAATCCTCATAGTACTTCCTCTAATTTCATGCACCACTTGTAAAATTTAGATGATTACACAATTGATTGTACACTATCCCTGAACTCCAATCTCAATTAAGTTTTTCTTTGATTTGGCATGCATGAGTTAATTATGATTGAATCCTCAATTTACTATATCACTGCAGGTTACACCCCACTACTGTAGGGTACACCCCACTACCACAAGTTACACCTCACTACAGTCAGTTACACTCCACTGCTTCTAGTTACACCCCACTGTTTCTGATCTCCTACTAATTCCTCCATCAGTTGGAACTAGTTTAACTAGCTTTAACTCAGTTGGACTGAGTTAAATAATTACAACTCAAGATAAACTCAACTAGTGCTCCTAATTGTAGGAAACACTCTATAGGACTCTAGTTAGACCCTCAACTCGAATTTAAAATGAGCTAACTCAGTCAAATTAACTTAGTTAACTATTACAAGTTGTCATGAGATGTGGAATTACAATTTAATTCCTAATTTAATTCAAGGACAAATTCAATTTGGATTTTTCGTGTTGCATTTTCAACATGATTCTCTTTGTTTATTTGATTTTTATGCTTATTTGTCATGCTCATTTGATTCTAAGTTGTTTTATGGTGTCAATTACTATCAATCATGCATCCTTGAAGTGTGATTACAAATTCTCTACTTTTGATGACTCACTAAAATTATTTATTCAATTTTAGGTTGATATTTTTGCAATTCACTTTTGTCTTGAAAGACTTTCTGACAAATTTTCCTTTGTTAAATGACTTGAGCTTATGCTTCAATTGTAGATGTAGAAAACATACAAATGAAAAACCATAAATGTATGACATGTTTACTTAGATCACATATTATTAGTTTTTGCTGTAAAAATACATGCATGAATTGTTTTTAGATTCCCTTATTCAATTTTATTCGATATAGGATATGATCAATATATATTTATTTTTTTATTGAATTTACTCTCCAAAATGTCCCTTTTGCTTGTCCTCTTAAAGAATTATAATACATAGTCTTCAAGCTCCAAACTCTAACATTTTGAGTCAAGCTAATTTCTATAGGCCCCTTTCCAAATCACTAGCTCCAATCATCTTCACTTTTGACTTGATAAAAAGTCATAAACTTTTTTAAAAAGTAATATCATTTTCTTAATCCTTATAAATGACGAAAATAAAACTAATAAAATCATATTTTTTTACAATAATGACCCAATGACTAGGAAAGAGACAAGTCATTCCATATTGACCATGAACATAGTGAAAACTCCTTGGGCCCACCTACTTCTTGAGCCTAATCAATACAAGTTAAGCATGAAATTTTAGGGAATCAAACACAGGTAACGAGGGAGTTAACAACCCACCTCAACCATTCTGTCTATCTTTACCTGGCAACTAACTAAACTATATTATTCCTTAAAAAAGGGATCAAGCTATATTATGCAATAAAAACATGGAAAATAATATCACCTTCACAAGGACTATTTTACCCAAGTTTCCAACATGAAATCTCTACTATAATCAAAATTTTCAAAAATGATACTTTCTTTCCTGTCACAAGTGAGCCCTAGGCACAATTCAAGTCGTATGCACACCTTTTTTGGCTAAAAGTTGTCAATGATCGAGATAAATCATTGATGTAGAAGAATGTGGCTACCAAGCATTGAGCTCTTTGTGGCCTCTATGAACCTCTAGAAGATATTCATAGAATTCATTGAGATCAATATCTTGGGGCTCTTCTACTTGAACAATATTCAAACTTAGACAACTACGTTTCTTTGGATGAAGGGCTGGAATCATTTTGGTCTTTTCATGGCAGGATAGTGAGTAATAATAAATGAAAAAATTACCTTCAGTAAAATTATTTTCCTTTTTATCTCCAACGTAACTTTGTTGCACGTGAGATTGTGCTATATTCCTCATCAAACCTAACGTCATATAGTCCATACCCCGTGCATAATTGAGAAATATAACATTGACTAAGAAATACAACCGAGTGATAACATTAACATCCAACAAGTTTGTTGGATCTCTTACTTTAATGTTCTAAATTGTATATAAGTCCAACAAACTTGCCATAAATGAAGAATAGAACCCTGAACAGTCCCTTTCCTCTACTCTAAAGCACCTAATAGACCCAAAAATTCACGCCTTTTTTGATTTCATGACAAAATGGATGTTCTAGTGGGCACTTCAAATGATCAACCTTTTTTTTCAGAAGAAAAAAACAACAACTTTCTATTAGATAAAAAGATGTTTACATATTCATACATATTGCATATATTTCAGAGAAAACTCCATATTACATGCCATTGATCAAAATAATAACATTCATGTCCTCTGAATGTAAACCCAAACCTGTAGGAAAAAAGCAAAATAAGCCAGGCATGCAGGCCCTCAAAACTAGTAATATTTCACTTAGTGTGTAGTAATTAAAGTAGAGGAATTAAATTTTCTCTGATAACTAGAATCATATGGTGTGAGGAATATGAAAGTTGAAAATATAGATTTCCAAAATTTTAAATTAAAATACTCAAATGTGCAATGATGGATGACCCTGGACAAGTTTATAAAATAGTATTACGGACTGTGTTTTATGGAGAAACAATGTTATTCACTACTTCTTGATAATATCTTTTGTGTTTACGATATTTGATTTATTTTTGTGAAGTTTAATGGTTGAATTTTAGAAATATGTATTCATTTTATTTTAATTTGTTTGGTTCAATTTAATGCATGTCTTTTAGAAATTTCAATTTTAATTTAGAATATAGAAATATGGTGAAGATTATTTTCTAGATTATATATAGATTGATAAATAACTGTAAACTTTATCCGAAAGAAATAAGTATTATCATATCTTATATTATTTGTGGTTTTTAGTGTGATTTTTATCATATTTGTTGGTGTTTGTAGTTGGTATCCATGGAGCAGTGCATGAGGGTGCACACTTTTATGGAACCCCTTTCTTCTTGATAGTGCACAATTTAATGGAGATCTTCGGGGCAGAAGATTCACTTCTATGTCATGGATGGGCATGGTTGATGGATATTAATGGTTTGGTGCTATTTTCATATATTTATTTAATGGTTCAATCTTTTAACATATATATTATTTTTAATTTATGTGTTAAATATTTTAGATCATCGTAGTGACAATATATGATAATGATATGATATTGTTCTGGTCACTAGTAGGTGATGTTTTACATGGTTGTTTTGTGTTGAATGCATGGTGGAGACTTATTTATTATATCAATTGGAGCTATCACTTTTCCAATGTTTATTTACTATTGTATAAGATGTGGTGTGGAAAAATAATTTTCTTTGTGGGATTTCTCTAAGCGATATAACATAGTAATATTTTTAGAGATTACCTAGGGGGATATGTATTTAAAGATGTAATTACCATTATTGATATGTTGTTTTCCTAAGTCTTAGTTGGGGATAGAATATGGTTGTACTATAAAGGCTTCCATGCTGATCGAGCCTTTCATAAAGTTCAATAATGGAAAAAAACATGTATTACTTCCTTTGTGGTGATGAGTCCTAGGTCCGTGCTTGGGTTAATTCTAATGTTGTATTATTGTTTTACTACCATAGTGAAGCTTTGCTAAGGAGTACAACTTATTTTGCATTGTACAACACTTTGATAAAGTGTGCCCATTCATTGGAGCACATGTTAAGGCATATCACATATTTTATTATTATTTTCTTTAGTAGAGGCTAGTAAAAGCTAATAGATTCTACTAAATGGTGCTTTAAGGAAGATCACAAAATACTAAACTCAACTCTAAGGCTCAATCTTTGCTGAAATATTTCCTAATTTAGCTAGGAGTTGGTGTCTTATACTAATTAGAAATGTTCTCAAATAGTGACGTGAATATGAACAAAAACTAGTCTAGAAGAAGTTGTATGTATTCCATTAAATGGTGGTTTAAATAAGACTAGAAACCAAATCATTCTCATGGAATTGAATCTACTTTTGGCTATAGCTTTAACTTTCGTTGGAGGCTCTAGTTTTGGTCATGGATCAAGCTTACTTATTTCTACTCTATTAATAGGACTTTGAAACGTGAAATATTACTATTAATCACTAATATTATTCCCTTATTATTAGATGCAAGGTGATAATACAAAAAATATTCATTGCAAGGTATTTTAATACTTGAGAATTGAAATTAAAACACCAATCCTCCATTTGTCCAACTCGATGAAAATGCCAATAAAATCATAAACGAAAGGTTCCATAATGCAATTCAAATTACTTTCAAAAGAGTATAGGTACATTCAAAAGAGTCATGTATGAAAGTTACAATTATTCTTGCTTCTAGAGTTGAATTCATACCATTATCAAGCCACTTCCTTAGTCGGGTAGTAGGAAAATATATATGAGGTATCCCTTCATCTCTAAAGACATTTGAAAAGTTAATTTTGAATTAAATCTACATAAAAAGAATCTGCAAGTGTGTCCCTGACATAGAAGAAGGAATGAAATAAGCCCTAGGTTAAAGTAATGGAAGTGGAATCAATAAAAAAAAGAAAAAGAAAAATTTCGTTTCCTTAGGAGGATTCAAACCTATGACTAGTCTATGAATATAATAACAAAAAAAAAAACTTGTATAGGTACTTTCTATGACAGGTGGTTTCAAAAACAGGTATGTACATGAGTTTTTGTAAGGTCCAATGTATATTAAGGAATGGGTTACCTAAATATACTATTTTTGTTCCGTGATTATCCCTTCATCCTTGAACAAGCTAGTGCCATTATATACCCAAATATTACCCATAGAAAGGTATCAAATAGAGATCCCTTTCCAAACCTAATCAAGAGAAAAGAAATGAGCATTCTTTTCTCAATCAATATTTTAGAAACTTATCCATGTATAAGAGGGTCTACAAGGGATGCATTTCATTCAAGCAAAATTTAGTCCTATGGATCATGTTTTGTTCAAGTGGTTGTAGCTACTAGACTTGTATCATACTACAGCATTAATTTCCACATTGATAACACACATATGGGTTGCACTAAAGAAGGGAAATGAGAATGTAGGGAAAGGATGGATGATGGAAACAAGTAGATGAATTTGTGCAAGAGTAAATCATGTGAGAAGACTTCATGACCATATTCTCTTTGTAATTTTCTTGAGCTCCAAATAAGTAGAGAAGACGTTAAAAAATGAACTTCAACATCTAATGAGCATGGAAATGGGTATGAGCTTCCTAGGACTACTCATAATGGTATATTTAATGAGATTTGAGAGGAAAATCTTATGGTTTTTCAAATAATACCTACTTTAATAACACTATTTGACATAGAAGAGTGAATATAAGGATGAACTACATTTCATTAAAACGATAGACATATAAATAGATGGTTTATGACATTTGAATTCATCTTACATTTTCTCTTGGACTGGCTAAGACACTTCATATTCACTTATGGATCTTCATATTCCATCAAGTAAATAATACCATAACCTTAACAAATATGAAGTTTTCAATATATATGTGGTATGACAACTCCATTTTATTATTTGTTTTAGCTGTCTCATGGAGTTTCTTATGTATGTTTGATTTGGATCATTATATTATTTTTCATCTATCTCAATGCTTTAAGAGTGGAATAAATTGGAGGAATTAGTTTGTAGGTTCATTTTAATAGTAGGTTATAGTTTGGAGAATATATTTCTAAAACATCCTAAATACATTTCAAGGAATTATACAATGTTTCTTGGTGTAAAAAAAGTCACTCTTTCAAAAACCTCGTATGTTGTTCTACACTGAAAGGCCTTCCCAATAGTGCAAGAATCATGTCAAATGTAGTTCATATGAAGAATTTATGCCTCCCATACGTTGACCTACTATGTTGATCACCATGGTATATGAGGATTCCACTTATCCCCTTTTGCTCATGTATGTTGTGCTATCCGTGTGTGGAATTTCAAGAAGACTCTATAAGGTCAAAACCTATAACTCTAGTTGAGGTTTGAGAGAGTCAAACCTTATGCCTAGTTCAGTATCAAGATATGTTAAATACCATGTTATTGTATTGCGTTCTGTAGTTTAGTAGAGTAACTATGAGTGAGACACCGGAGAGAAGAATAGAGAGGTTAAAGTTATATAGAATCCCTATAGGCCACAAGTTTCAAGTAAGTCCATAGAGAGTACCTCTTCCTTTGTATTTTCATATTTCCATACTAGAGAATATAGAGTAGAGAAATTTCACCTTTTTGCTAGGTTTTCTCTGATAAGTTTTTCCTAATGAAAATTTGTATCTATCACACACATAGTTTCCATTATACCTCGAAACCATCATGTAGTTAATCATTCAATCATTTATTCTACATACCATATAGACGGAAGGAATCATCATTGCATACTACACACACACTTTACCACCATTATAGGTAATTCATAAAGAATTCACATTTTTATTTTAGTAGACGAAGATTGACTCAAAATTTAGAGTTGCACACTCGTTGTTTCCATTGAAACAATCCTCTCAAAATTGATTAGCAATTAGTTTTCCCACTTTACTGTCTATATGGTGAAGGATTTACACTCTTCACATTGGCACTCATATATTCTCAAAAGCATTGATAATAATTTATTTCCATGACACTTAGCCATTATAATGCGTGTCCCACAAAAGAATGCATGCATACTGTTAGGCCAGGAGAGTAAATCCATGAATGAATTGTTTTTGCATTAAGAGAAACAAATGGAAATATACAAGGATAAAGAGACTATTGGGATTCATCTCCCAATGTCTCTTCATCTTCCAACATCCTTTAATTTTTATTTATAGTATTTACATTATTTTTCTTAATCCCAAAGATTTGGCGCCAACATTCGCCCCCTTAATCTAAAGGGAAGTTGGCGAGTCAAAGAATCATTCTGAACCTTTCAAACTTTTTTCTTCCATGATATTTGGTGAAGATGTCTGCAATTTTCTCATTTGTGGAACAATGCCATAGGTGGATTGTCTTGGCCTCAACATGAGGTCGAATAAGATGATACTTTGTATTGATGTGCTTGGTTCAATCATGGAACTTTGGGTTCTTGGCCAAATTTATTGTAGAGGTGTTGTCAATCAAAAGAGGAGTTGAATTCTCTTGTTTCTCTTGCAAATCCTCCATATTTTTCCTGAGCCACACAATTTCCTTCATTGCTTCAACTTCTTCCACATATTCTACCTCAGTTGTGCAATCTGCTAGAACTGAATATTCACATGACCTTAAGGAGAAAACTCTTGATTAAAGACTCATAACATAACTTGAAGTAGATACTCTAGTTTCTTTATCTCCATCATTCTAAATCTTTTAAACCTTTTCTTCCAAGCACTTTGGTGAAGATGTCTTCAATCTACTCATTTTTGGAACAATTCCATAGGTGGATTGTATTGGCCTCAACATGATGTAAAATCAAATGATACTTTATATTGATATGCTTGGTTCGATCATTGAACTTTGGGTTCTTTTCCAACTTTATTGAAAACTTGTTATCAATCGAAAGAGGAGTTGAATGCACTTGCTTCTCCTGCAAATCCTCTAGATTTTTCCTGAGCCACATAATTTCCTTTGTTGCTTAAGATGCTTCCACATATTCTTCCTCGGTTGTGGAATCTGTTAGAACTGACTCTTTATGTGACCTCTAGGAGATAACTCTAGATTCAAGACTCATACCATAACCTGAAGTAGATACTCTAAGTTCTTTATCTCCATCCAAATCTGAATTAAAGTATCCCATCAAGCTGAACTCATCCACCTGTGTATACTTGAATCCAAAATCTTGTGTTCCGTTCAAGTACATTAGAACTCTTTTTGAAGGAAACCAATGAACATCAAAAGGCTTTTGCATAAACCTAGAGAGGATTCCCAAAATAAGTGAAATGTCTAGTTTGCCAGTAGTTAGGTAGTTGAGACTTCCTATGAGTTGTTTATAATTCGTCGCATCCTCAAATTATTTTCCTTAAGTGGATGTAAGATTTGAATTATATTCCATTGGAGTACTCAAAGGATTTCACTTAGCGATGCCAAACATGTTCAATAGATCTCCAGTGTACTTCTTCTGATAGAGGGATATAAACTTCGGATGTTGGGTTATTTCAATACTAAGATAATAGTGAGCATGGCAAAAAAATTTCATTTCAAAACCTTTTCTCAATGATTTCTTTATGGATGCATTGTAATTCTCATTGTTCCCTATCATCAAAAGATCATATACATACACCACAATATATATAACTATTTTTCCAACTTTCTTGACAAACAAAGTTGCATCATCATGATCATAATGTTTGAAATTGAGTTTTAGAAGATGCTTAGTAAATTTCTCATACCAGGCTTGTAGTGCTTGTTTGAGGCCATACAAAGATTCTACAAGATTATATCTTTTGCTCTTGACCTTTCACAACAAATCCTTCTCGTTGGGAAATAAATAAATTATTTTAGATCTCCCTTCAAGAAAGCAATTTTTACATCCATTTGATGGAATTTCCAACCGTTTTGAGATGCCAAGGCAAAGAGTGTCCAGATATTAGCCCATTTTCGTGTGGGGGAAAAATCTCCTTATAATCGACCCCTTCCTTCCACGAAAAAACTTTTTCCACTAGCCTAGATTTATGCTTGTCAAGTGAGCCATCTACTTTATAGTTGTTATTATTGGTTTGGTTCCTAAGGGAGGATCAACCATCTTCCAAGTGCCATTCTTTATCAAAGAATAATACTCTTTTTGCATCGCTTCTTTCCATTCATCATTAGAAGCTACTTCCTTGAAGGAAGTTGGTTTGAAATCTAGATACAAATTTAGTGCACAATAATAAGAAACATCCTGGATATTAACAGGTGCATCAAGATCATCTACATCAACTCCATTCTATCTAATAAAGCTTCTTGTCCCTATCTTTGCAACCTTATCAGGATGCACATTTTCCAGTGTCTTTGTGAGCCATTTCGAAGGGCCTTTTTAAGATGGAACTAAATCAATATTTAGCCACCCAATTATCTCAATCACACCACTCAAGGTGTCTTCTTTATCAGTGGTTGGAGATTCATGAGGGGGAGAGAGTGCTTCAGACAAAGATTCCACATATTGATCCTGTATAGGGATCCCCCCCTTCAAGATGTGGAATCACATTATCAAACTCTTGAAAATACTTTTCATGCCCAAATAGCTCCAAGCGATCAAGTTGTTTCTCAACAAAATTGTTAGTCTTGGAAGATTCAAGAGAGATCACATATCTAGATATTATAAACTTCTTATTAACTTCATCTTAAAGATAATATGCTTTGGAGGTAGCTGACTACTCCAAGAAGATACATTTGTGACTCCTTACAGTGAAGTTTTTTCTTTTCACTTAGGTATAAAGGAATAACAAGTGGAACCAAAAACCCTGAGATGCCTCACCAAAGGAATGTGGCAATACCATATATCATAGAGAGTCTTGTTTTTAATAGCATGAGATGGAGAACTATTCTTTATATACACAACACATAGAACTACATCAACTCAAAAATTAGCTTAACATTCTATAAAAACATCATCGAACATACCATGTTTAAGGTTATCTTGTTCATTCTTTCTGCTACACCAATCTATTGAGGATTATAATGCACAATCGTTTGATGTTTTATCCCATGCTCACAAAGATAGTTTTCAAATTAATTTGAAGTATATTATTCTCCATTATCGGTACAAAGAGAACTAATAAGAGATTGTGAATCATTCTCAATCCTAGCATTAAAGTTATTTAATGTTTCAAAAGCTTCAGAATTGTTCTTTAATAAATAAACCCAACACATTCTAGTGTAGTCATCAATAAATGGCATCAAGTATTTATTACCATTTTCATAATGAATAGGCATTGGGCCACATAAATAAGAATGACTGAGCTCAATTTTTCTATGTGCTCTATAATGAGAATCGTTAAATGATTGTCTGTTGTTCTTTCCTAAGATGCAAGTATCACATTGCTAAAGTTTCCTAGGAATAGTTGGGAAACCAACGACACCATTTTTCTTCAACAAACAAAGGCCATCATATTTCATATGTTCAAATATATCATGTCATAAAATAATTTATATAAGTGTACCTTCATCATATTATGAGCTTTGTGAAATATTTTCTCCACAAGAAAAGGTCTCATGTAACTTGAAGGCTCTTCCTCCTTCTATCCATATCATGACAAGTGAGGTTTCTGATGTTTCTCTGACTTCAACCTTGCCATCAAATATATGAATGGAGTATCCTTGTTGGCGGATGTGGACCAACACTAAAAATTTTACCCTCAATGCTGGGAGGTAGAGTACATTATGTAGAAGATTTTCTAGAAGACTAAGAAGTTTTAACTTGATGGTGCCAACCCTTGATGGCTTGAGTTTTGACTTGTCTATAAAGTAGACTTCTCCATCAACATTGTCAGTGAAATCTTCAAAGAAATATCTTCTAAAATTCATGTGGAAAGTTTCTCTTGAATCAATAAACCAAGCATATTTGCATGAAGCAGGTGAAGCATTAAATAAGTCTTCAATTACTACATTGTTGCAATGTGCCACAACGCAATGAGAGGACTTGGGTGCTTTTCCTTTCCCTTTCTCTTCATCCCTTTCTTGTCTAATCCTATCCCATTAGAGCTTACATGTGGAATTATCATTACCATTTATATTACACCATATGAAATTAAGATCATACCTTTCTACTTGGAAATATCTTCCCCTCTTCCTCTAAAATTTTTCTTTCCACACCCTCTATAACCACCTCTTCCTCTATAACAATCCTATCCCTGATTCTTCTATTTTTGTGCAAGGCATTTAGGTTATTTGGGAGACAAAACAATTGTATTCTTCTCCCCAAAATCTTTCTATCTTTTACTAAATGTTTCTGCCAGAGAGTCAAAAGAAATCTCTGAAAGTTTTCCACTTGTTTGTAATCACTCAAGATAATGAGAATAAGTGGGATACAATGCCTTGACAAAAGAAGTGAAAGGAACATCTATTTCAAAACAAGTGGATTTTATGTCATGCATAATAAATCTCATTTCATAGGCTAAGGCAAGGGGATCACCATCCTTCAATTCTAAATTAATCAATTTGATCATCAATGGAACAACTTCTAGCTGAGAGTGTGAGTCATATAATTTTTTCAGCTTCCTTAAATCACCAAAATAATTTGTAAAATGATTAGTATGATGACTCATCTCTTCATTTATGGATGCTATGTAATAAAGGAATAGGCCTTGTTGTTCTTGTTTTCCCATATGGCAAGATCCTTGTCAGAAATGGGCTTTTGAGGAATATTTCCTCCTTCTCCTTGAAAAACTCATTTCTGAAACTCATTGAAAATAAATGTGTGCTTTATCTTCATGGACCACTCATGAGAGTTCTCTTTTCTAGTGTTAACTGCTACAACTATGGAGATGATTGAATGCATGATCAGATATGAACGATGCCAAAAATAATTACAATATTGGCAACGACAACTTGGTTTTCTTTGCAATAATTTTTTTTTGGCTCTCTTAAAAAAATCATAAATTTAGCATGTAGGCTCTCAAATATACCTCCATACACCATATATGAAATTTCATACTATTTCCATTAAAAAAGGGCTCAACAAATTTCACATGCCATTATTCATGTGTCATCACATTACATAACATTATATATGCATGAACCATTATGCCACAACCTTTTAAAATCCATGATATACCACTACTTGAAATATGACCATAAAAAATATGATCAACAAATTCTAAATGCATAGTCAATGTAACTATATAAAAATGACCAACAGATACCATATATATCTTCCTTTTAAAGTAAGTTAACATGAGTTTATGTCAAGTTTGAATTGATTTCCAACATTCGTCGAACTGACATGATTCACCATTTCAAAAAACCATCCATACACAACCCATACAATGAAGATAGTTTCACCATACATGAAATTATCTATATATATATATATATATATATAGATATTCAACACATATCACTTTAGCGTAGCTAGTCAACGCTCATACCATAGAGCACCAAAATAGAAGAAATCCTAGGGAGTAACAACTGAACGCAAAACCTTCAAATCACCACTCAACATAGTCATGCCAGAGCCATCGTACATGGACTTCAACAGACCATGCAAACCACAACCATCATCAACATAGAGGAACACACCACCTTATATGAGATTCCAACTTTCAAATTGGAGTTACAATTTCTACCAACATTGTAGGAGTTTCCACGAAGGACAATTTTCAGCTCGGTTTGTAGGAGTATGATCCAATGCATGTAACACTCAATGCTACAAATTTTGGCACAAGTATAGAGGATAATGGAATGAAACAAAATGAATGACACTTGCAAGAGGTACAACACAAAAAGGTTGATTTGGGACTTGTGCTCTAATACCATGTCAGCCAAGAGAGTAACTCCATGAATGAATTATTTTTGCATTAATAGAAAACATGGACATATTCAAGGAGAGAGAGAGTAGTGGGATTCATATCTCATTATCTCCTCTTCTTCCAACATACTTTGTTTTCTATTTATAATATTTACATGATTTTTCCTAATCCAAAGATTAGGTGTCAGCACATCCATTGCATCAAGCATATATACTACCAAATTTTAACATTCTATCACATTGATAGCTTCATGCATCTATCATAATCCATAAATTATTTTATGGAAATCATGCATTATCAAATCAAGTGTCCCTTGTCCATTCATATCAAATATGAACAATCCAAAATCAAATTTATCTACCTTATTAACGCTCTTTCCATTATTCATCTCCTTGTTTATTCACATCAGATAAGATAAATCACAAATTGTGATCTATATTTGTCCATTATATTGTTTGTCATCCATATCGATGATTTAAGAGTTAAAAATGTGGAGGAATCAACTCATAGGAATAATTCCTCAAACGAGACCCAATCTGGTTAATTGGGGTCTAACACCTTGTCAAAGGAGTTTGCAGAATTAAATAATATATTTTTGGGGTAAGAGTTTTATTATTTACCACCAAACCATTTTTTTCCATTCTACACATATATATCTTTCCAACAATGCAATAATCACATCTATCAAAGTTCATATGCAAATGTTATGCCACTCGGGAGTTGACCTTACTATTTTGACTACCATAATTTGAGGGGATGTCACATTAGCCCCCATTACTCATGGAAAAAGGTCTAGACACATGTTCATGGTAAATAAGACACTATAAGGGTCAATATTGTCACTATATTTAAGAGTTGAAGGAGTCAATCTAACCACTAGTAGGCTATCAGGTTGTGTTATAACCGGGCCATAAGGAGGAAAACAAGTTCCATTCCTTTCAAGTGAATTTTTTTCCACAAATTATAAGAGTGCATGAGGGGGATAGGAAGAGAGTTCATAGAGAGTATTTGTGCATTTTAGCATCCCATGTGCCACATGTTTTACTTCATTTTACTGCATCTTTTCTATTTAGAGAAAGAGAGCACATTGACCTCACCTTCCACCCAGGTTTTCTCCTGAAAGGGTTTCCTAGGATATATCTTGTTTCAATTACGGTTTGTGATTTTTTATTTCATTGTTGTCTATTTTTATATAATTATAATTTTCATACATATGCAATAAATAGTAATTAATACATCTAGAAATTGAAGGATAAATAAACCCTCATGGTGTAGATTTTAGATTTTGTAATATAGTTGAGTAGATATGTTGTGAAAAATTGTTTAGTGGAATATACATGGTATTTTACATATCAGATTTAGATACATTGTACCATTTATAACACTCATCACTAGGTGGTGAAATCATTGGCTTCAAATCTACAAGCTCTTGGGCCAATACCCATTGCCTCAAGCATATAATGCAATTTTCATTTACTTTATGCATCACTTACCTATGAATGTATTACTCACTTTTCCAACTATTTTCCATCATATAAATTCAATATATGCATATATTACTAGGATCTTCACCAAATCCTTTATGCTAGCAACTTCCTTCCTTGATCATCCTTCAAGTAGGTTTTCCATGCAATTCATGCATTGAAGTGAAAAAATATTAAAAATATATAAACTTAACCTCAAGGAACTCTTACCCAATCTCTTCAAATTACCTTATACTTTCACTTGGATTATTTCCATACTTACACCGCTTCTAGCACTCTGCAGACCCAGGTGTTTATTTTTTTCAAGGATTCCACTTGGATCCTATAGCTTCTTGATGAGATCCCCCTTGTCACTTTCCTCAATGTTGTTTTCGATGGCCCAAAGCCACTTTTTCTACCTCAAATCCTATTTCCACAAAGGTATATTTGACATTCAGTTTCTAATAATAATTGTATGTTTCCTTATGCACAATTTCATTCCTAACATAAAATGTTAGTCAAATCAATTATAACATGTTCTTCATCACTTCTAAATTAATATGCAATTTTACCTTATTTGCATGCACTTATTTTCACAATTTTTTTTTTTTTTTTTAAGATAAGGCATAACAAAATTACAAAACACAATTTAAATGGATACATCCTTTCTTAATATTTTATATAGTTAAGACTTAATATTCCAACCATTCATCACATCCTAGTGAAGCTCCCCTTGACAACATTCTTTGTATACATCTACCCTCTTGATGCAACTCTGCATCAAAATTAGAAATGTGAATTTCATAAGTTTATATTATGAATCATATATTCTAAAGACGAAAATGAAATGAAGAGGAAATCGATAAAAATAGGAAAATGAAATAAAAGTCAAAGAGAATTATAGGGGAAACAAGAAATTGAACAACAAGGAGCATATCGACAAACAAAATACAATATTTAAACAACTCAAACATAGTACAAGATGGAGATGAAAATTGTAATAAAGAAAGAATTTTTAAATATATCTATGCCCAAGATCAACCTATAACTTTTGCTGATATGAATATTGTACATTAAAAATTGTGATAAGATTGAACGATTATCTTAAATTCATATGTGTCATGTGTATGAGGATTCATATGTTGGAATTTAGGTATTTAAGACAAGTATAGGTCCAATGGGCATGAGATGTAGAAGAGAAGGAAATCATCCTAGTTTTTCAGTTGATAACAAAAAGAACCTTGATTTGTTGGAGTGCTCACAGAATTTGAAGAGATGCTTAAAACACACGAAAATCCAATTTTACAAGTTATGCATTCAACAGGTGGATGGAAAATATAGAGGACACGACATTAATTTTTTATAAGAGGCTAACAATATTGTGATGAGATTACCCTGACATATAAAGAATTGGATTTGATAATTACTGTGTGGAAGAAAATTGGAAAAGGATCAAGTTATGATTTGATTATCAGAAAAGAAAATGTATTTCGTTCATTACTATATAATATTGTGAATGATCAATATTATCATGGAATTCAAGTTGGTCATAATGCACTTGAAGAGCAACATGAAATTGCAATAGATGTATTAGATATGATTAATTATATTTCATTGCAAGAGATAGATAATGATATTGAATTTGTAATTTTGGAAGGGGTTCTAAGGATTCATGATGTTTAACTTCTTACAATCATCTTATTTTGTAGTATTATTCCAAATGCATGATAAGAGATTGATATTATTTGAGGTTTGAAAATAATCATAATGTAGATACACATAACGGTTATCTAGAGGAAGTGCTTAGTTGACTTGGCATTGGCTCATTGGATGTGGAAAGATTAAAAATTAAGAAATAACTTCTTGATATTGTTGAGAATCACATCACGTGCAATGAGAAATCTTGCCTCCAAAAGAATGAAGGAAGATTGATATGTCAATAGAATCCACCATAGGATCTATGTAACGAGTCAATACTTTATATTGATGAGATTGGAGAAAAATTGTATGAACCAAGATAGAGGGAGGATATATTGAATACGCACAATTTTGAAACATCAATGATGTGGAGGGATAATATATATTGACAACCTATTCTTTTGAAGCATTCGTCATTAATTACATAGAAAAATATGATACAAAATCCAGAAAAGGATAATAAAAATTCCATGATATATTGATGTGCATCTCCTTTACTCGGAATCCAAATGAACTAGTAGCACATGCATATAGGAGTTTATTATATGAAAACTTAGTTGGCCAAGATATAGGTGCACCGGAAATATGTCATTTTCTTCTAAAGCTCGCTCCTTTTGAGTGTAGCCATCAATTTTTGGTTCTATATGTTTGTATGAATTTTCTCAAACAAGTATATGTTAATGCATATAATATTGAAAATAATAATTCATTTATTGATGCATATACCAAGAAAGTTTCCCATATTGAGCACCATGCATTGATGGATGTCATTGGTCATATGAGAAACTCCAATGTGGGGATAAATAATTATCATGGAAGAATGTAACTATTGTACACATATTTTCATGATTTAACTCAATTATCGACTGATAAGATGACAAGTTTTTATAATTTTATTGGTTTGAGTTAGTATTATACAAGACCTTCCATGATTTCCATGGAAATATAGACAAAATAGTTGATAAGATAGTGCATAACTAAGAAAACTTTCAATACAAGCCATGGATGTTGATCGCAATCAATTGGCTCGAATTGATCAAATTGAATTTTATGGAGAATAAGAAGTTTGAAATCCATCTATAGATTCTAGGAAGAATGAGTACGAGATCATTTGTGCATTTTATAAGACAATGAGTGTGATATGATTGGACATAGAGATCATTATGTTATGCATAATTGGAACACAAATATGGTTGATGAAGATTACGCTATTCATTTCATATCTCAAAAGTGAAAATTGAATTTTATTTGTACTAAAGAGCATAGAAAATATCATTCCTTTGAGTTTCAAGAGGCTAATAAAAGAACTTCATTTAATATTATCTTTGGAATTTATATATAAGGGGTTGATCCGCTACATATAATAATCCAAGGAACTTTAGGTACATGAAATTCTTATTTGATTGGACCTATTAAAAATGTCAATGAGGCCGAGTCCCTTTATGAGAGGATTCTATTAATTATTTTGTCTCATATAAGGATTATAGCCTTCAACATATATCCAAGATCAATTCATTCGACACTTCAATTGTTAATCAAAGATATAAAATTTCTATAAGGATCATGTTGAATTACCTCATAGAAAGAGATGATATACATGAAATATAAGTTGACATATGAAGTAAGTTTCAATTGAAGAAATCTATTGAAAAACATTAAATTGAGACTTTAGCAAACTTTCCTAAAATATAGTAGCATTCCTTTTTGTGGGACATTAATTATATTGGTTGGTGATTGGGGACATTTCCACCTATTATGGATAAGCCTTTGAAGGTCTTGTAAAATAATTATGGAACTCATTAACAATAATTGTGACCCTTGATAATGTGCTTTGACAATATGGATAGATTAATAAGTAAAAATATATTTATCATTTGTTGATGAATAAAAGGGATGCAATACCAACTATGGAAGTTTGGAAATTACTTAAATAACTCATAAAAATACATATTTGGAAGTTTACACAAAAGCATTCTTTGATAAGACAATACATTTGCTTGCAATAAATGCCAATGTAGAATATTATAATAATCATTGTTTATGAAATCTAAAATGTCCCATTGCATGCGGTGTTTGCACAAAAGGAAAAAACAAAAACATAGAAAAGGGTGAGAAAGAAATATAATTTGAGTTACTTATTCTAGTTGAAGTTCAAGTGATGTTTACATCAAACATATGGATTGATGCAAGGTTTATTAAATGGTTCTCTTGAAGTTGTAGAAAAAGGATTTTGTATAACACTAAATTTTCACCCTAGAATCACCCACATATGTTTGAATAAGATTTGGTATTTATATGGGAGAACCATGAGATGAATCATCCCCTTAGCTGACTCCTATTATACCTATTGAAAGAGGTAATATAAAACAACTTCATTTGAAACTTTCTTGGGGCTTAACAATAAATAAGTCACAAGGATTGACTTTAGATAAAGATGCTATTAATATTGGGAAGCAAGAGACACATAGTATGATGTTTATTACAATATCTTGACTTAAATATTTGAATGGTATATGATTTCAAGCTCCTTTTTCATATGATTGAAATGAATACATGAAAAAATTAGTAGTTGTGACTATAAGAAAAGAAGAAGAAAAAAGATTGAGATTGAACATAATGTAAGCAATTTGTGATTGATTGTATTCTTATTATTTTCATTTTCCATGATTCAACATTGTAACATTGTAACTTGGTATTAAATTTTTTTGTTTCATGAAAGTTATTTTTGCTCTATGTTCTCAGTATTGGACCTTTAGTAATGGAATATATATTTATATTCTAAATCTCATGCACATTGGACCTGTACTTGTACTAAATATATGTATTGAAATGATCATATTAATATGAGAAATATTTAACATATTTAAAATGATTAGTTTAATATTATATTTGACAAAAAAAATTGTTTTCCATGGCCTATGTCCATCTTAACTCCATATTTGTCAAGTGACAAGAGGGATTGAATCTCTTAAGGTGCAATCCTATCATCAAGTTTTCCACTTAAAAAGATGCTTGCATCTCGAGAGAGTTTATCCCTCTCAACAGTTGATATCATTACAAGAAATTTTTGCCTAAAAGCAGCCTCCTAAAGAAAAATAATAAAATTAAAATTAAAATAATAAAATAAGAGTTATAAATTTTGGAGGGAAAATAAAAAAACTAATTTTTAAATTATATTTTTTGCTTATCTCCTTAAATATTTGCTCAAGTTTCAAGTGTAGATAGTTTTTGGATGTGGAATTAAATTCCACACCCACCGTGTACCCATTCTGCATACTTTTGAGAAGGCCCACATTGATAAAAATTAAAGGTACATTTAAAAAATGTGCTCAACATGTTTTTTTAATGTATCTTCAATTTTTATCAATGTGGGTGTTCTAAAGTATGCATAGTGGGTACTCGTTGGGTGTGGAATTTAATTTTGCATCCAACGACTCTCTACACTTGAAATTTAAGTAAATTTATAAGGAGTAAGCCCAAAATATGATTAAAAAAAGTTTTCTTCTTTTCCTCCAAAAGATTTACATGTACCCCTTTTTAAATTTAAAAGATTTTGATTGGTTTAAGTATTATGACATGGAAATTATATGAAAATTTCAAGGGCAATTTTAGGTTGAAATTTTCTTTATTGTTAGATTTAAAATAGATCTAAACTAATTTCTAGTTATTATTATTATTATTATTATTATTATTATTTAAGTAACGAACTTTGTATTAATACTCCAATAATAATCATGGTTAGTGCTTGCCTACTTCTGGTAGGCCCAATGGGAATGATACGAGAGAATTAGCTTCAAATTCTTAAGGTTTCATATACCTCTCCTGAATATAGCATCTATTAAACAGAAATGAAAATACATATACTAATTCAACATTCTTCAAACATTCCATTGTTTGACTAGACAAAAAAGTTACAAGAATTAAAGATAAAAAAAATGAGACTTCATAGAAGTTATTGTCCTAAGTTGTAGAGCTTGGGGGTATATTGCAAAACAACCTCATTCTTAGGGAATGGGTTGTTGATGCACCAGCTGAGGAGCATGCTTAGTTTAAGATCCATTCCGACCAATTTCTACTCCAATTCTGCAATCTTGTAAGAATTCTCTTATTGAGCATTGTTGCTATGTGTGAGATATGCCCCAAAAGGATTTTTCAATGCTAATAAACATTGGTTTCAAGCATGGGGCCTGAGAATATCAATGATTAATGGTACGTAGATTAGAAACTATTCATTGGTCTTAACTTCAACAGGGTGGTTAGGAGCACAATGTCAGTCCCGCATACAACAACTTCTATTCCTTCGATTTCCTAATGGACAAGCTCACGGATGTACTTCTCGTAACAATCCATACATTAGCTTTATTGTGGCTAAGATTATAGTCGAGGAATGAATTACATGTAGTTAGGAATCAGAGAAGAGACAACGGATGACCCCTTCCCCTTCCTCTACAACAAACCATAGATCTTCCAGGAGGCATAGTGATATAGGAAAATCTTGAGGCTTGATATTAATGGCAAGTGAGGTGATTGAGAATGAGAGACATAAAAAGTGGGGGGTTTAGCAAGATGGCTAAGAAGAGACAAATTAGTGTGAGAGATACTAACAAGGAGGGAGGTAGAATAGAGGCTATTGATAGTTGTCGCAAGAGTTTAGAGAGGGCAATTGAGAGGGCTAGGAGTGAGATGTGAGGAGAGAGTTACAGTGAAAAAAGGATGGTGAGGAGGCCATTCCAAATCAAAGTATTTGCTAAGGATATACGAATCCACAAACTAGAGAAACAACAAAATGACCCAACCAAACAGAATTTGATGTGAAGGAAGCAAATTTGGATGGAGAATAGGCTTACCTAGAATTCAAAGGAGCTTATTACTAGGTCAAGAATAAGAGAAATTAAGTGCACAAAATGGAAATCACCAACAAGAAGGGAAACAACTCCCTAGTAGTGCTGCATGTTTTTTATATAGATTCATGGATGCCTTCGTACGCTCAATATTTCCAATACCAAGGATGTTCATATACCAAGTAGTTTGATTGCACAAGTCAATATATGAGAATCTTATGCGCTACTTTGAAATGTCACTTTGGTTGTGCAGCATGCCACCAATTATACAGTGAAGGACTCTCATGATTGCCACTTCTCAGGAAGATTGAGTTGAAGGGTTTTGGTTATGAGTGAGATCCATCATGTTAGTATAAGCATTTGATTCCTCCACTATTCACCATAAAATTGACCTGCGTGGCATGGTACCTACATGGTACTCTACTTGATGTCAGAGCTTGAGTTTCATATCTGAGGGAGCTTCTGAGGTGACTCGCGAGCTTGCAGCTTGCCAAGTGCCTTGCATGTTGCGATGTCTTGTTTTATGTGTGGCCATCATATCAAGGTAGAAGGGGAAACCTCACACTACTGCACCCTCCATGGGGAATTACATGTTTATTAATTAAACTTATTAAACTTTTATATATTTATTATGTTTTCAAATATATAAATTATTATTATTTAAATTTATTTTAATCTGAAAGGTTTTTTTTTTTTTTTTTATAATCTATTAATAAAAGAAAATTACCATATAACATATGGAATTCAATCAATTTTTTTCTATATTTTATTACTTTTTAAAATGAAGTAACATAATGTTTTATTATTATTAGATTTAAAGAATGAATATAACAGAAATACATGATTTGATAAAAAATATTATAATTTATATTAATATTTTTGGAATGAAATGCAATTTATGAAGCACCTTAACTAGGTGATTTTGCTGTGTTTTTTATTAAAATTTGTAATATGACTATGGAATTATAATGTTTACTATATCATTTAGAGGTTATATTTTTAAGTTATTTAAATTGTATTTTTTAATTTAATTGATGAGGCGTAGATTAATTAGCTTGTGTGGGGTTCGGTCTCATTTAGTCATAGGTTTAAATTTTATGGGGAGGGGTTGAGGATGAAAACTACTTTTAGGGGATTTAAACCATCCTAAGAGGCATCCAAGTTCGACAGGCTTCACACAATCTTTGGTGATAGCATCACAATGGTGGACTTCACACAATCCTTGGTGATAACGTCACAATAATGAGCAGATAGTTTTTCCAACCAATATTACAGTTGGTCTTAGCCTAAGTTCCACTTAGTTTGAAAAAAAGTGTATTTTTTAATATAAACAAAAAAAATATTTTGAAAATTTATTAAATTTAAATAATTTAAAATTATAATTTTCAGATTTTTTTATATTAAAACAAACATGACAGTTGGTCTTCGGCTAAGTTTCACTTAATTCGAAAAAAATGTATTTTTTAATATAAAAAAAAAAAAATATTTTGAAAATTTATTAAATTTAATAATTTAAAATTATAATTTTCAGATTTTTTATATTAAAACAAACCTGAGCTACTATTTTCCGGGGAATGTCGTGTCTCCCGAAGACATTCTGGAGAGCTGAATTCTAAAAGCCTCTGCAGATGCGGACAAGGGGTTAACACAACAAATGCAAACCTAGCCATTTTGACGAGAGAAAAAGGGACCCTCCTCTCTGTACTACGTGTCTTCTCTATGACGGTAGAAACAGCAACCTTACCGTCTGTGGTACTCACATAAATGAGACTCTTGACTCGACTGACAACAACCCCTTGACCAATGGTACCTGGGAACGCAGAGCTGCAAGTCATTCTAGAGATGAGGGCATTACAAATTTGTCTGCATATTTTCCCCTTCTTAAATTCAGACCGTACGATTCAGATCTGCTCATGGGATATCTCGGGACAAGTCTTCCTCATATTCATAAACGTAATTTGATGGTTAATATAAATTCTAAACGTCGAATTTTGTGCCCTACATAAATATAATATAAATTTTGAATATATTTTTTAATTAATTTCCATTCGACAGTTTATAACATATATTTTTTTTTATTTAAACTTAAATTGATTTTCACTTAATCCACACTAATAATGTAAAGACCTTGAGACATTGTCACAACATAATCCATATAGAACAACAATGTAGCTACAAAATTCAAAATGTGAATGATATGTTTGTCCGTGGTAGACTAGGGCTTTACCTTCGGTTAGCTTTAGATTGATTTTGCAAGCTTTAGATTGATTTTGCAAGTCAACTTTATGTTCATTTTCTCTGTGTGGGCTTTGTTGATAACACCGCTAAAACTTTAGATTCAATTTAAAACATATAGGATAGGAAACATGGTGAGAATTTTATTGGTATTTATTTATTTATTTTTTTAATATAATATTAACAAAATAATTAATTTATATATTTAATAAATATAATAATTATCTAAATAACCATGGAAAAAATTTATTGATTTAATATACATTAATAAATCAAACAAATATTTTGTAATTTTTTATAATAAAACAAATTTTAAAATTTTAAAATTATTAATTATAAAATATAAAAAATAATTTATTGAAATCCATAAGTACAAATTAATATGTCTATACATTCATTATTATAATAAGAATTTAAAAATTAAAATTTTACAAAATTATTTTGGTTTCAAAATTAAGTTTTTACTTAATATAACAATGGAGTAAAAACTTAATTGTGAAACAAAAATAAATTTGTAAAGTTTTAATTTTTAAATTCTTATTATAATAATAAATATAGTAATTAGTATAATCACATGGTTAATATATGTTGATAAGCATATATCAAGGACATGTGTATATTTATATCAATATCAATATTAATATTAAGATTAATAATAATTAATATTAATATTAATATTAATTATTATATTATATACAAACCATAATATTAAACTAAAAAAATTAAATTTTAATTCATAAACTTAATATTAAACATTAGTATTAAATCTAATTTTGTAATGTTGCAATGTGACATTGAATAAATTGAAATGTAATGTAATATTGTGATAATGATAGTTACATTAATTGTCACAATTTGAAAAAGCTTGTCACAATACAATGTTGGATATATTATTTTACCATTCCAATGTCACAATATTAATCCCTAATATTAAACCCAATATTATAAGTGTTAATATTATAGACCCATATTATAATGCCAATATTAAAACCTACTATTGAACCCAATATTATAAACCCTAATTTTGTAATGTTGTAATGCGACGTTGAATAAATTTCAATATAATGTAACATTGCAACAATTATTGTCACATTATGATAATGTTTGTCACAATGCAGCAATGGATAGATTTCTTTACCAGCCCAAGGTCACAATATCAAACCCTAACATTAAACCCAATATTATAAACCCTTACATTATAAAACATAATATTATAAACCCAATATTAAACCCCAATATTAAACCAAATGTTATAAACCCAATGTTAAATCCTAATATGAAACCTAATATTATAAACCCTAATATTAAACGCAATATTAGAAACCCTAATATTATAAATCCAATATTAAAATCTAATATTAAACCCAATATTATAATATCATCATGGTTAACTATTTAAACAATGACAATCAACATTGAGTTCGTTTGTCTATGTTCACTAATGTGGTTGACTATGTTTGGCTATTAATATTAATCAATAATAATGACAAGAGATTATCCATGGATGAAGATGAGAAGTGTTGACTCTCAAACATACTCAACAACATTAGTAAATGTGGTTGATTGATTTTGTAATGTTGTAATGCGATGTTGAGTAAATTGCAATGTATTGTAACATAGCAACAATGATTGTCACATTGTAACAATGTTTGTGACAATGTGGCATTGGATAGATTTCTATACATTTCGACATCATGGTCACCATGGTCAACCATTGTCAACCATGGTCAACTTAAGCCATAATATTATAAACCGCATATATTAAACCCTAATTTTATAAGCCATAATATATATACACCCTAATTTATCTAAAACCTAATATTATGTCAATAGGGACACATGGTCAACCATCATCAACTATCATCACTATGGTTGACTATAGTTAACTATGACTGACTATAATTAACTATGGTAACCATGGTCAACGATTATTGACTGTTGTCACTCACTGCTTTTTCATCATTAGTGGCTTCAGAAGCCAAATAATAGTGATGCTTGATGCCAAATTTTTAGCCACAGAAGCCACCAAAATGATATGGGACCCTCCCCAATGCATAATGCTCGAAAAGATCTTTCTGAGGGTATATAGAAGTCCAAAAAAGGGTTCTTGGATCAGAAGTTAGGGCCTCTTGAAGAATCCCTCTAAAAAGCTCAAAAAACCCAAAAATGGCTAAGTCTGAGGGAAAAATCACATATCAGCGTCGGCGGGTCAAGGAACCACATTTATCGGTATCGACGGGATTTAAGTCCTGAAGACTACGTCCAGGGGGCACTTGTGATATGATGTAATATCGTCGAGGGCCGATTGCAATACGATGCAATATCACTGGGGGCCCAGAAATTCATTAATAAAGAAAATGGTTAAGGATCTCCTTCAAGCTGACTCATCTTCATCTGATGGGGGTGCACATGCGATGGTACAAGTGGCATGTGATCGGCCATTTGGGCTTGCCTTCCCTCCACATGCATATTAATGCCCCGCCAATGAAAAGACTCGATATTTACTCCTCTGATGTGACATTCCTCCTCAAGTACTCTGCGGATAAATACAAATCCTGGTACATGAATTGGCTTAGTTCGACAGTTTGGGTAATGAATTTGGGTGGTAAGGATTTTGGAAGCGGTTGGTGCTATGTCTATAGCGCCTCACTGGGGCTCTAGACTGGGGTGAGGAGGGTAGACGATGTTTGCAGTTGCTTGGCATGGGTTTACACCAGTCTCCTGGTATGCCCTTGGGACCTTGGCATGCAGACAGTCATGGTTTGGTTCTTATCCCTTGCTTCTATTAGAAGCAAACCTATTTCATTACTTCGCCAGTTCTCGGCTCCTCTCCTGCTTGTGTGGACCATTGTAGGTTTGTACCGGTATGTGGGCTTTCAATTAGTATTCGGTATCTTATGCTTTGAATGAGCGTGTATCTTTTGGCCTGAAGGAATTTTTAATCTCTTGGCCAACATTTGGGGTGGGGGTTCTGTTTATGTGAGGATTTGGGGTGGTGTCTCATAAGTGTTTCGCTTCAGCACTTGGTCTGGGAAAATGGGTGCCCCTCTCGCCTTCATGGTAGTGTTGTCGGGCTAGTGGTTCATCCCTTCTTGGGATAGTGAGTTCGTGGGTCTAGATTACATTGTTTCCTTTACAGGTTTTCGAAAGATTTCTTTGTGGGATCCCCCTACTGCAAGCCGCCACCCTCAGTGAACAACAAGATGTCTTGCCAGTAGGGCCACCCTCGTCATAAGTGGGGGTAGCAGGCCCAGGCTGGGCGACCTGAGCCAGGCCATCGTTCGTCCTCCGCTACCTCTTTTAGATAGGAAACAGAGGATGTTGAGGCTCTTCCCCCAACTAATTTTCCAAGCCCCGTGGTAACACCTGCCTCTATGGAATCGATTTCCGAGCAGTTGTAGCACATACAAATTAACATTGACATTTTACGGGACCACATGTATGAAGACTGTAATGAAATTATTGCCTATCTCACTAATATACAATGCAACCAAAATATCATTCTAGACTAGTTGGACAACCTTCGGCACAGTGAACGTCACACAAATGACCACCTCCACAGCTTAGAGGCACGGGTGGAACATATTGACTTCCACATTCATCACCGTGTTGGCTACCTTGCAGCTCCCCTTGTAATGTCCCCTCATCCCCCTCATTGATATGCTTCTATTAGTTCTCGTACCTTTTTGTGTCTCTCACAATATGTTAAGGCATCATAGCCATTCATAAATAATGTATGCAAAATGTCTCTCTTGGTATTCTGCAACCCTCATTCTAAAAAATTCTAGTCAGATTTAAGGAGTCGGGATTGTTGATAGCATTTTTGTACGCTATGCTATTTTGAACATCTAATGAAAGTCATTTTGAACGACAAAAAAAAACACTCAATTACTTTACCAGTAGTTTGCTTTTTGTTTAATAAATATTTGGTAGATATTTTTATCAAAAACTATGGTTGTTAACATATATATAAATAATTATTATTCACGATTAAATAAAAATTTAATAAATTATTTATATACTCAAAGTATACAATAATATTCATTAATATAAATAAATTAAATAACTAATACACAATTATAAGATGAGGGATTCAATCTAAACTCTACAAAGATATATACACTCTACTTCTCTCGATATGAATCTATGACTTATTATAAAGAAGCACGTGTTCTTAACTTTTGAGCTGATTCAAGTTATACAATATATTAGCAATGTGTCCATGAACATAAAACAATAATAAAAATTATATTACACACAAATATTTTCGTAATTCCAAATTATTAAGAAACCTCACTATCCATGGATATATCGATTTTATGTATAACTTAACCTTGATATCAAACTTAAATTATCATTATTATTATTATTAATATAAATATTTTAGATTTTAAAAATTTTCCAATTATATTTTTCTCAAATTTTCCCAAATCTTGAAAAAAATAAAAAAATTATCTAACCAAAAATAATTTCTCAAAAACATGCTAAACATAAAATAATTAAATAACAATATTGCTCCTCTACAAAAACATTAATATTACCCCTCTATAAACTACTTATAAAGCATAATTAAATATAAAAAAAAACCTTGACACATTGACACTAAATATCAATAATAACAATGTATAAATAACTTTTAATTTAGAAGCCGGAGAACCCACAGTAATAACCATTTTTCATCAACGTTTCAAATCCCAACAGGGATCCATCATCAAGACATTCTTGAATGATGATAGTAGAGGAGCTTTAATAAGGGTATTAAATAGTTTATAATAGTATGAAGTGGGAAGATTAAATGAATGTCGACTGTTTGTTTTAATTATTTTTATTTATTACTTATTTTTTAATTAATTTTAAGAATTTTAAGGTATTTTTCAAATAGATCAAAATAATAATTAATCAAAATTATTATTATAACAAGTATTTATTATTTGAGTTAATATTCAACATATATTAATAATAATATGTAAATTTTTTAATTTGTCATTATTATTATTAAAAATAGTATTTAGTGTATTAATATTATTAAATATTAAATATTTAAATTTTAAATTTTAAATATTAATATTAATAATAATATTAAACTTAATAATAATGTTAATGTTAATGTATCAATAATAATTAATAACTAATAAATAATAATAATAATAATAAATAATGATAATATTAATGCATTAATAATAAATGATAATTAATAACTAATAATTATTAATATATAATAATTAATAATTAATAATTATTAATTATAACTAATAAATATTAATAATATTAATGTTAAAGAATTAATAATAATTAATAATTAATCACTATTAATAATATCAATGTTATTAATATCAATGTTAATGTGTTAATAATAATTAATAACTAATATTTATTAATAATATTAATTTTTGTGTGTTAATAATAACACGCTATCTTATTTGGCATTTACATCGATAAACTCGAAGGCTATTTAGAGGAAGCAGGATGTGATGGCACAATCTTAGCTAGGATAGACATCGTCCTTCTTCTCTATGGTGACGATATTGTTCTTTTCGCAAGGTGCCCTTTTGATCTTGATAAGCAACTAAGGCTTCTTAAGGATTTCTGCTCTACCATGGGTATGACTATTAACAATGACAAAACAAAAGTTATGATTATCAAATCCAAGAAGGACACTTACACTTATTTTATGTATGACAATAATAACTTGGAGGAAGTGTATTCTTACAAGTACCTAGGAATTGATATTCATCACAAGCTCAACTGGAACCATAGCATTGAGAAAAGGATTAATGGGGGGTGGAAAGCTTATTTTGGTCTTGAAAATAATTGTAAAACATCAAACCTCTTAATGTGGGATAAAAAGAAGTTCCTCTTTGAAACTTTAGTCACTCCTGTTATCTTATATGGCTGTGAGGTTTGGGGTTTCAGCATCTCCAAAGAATCATGGAGAAAGATTGAGCAAATCCAGAAGCGTTTTATAACTTATAACCTGAAAATTAAAATTAATACACCGTATCCTATTCTCCTTATAGAAGCGGGTTTTTCCCCTATTGAGAGCCTAGCTATGATTAGGTTTCTGTTGTACAAGCACAAACTCAATAACATAGATGATCATAGACTTCCTAAGCTAGCTTTAAATTCCATCCAAAACCACTTAAGGCTCAATCAGGGGTGGCATAAAGACACAAGGGCCTGGTTAAACTATTGCGAGATCAACGAGAACAATGCATTACAAAACATAAATAACATTAAAGATATTGTTACTTCTAAGTTCAAAGAAAAAAAGTGGTGTGAGAAAGATTTAGCGACTAAAAGAAAATTAAGTTATTATAAGAACGTCATCAACCCCACCCTAGAAGATCAAAAGTATCTCTCTATTTTAACTAGCTCAAAGAAGAAAATTAATATAGCAAAGATTAGAACGAATTCTCATGAGCTCCATAGTGAAAAAGGTCGTTGGGAAGTTCCTAAAATGCCATGGATGGAAAGGATCTGCCATATATGTGAGAATAGGAACATCGAGGATGAAAACCACTTCCTCTTAGACTGCCCCGCGTACAACCACATTAGATCTCAGTTTCACAATCTTTGTTACAATACTGACCTTCCTAGCCTTTTACAATGTCAAAATTATAGTGAGCTCGGGAGGCTTCTCTCCAAGCTTTTTGAGCATAGGAATAAAATCTTAAATCAAAATAAATAATTTTTTTCTTTAGGTCTGATAGACCAATGTTTGGTCTCATCCGACGTTAACCATCATCATCATCAATAATTAGTAATTAATAACTTACAATATTAATTTTAATGTATTAATAATAATTAATAATTAATAACCAATAACTAATAATAATTAATAATAAAATAATGTTATTGTATTAATAATAATAATTAATAATTAATAACTAATAATTAATAATAATATTAATGTTCTAATTTATACCTAATAGAGAAGCAACAAACTACTAAATGCTCGAAAAGGAAAGAGAAACTTATCTGCTGAGCTGTATACCTGAGATGTATTGGCGCTCTTAATTTCTTTGATTAAGGGAAGACAACTTCCACTAATCTCAATACCATTATCCCAGTTGAGATTATGTGGATGTTTGCTAATTTCAAGAGCTTCTCTGATCTTTTGCCTGTGATGTTTATCTTCATGTGCGATAATTGAAGCATTTTCCAAGCAGACATGGTGCTTGGTTTTTGAGGAATGCTCTGCAAGGGCCGAAGTTCGAGACCTTTCATTCTTAATATCAGTTCCATGTTCCTTGAGTCTAGTCTGCAAGGATCAACCTGTTTCACCAATGTAACTTTTTCCACATGAGCAATCTATTTTATAGACTCCCTTAAGTTGATGTCTATTAATATTATCCTTGACAGACCTCATACCTTGCCTAATAGTTCTAGGTTCTGAGAATTGCGTGATTATGTTTTTATCTCCAAGGATTTTTGCAATTTTATCAGTCACTCCTTAAATATAAGGAAGAAAAACCCTCCCACACTGAGATTGGTCTTGATCCTTAGGCTTACGAGATAACACCTTTCTTTCAGCTTTCTTTATAACTACTTTAATTTCTTTTTCATTGTAGCCTATACCTTTAAAAGCTAAGACTAAATGCTTCTTTTCTTCATCCAAATGCTCAAAGTCAGAAATTCGAAGGGCTCTGATGGCGAGAGTGTTTAGAACACCAAACTTCTGGGCTAGGTGATGGTGGGAATTAGCGTGGAGGTAGTTTTCTGTGTGGGTTGACTTCCTGAAAACCTTATGTCCCAAAGAGCCATCCTTCTTTCTGATGATGAGCACATCTAAAAATGGGATGCTCATGTTTTCTTCAAGCTCCATAGTGAATTTTATCTTTGGAGAGATAGAGTTAAGATGAATAAAAAACTTGTCAAGCTCTGTTTTACCATGAGTCCATTTTATATTGGTATCATCAACGAATCGCTTCCACCAAGCTGGCTTCAAAGGCTATGATTCAAGGGCTTTCTTTTCAAAGTATTCCATGTATAAGTTGGCCACAATTGGTGAAAGGGGTGATCACATTGCCACCCCAGATGTCTGCTCATAATATTCTCCTTGGAAGGTGAAAACAGTTGATCATAAACAGATTTCAGCCAGTTTTGTTGTTCCTGGATCAGTAACATCTTTTATAACCTGAATGGCTTCATCAAGAGGGATCTTGGTGAATAAGGATACTATGTCAAAGCTAACAAGGATGTCATCAGGGTCTAACCTCTCATTTTTAATAAGGTTCACAAAGTCATGAGAGTCCTTAATGAAAGAATCAGTATTCCCAACAAGGGGTCTAAGGATTTTAGCAACATACTTAGCGAGCTCATAGGTAGGGGAGCCAATGGTATTGACTATTGGTCTAAGAGGAACACCCTCTTTATGGATCTTGGGTAAACCATAAATTCTTGGGATGGTTTCACAAGAAGGAATTAATTTCTTCTTTAACTTATCCTCAAGGTTGGAATCTGCAATTGTCTTTCTTACTTCTTTCATAATCTTGGGAATGGGATTATTGTTCAGCTTCTTGTAACTTCCACATCTAAGGTGTTCATTCATTTTACTAACATAGTCTTCTTTATCCAAGATCACCGCTGCCCCTCCCTTATCTGCCTTAAGAACCACAATTTTATCATTGTTTCGTAAGGATTTAAAGGCAATTTGTTCTTCTTTTCTTAGGTTACTTTTGGGAGCTTTGGCTTTTCTCAAAATGAGGGAAAAATCCTATCTTAGGGTTTCCTTCTCTTCCAACGAAAGATTATTAATCCCATCCTCTATGCTACAAATCATATTCTCAATAGGAAGGTTTTTAGGAGCAATTGTGAACCCTAAACCTTTGTTAAATGAGTCAGCTTGAGTCAGCTTCTGGTTTTGGTCTTTTACCATATCCCTAGCCCATACCATAATAACGACTCATTCCTAGAGAGACTTAACGAAAATTTGGAAAGGAGGTTTCACTATCAGATCCTGGGTTTGGCTTTCATTTACACTTCTAATAGCCCTTGGATAAAATCACTTCATGATTAAAAGTAGGTCCAATCAAACGGCGGATGGGAAAATGCTTCCCTTTATTCCCCAATACCATCCTTCTCCAACCAAAAAATGTATTGATCTACAGAGGAATTTTTTTGTTATGTGAAAAAGCGATCCCATACACCTTCCAGTAAGATACGTATTGGGTGCAAAAAAACAACCCGTCTCCCACCTCCCAAGGACAGAAAAAATTGCAACCCAAAAAAAAAAAATAAGAAACACCACCAACCAGACCTTCAACATCAATAAAATATAAGGTATCACGAAACTAGAAAGATTTTTGGACACAGAAGCATTGTTTTGCAGTCTGAATGCCTAGATCCAGAGTGAAAATGATAGATCTAACCCACACGAGGGCTTAGAGCCCGTGATAACAAAAAAAGAAGAAGCCAGATTTGCAGAAAAGCACATTGTGAGAGGCTCCTATCTCCTTACATTATAAGAGAAAAACCATAGCATCAGGAGATCTATGGAATGGAGATGTGTTTGGTATTTTGTGCAAGAGGTTCATCGCTTGAAGGAGATCATCCACCATCGCCTCTCTAGAACTGATCTCCAAAGGTCGAAAATTGTTGAATGAAGTGAAAAAAATAGGAGTTTTGTGGCAAAAAAGCATGTAGCACAGAAAACTCCAACACTTCTCGTTAGAACCATGCAACTTTCAAGATTGAAACTTTGATAAAAAAATATTTTTATATATTTATGAACTTAACATTTTTCATTGACATATGATTTAGCTTCTAATGTGATTTGTATAACATTGATTATAAAGGTTAGGAAAAGTGTTCTACTAAGTTTTAATATGTTTATTGTTTAAATTTATTAATTATTTCATTATTATTTAAATTTATTTTACTATGATATGTATATTATAAAAATATATTATAATTTTTGTTTGGAAAAAAATGTTTATAATTTTATTAATAAAAATAGAATTATATGAGGAAAAATTTGAATTAAATTGATTTATTATTTCTCTTAATTTTTTTTATCACTTTCTAATTGAGTAGAAATTATGTTTTATTATTTTGTTGATAAGTATGTTTATTTCATAATAGGCTTTCCAGAATTTTAATTTAATTACCAATACTTATGAGGTGGATGATATAGATTTGATCTTCATGGAGTATGTCAGAATATTGTAAGATTCACAAATCAAGGATCAATTTTTATCATTAAGTTAGTTATGATCCTCTAAGAGATTGATCTCAAATTAAATAATTAAAGAAAATTTGATATCAACACTTGTCATATTGAACATGTGATATTGATAAGCCATGATATTATAACAAAAGCTATATACAAGTTAAAAAATTTCATGGTAAAGTGGGATGAATCTTCATGTTAGAAATATTGTTTAACTCATATTTTAGTTATTTTTATAATTAATAATAATCAAAGTTTAAGATAAAGTTATAATTCAACTATTTTTTAATGGATTTTTATTTTTTATTTTTATTTTTTAATCTATGATTTTTTAATGCATTCCTGGGGTAAGTTTTGTTTCGCATATGAATAATTTTATTTAATTTATTTTTTCATCTAACATTTCATTTTATATACCACTACAACATCTCCCCATACTTAAAAATTTATGATGCATCTCAAGGAAAAACATATAATGTTAGCTATTAACTCTACAGAGTATACATACCAAAAGAAAAAAAAAACCATATATACATACATAAGTAAAGAATCATTAAAAATGCACTTGCATGTTTAGAAAATTACATGATGCATCAATATAAATTAAATGGCTAATAGACATCAACTCATGATAAGCATGCACTTTCTTCATTATACATCTCTTATTAAAATTTAAAAAATCATTAAAAATATATAGTTAAAAAAATATGTAACAAGGTTGTTAGACATTAATCATGGAGATTTATTCTCAACTTTACAATAAAGATTATTAATATGTAAATAGATATTGTTGCAACATCATGTATCAATCAATATCATAAATTATCAGTAACACATGTTTAAAAAATCAACCATCACTTATTTTCTATAACACAACCTCATATCACTGACATTTTTAATTAATCAATTTAATTTGATTTAAAATAAAAATAAAACATAAACGATTTAAAAATAAATCATAAATCCCAATCTTTTATTTATAAATAAATACAAATATTTAGCCAAATCTAATTCCTATTATTCATCTTAATATCATTGATAATTAAAATTTTGAAAATTCTTTTCCAGATAAACAACTCTATCAAAATAAAAAGAACATAGCTATCATCATTTTAAAAAAAAAATGCCCTGTTTTCTATGGGAACGAAGAAGAGACGGTGGGCTGTTCAGATTTTACACAATTAAGCATGTCAACAACCACGTTCATCGGCGACCTGATATTGGGAGCAGATCGACTACAAAGCGTGGCAATCTCCATTATCGTCACTATTTTATCCTTCACGTTATCATAATCACTGCTACTTTTCAAACCCTCGTCAATTATTTCATCAATTCTCCCTTCCTACGTCATCTTCGCAGCCCATGAGGTGATATGCACAAATTCTTCATCGTCCTCTTCTACCGCTGGAGGCTTTCCGCTTACCATTTCAAATAACACGTCTTGCTTTGTTGACATACACTTCTTGCTTTGTTGATGCTCACTCCATACCCACATTTTGCACAAAACATTAATCTTCGGAGTTTATGACTATTCACATCAAATGGAATATGATTTACTAGCATAATAATAACAATAACGCGTGGATTCATTCAGCTTTGTAAACAGAAAACAAATGGAGATTTAGTACCCGGCGCAATGTAGCCAAGAGTCCCTCCAAAAAGAGAACTAGATTCAGATTCCACTGATGGATTTTTCAGTAGCCTGGCAAGTCCAAAATTTGCGATGTGTGCTACATATTCATCATCCAGCAATATGTTGGCAGACTTTTTGTCGCAGTGAATTATTGGAGGTTCGCAGTCGTGGTGTAGATATTTGAGTCCCTCTGCCACGCCCACTGCAATGTTGTACCAAGTCCCCCAGTCCAGCCTCTGATTAGGACGTTTCGATGCTCCGCCCAGATATTCCCACAACGATCCATTGACCATGTAGTCACACAAAAGAACTATTTCCTCATTCATTCCATCATGCTCTCTTATCAGGTCCCGATGACGCAGGATGTTTCTGTGGGCGTGCAGCAAGGATTGTTGAAAATATAATTTCAACTGCGATCGCCGATATCGCATCGGCAAAATGAAGTGAAGGAATTATAAAGGAGCCTTTGTGTTTGCGATAAGCGATCGCCGATATCGCATCGGCAAAGTCGAAGTGAAGAAATCATAAAGAAGCTTTTGTGCTTCCGACGAGCGATCGCCGATATCACATATCGGCAAGTCGGCATATCGGCGGGTTGGAGTATCGGAGGCAGGCAGCAGCAGCGATATGAAATATCGCCGATATCGCATCGGCGAAGTCGCAGCGGAGGACTTACAAGTGGTTTTGTTTTTGTGCGATGAGCGATCGCCGATATCGCATCGGCACATCGCTATCGGCAATGTCATAGGGTCGGCATCTTTGACATGAGTAAAGTTGCGATGCGATGCAAATAAAGTCAATGGTTAAAGTACAAGTCTGCAACAAATAAATTTGACGTGAAGTAAAAGTTCCTTTACCGTCAGTAAATGTCAGTAAAACAGTAAATGCAATTTACTGTAGGTTGGTAAGTTTTGGTGAAGTTTTTAATGTTATTTCAGCGGGAGTATGGGCACAAGTAAAGGCTGATAAAAAAATTTAATTTTATTGTTTTTTATTTTTTACGGAAGCATGGCAAGTGGAAACGTATGTAAGTCCTTTTGTTTTATTGCCATGAATATACATGTAATGTTTTTGTGTGTGTATTGTAAGGTAGAAGAGGTATGGTAATGCACAGCAGTGCGATGTAATGAAATTGAAGGGTGAATGCACAGCAGTGCACAAATGTATTTGGTAATGTTTTGTGAGGCATTGTAAAACAGAGTGGTGAAGCGAAAACCATGTGTGGTTTTGCATAAAGATAATGGTGGAGCGAGTTTTTGTAACTCTGTAAGTTTTGTTTTTACAACAGCATGTAAAAGTGTTTCACACCAGTGAATGTAAATTTTGTTTTACAGCAGTAAGCTCATGTAAACTTTTGTTACAGCAGTAAGTTGTTTTTCACAGCAGTGAATATGAAAACAATTTTACATTGGTAAATCCCTCTCAGTAAAAGAGGATGTATCAGTTCTTGTTTTAATGAATAGAAATCTTTTATGGTGGTGAAATACTCTAGTTCTCTGAGTGAATTTTTTTTTAAGTCTTCTTGCATAAAAGATCCTGGAGAAAAGTAAAAACAGAGCATTGCCTCTGTGTGTTTGAATATTTGGTTTTTGGTATTTTCCCCATTCAAAAAGAAAAATACCCAACAGTGGTATCAGAGCAGGCTTAGGCTCTTGAAGGTGTTCAAGAAGCTGAAGGGAGAAGGTTGTTGCTGCAGCAAAACTTCTCAGGCAGACAGAAGACTCAGACATCAAAGGATTCAGGTATTTCAAAAAAAAATATTTGTGTTGCTGAAGAAACAGTCAGTTGTTTTTAAACATACACAGTCAAGGAATGGCCAGCACCAGCACCAACAATAGCATGGGTATGCAGCTCCCACTATTTGATGGCAAAAACTATGACTATTGGACAATAACAATGAAAGCCTTGTTTGCTTCCCAAAATTTATGGGAACTAGTTGAAGATGGGTTTGAAAAACCAGCAAATGATGATGAGTTTAATAGCTTAACTCAGGCAGCGAAAGAGCTGTTGAAGAACTATAAGAAGGAGGATGCTAAGGCCCTCTACTTTTTGTATCGAGCAGTGGATGAGAGTGTGTTTCCAAGGATAGCAGCAGCTAAGACATCCAGAGAAGCATGGGAAACTCTCAAGGCAGCCTATCAAGGCATGGAGAAAGTGAAGACAACAAAACCTCAGTTCATTAAGGAGAAAGCTTGTGATGAAAGCTTAGAGAAAACAGTAAAAGTTAAAAACTGTTTGTCTCATGATGAAGGTGATGAGGAGATGGCTGAAGTACATCCCCAAACAGCAGTGCCAACGCAAGGGCAGCAAGAGACACCCTTGAGGAGAAATGAAGAAAAGGCAACAAATGAAGGTATGAATTCTTTGTTTGCTTTATCTAGTCATGTTGATGACCGTGTTCATTTCAAAAATGGAGTTAAAGATAGGAAATGGACAGAACCCATGAATGGGAGAAAGGAATTGAAATTCCTTGAAGATCTATTTAAAGAATATAGAGTTCGATATGTAACTCTTGCCAAGATGGCTGAGATGGGCTTCACAGCCAAAACCCTTGTCAATATGACAGAGGAAGAAATTGAAGATTTGATGAAGACCCTGGTAGAACTCTATCGAATGAATCTTCTTATAGGGGAGAGATATGAAATTAAATCTCCCATGAGAGCAGAGAAAGAGCAGGTTGCTGATATTCTGACCAAACCATTGGATCAGAAAAGTTTCGAATCTTTGATGAAGTGTCTAGGTAGGACTGATAACCCAACAGCGCTCAAATGTAAAGTGCAGCAGCGCAATAAGGAGTATGCAGAGCATGGAGACCCTCACAGCAGTGAGAAGACAGAACATAAAACAACAGTTTAAAATTTTTTTGGAGCACATGGATTAGAATGAACAGCAGTTTGAAATTTCTTTTGTGGTGCACATGCATTGAAATGCATAGCAATGGAAGGCAGTTTCCTTCTATGTAATGTGATAGAGCATACTCACAGCAGATGAAATGTTTTGTATTGGGAATGAAAATGCAAAGCAATGAGAAGAAAATGAGAAGAAGGCAAAACGCAGCAGAGCGTAAATGCCCAGTGGCTGAGAATGCAATAAAATTTCTCACACAGCAGTAAAAAAAATGTAATGTTTTTCTTCATATGCAATGCAGCATGCAAAGAAATGCGTAAAGAAAAACAGGGACAGCAGATTTTTAATGCACACTGGATGTATAAGAATGTGTGTGGCAGCAAAAAAAATGAAAGGGTGTAAAAGGAAAAGGCAGCAGCCCGTGTTATTTTCTGTTGTGTGGAGAATACAGCGCAAAACAACGTGAGGATGATTTCTCTCTCTATGTGCAAGTAATGGAGAGTAAAGAGTTAGTGTATGAGCACACAGCAATATGATGAAACAAAAAGCAGCCACAGTGCAAATTGCAGAGGCAACGCAACAGCAAATAAAAACCCAGGGATGACAGTCCATGGTTATGGGTATGGACAGCAGTGAATATGAAAAATGCAGCAGCAGGAAGTTATGGACAGCAGCATGATGGCAAGAAGGAGAAGCACACAACAATGCAAATAAAAAAAATGCAGCAGCAAGAAGTCTTGAACAACAGCACATGCAAAAGAAATTTTCCTTACAGCAGTAAAGGTAAATGTAATGAATTGAATTGAAATGCAATATATGCAACAGCAGTGAGTGTAAGAAATGTTTACACACAGCAGTGTAAATTTGTAAATTGGGACAGCGTAATTGTTCCAAGAAAGACAGAGTATTTTGTCTTTGAAAAGTGCAGAAGCAGTGCAAGTGTAGACACAGCAGTGTGAGGTAGACACAGTAAAGAAGATGGCACAACAGTGCAGCAGAGAATATGCAGCAGCATAAAAGAACATCGTAATGAGTTTGCACACAAAACAGTGCAATGGTTGTTTGTTTTGGAACTGCATTTGAAGCAGTCATTTGGTGAAACCCTCTATTGAAGAGGAAGGTGCTTTTAAGCACATTGTCATTAGTGAATCCCTCTGTAATGAGGAAGGTGCTCTTAAGCACAGTTACATTGGTGAATCCCTCTGTTCAGAGGAAGATGCTCTCTAGCATAGATTGGTAGATCCCTCTGTCATGAGGAAGGTGCTCTTAAGCACAGTCACATGGTGAATCCCTCTGTCATGAGGAAGGTGCTCTTAAGCACAGTATCAGGTGAATCCCTCTATTAAGAGGAAGACAACTTTGTTTTTTTATGAACTGCAGCAGAAGCAGTTGGTGAACCCCTCTATGTGAGGAAGATATTCTTGTAACAGCAGTTAGTGAATCCCTCCAAGTGAGGAAGTGTTTGGGTATGATTGAATGCCCAGCAGTTGAAATTAAATGGGAGTGTTGAAAATATAATTTCAACTGCGATCGCCGATATCGCATCGGCAAAATGAAGTGAAGGAATTATAAAGGAGCCTTTGTGTTTGCGATAAGCGATCGCCGATATCGTATCGGCAAAGTCGAAGTGAAGAAATCATAAAGAAGCTTTTGTGCTTCCGACGAGCGATCGCCGATATCGCATATCGGCAAGTCGGCATATCGGCGGGTTGGAGTATCGGAGGCAGGCAGCAGCAGCGATATGAAATATCGCCGATATCGCATCGGCGAAGTCGCAGCGGAGGACTTACAAGTGGTTTTGTTTTTGTGCGATGAGCGATCGCCGATATCGCATCGGCACATCGCTATCGGCAATGTCATAGGGTCGGCATCTTTGACATGAGTAAAGTTGCGATGCGATGCAAATAAAGTCAATGGTTAAAGTACAAGTCTGCAGCAAATAAATTTGACGTGAAGTAAAAGTTCCTTTACCGTCAGTAAATGTCAGTAAAACAGTAAATGCAATTTACTGTAGGTTGGTAAGTTTTGGTGAAGTTTTTAATGTTATTTCAGCGGGAGTATGGGCACAAGTAAAGGCTGATAAAAACATTTAATTTTATTGTTTTTTATTTTTTACGGAAGCATGGCAAGTGGAAACGTATGTAAGTCCTTTTGTTTTATTGCCATGAATATATATGTAATGTTTTCTTGTGTGTGTATTGTAAGGTAGAAGAGGTATGGTAATGCACAGCAGTGCGATGTAATGAAATTGAAGGGTGAATGCACAGCAGTGCACAAATGTATTTGGTAATGTTTTGTGAGGCATTGTAAAACAGAGTGGTGAAGCGAAAACCATGTGTGGTTTTGCATAAAGATAATGGTGGAGCGAGTTTTTGTAACTCTGTAAGTTTTGTTTTTACAGCAGCATGTAAAAGTGTTTCACACCAGTGAATGTAAATTTTGTTTTACAGCAGTAAGCTCATGTAAACTTTTGTTACAGCAGTAAGTTGTTTTTCACAGCAGTGAATATAAAAACAATTTTACATTGGTAAATCCCTCTCAGTAAAAGAGGATGCATCAGTTCTTGTTTTAATGAATAGAAATCTTTTATGGTGGTGAAATACTCTAGTTCTCTGAGTGAATTTTTTTTTAAGTCTTCTTGCATAAAAGATCCTGGAGAAAAGTAAAAACAGAGCATTGCCTCTGTGTGTTTGAATATTTGGTTTTTGGTATTTTCCCCATTCAAAAAGAAAAATACCCAACAAGGATTCGATCTCGTGCGTCAGACTGTGATATGCATTATCGTCCATGCCATGATTTGCTACTTTTAAGCACTTGGCCGCAAGGATTTTGTCTCGTCCTGGAATAGCTACCTTGTACACCATCCCGGATGTGCTAGAGCCGATGACGTAATCATCACTGAAGTTCTCAGTGGCCTCTACTATATCTTTGTATTCGATTATACCTCGCCCATCTGCCAAATTAATACCCACTGTAGCATCTTCATTGTTGTGTCGCTCCTTCCTCGACCTTGATATTTTTATCATGTACATCAACGCAAGGCTGAAAATGATTATGGTCCCAAAACAGGCGATGGTAATCCCCGCCACCGCCACAGAGCTTATTCTTTTCTTATTACGTGCAACTTCTACATTGGAACAATTCTTGGTTGTCAGAGGACAACAGAGACCTGGATTTCCCTCAAATGCATTCTGCGGACCTTGTAAAAATTTCCTCAATGAAGGAATGCTCCCTAAAAAAAGGTTGAAAGAGAAATTGAAACGATCCAGGCTCCTCCTGTCTAGGAAAGACTGAGGAATCTGACTGGAGAGCTGGTTATGGAAGACGTCCAAGGATTCAAGTAACGTCAAGCTTCCAATCTGAGGAGGAAGAGATCCTGAAAGATTGTTCCAGCTTAAATCTAACCCATATATGAGAGTGTCTGCTAGCATTCCCAACTCCAAAGGAATGGTCATGCTCAGTTTATTTCTAGACAGGTATAGCTCACCTAATTGTCCCCAATTCCCCAATGAACGGGGGATCCTTCCTGTCAGTGAGTTTACGCTCAAATTTAATTTCTCCAACATATGAAGGTGACCAACTGCTGCCGGTATGCTGCCTTCCAACGAGTTTGCACTGAGATTTAAAACCTCTAAATTAATTAAATTTCCTATTTCTGGAGGAATTGTTCCAGTGAGAATATTGCGGCTCAGATCCAGCTTTCCCAGTTTTCTCAAGTCTGCTATTTTAGCAGGAATGACGCCGCAGAGATTATTGTCCACCAGCAAAAGATTAGTATGGGAACTAAATAACGAATAAATACTTAAAAAATGGTAAAACTTGATGCCCAAGAAAACATACTTCTGGCCATTGATGTTACTTTTGCTGCAAACCAAACTTTCCTCTGGCGAACCCACCTTGAAATCACTGCGTCATCTATATGTCCACCTGTAAGAAGAGATTGAAGGCTATCCCTTCGTGGGCACCTCACATTCGTATCATAATATAAAATCTGAGCATCTGGATACCATTGCGGCCTCTTTTTACAAACATTCCTATCAAAATAAAATATTGTCTTACAGTCTAAATTTACCTATGTGAACCCAGGCGTGGAACAATCGATGGAATAGAGTAAAAACACAAAGATTATACACTAACACGAAACGGATGAGATGGTAGCTATTGACAAATTAGATGTAGTACTGACAACTTCACGCGCTTGCTCTTTTCGTCTACGCTTATTCGAAAAACTTGCAATTGCGGGCAGATCGTTCCCCAATCTTGTTTGGCACTTCCAAACTCTGCTTATCCCAACTCTGCTTATTCAAGTTGATGTTGTAAGATTGAATGGGATTGAGTTAATGAACGTGGGACCAAACTGAAGTACTTATAGCCAAGCTTCCATTACGCTTATGATGGCTATGTGTCAAGTGTTCCACAGATCATTGTAGAGAACTACAGAAATGGACCACTCCATGGGCTCCCAACAGGAAATTAATTTAACTACAGTTAATTCCGTAATTTAAAGAAATGACTGCAGTTGATTTCAGTAAATCAAAAAAATAACTACCGTTGTTTCTAAATTATTAGCCGGCAGTTGAAGAGCCGTTAATAGTTGAAAAGGGAACTTACATAGTAAGGTTCTCCATCTGTCCTATGGAAGAGGGTATACTTCCATGGAAGAGGGTATGCTTCCATGGATTTTATTATGAGAAATCTCAAAGTAAGTCAACTTGGAGAGCTTAGAGATGTTATTCGGTATGAAGCCCGTGAAGAGGTTGTTCTGCAGGCGGACGCATTGTAGTGAGATGCAGTCTTGTAGAAGGCCTGTGACGTTCCCCTCCCGCCGATTGTCGAAGATGGCAAGCTGGGTCAACGACCTACCGTTGCACAACCCCGAAGGAATGGATCCATTCAGTCTGCTGGAAAATGATTCCAGGTACTCCAGGTTGTTGAAGCTGCCAAGTCCGGAAGGCAGCGGACCTTCGAAGTTGTTATAGTACAGATACAACTCTGTCAGATTGGGAAGAACCAGAAACGGGAAATGGAATGGGAAATGAGAACGGTACGAGAAACGAAGTTTGGAAGTTTCGCATATAAGAAATGAGGAGAGAGAAAAACACCATATTAAAGGTGAACAATATAAACAAAGCATTAATCATAAACCTGCAATGTTTCTGCTCATGAAATTGTAAAAAAACAATTGTAAATACTAATTTAGTTTTAAGAAAGAAGTGATAATTTTGTAGATCCAAAAATTTAGCCATCATTAATTCCAAGAAAATAGCAAACATTGATAAGAATAAGAGATTTGAAATATAAATAATTAAATTTGTTCTTTCGAATATATATGCATCTCTAAAGTCACTTCCAACAATTCATATCAAAATGCAAGTAAACCTAATAATCTAGATTTTGAAGCTCATTTTCTAGAATAGTTGTTGAGCTTGAGCCAATTCCAAAAGAATTATTTTGGTCAATAGACTTCATGGTATCATCAAGCATGTCTTCAGCATTGTCTTGTAGCACCTCAAGTGGAAGCTCATCATTTTCGTCATCTTGTGAACCACCATAATCCCACATTCTCGTGGGTCCAGTTTTGTATTCTAGTTGTTGTCGAGATAACAAACGTAGACTTGAGTGTACAAACACCAAATCTTGTGCCATTTTTGTCCCTAGGTGATTCCTCTTCGTTGAATGGATGAAAGCATATTCACTCCAATTTCTTTCACATGCAGAGGAACTAGTCACCTGTAAAATAAAATTAAAATTATGTTAGTCATAGTCAATCAATAAATCTTATAAGATAAATAATCTAAAATGAGCTTTATAATTAATTGTTTAAACAATAAATCAATACATTAAAGGTATTTGTTATTAAGAATACCTTTGAAAGCAAACGGATAGCCAAACGATGAAGCAAGGGGGTCCCTGTACCATATTGTATCCAGAAGTCGATGGGTCCAAGTTGTTGTCTGTTGTATGCACAATATTCATTTGCAAAGTGGTCTTCTGATCTCAAATACTTTCCTAACTCAAACCGTAAAGCAATGCGATCCTGACAATTGTAACACCTACTTATAAAAGTGTTCCAGTTTTGCATAACCTCTACATCTGATGATGGTTTCTTATGAAACCACTTAAGATTGAGTAAAAATGCAATTGAATGAAGAGGGTTATGGAGTATTTTCCACCTTGTCAGAATAAGTTCCCACACTTCATTTCTGGTGTCTTTGTCAATCTTAGAATTTTCATCTTCTATTATGTCATGAATCTTCTCTCTCATTTGATCCATGCTCTCAAAGACATCCCCTAAGCATAGTTGATCACTATCAAATATGCGAAGGGTGGAAACAATAGGTGTCATAAGGGTGACAATATCCTCCACTCTCCTCCAAAAATTCTCTGAAGAAAGATCGATAATAATGTCCTCAACTTTTAGGCCATCCCCAGTATGAGAACCCTTCCACCTTTGCCAATCAATTGATACCACCATCTCTCTCAAAGATTGATGCATTTTAATAAGGCGTTGAAGCATAATGAAAGCAGATGCAAATCTAGTCTCGGCACATCGAATAAGCTGAAGTTTTGCATATTTCCTATAAATTGCTATGGATGCTGCATGATTAATAATAAAGTGTTGTAGCATCTTTGCTTCAGTTATAGTTTTATCAACCCATGCAATGTTATTAATATCTTTCAGGAGCAAATTCAAGCAGTGCACAGAGCAAGGAGTCCAAAAAATTGTTGGATATTCATCCTCAATCAACCCACCAGCAAGGATATTGTTTGAGGCACTATCTGTAACAATTTGGACCACGTTTTCTCTACCAACCTCCTCTATTGCCTCTTTGAGGAGACCTATTAGATATGGACCATCTTTTGTCTTTCCTGTAGTATCATAGGATTTTAAAAACATAACTCCTTTTGGGCTAGAAACCAAAATATTGATAAGGGGACGATGGTTAACATCTGTCCAACCATCTGAGACAATGGAGACCCCAGATTCCTTCCAACTATCTTTAATGTCTTGAAGTCTAGCTTCAACCCGAGCCCTCTCTTCAGATAACACGGTTGTCCTCATCTTTTCATAACTAGGAGGCTTGTAACCTTTAGGAGCATTGTTAACTAGATCCCTTACCATTTCTTTCCAATAAGGAGACCTACAAACATTAAAAGATATGCCATTTGTGAAAAAAAATCGTCCAATGGATGCATCGAGATTTCCCCTCCCTTTTACATCCCATAAGTTTTGAAGGTGAGAAATAGAAACTTGATGTTGAGAACAAGAGTGTGGACCACCAATTGTCAATCCACTAGGATTGTTGTTAGCTTGAACTAAACCTTCAACAATATGTCTAAGCTTTTCAAGTTCATTAAATTGCTTAATTAGAGAAGCTTTTTCTGTTTTAGGTACACTGTCACATAAAGCTAATTGTTCTTTTTTCCCCATTCCAAGTAAATGCCATCGAACTTTTCTTACATTCCCCGATTTTTGTTTTTTACAATAAGGACAAAACCAAACCTTTGAACCAGATGATCCACTTGATCCTCCGCTATAAGATTGAGTGCATTTCACAGCTGCCCATAACCTTGCCTCAAAGGCTTTTTTTGCTTCTTGATATTCTTTGCTTTGGATTTTTTTGGATGCCTCTATGGAAGATTTCTGTTGGGAAAGGGGTGGTCTACTTTGTGACATTGATGAACTTTCTTCCATTGCAATGAGAAATGAGTGGAATAAAAAATAAATGATTCTCCTCCGCAACCAATTTTAATCTGCACAATTTATATTTGAAAATTAGTTACAGAAAATAAAATAAAAAAATTGACACCTAATTAGAAAAATATAATTAACTAAAAATTTGAAGAGAAAATCAAAGAAAATTTTGGAAAACTTAAACAAAATAAAATTATTTATCTTTTTTCAAATTTTCAAACATCTAAATCACCTTACTTCGAGCATCGGAGGGACTAGCTCCAGAGAAAGGGGTCCCTGGCCCATCCAATTACCTCCTAGATCCATAGATGCTAGTCCCTTGCTCTGGCGACCCCTCTAGGATCATATAGCTGGACCAACCGCTTGTTCAAGGGAACTTCGATAGTCAGCCAGTGCCTAGTTCACCTCTGAGCATCAGAGGGACCCATTTTAGACAATTCGAGGAAATTAGAAAGGTGCATCTAGAATTAGGATTGCTTCCTCATATCTCCGGATGTCCCTTTCAGAAGGTTCAAATTTGGCAATGAAACTCAAGCTCAAGCTCTATACCCTGCATTTGATACTTTAATAATATATTTTTGTGGTGTTTTTGTTTTACCACGTACAACTCTGTCAAACTCTGTTGGTTGAGAGTTAAATTTGTGTAGAGATTCATTCAGACAACCAAAACTAGGAATCACTTTGTTTATGGATCACATTCAGTATCAGAGCACATTACAGAACCATAAATGAAGTCTTGTGGGGCAGATTGATGGTCTGGACAAGAAGCCACCATTATGTTTGCTGGAAAAAAAATCCCATTATACCAGAGTTGCCAGGTGGTAGGAGAATGGAAGGGGACAATGAAGCAAAAGGTCTAGCTAAGTGAAGATTGTGCTAAGAAGAAAAACTAAAATACCTCACAGGTAGTTGTCATGCTAGAAGAATCTCATTAACTTCACTTGCCCTATATTCTTCCACATCTGGAAATTTCCAGGTTCAAATTTTGCTATTTTTCTGTGTATTTCCAAGGGCCATTTTCCCTGTGAGAGGAGCCCTGAATTTTCCTGAGAAAATTAATGAAGGAGAATTTGTTGGGGCAAATTTACTGTGATTTTTTTATGGCTATTTGTGACTGATTTTCTGAGCAAATTTTCCAGAGCAAATTTATACTGTTTAAAAGTTGAAAACACCAGCGTATTTGTTTTTACAATTTCAGAATGCATTTGTGAAGAAATTATTTTCTAGGTATAAAAAAATTGACGGTAAAATAAATTAGATCTGGTGTTAAAAGTTCAACCACCATTCACTCCAATTGTGAAAAATCGATTTAAAGTGTAAGCAAACATTGAAATCATGCCATTTATAATGGACCTTGATACAGAACTTGCCAAGTTGGCTCGCCAAGCTGTAAAGGGACTTGTAATGGAATAGCTTAAACAACTGATAAGAGTTTTGACTTTTTCCCTGTGGGATATGAGAGGAATATCAAGATAATGCGGTACTTCCCGGAGTAGTAAAGTTGCAAACAAGACAACAAGTGTCAGACTATATTGATCACTTTTATCAGCAAACATAAAGTTGAAAAATTGTAAAGATGAACAGCAAGTTGTACTTAAATATATCAACAGGCTCAGCACAGCAATTGAGAGGGAACTAGGGTTGTTCACAATCTGAACGCTAGAGGATGCCTATAATAAAACAATAGCCATTGAAGCCAGGCAAATTTGTGACTTTTTTATGGCGATATTATGTTGGCTTAGAAAACTCATGAAATATTGTAATGTTGTCTATATTTTGGCCACAATGGTCAAAATTTCAGTACTATTTCTAACTATAAGAAAGACCAATACTCATATTATGAGGATATTCTACACAGTAGGATAGAATCAAAATTAGAAGCCTGGGCCTCAGCAACAACTGGCTTACTGATTTACCACTATTATAGAACCAAACTTACAAGAAGGAGCATTTAACTGTATATTTTTCTAAAGTGTTGTTCCATATTGTCATGATAGTATCAGCGTTTTCCCTTGGTTACAAACCAAATCCCATATTTTATTCATAACGATTATACAGTTGCACTCCCATATTTTATTCATAATGATTGTACACTTCTTCAATCCCTTTGACTTATCTTTATGGAAATTTAAGACATTAATAAAATTATCTTATATTATCTTATATATCCTTTTCATGAAATAATATAATAGTGAGTACAGCTATGTCTTTCTCAATCCCTGGCTTCCCTCTTCAAACTTCAAAGTGAGAAAAACAATCCAAAAAAACTAAAAATTTCTTGACTTAATGGATATTTTCCATTTCCCCTGATATATTACACTGATATTTTCAAAATTTAGGGATTATTCAAAATTTGAAAAATTGCGACTTTTTCATGGCGATATTATGTTGGCTTCGAAAACTGATGAAATATTGCAATGTTGTCTATATTTTGGCAACAATGGTCAAAATTTCAGTACTATTTCTAACTATAAGAAAGACAAATACTCATATTATGAGGATATTCTACACAGTATGATAGAATCAAAATTAGAAGCCTGGGCCTCAGCAACAACTGGCTTACTGATTTACCACCGTTATAGAACCAAACTTACAACAAGGAGTATTTAACTGTATATTTTTTCGAAAGTGTTGTTCCAGATTGTCATGATAGTACTAGTGCTTTCCCTTGGTTACAAACCAAATCCTCGATGATGAAAATGCCAGTAATCTTTGCTATGGAAGGTACGATAGAAGTGTTCCTGATCTTTGCTATGGAAGGTACGATTAAAATATCACTGAAGTGGTATGAGTTACAGAAAATCTCACAGCAGTCAGAATCATTTTAACGGAGTACATATACATGCATTGATATGGACGATAGAACAGAGGTTTCATTAAATTAGGCTAAAAGAGGATATTACAGGACTGAACACAGGTATAGCGCATTACGATATGAACAGTTGATCCCAGCGAACCTCACCTACCCAAATCTTGAGAGAATTATGTGGTCTGGAATGAGCATTCATAAAAAAAAAACCAGAGATTGAAGTTTGTAGGCAGTACCTTTTGACAATAGAATTGACAATGCTGTTGAAGATAACTCGATGGGGGCGTGAAGCTGCTTCTGTGCCTTGCTTGCATCTGAGTAGTGATGGGTTTGCTCTCCTCTTCTGCTTAAATCCTTGAAAAAACATGAGCAACTGCACAACTAGGAAAAACCACTGGTTTGCATGGATCACTACCCAGTTAAAAAAAATATAACTACTGTCTAAATAAATAAAAATTTCTGAGACATAATAATAATGCTATTCAACTGGAGTCTAGAACTAAAATTTAATGGCAACTGGTGTTTTTCTTTGGCAGCGCTCTCACAATACCCTGCGTTCTCTCAAAAATACAGCTAGTTCTTTCTTCAGCTGCTCGCTCACAATACCCTGGAGTGCTTATGTTTAATTTCCAGAAAACTAACAGTCCACTGCAGCAGACTAACAGTCAACTGCGAATTAAACTGGACTTAACCCTCTGTATGTGTAACTTCCAGAAAACTAACAATCAATTGCTAATTAAACTCGATTTAACCCACGGTTTGAAAAAATTAAATTTAACCCGAGTCCGAAAAAATAAATTTAACTGCAAGTCTATCCGGAAATGGCGAGAAGAAACTGTTTCGTTTCGCGGGAAACTGTTTCTTGCCAGTGAAAACGAAAACGGCCGTTGCAGACGACGTTTCTAGTATGGTTGGGTTTCTCCGAAGGTTTCTGCCAGAAACGGCGGACATCGTCCCATTTCTGGTAACTAGGGCAGGAATTGAGCCTGTAATATGGTTATGATAAAACCATAGATGTCTCAGATTTTCCAAGCAAGCTATCTCCCTTGGTATCGTACCATGTAACAAGTTCTTGTAAATAGAAATGGTTTCAAGGCTGCTGCAGTTGCCGATAGAACGAGGGATATTACCTGTCAAATTGTTGTCGAATAGGGACAATGTAACAAGATTTTTCAAATTCCCAATTTCCCAGGGAATCCTTCCTCGAAATCCTGATTCTTTCAAGATCAAAATGCACAGTTTAGTGCAATTATCATATCGATATAGTTCAAAAAATAGTATAATACATGGATTCAAGTGTTAATAATTGAGCATAGGCTAGACATAACTAAAATTGGTGGAAAAGGCTTCATGTCATATTCAACTCATTGTATTGATTTGAGGATATGAATTTATAACATGGATCATTCTAGATCTCATTAAATACTCATTAGTGGATCATGACAACAACTCATAAAAGATAAGGTTTACTACACATATCTCTTGATCTTTGTGATTTTTTGGGGACTTGTAGTATAACATTCCCCCCAATCACAAGTATGAATAATTTTAACAATAAATTTTGTCATATTCAATATAAAATTGTCGACCTGAGCTTTGATAAAGATATCACAAAAAATACGTCAATATCTGAATATATTAAAGTGAGTAGCTGATATGTCTAAATATTCCCAATGAATCACTGAAATAGTTGTTGATTGTTTGTTGACGAGACCAATTCGTATGCTAGAATTCCCAAATGATGATTTAAGTTTTATCAACTGATTAGAATTTGAATGTTGATGTTGATATATGATTCGTCTTGTTAGGTGCAAGGCAAGAAGTTTCATTCTTGTAAGGATCCAAGTTAGAGATTTGAATTATTTATGTTTGGTGGTTTCGTTACTTGATGACTAACCATCTTCACTTTAGTTACTGGTTTTCCTAATGGACCAATAACTATCTTCACTTAATTTGGTGGTTATTTTTTTGTTGACCACTAACCATCTTCCATTGCGATTGATGGTTTCTAGTTTACTATTAACCATTTTGACTTGAAAAATGTGGTGTTTTGTACAACCATTAACCAATTCAATTATAATATATGTGGTAATTTCTCATTTATCACTGACTATTTTCACTTAAATGATGTGGCAAATTTTTATGGCCATTAACAAATTTGATTTGAACTATGTGATGATTTTTGGATTACCGGAAACCAACTTCACCTCAATAATTTACTACCTCCCCTAAGAGAGTTTACTTTTATTGTTTTTCTCTCGACCCTCTTAAGGCCTGGAGAGTACCATTTTTTACTCCACAAAATATATATAGTTATATCTAGGTTATGCCTAGAATTATCTAGAACAATTGCTTAATAGCTTCTTCATTTTTCATTTTCTTATTTTTTTATATCCTTACCTCTAACTTGACTAGGTGGTAAGTATTTACAACTTTTTTACGTATAGATTCCATGTTCAAGAATTTATCTATCCATAATAAATTGTCTTCTTAATCTACTTTTGCATTCAACATTTTTATAATAGGTTATATGTCTTTCCATGATCAAGACAAGTATCTAAATCAAAACATTGACTCTCCATGTGACCAACTCTCTGAGAATGTGGTCATTTATTTTGAATATTTTGGATATATTTAAGAAATCTTATGCTTATAAGTTGAACTACTTTAGAGTAATACGAAATATTCATGTCATTTTATTTTTCTTATCCAACGCCATGTTGATTTCTTCTAATCGATATATTTTTTCAAAGTGTAACAACCACTGTGAGAAAAACCTAATTTTTTTCTTTTACTTCTTGAAATTCACTTTTATTGTTGTTTTTGTTAACATTACTTACTACATGACGTGGCTTATGTTCAATTAATTCATTGCATGATTTCATATCCATTAAATAATCTGGATCATAGTGAACATCAACCACCTCTATCATGTCTTTTGTGTCACAAGTTGCACGAAGTTTTTTGTAAAAAAAATTTTGTATCACTTGTTGAGTCAAACTTTTGGATAAGATCCTCTATATCATTTGTTGCAACAATCTTATCAATTAATTCTTATGTGTCAAAACATACATCAACATTTTGGATGAGTTCATCTATAACACAAACTACATTATGTTTTATTATGATATCCTCTATGTCACAAAATACATTTACCTTAGCTATAGATGTTGCATCAAGGATTTTGTAACTTTGATCTTAATTTTCTCCTAATATTATTTCAATTGCATCAATTAATGGATCCTTCATATCTAGTTCACATTGAAGATCATTTTCTCACTATAATGTGTCAACAATGTAATTTTTTTATGATGTAAGTTCCACTCAAGTGCTTTAATTTGATTTTCCAATTCATAGTTTCACTCTTGCAAATCCTTAGTGAGATGCATTTTATAAGTGCTTTGATGCTTTATCCATTATTCTAACACTCACTTGTTACACTTGCTTCTATCTACTTGTTTGATTTGTATGCTTATGTGTCCCTCTTGTTTGATTTTAAGTTGATTTATAGTGTCAATTACTACCAATCACACACCCTTGACAGGTGATGAAAATTTATTTATTTTGATGAATAATTATACCTCTGTACTCAATTTCTGGCTGATATTTTTACAATTTACTTTTGTCTTGAATGACTTTCTCACAATTTTTCTTTTGTTCAATGACTTAAGCTTATGCTTCAATTTTAGATGTAGAAAACGAGTTTGGTATTGATGTCATAAGATCTCATCCAAGAAATATATAATCCTTCCTCTTGGAATGATAAGCCTTCACTCTTCAGTTTGACAGCATAAGGGTACTTCCAAAAGGCCACCCCTACTCATTTAGTCGACATTGTATTTATAGGAGAGGGGAGTAGGTTGAAGATCCATCTTCTAAGGAATGTGATCTAAAATTAGAGGGGTATTGGTTCCATGATAAGGGAGATAAGATCCGAAGAGGTAGGAGTTCAAGATTTATTTGGCTGAAGGAAGACTCCCCAACAAGTTTGTAGAATTTACTTTTTTATTTTTACCCATGTTGGAAGGGTATTACACTCTATAACGGAGAACAATGTGACGCACTACACAAGTTTCCATGAATGAATTTATGGTGTCACACATTCATGTGTCTCGGAAATATGTGACTTTACATAAAATTAGGTTTTTTAAGCAATGTAATCCATTATTCTTTGGATATTCATAATGGTTTTTGTTTTTCACTTTGTAGGGGATTACTAAGAAGGGTTCTTCGGATAGCGAGGGATCCAGATTTGGGGTCATTTGCCAATAAATCGGTTTTTTGTCTCAATGAAGAGGGTAAATGAAGGAAGGTACATGAGATCTTGAGACCTATCCCATAAAGGGAAATATCAACCATGGACATTAGGAAATTTTCATTAAGGGATGTTAGAATTATGATATCCATATGGAATAAGAGAGAAAGGATAAGATGCCAATTTTGAAGAGTACGTTGTCTTAGAGAATGAAAAGGCTTTTGGTGATACATTAGGGCTACCACTTAAAAGGGATATGGATTTTTGAATTGAATTAATGAGAGGAGCCACCCTAGTCTTCAAAACAACTTACAAAGTGAGCATACATGAACTTAAGCTGTTATAAGTGAATCTTGAAGAAATATTAAAATGGAATATACATGCTAAAGTGTGACCTCTTTGGGTGTACTAGTACTATTTGTAAGAGAAATATGGAACATTAAGGTTATGCGTTTAATTGATATAACTAAACAAGATAAAAAGTAAGAACAAATATTGAGTATCTTTAGTGTTCAAAATTGGTTCCACAGTAGCCATTTTTTCATCGACGTGGAACTAATTTTGAACACTAAAGATACTCAACATTCCCACCACAAAAATCTTCAAGCAATCAAGAACAAATATCCTTTACCGTGGATGGATGATTTATTTGATCAACTAATAGGGGAAAATGTATCCTCCGTGATTGACTTGATATTAGGGTGCCATCAAGCTAGGATATAGAAGAATATATTGTCAAAACAACTTTTAGAACTAGGTATGAAAACTATGAGCTTTGGGTGCTACCTTTTAGCTTATCTAAGGCACTAGATGTATTCATGTGTTTGATGAACACTATTTTACATAATTTTTGGAAAAGGTTTATACAATTTTCTTATATGAAATCCTTATTCGCCATTGATCAAAAGAAGATGAACGATTGCAACACTTGGGGATGGTATTGCAAGTATCGAGAGAGCGTTAGTTTTACACCAAACTAATTACTTTTTCCATTGGGATCAAATTGATTCCCTGGATCATATCATATTAGAGAAAGGAATAGTTGTGGATCCACTAAAAATTAAAGCTATCAATGAATGGCCAACACCCAAAAATGTGACTGAAGTTAGGTATTTAATGGAATTAGCGGGGATTTTCAATGATAGCACTCTAGAACACCTCTCTATAGAAAGGAAGGTTAAATTTGAATGAGCTCTTGAATGTGAAAGGGTATTCCAATTAGTGAAGTTTCTTCTGACTAGTGAAACAATTCTACAAATAACTCAATCCTTAAAAATTTAACTGTATACATAAACACATAAGAAAGGATTAGAAAAGAGTTCAAGTGAAATGGACATATAGTATGTTTTGAATCCAAAACATATATTTAATAACATAACCATATTTTTTAAACTTATGAACATTATTAAAGGGAAATATTTATTAAACAAATTAATGTGAGGATATTAAAAAGAAAATTTCTAAATGCTCACTTTATTAAATACAATATTAAAATGTTATTTATTTATTTATCTTTTTTTAATTTATACAAATATATATTTTACAATATTATTATTTATTTTTAAATTTATAGAGATATAATTTTTTATCTAAAAAATAATTTACAACAATATTTTGACGATAAATTTATTTTTTTACTAAATTTTTATTAAATTTATAATTTTCAAAATATTATCTTTATATAAATTAGTTAATTCGTATAATATACTACCCATGTAAAGGGAAAAATTATAAAAAAATACAAAATTTCGATAAAAATCTTCATTCATATTACATCATAACATCATACTCTTATTATTATTATATCACCTTTTCTTTCGAATGGTTTATTGGTTGTATCAATAGAGGAGGAGATTAGAAGTATCTGAATATGATAAAGAATTAATTATAGTTTTTCTTCTATTTATTTATCTTGGCCAAGTAATATACATTATATTTATTAGTTAGTTTTCCATATGAATTTTGAATGTGAAATGATTAAATAAGTATTGTTGTGCTATAATGAAAGTAAGTAATTTTTTTTTTATGTTTATAATTATTGGGTCATTTTTTATTCACATTGAGAATTATTTAAGAGATAGTTGCAATAAGAAATAGTAATTTATTTTACTCTTTTAAATATTTTTACGTGTTTATTTATAGATCATTAGATAGTTGCAATAAGAAATAGTAATTTATTTTATTCTTTTAAATATTTTTACGTGTTTATTTATAGATCATTCATATCTAGAACTAATTTCATTATGATATAGTTTTTGTTATTTCTTGTAATATAGTTGTACATGTTGTATTATAATATAGTCATGTTTAGATTTTATATTATATTTTAATTCTAATTTCTAAATGTAATCTATAAATTAGAAGTATTTCGTATATTGCATTTAGGGTCTTAATCTTATGCTTGTAATCTATTCAAATTTACTTTTGTATTTTAATTCATAGTAGGATTTTAGTTTATTGTTTAATTATAGTTTAGTGTAGGATAATAGAACAATCATAGTTTATTTTAGCTTAGATTAGGAATCACTTTTTAGGATTGAATCCTCTATTATAAGAAAGGATCTTAAGCTAACATAACCTATAAACTTGTTAGGGGTGACTACTCCAAACGGATTGGGCTATTAAAGAGCCTGGGTCTAGTTCACTCCTTTTTGTTGACGTAGGTTTATAACACCTGCACACCTTTTTGTAATTTTGTATTACAAAGATAAGATCATCATGAGAATCTCTTGATTATCATGCGATCTAAATTGAGAATATATATTAACAGTCTAATAACAATTTCCATGGTTAGGACAAAGTTGTAACAACTTTTCCAACATACAATAATTCATCTATGGAAAATCCTAACTGCTTCAACTATGTTTCCATGAATATCTCCTTTGGCGCTTGAACTGAATTTGACCACATACTTTTCCAAATTGGTCTTCATGACTGATTAAAGGAGATTATCACGTCCAAAATAAGTGGCGCATGTATCAACAACATCTAGTGGGTCCTTGTCCCACCCATGGTGAGGCAATACTGAAAAATATAATCCTATAACAACTTCTGAATAGACCACACACTTTCAAATAGCCCATTTGTGAGGTTTATGATAAAAATAGGCTAAAACAGTAGTTGTCGTGCCAAATTACAACTAGGATCAGATCATAAGGATGAAATATAAAAAGAGACATACTTAGGTTGATAGTGGTCATTCCAGTGATAAAGTATGGCCTCGAGAGTAAAAAAGGGGCAATAAAAGTTAGGAAAAAAAATGCAAGAGAATGTTAATTCCATGTCCCAACAAGGCCTTGATCCATGAACTCATGAAAGTAGTGGATCTTAATGTGAAGTACTTAAAGGTATTCAACGAATATCAAATAGTGGTTAAACAGGTACATAATTTAATTTATTATATTTCAAGTCAATTGAAAAAATTCCTGTTATAACCCTATTTGCTACTCCATTATAGTGGGAGAAATCTAATATCATCTTATCTTAGTTGCTGGCTAGAATGCATCCCCTTTCACCTTTTCTTTTACTTTCGTGAGATTTATCCCATGTTAAAAGGGTGGAATTACATAATTGAGTAACTTCTCATAATTATTTTTCCAAAATATTATAATTATGAGATATTAATTATTTCATAATTTACAACAATTGAGAAAAAGCTCATGATTGAGAAAAATGTTTCTAAAGGTGTACTTTCCCAAGAATATCAACTTGACCGACTTGTATATCAGTTGGTTAGGGGTATATTATTGTATAATATTCCTTGACACTTTGTCACTCATCCCCTTAGGCTTTCCTCTACACCTACATAAATTTATTTATTCTCTAGGGCCAAGCTAGTCATAATTAGAGATTCAGAACTCCATAACTATAGTAAGTTATCTTACATCTCCTTTCTAGGGTTATTTTGCCTCCTTTATACCATAAATGAGTGTTTCCTTTTTCATTGGTCATTTTCTCTAGAAAGAGGGGGAGACTTAACCGAAATTTGTAGAGTAGGTCCTATGCATGAAGGTATACCTGTTGTATTATTTCATTTTATGATCAATGGAAGTGAATGTTCCCTTCCTATAAATTTGAATTTATGATGAGTTGTTCATCTTCATGTTTATTTGTTTAAGCTAATGGTCCTCTATGGAATGTCATTTGTGCTGCTTGTTTGGTGGTGCTTGTCTGGAGGTTCCAGATCTATTGTGGAGGATGTGATCTCTTAGCTAGAGCAGGGAATCTTTGCATTGAACGCATCATATGTCACCAATCTATGAGAATTACAAGTTTCAGCTCAAAACCTAGATAGGGAAAAGTATGCATGAATAATTGACTAGATCATATGGGTTGGGATTTATTTGCTTGATTAATTTTGGTCATATAATCTTTGATCTAGTGGCCTTATCACAACCATTAAACTATGGAGCAATAGCTCCCAGTTCTTGTGCCAAAATAGCCACAACGTTACCATAATAAGGTATGATCAATCATTTATTTACATTCAATATTTGTTCCATTCCTCATTTTCGAAATACTAATACCAATTTGTTAGCCAATGTTTCCTCTAGGTTAATTCCTTATAAAAAAACATTACAGTAACTCCTTTTTTGTGGAATCCATTTATAGGTCTATAGTTCCAAATAATATTACACATTATTAGGTATTTCATGATAATTCCCATATTCTAAACTTTATCTTAACGGAAGCTACCTTCAAGAACTCAATTATTCATGAAGAAGTACAAACTCATGAAACACAAAAATCGTCTTTCAGTATAACAAACATATACATAAATTTGATCCCAAAGTTAATATATTTAATTGAAAAAATTTGGGACCTACATGATAAATCTAGAAGACTAACTAACTCTTTGAGAAATATCCCAACTATGCAATATGAGGTCATAAATTTAAGTACTGTAAACTATTCAAGAAACAATAATTTAGGAATTGGTTGTACTCCTATCGAGAGGTCAAAATTCATTCGACTATTTAAAGAATACAATGGTCTTTTTTCTTGGACTTACAGTGACATGAAGAAATTTGATACAAAGATCATCCAACATGTCATAGATATGAAGGAATATGCTAATATAATTCAATAAAATTTGCATCGATCCTGAGAGCCAAAAGTAAAAAAGGAATTAAACAAACTTATGGCCATGATGACAACTTCCTCTACAAAATGAACAACTTAACGAATATGAAAATGTAGTGAGAAAAGAAATCCTACCTGGTCCTTGGGATGTGGTGACCTACCACATCCTAAAATACATCTCATTTGAGGGCATATTAAGTATAATTTATGCTTATTAGTTTATGTTTTTGTATTAGTTAGGATTTCAAGCTCACCTTCCTACTTCTAAGCTTCTAAGAATTCCATTTTTTATTGTACAATCTCTAAAGGAGATGAGTACTAAGGTAAAGGTGGGTAAACACTGTTAATTTTCTCATCATGATGTAATCAAATTAATCGTCACATATGCACTAGAATACCCATATCCATATATGACATAACGTTGATCGTGACTATCTTGTAGAGGTAGTGTGCCTCGATGCTAAAAGGTAGATGGATGACTACCACATATCAAAAACATGTCAAATGATGTGGCATAATATTGTGGTGGCATGTGGCAAGAATACCATGGGTCAGCCATGTGTCAGTTGTATGGATATTAATTGGGAATGAATGGGTTCTCATGCCATATCTTTATGTTGAGAGTGTAGAATGATATAAAATTTGTATCAATGGAAAATTCATGATGGGAAGAAGATAATGATAAATTTTAGAATTCAATCTAAAATAATTGTAATACAAGAAAACTTTTGATACTCTTCCTCCCTAAAGTCACCTTTGAGGTTGGGTATCCTATAGAGTGATATGAGAGCCTGAGTTGTAATGTTGGGTCTTCTTAGGCTTGAATGTAGAATATCTCTGATATCCCCCATGAGTATATGATGATCGATTCTTAAAAGACATACAGACGTACACACATACATACATACATACATATATACATATATACATTCATATAGATATATACATATAATTATATTTATACAACTATGCTGGTCAATTTATATGTATACATCCTATTACATTTTAATTGTTAATCTAGGTCTTGTAAGATTTCGAGATGCATACACTATATATTGAGGATTATATCATTGATACTTCCTATTCTATATAAAAAAAAAATTAATGTTTTAAGAAGCACACTTGCAATAAACTCTAACCAAACTGGAAATCATAATACTACATAGATTTTGTTGGATCAATGGGCTTATGTTTACAATAACACTTTATAGGAATTTATAGTAATCATTTTTTTTGCCTCAATGGAATCAATTGGTTCTATGATTCCTTGAGAAGCACTTTCATTCTTCAACCTTCAATGCTTAACTTCTATGGGGAAATGTACACTTTCCAATTAAAATTTTGAATCCAATTAGACAAAAAGTAAAATGCTATAGAGGTATTATTGGATCATTGGGATTATTTTTATGATAACAATTTAAGGACACTGATATTATTTCTTTGTTTAGTATTAGTGGCATCAAATAGAATGTGATTCCTTGAGAATCACTTTTATTCCTCAACCTTTAGTGGCTAAATTTTGTAGGGGATCCACAGTTGTAATCTGAAATCATGTGAGTAATTGAATAGCTTAGATGAAGAGAATTGAAATAATAATATATGAAGGAAATACAAAGGTGCACAAATATCTAATTTTAACTAATCTGAGTAAGAAAGAAAACAATTGCAATGCAAACCAAATAAGGGACCCTTCCTAACTGACTTATGACGTAAAGAAAACTATAGTATAAGTACTTTTCTTCGTATTAAAAATTTGAACACATCATTTATATTAAATTGTGATATTCAATTTCACATTAAAATAATGAAGAGGGCCTACATAGAGTCACCATGGACCTGCATATGCTCTATCCTTGAGCTGTAATGTGCACTAGCATACAACCATCACATCGGACTGATTGAGCAGATTAGAGATAAATAAGCTCACTGATTCAATGACGAATTTATTACTCTGACCAAAAAATTCCAATCCTTTTACACTACATATAAATTATATAAAATATAGGAGGTCATGGTAAGACACATCCAACATGATTCCTACTTTTGTGAACACCTAAACTTCTTTTAATAGTGATTGATTCCCTACTTTACATTATACAATGTTTATATAGAATATGGGGAAGGTATTTTGGATCCACAATCAACTCCCCTATTTTTAGAGTCATTCTAACTATTGATATTAGCGACAAGGGCATGGATCTACACCATAAGTAAATAATATCTCATTTTTCAAATCTAAAAGAAAATTCCATGATCAATAAATGAAAAATGGAGACGTGGAGCAAACAAAATTTAGTTAAAATTTGGTAAAAGATAGAATGTAGATCTCATTTTTGTGATATTCTCATGCCATGAAATGCATGATAATATTCTCATGACTGAGCCACAATTGTGTTTATTAGTGGCTACCGTATTCTTAGAATAATTTTGACCAAGCATTGTGATGGGATTTTAACCCTAGAGCTATTCTAACCAATATGGAATGATCTCAAGGCACCTAGAAGTAAATCCCAAGTGGTAGAATTCTCCCTATATATGTGTTGGCATGCTAACAATGAGGATGAGTATCAAATCTGGAAATAGTGGTTATAGTAAAGGAAAATTGTTGCAATGTTATAAAAAAAGGTTTGTTCCAATTCATATGGTCATTAAAAATAAAAATTTCATTATATAATGAATTTTTTTTTAACTAAAAGAGCTCTTTTAATATTTGGGTGTCAAAATCATGAGTGATGTGAGGACATGGATAATAAAGTGGTGAATATGGAGGAGTAGGGACATAAAAGGTGTTTATCAATAATGGAAAAATGTGCTAATTTTAGGACCTGAAAAAAACTATCTAATAAGATTTCCACTGTTGTCTAACAACTTTGTGATGAACTAATTCTAAAATTGAAATACAAGTACATAGGGAAGATACACCAAGATCTTATGGTGCTTAAAGTGGGGAGCTCTAAAGGATGAGTCCCAGTAATACACAAATAGACATCGATGGTATAGGAAGAGGAAAAAAAAGGAAGCCAAAGATTATCCAAGGAGATATATATATATATATATATATATATATATATATATATATATATATATATATATATATATATATATATATATATATATATATATATTTGGATAATCTTTGGCTTCCTTTTTTTTCAAGGCACAAGAATAATAAAAATTTATTTATGCCTAGATTTCTCAAAGTATATAGAAATTACATGAGAAGATTGATAAAAAATATGCATCTAAGTAAGCCATAGAGCATGAAGTATTGGAAATAGAGGGAGACACCAATTTCTTGGGAAATCTAAGACTTATAATAGATATCAACATCATGAATAAAGTAGCCTAAGAAGATATCATGCATATCCTTTGATGTAGCTAGTAGTTAGAATCTATCACATGTTTGGCTCGGTAAAGGAAAATCTAAAATTGAATCTCTAAAAGGAGAGATCAAAATCATTAAGGCTGCTAAATCTAATGCGAAGGAGAAGAAAGTTGAGGAACCATAATCTTGGCTATTTAGGATAAGGATGTTTTAAAAATTTCACAATTAATCCTATAACATAGAGACAATAAAATCCCGATACTATTTCGAAGGAAGCAAGTCCATATGGTGGGAACACCTTAGTTAGGTGTAGAACTTTGAAGATGAACTATTAATCGAGTAATAATTAAAGAATTGTGTTTATAATATGCCCTTATTTGAGCACTGTTATGACACAAAGATGCAAGAATTCTTTAAACTCAAGCAAGGTATTATGACAATGGAGGAAAATGAAAGGAAGTTTTTTGAACTATTGAAATATGTTGGCTTTTTCAAATATGAGAGAGTCAAAATCCATAGGTTATTATGTATGTTCCATTCATATTATAGTGATAAGATTAATTTTTATGAATGTAAGACCCTAGAAGATGAAGAAAGGAATGAAAAATACCTCAAAAATACAAAGCGCCTAGAATTAGAAGAAGAAGCCTATCTTAGAGCAAAGGAATAAGGGATACAATCCCTCTTCTCTAAAAAATATCCATTAATAAAATAACCAAGAAAACCCACACTTATCTAACAAATAAAGTAGGAATGTTTGGCAATATGGCAAGATGTCCAACTATTAAATGTTGTTTATGTGAGGGAGATAACGTGTTCAAGGAGTGCGCTCATAAATATGCTGAAGTGGAAGTTATGTACCACATACAAGAAGATGATATAGAGGAGGATGTGGGGAAAGGGATGCCTAGAATATATGCGCCTTTGGATAATTGAAAAAATGATTACCATGTACACATCATAGAATTTTAATGTTACATTAATTGATTCCAAAGTTGGCCATAGTTATATTATTCCCAAACTTATTCAAATATTTAGTTTGGAAAAATTTAAATATGAAAGGGCTTAGTTCAACTAGTTACAAGAGAAAAATGAAGAATTAATGAGTTAGTTTAAAAATACTTCATCAACAGTAACACTGTAGATACTAGAGAGATTTGAGCATTATTCCATTTGGGTTGTATGACTACCACATAGACATGGATTGGTTAGATAGACAACATGCTATATTGGACTACTATGACAAAGCCTTTTTCTATCTCAATGAAGAGGGGCAATGAAGGAAGGTACATGGGATTTTGAGACTAGACCGTAAAGGGAAATGTCAGCCATGGACATTAAGAAATCTTTCATTAAGGGGTGTTAGATTTATGCTATCCATATGGAATAAGAGACCAAGGATGAGATGCCCAATATTGAGGAGTATATCTTGTATTGGAGTATGAAGAGCCTTTTGGTGATAGACTAGGGCTACCAATTAAAAGAGATATTTCTTCTTTAATTGACTTAATGTTGGGAGCCTCCCTAGTCTCAAAAACACCTTATAGAAAGAGCAGACTTGAACTAAAGGTGTTATAGATGTAGCTTGAAGAAAAATAAAAAAGGGATATATATGCCCAAGCATGTCCTCTTAAGGTGTACTAGTAGTATTGTAAGAGAAAGATGGAACATTAATTTGTTATGCATTCAATTCATACAAACAAAGAAGACAACAATTAAGAGAAAGTATCCTTTACCATGATGATTTATTTGATCAAAAAAGAAGGGAAAATGTATCCTCCATGATTAAATTTATATTAGGATGCCATCAAGATAGGATACGAAAGAGGATATCATGAACACAACTTTTAGAACTAGGTATGCCATCTATAAGTTTTGGGTGGTTCCTTTTGGTTGATCGAATGCACTATATGTATTCATGCGTTTCACGAAAAATATTTTTATGGGAATTTTTGGAAAAGGTTTTTATAGCATTCTTATATGATATCCTTATTTACCCTAGATCATAAAGAGGAACAATGACAACATTTGTGGATGGTATTACAAGTGTTGAGAGAACATCACTTTTATGCCAAACTGAATAAGTGCTCTTTCTATTGGGATCAAATTAGTTCTATGGAGCATATCATATTAGAGAAAATAATAGTTGTGGATCCAATAAAAATTAAAGCTATCAACGAGTGGGAAACACCTAAAAATTCAACTAAAGTTAGGTATTTAACGGGATTAGCATGGATTTTCAAAATAATTCTAGATCATGTGTCCACAAAATAGAAAATTACATTTGAATGGACTCTTGAATGTGAAAGGGCATTCCAATCACTGAAATTTCTTTTGACCAATGTAAAAATTCTAAAAAAGCTCATCCCTTGAAAATTTAATTTTATGCATAAACACATATAAAAAGGGATTGGAAAAGCCTTAAAATAGAATAGACATATAGCATGTTTTGAATCCAACCATATTTATTAAACTTATCAGAATTATTTACGAATATTATTTAAAGGCAATATTTATTAACAAAATTAATGTGAAAATATTAAAAAAAATTACCTTTAAACTTTTCAAAATATTTATTTTAAATATAATATTATTTATTTTAAACATATTTTTTATATAAAATTTTTTAATTTATTATGATAAATTTAATTTTTACTACATTTATATTAAATTTTTATTTTTCAAAATATATTTTTAATAAAATTAAATAATTTTTTTATAATTTTTTCATATCAAAAAGAATTATGAAACCAAGTACAAAATTCAATTAATAGAACTCTCGATTCATATTACACCATAACATCATACTTTTGTTTCACAATAATGTTTTTTATTTATTTATTTATAATAGATGGTTATATATAACTCTAACTCTAACGACTATAAAATTTTAAATAGAGTAAATAACATGGTAGATACCAAGGTCTAAAGGCTACTGACATTGAGTGTTCAAAACATAGACGGATAGAGTAAATACCATGGTAGATAGATACTTATATAGAGATATACGGTAATATTGAAAAATAAGTTTGATATATTTTTAAATCAAACCAGTGTAATATGAAATTTGATTATTGAAAGGTAAGCTAAATTTATAAATTTAATAATAAAACGGTAAATATGGAATGTTTGAATAAATCTATAAATTTAATAATGAAATACATTTAAATATAATAAAAGGAAGGGAGGTAATATAAACAATTAATGAATTTAATAACATTGAAATTAAATAAAAATAAGTTGTATTGATAAAATAAAAATAAGTTGTATTGATAATTTTAGATGAAACATTAGCCTTAATATTATTTTTTGTTACAAAAGTTAAGACTTATTTGATTACCCATATTTTTATTGAATCTTTCGTTTATGAGACAAAATAAGAAAGAGAAATTACAATGTCTAGTATCTTTACATTTTATATATATATATATATATATATATATATATATAAATATAGATATATTTTAAAAGTTAATTATTGGCACAAATTATTTATCTAACTTTAAATTTATACACATCTTAATTCAGGGAAAAATAAATAATTTATGGTAGAATTTCTATGTTAGAAAAATCAAATTGATATGATCATCTGACAAAGAATTCATGTGTAATAAAATATTTAATATAAAAAATTACAATCACTAGTATATTAAAATAAAAAATTTAGTTACACAAAGGCTTAAGTGTAAGCGCAAAAGATTCCTAATTTTATTTATTTATTGTAGTGTTGAGTTAAATTTATTTTTTTACATTGTATCATGATTTAAAATTGAGTTGTGAAATGATTGAAACAAGTATATTCAATAATAAAAATCAGCAAAATAAGCCAGAGAAAAATCAGTGTAACATGCAACATTGTTTCTTTTGTTTTTTAAGTCTATTTTGTTTTTTAAGTCTGCTAGTTTGATGGTTAATGAAAACATGGAAAGTAAGTAATAGCAACCTTTTTTTTTAAAGAAAATATTAAATATGGAACAATCAATACATTTGAAAAAAAAAATTCAATAATTTAGAAGTTTTTATTTTTAATAAATAATATTAAATTCTTAAAATTTGATTTTAAATCAATCTGTTGAATTTAAGCTTTTGTGATCCATATCATGTATCAAATTTTGAGAAGATTTTTAAGTGTAAATCACACCTGTTTCGAACAAACCAACAAATGTAATTCATCATCAAGAATGCATTCGAATGTGATTTACTCCAAAAAATCTTCTCAAAAATTTAAATCAATCTATCCATCAAAAATTAAAAATTCAATCTTTAAAAATTCATAAAATATTTTTTAGTGTAAAAATAAATAAATTTAATATATATTTTTACCAACAAAATTAATAATACACTCTATTGAATAAATATATGATATATTATAATAAATTTTTGTAATTATAAAAACTAATTTAAAATTATTTTAATTAATTTAAATAATAATAATAATAATAATTTATAAGAATGAATTATTGTTCTCACTAATAATAATAATAACCATAAATCAAATGATATATATCTATATATATGGGTATGCTTTTCCTTGAAATTTCAAAACAAAGAAAATTATAAAGATACACATCAAGATCCGAAAAGAACTCAGCCGGTATGAAAGTCTAGATTCATGGAATATAGATTAAAAATTCGATATTCTACATGAACGTGTCGTGTAAATATTTATTTATGTTGATAATTCATTTGGCTATTAAAGAAGTCTATAATTTATATTAACCTTTGACTGCTAGGTAATAGTTCTTATGCTTAATTCTTTTGGGTTATGAGAAGTAGTGAAAGATGACTTGACTTCGGAGTCGGAGCGTTACGCAACAAATGTAACGTAATTCTTTATACCGGCGAAACAGCAACCCTTGCGTCTTTGAACGGAGCCCTTGTCATGGAATTCAAACATTAATTATCGGAATTATGGGCGGGGAAGCAGCAATCTTTTTTTCAACTAAAGAAATTAGGTCTGGAGCAGCTTTCAATATAGATTGCGTAGATTGCGGGTATGAAAGTCCAGAATGATGGAATATAGAATGCAAAATTCGATATTCTAGATGAACGTGCCTGGAAATATTTATTTATGTTGATAATTGATTTGGCTATTAAAGAAGTCTATAATTTATATTAACCTTTGACCGCTAGGTAATAGTTCTTACGCTTAATACTTTTGGGTTATGAGAAGTAGTGAAAGATGACTCGACTTCGGAGTCATAGCGTTAAGCAACAAATGTAACGTATTCTTTATTCCGGCGAAACAGCAACCCTGCCGTCTTTGAACGCAGCCCTTGTCTCGGTATTCAAACATTAATTACAGAACTTAGGTCTGGAGCAGCTTGCAATCATATATAGTTTCTCTCTCTGGATTGAATCAGAAGAAGACGGCTTGTGGGGACCAAATTTTCCTACTTAATTTAACGATTATACCACAATCTTGCGACTTGGAAGATATAGCAACCGTGCTTTCTTTGGAAGGAGCACTTGTCACGCAATTCAGACCTTAATTATCAGGGGTTTGGATAAGATTCTTGACCAGAGTACCTTTCATTCATGTCAAAGCAGAAGTATTTCTGCAAGCCGTAGTTTAACAAGATTATTTTTTGCATTAAAAATCATGGAAATTATCGTCATATTTTGATAAAATACAGCAATAATTTTTCTACATCTAAATTATAGGCCCCTTTAAAAAAAGTTGGCATGAAACGTTGATCACTTCAATTGCTGTACAAAGTAAAAGTCATAAAAGTCAAACATTGATAAATATCAGAAACTTCACTTCTCTCGATAAATACGCGTCCTTGATCTCAGTCGCCATTTCCCTGAGTTTCTCGTTCATTCTGCCCCCATCATTTGTTTTCTGAGCTTTCATCCGTACAGAGGTTTAATGGGTAGCGATTTGGGATCAATTATGAGGGTAGCCATACTGATGGCAAGAGCTAACCACCCTGCCATAGGGCATTAAATGTCCCTATGGAGGCCCCTTCACCATGCATGCCCATGGGCTTCCATGCGAACATTTTCCGGCATTAGTGCATTTCTCCTCCCTGGTCGATAAGACAGTCTACCATAATCATTCGGAGTAGTCTGCCCAGGTGGAGGAATGGCCCGGTTTCCGTCGCCGCCCGTAAAAACCTCCCGCTCCAGCGGCCAGCAATTCCTCTGCCCTCTGCCACCCTCCGCGAGCTCCACCCAGCGCCACATTAATGTCGACGACTGACAGGTTCCTGACATATGGCCCGATTTCCATCGCATCTTGCCGCACGGGAAGTTAATTCAGCATGGAATTTGAATTACTCCAAAAACCTACGGGCTGCTCCCTCACCAATTCGACCCTGCATTATGGAAAACTCACTCACCAATTGGACTCGACATTCTGGAAAACTCACTCTGCTTTCTAAGCTATGCTTTCTACGCTCCAGGGATCAGTTGCGTGCTCAACGTTTGGGGTTTGTTGGTGATTGCTGTTGGGATCGAATTCAGAGAGTGGCCTCGTTTGCTGAGATTTGTTGTGTCCTCAGATAAAAAGGTCAAAGAGTGTTCCTGCAAACTATGTTTCTTAATAAACTAGATGAAAACTCAAGTTTAAAATTTGTCGTCGCTCTAAGCATTTGAATATTGTAAGTTAACTTGAAAAAATTGGGTTGAACAGATCACATAATTGGACATGGGTAATGATCCTGATTATGACAAACAATACTCACCTAACCCTAACCATGCCCTCCATCCCCATTGAGACACTGAACTTAAAACAAGTTTATTTTAGTGTCGGGGAGAGCTTTTCTCTGTAATTATATTTTTAGATAATGCTTCGTTGAAGATTCCAAGACCAATTCCCGTGATCGATTCAGAAAGAGTACGAACTCAGCGAAGAAATAGGAGATTATATACAGGAGCTCTACGAAATGACAAACTTTCCCACATAACTTGCATAAACCCCAGTACTGGGACTAATGTCTGAGTTAATTATTAAGATGCTTTTTGTCTTTAGGTGAGAAAAACATTAGTTACAGAAGAAAAATTGCAGTTCGTGCTTATTGGCAACAGGCACTCCACTTTGAGCTTTGGGTTGGACAGAACACAGGAATGAAATGGAAGCCAAAGAAGCTTTGAAGTGCATGGAATTCACAGTGTGTTATAAAATGAATTATATATGTACAATTGAGCGAACCATAAATGTATTAGGTTGATGAGATGAAAGAGTATGTAGATCAGGAGAGTTATGTTTATGACTTTATACCTCTATCAGTAGCTTAAAAGGCCTTTTAGGGGTGACCCTGACTGTATTATGTCGATGAGAAGAAAGAGTATATAAATTAGAAGAGACATGTTTATACCTCTGTCAGTAGCCTGAAAGGCCTTTTAGGGGTGGCCCTGACTTGTTTCTTGCGTTGTTCTGCCCGGTTCTTCCATGTTGGTGATCCTCTTTCAATGGAACCAAAACTCTGAGAAGAACGCAAAACCAAACAATTTTGTCAGTCCATATTGATAGAAAGTTCATTAAACCAGTGTAAATGAAATAAGAAAACTCACTTCCTTCTAGACACAATTTATTAAGCAGAAGCATCCAGAGACTCGACTCTATAAATATACAGAAATATGTCCATAAAAAATAGTAGGGAGGTCATAGATGAATTCGCTCATACTTTTTTGCTTCTTCTTCGGCTTCCAGAACTGCAAAGGAAAAAGAAAAATAATGATTCAGCACGCTTCATTAAAAGAGCTAAAGCGATCAATCATATTTTCCAAAAGAAGACATAAAAAGCGCTGATTGCCTCAAGGAAAACACAAAATATGTCCTCAGCACTGATTCTTAAAATACCAGGACTATTTGGGTTTCTCTCCAAACACTAATGATCATGATTAACTATTCTTCAATTAGGATTTCAGATAGGGTTCTCACAGAAACAAATAGAATGGCCTTTCTCATCAACAAGTTAAAGATCAGTACTTAGGATACTCTCAGACAGAGCAGCCTGCATAAAGAACTATGAAAAGAGAGGAAGCAAACCAACAATGTGGTTACTAAACTTTAAGAAAGTGTACAAGAACATGCTTTGGAACTGAAGGTCAACAGGGTCAATATTAATAAAAGGGAATCAGTGAAAAACAAACCTATTTCATTAACAACGTTGTCTCAGAGGTTGCCAAATGAGAACAATTAGCAAACAGAAGAAGGGTAACAATAATCTCATCACTTTCAAAAAACAACCAGAAAGAATCCTTTACCTGTTATTACGATAAAGGCCCACAAGCAACAAATAGGATTCCAGTAGTCTCCAATTATAAAAGTTGGAAAATGAAGATGAATAAAAAGTGTTCTTATCTATCAGAGTGAGGAAGACTTCAGATCTTATGTAGGATATGTTCAACCTATAGGCTGGTCAGAGAAAATGATGGGATTCAATAGGGACATAATAATTAACATCAAAGAACCAAGAGAAGAAAAAAGAAGCAAAAACAGTCATCTTGAATAGAGCCAATTCAATTTTGTTGAAGTAGGGTTTATCCTGCATAAATGAGGCAATTCTTATTCAGCATTATTGCCAACTAACTATTTTCTAATTTCATCAGGCCCTAGACTGGTTGTTTTGAAGAGGCTGAACAACTTAGTCTGGTTTCTGTCTTGGACTCCCCTTTTGAGGATACTCCAGGCTTTGAAAATACATATGCTACTATCCAGAGTAAGTTTTAAAGCCATCTTCAATCTTTTGTCTCATTTTACTTTCCATGCACATTTTGTTTATTGTTTTTATGGGTGTTGTTTTTAGTTCCCTCCAATTTTGCCAGTTTGAGTATGATAAGTTTTGTTTTGATGGCAGGGGCCAAACGATAGTTACTTCAAAAAATTTCTGCATATGAACAACTTGCTTACATGGACCCTCTTCTTTTGGAAAAGAGAGTAGCATCATGGAAGGATTCATCTGAAGATGAAAGTGGCAATTGTACAGTGGAGGACGAGTCACAGAGCATGGGTATAGATGTTGATTCTACTGATATATCATCATCAGCTCAGACAAGCCCCTGTACAAGTCACGATAATGAAATGGATTGGGAAGAAGATGTGGGGACAGAATATCATATGAAACAAGATGTCCATTTCTCTCAAACAATTCCAGAGAGTCTTCCTCCTGCATCCCCATTAACTTCGTTATGGGGTTCTCATCATCCTTCCTTAGTTCCAGCAAGGTAGGCGCACAAGCTTCTGTTTCATAGGGTGAATGAAGAGTTACAGTCAAGTAGAAAATGCCATGGCTGTGGGTTTATGGCAGGGGTAGAGCCATGGTTGAGAGAACAACAACAATAGGCTCAGGAGAAATTGGTAAAGAAGATTATATGTGGACAAATATCTCCTTCTTCTGCATGGAAAGAAGAGATTGATACCGATAGTCATGCAGACAGGATTGTTGAGCTAGACTTTAAGAGGGGGAGACAAGAGTGGAAAATATTCAGAGAGGAAGCAGAGGAAGTAGGGGTTAACATAGAGCTAGCAATTTTTGGAGTGCTAGTGGAAGAGGTGTTGCTTGACCTTGTTCAATTGTAGCCCTTTTCTCTTACTCCGCTCTACTCACCTGCTGCTTCCATACTAGAGATAAGGTAGAAATGGTCTATAGATAGAGATATTCAGAGTAGCAGTCACTCTCTGCTGCTTATGATGAGGATTCAAATTTTCAATAATAGAAAGATGGCACCATCTCATGCCTGTAGCTCTAAGATAGTACTTTTAAATCGTCTCTACTAGAGATGGCCATATCTTGTATTGCCAAGAAAGCATCTCTAAGATAGATGACAACATGTTTGTTTTGTTTTTTTTCCTTTGCTTTAATTAGATAATACTGCCATAATTAAGGACTTCAGGCTTCTTATCGATGTAAATTGATTTTTTAAGGGTTAAATTTAGCGGATTAACTGATTTTTTTTTTATATATAAATATCCTTGTAAAAAAATGTGTCATTTTCAGAACCATCCATTAATTTCACATAAAAGATATCATCTATATTGTAATTCTCAAAAAAACAGTTTCAATCAGTTTTCAAAGCTTGTGAGTATGGCAGGAAGCCAAATGAAGTTCATTTGAAGTCTGACAATATATTGCAGAAGAAAAATTTTTATTTCCAACCTTTGAGAATTTTATCCACATGGTTTCTTGGTGACTCCAACATTCTCTCAGATGTTTTTGGCAAATGAACAAATGTATGTTTTAGAATGGTCTTTTCAATGATGAAAATGACTTGTCGATAAGCCCTCAAATACATTTCAAGGAAACTGCCATATTTGGCCCACATATACCTCCCTACATGAATATTTCTCACCAGCAAACAAATGCGGACTTGATTGATAAACTCCAAATGACACAAGTATAAATGAATAGTCCCAATGCTAGCATACAATAAGTTAATTCTGTGCACTTTTCAGGTGTTTTTGTGTTACTCTGTTGACTTAGAACACTTCCTATTTTTCTTTCACAGAAAAAGCTTGATGACACTGAGGAAGTCTTGAAATATTTTCAAGAGAAACACAGTCAAGCTAACTGCACAATCAAGGAAAAGGAGTTCATTATCTCAAATTTGTTACAATCAGGTAGGTTCTCAGCTGTCACAAGTTTAAAGTACCCCGAGACAGTTAAGGTGGTCTAACCACCTCACTAACCTAATCAATAATTAACTATATTGTCATGTTATTATAATCATGATCACTTAATACATAATGTTTATATTATTAACACCATTAACAATGAACCTCATTGTTTGCTTCTCCATTACCTCCTTTCAAACAACAGTTATAATAAAGCTCCTAAACCCAGAATCGCGATCACCTTGAATCTGCTTGCACATTTTATTTTGACCTCTACGCCCCGTCAACTCAAGAAAGCAAAGATATTCCCAAGCTAATCATATTCACTAATGAGGCCTTGGCCTTGAGCTTGCTGTAGGAAACTTTACATGGTTACATAAATTTACTAAAATGACATTTACAATACATTAAGTTGACCCTTTATAAGGTCCACATGACATAGCACTTAGGCACAATATTCATAATCACAATCCATGTACAAAAATAGAGGTAACACAAAGCTTGGACTGCAACAACTTATCAATGCCCACCAGAAAATGGGAATCCAATTCCAGGGATTTCATCAGTTGTTTGCGCACTACATAGAGAAAAACATGACTATTTTTGTTGTTTGCAAATTCTAAAAAAATGACAGTTTTTATTCCTTGTAAAATTAGATGTTCCGAAAGATGCATACATGGCTTATTGTCATCTTTGTCATCATGTTGCTGCATGTAAACCCATCTTCACATTTTTTAATCAAACAGAACAGACTATGTAATCCATGAATTCACTTGGTCTCTGAATATGAGGAGGTCCATCTACCATTTAAGACTGGTGCCATAGGTTGTTTCTGATGAAGCAAGAAGTACAGCTACTTCTTACCACAGTTCAGTAGCTGCTTACAAAAGGATCAGTGCCACTCTCTGTAAACAGGGCATCTGAACGTTGATCCTAAACAAATCCTCCAAGGGGATCATCTTTTGGAGATCCAGATAGTCAATCTATCTGAAGAAAGGAGAGCTTTCTCAAGAGCTAGCACCCTCCAATCAAACCATGATCTGGAATATGAATCCTGCAAGTCCTTCCAAAATAAGATGCCCTGCCTGCTTAGCCTGCTAGCTTGATACTGAGGAATCTCCAGAAAGCATTGGCCATGACCCTTCCAGCACCAACTTGGTTGTATCACCAAATCCCAATGGCATCCAGTGCCGGTATAAATCCAATACACACATTTGGCAACACATTTCCAAGTGGACCAGATGCTTTTTAACATAGAAGAACCTCTAAATTGGAAAAGGTGTGGAGAAGAGATAATCTCAATCAAATCTACCAAGTGGCTGAACCTTCCAAGCACATCACAATCATTTTACTGCCAAAATCTTGCAGGCTTACCTTGAACCACCATATCAATTAGCCACAAGCCACCCTCCTCCTTAGGCAAAATGCAGACATCTCATGGGACCATCAATAACCCATGGTCTATAATATTTGTTCACACCAACCAAACCTCAGTTAATTTGATTAGAGAGTGCCTGGACATACTATGTGTTGCTTCTGGTGCAGTTGTCAGTGATCAGAAAACTGACCTTCGGTTGTTGGGCTTGGATCACACCCCAAACTAGATTCCTCCTGGTTGGAACTGTATCTGGCCTGGGATCATTCTGGTACAAGTCTTTCTCTAGCTGCCATGTGGGAATGGAGTTTACAAAGTTGCAGACGATGCTCCACTGCTGCCAATTCAAGGAACCTCCTCTGGTGGGTAAGTTGACAGGCATTTCTCAAAGTAGTCCACCCCTTTTTAATGTTTTCATTAATTTCACTTATCGCATTTATCAATGTTAATTATAATCCTCACCTTCTTCAAAAAATTCAATACATGCATCATCATACATTATATCTTCAGATCTTGGATACTTCCAATGTTACTGTAGGCTCCACAGATACTTAAAAGTTATTATCGTATTAATTCACAACCTGCATTATGTATTGTTAACTTCACATCAGAGTACCACTGCACAACTGTCATTGTGTCAAACCTAATTCAAACACCTTAATAAGCAGTACAATAATCTTTGCTCAAAGCATTGTCCTAATCTAATAAACCTTAAATTAAAGTTTCAAACCTAAATATCATCAATTTTCTTTGTTAATGAACTAGGATAGTATTCAGTCGATACAACTGCTGTGATATCCTCATCAATGATTGTATTATCAAATTTCAATCAAAGGCAAACTCTGTGAAACATGGTGTGAAAATAATTGTATTTGCATCTGCAGCTTCGATCTCTCTTGGGTCTGTGGCTCCGAATATCGCTCGGGCACGCAACTTGTTATTTCTGTGGCTTTGAGTCTTGCTTGGCGTGCCAATCTTATGAACTCTGCTACAATTCAATTCATTCAAATCTTAGATTTTCGACTACTCCGAGATCATGGTGATAGGGTCAATATGGATCATGCAACTGATTATATTTGAGAGTTCAACCACTGATAGTACGGACTCACAACATCTGGATGTCTTACATAGATCGGTTTCGGATTCAGTCTCACAACAACAACAACAACTAAGAAGTATGGAAGAACAATTGCAGCTTTTTGTTTCTACTAAAAAGCAGTTAACACAAGACTGTAAACAAGAATTTGACTTTTGGTTTTGGCTCCATTTCCTTGTAAATATAAGTAGTCCTCATTTACAATGTCATTTTATAACATACTGCCGAAGGTGACAGAAGGACTAACAGAGAGAGTGGGGAAATTGAAGCCAACATACAGTTCTGGCATCAAATATACGCATAATCTAGCCCCTGCACTTAATGAAACGTCCCTATCAAGTTTTGAGAAGCTCAACTTAACAGTATCTAAACAGTCTTTAGCTCTAGATGATGTAACTTTGTAAGATTCTACTTTGTCACAATTCACAAAGTAGTGAAGTGAAGAGTGGATTTATATATATTTTACTTGTGTGCAGCTTTTGGCCATTGCTGTTTCAGAGGCTGATGTAATGCTCTAACCAACTCAGACTCTGTAATCAATATTACCAGCTATGTGTACTCTAATAGAGTAATCCTTTGCCAAAAAATGTTGTTGCTTTGATTTCCTTCATCTAAGGCCTCTTTTAAGCTACCCTTCAATATCATTTTAATTTTACTGAAAACATGGAACATGCTTATCATTTGGCTTACTAACTATATCTATTTCATGTATTTTAATTGATACACAGTCACCGAGAAATTCCTCCGCCTGGTAGACTACACCATTTGGAATTTAAAGCAATGGTCAATACCGGTTTTACAGTAGGGTTAGGGTTTACTGTTACAGACTGACAATCTCTTAAAATAGGGTTGATTATTCACATTTATATCAAACCCTACCCTCAGACTTCTCCTCCATCTAAATGACATTGCCAATTTGGAATTTAAAGAAATGGTCAATTCCCATTTTACAGTGGGGTTAGGGTTTACTGTTACAGACTCACAATCTCTTAAAATATGGCTGATTCTTCACATCTATATCAAACACTGTCCTCACTTTTCCACCAAAATGCCATGGACAGTTTGGAATTTAAAGCCATGGTCAATTCAAATATTAGCAAGTCTTTTCCCAAGAAAATATGCAAAATAAGGTCAGACAGGTAACATGTACTCGTAGTAACTGAGTCAAATCATCACCAAATGACTAATTGGGTCAAATATTACTTAGAGAAACACAAAAAGATGAAACAAATTTTGTATACCCGAACTTTTTTTTATATTTCTTAATATAACGCATGATAACAAAAAGGAACACAGGTATCCTGATGTAGTATACACATAAAATTATATATCCGTCCTTCAAAATAAGGGCTGTCTGTTTTTTATCTATGGTTGTTGAGCCATTAGAGTGCCTACATACAGTAATAACAGCAGTACAGAAACATATTCAACATCATATCTCTTTATGCCTGGACTTACAAAACTAGTTGGAGAAGATGGGTGGCTTGCTGCCTTTGATGATTCGGAGCTGCAAGAACTGACACCATGAGGAACTATTATACCAGAGCCTTCATAAAAAAGCCCCGGGCTATTATTCCACAGGGCTAGGCGCTTTTCCAATCTCCTGCAAAATATCTCAGGAAAAACCACTGTGCCTGATAAATTATTTCCATTGAGATATAATGTATTCAAGGAAGGAATGAATCTCCCCCAAATTCGATGGGATTTCCCCGGTGAAACGATTTCCATTGAGAGAAATATATTGCAATTGCTTGAATGAACCCAGAGACATTAGTATTCTTCCCTCGTATCTTGAGGTCAAGAGATCGAAACTCATTAGCTTTGGCAGCTTATCCCATGCTAGAGAAATATTGCCCCCAATAGGATTGGTTCCTAGATAAAGCTCCTGCAAATTACTCATGTCCGTCAATGTCTGTGGAAGATTGCCATGAAGCCCATTGTTGCGAAGATCCAACAGCGTCACATTTTTCAAATCGCCCAACTCCAGCGGAATCTTCCCTCTGATAAAATTATCGCTCAAATCCATCTTCATGAGAGATTTTAAGCCCCCAATTTCAGAAGGCAAAGTACCATTCAACTTAATGAAACTCAGGTCCAGGATTAGCAGATTCTCCAAGTTGCCAATCGAAGTTGGAATTTGGCCACAGAACTGATTCCGACTGACAACGAGCTTTTTCAGTTTATACAATCTCCCCAGCTCCTCTGGCAATGGACCCTTCATGTTATTTTCTTTCACAACCAGATTTTCTAAGTTTCCCAGCTCACATAGCTCAGACAGGAGCTCTCTAACCAGGGCGTCATTGCTGTGAAATGTGAGGCTCTGGATAGAGTTGCTCAGACTTTTCCACCCTCGAATGGTCGAATTGGTGAGTGAGTTTTCCAGAATGCAGCATCGAATTGGTGAGGGAGCAGCCCACGAGTTTTTGGAGTAATTCAAGTTCCATGCTGAATTAACTTCTCGTGCGGCAAGACGTGATGGAAATCAAGCTATATGTCACCTGTCAGTCGTCGACATTAATGCGGAGCTGGGCGGAGCTCGCGGAGGGTGGCAGAGGGCAGAGGAATTGCCGATGGCCGGAGCCGGAGGTTTTTCTGGGTGGCGACGGAAACCGGGCCATTCCTCCGCATGGGTAGACTACTCATTCAATCCAGCTTCGGTACAGAAAAAATTCAAAATGCAAATGTTATCTCCGCCTTGGTTGATAATATAGTCTACCATAATCATTCAATGCAGCCTGGGTAGAGAAAAAATTCAAAATTCAAATGTTATCTCCGCCGGTGCCCGTGAAATTTCTAAAATGAGATGAAATGAATCCATGGTAGAAATTTGGATTAAAATGAGATGAAATGAATCCATGGCAGAAATTTGGAAAATCCACAGGGATCTCTCCTAATATCCTCTTCCAGAGAAGTCGAAATATATCGTAAATCAGGTATGGAGCAAACTACGAGACAGGCGATCGATTGAAAATGGGGCATTTCTAGACATGTCCCTGGGTACTCCTTCGTAGGAGTGAGGATTCTCCTCCATGTATTTATTGAACCTCGACAATCTAGAGCTGGTTGTGAAGGCATTTTATTAAGAGCATAAGGATGTTATCCTTATTCTCATCGTGTGTGAGAGCTTCACCTCATTCGTCACCATTAGAGAGCAGGAAAGATAAAGCTATCTCCGGAGAAGCGTTTCCCTCTTTTTAATGCAATTTTCCTCATGAATGATGGCATCAAGTTGTTCCCAAATGGCATTAGCTCCTTGTTTGACCCCACTAAATCTTGTACCAGGTAGATCTATGGGAATCTGTAGCATAAATACAGCGCATCACTCAAGCACAAGGCATCGTGGAACTCACAACTTATTTCATCTCACAGATCTTTGACTTTCGTGCTCTTCAAGCAATGGTTTGTTATGAAAGACATTTGAACAAAGTCTGTATCACAGTTTGACAAATAGTTGCCCTTAGGTTTTGTGGAAGAAAGTAATGGTTTCCTTGAATATTTTATGTTCCAGCGAGACCTTGAGCCTGCTAATGGCAATTACGAAGACGACAACAATTGATCTAAAATGGATGGAAATCGCCCTTCCACTGAGGGTATGCCTCGGAAGACGGCAGCCTTTAGAGAAAACATTGCTCACTATCGCAGAGGAGCAGATTCTCAGCAATGGCGATCTCACCGATGGCCTTTTACTCTCTAATTTCCAATGTTCTGTAGGTTCAAAGTGGAGTGCCATGATGGAATATTTGCGTTGGGGGAGTCTAAATTTTTTTAACAATATGTTTGCCACCGTAGTCCTATTAGAATTTTACTTTACGACATCTGAGATGTTTACAGCATTTGAAATCACGGTATTACTTTACAGATATCAATCATTTGAAAGGGCCAAACCGTGGTTTGGATAGGAATTTGTATAATATCACGTCAAGTACACAGGAAAATGGGAGTAAATTTTCAGCTTTCATATACTCTTCCAAGGAATATCTCTGTACATAATTTTGTAAAAAAATTGGGTTTGAATACTTCATTTTAGTTTGTATCCAAATTTGGTTTATATGTTCAATTTCACTGAAGTACTTAATTTGATTCAAATGTCGATGGGATAAAGTTTGAAGTGTGTAAAGTTTACGGGCACGCACTTTTATGATAATTTGTTTTCATCATTTCATTGAAATTTCGATGTTGGAGTGTTTAAACTTAGAAAATAACTTAATAAATATTTCCCTCTTGAAATGCTTATTTGAAAGATGATTTAAGAGTCCTTCTATATTTATGAGATTATTTTTAACTCTATTCCTGAAGCAACCTTTTCACTGGTAAGATAAATATTTTAATGAAGAATATTTTAAATGAAACTACCCTAGCTTAAATATTTATATTACAAATTTCAAATTTTTATAATAAATAAAAAATATTTTAGTCTTTATAATTTATAAAGTGACAATTTATAATTTAGTAGGTATATGTATATGGTATTAATAAATTTTAAATCTCTATATTAATATGACAGTCATAAAAATTAATTCCATGTTAATAGATTATATAAATGGAAAAAATGTTTTTTTTTTTTTTTTTTCAAAGAAAAAGTCGAACTTTTTATTAAAATAAAAAGTTACATAGTATATGCATTAAGCATTCAATTTGACTGTATGAAAGAAGATCATACAGCCCGCAGGATACAGTCCTGCCTAAAAGCAGAAAAAGAAAGTGCCGCTCCTATTATCCGGAGTGCAGCCCAAAAAAAACCAGCTGGCCTAAGTCTTCCTGCCCTTTTTCTTCTCCACTTTTTGCCAACCATCGTTGGGAGTGGGGTCAATAATGGCAAGCTAGTTTTCCATTGTGCTCATTGGTTGCTCCTTATCTGAATCTGATCATTCAGGGCTGTGACTTCGTTTATTACCACTTATTTCCAATTGGAGCTCTTGATCCTTTTCCTCATTAATCTTCTTATCCTTATTGTCCTGATCTTTTTCCTTTGCTGTATTTTGTTCTTTCTTTGCTGTAGTTGCCTTCTTGTATGTTGCATCTATGTTCTTCCATCCTTTCGACTTCCTTTGTTGTTGCTTGCTCTTGTTGAGGCTTGGACATGCATTGTACAGATGACCTGTTTGTTGACATCCCCGACATCTGAAAGCTGTATTCTCATAGTCCAAAGGCTGTTTCCACTGTGTATTATTGAAATTCAGGATGATGCTTTCAGGTAGTCCTCGGATGAGATCTACCTCGACACATATTCTAGCAAAAGTAAATATTCCTTTTATGTGTCTCTCTCCGTTTATCTTTAACATTTTCCCCAAGGTATTTCCAATTGCTATTAGAGCCTTTGAATGCCAAAAATGTAAAGGAAGATTATGCATCCTAACCCATACTGGCATCCTTGATACCACCATGGTGTTGGCATCAAAATCAGGAAACCAAGGGGTAATAAAAAGTCCAGCACTGCCCCAGAACCATGGCCCTTGGTTGAGAACTGTTTCCTTTTCTTCTTCTGTGTGAAAACATACTATAAAGAAACCCTTAGGGTATAGGTAGATTTGGCAGTTTTTCGTCCAAACCGAATGGATCCATTGATACAATGCATCAGTTCTAGGCCAAAAGCCATTAAATCTACAAATGTCTGCATTTTTTTGTAGCTCTGAGTATATATCATTTACCTCTGGTATTTCGATGGCGATAGATGGGCTCTTTGGCATTTGATCTACAATGTACTGCCCTGGAGGTTCAGTGACAGCTGTGGGGTTTTTCCCTTTGCCCTTCACTGCTTCCTTAAAAGACCCTTTGCTTTGCGAGCTAGGTCCAGCGCTTTCGGCTCCTCCTCGTAATCTCATATTGAGAATGATTATAGAGCCTGACTTGATGTTGTATTCTTGCATGGTTCTGCATTCCTGCAGTGATCTGCCCTCATTTAACAGGTGTTGTTTCTCAGCCGGGTAGCCAATCTGATCGGCAATATTGTTCTTCAAATCTGAAACCCTGTCGCTGTCATAAGTCCAGATCACGATTGTGTTTCCTTTTGGCGTCTTTACAAAGATTTGGAAACCGGACCTGGCAATCTGGGGTGGCTCGATTCGTGTCAGATCTGATCCATCCAACTCCGTATCCGATCTGTTTAAAAACTTCATTTCCTGAGCATAACTTTGGATCTCACTTGCCTTGCGAAGATCCTCTATGCTTGAAAAGGTATTCATGGTAAAATTATTGGATTTGTTCCCAGATCCATACTTTGGTTCTGCACGAGTCCCAAAATAAACCTGCAGCAGCTTCTGATAATCCAAAATACTGACAACTTCATCTTTGTTTGCTGCTGCCGCTGAGCAGACAGTCAATTGCCCGATATGCAGATCCTTCTTTCGCCGAACCGCTTCATTTACTCCAATCGATGCACTTCCATTGCAGGGTTCTAGTTTTGGAATATCCGCATGCAGATGATGTTTTTGCAGCTCCAAGTTCATCAATCGGTTCGGCAGCCCCACTCTTGATTGCGCTTCTGGGCTTCGTGCGAGATTAGGCATGGATTCACCAAGGTTTCGAGAGTCGTAGAGGGCCATCGCGTCTTGTTAGGGTTCCAGCCGCAGAGGTCCAGACCTAAGACATCAGAAAAAATGAAATTTTATGTCACATATAATTTAATTTAAGAAATTTAGATAAAATATCTATAGATAATCATGCACAATCTTTTGAAAAGAGCTATTCCACCAAAGTAAAATAGAGAAACTTTTGGACAAGTATACGTAAATCTTCACAATAAATCAAATATATTATAGATTGTTAGAAGTGTCATAGGACTTATGATATTAAGAATATATCATGATAAAGATAAGAGTTAAGATGTTAACTATATATCATAATAAAGTTGTTTAAATTTTTATTTTTATTTTTGGGTATATTGTGATATTTTGATATATTTTATTTTATTTTATTTATTTATTTTTTAAAATACAATTAATGTAAAAAGATTTCACAATGTTTCAAATAAAATTGATTGGAATTAATTTACTTATGACATATTTAATTATATTATTTTTTGGGGAATAAGTTTTTAAGTATTATAAAATCTTATATTCATTTTTTGGGTTCTTATTTAATAAAGAGTTTCTATTTTTTTAAGTGAATATATTATTTTTAATATTTTTTTCTTGAACAAAGATAATATACTATTTTTATTGGAGTTTTTAATTTTTATTTTCCTATTATAATTTTTATAATTATTATTTGCAAACAATAGTGCATATTACTAATCAACATGGTCTCACACCAAGTATTAAGTTATTAAAGTAAAGGTAAGGAGGGTTTTATCACTTTTGGATCAAGTGATATTAGTGGTTCTACATGAAGCATAAGGACAATATTGCAACATTTATTGTAATTCCCATACATTTCATTATCAATGATGATGAAATACAAGACAACGGGATGAAGCTTGGAGTATGAAGCATTTTCCTTGAGTAGATCGAACAATGTAGATAATTCTAGAGGTTGGCCTTAGTTTGGTGATCCTAGGTTTGTTAAGGACCTCTTTTCTAATTGTTAGAAAACCCTTCATTAGCATGAGGCAATATATTTTTGAGATGGTTTAGGGGAATTAAAGAAGGGGTTGACACCTAGAGGAAGACTTTATACAAATCAACAACCTTCCTTGCACAAGAGAAAGACAAGGGATGTGAAATTTCCATGACCAGTGTGCACCCATTCGAGCATTTTATTACTTTCCAAAAAGAGGTGGAGATGATATAGAATGCTCCAATGCGTGCATAGTAGTTATGAAAATTTCACATCCCCTACCTTTCTCTTGTGTGAGGAAGGTTGTTGATTTGTATACAGTCTTCCTCTAGGTGTCAACCCCTTCTTTTACACCCCTAAACCATCTCAAAAATGTCATGTTCCATGTTAATGGAGGGTTTTCTAACAATTAGAAAGAAGGTCCTTAACAAACCTACGATCACCAAACTAAGGTGAGCCTCTAGAATTATCTAACAATTTTTTATCTACTCAAATATAATGTTCCATACTCCTAGCTTCATCCCCTTGTCTTGTTAATCAATAAAAAATATAATACATTTTTATATATGATTTTTATTTTATTTATTATAAAAATATTTTGATTAAAAAATAAAAATAAAAACAATTCCTTAGATTCATATCCGTAAATGATACTCCATCTATTCCCAATTTCAAATCAGATCACGTGCTACACACACACACATATATATAACACCCCTCAACCTTTAAGTTAATATGTTTCTACATTAAGACTGAATGATAGATGCCATTATGAATTTGGCATAAAGTACGATGATGTAATAAAGGTTGATTGATAAGATGAAGAAAAATCTTCCCTTATATCACTCCAAAAAAATCCCTAGGGGTTGGTTAATAAGATTTAATACGATTGGAGAGAAAATCTATTAAATCACTCAGTATAAGGAAAAACACTGAGTAAGGGTGAATAAATCGTCACGGGAGAAAAAGGAAAGCTTTAAATAAAAATGAAAAGACACCTTTTTTTCTGAAAAAAGAAAAAGAAAAAATAGAAAAGCCTAGGATATTGGATTGGCAAACCCTGAAAAGTGGGACGCCGCTGAGGAAAGATCTGCTAGGGAGGCAAGGATAAAATACTTGATCTGGAATCACAAAGGGATTCCTTGGCAATTGAATCTCGACTTGGGTGTGGGGAGACTGGTGGATTGGTTCATGGATGGAGGACAATGTATTTTTCTCAAGTACAGTTCCAACGATGGGTACAATGAGAATATCCAATGGATACAGTGAGCATATCTGTTTTTATTTGAATTTTAAATATAACTTTCATGGGTTTTTTTTGCGTTACATGTTTCACTAGCATGCATGTTCTATTTGATAGTGTTCATTGACTGTAAAATTATATGTGTATTTGGATTCCATTTGGTTCTATTTGAGAGCTGGCTATGTAGGTATTAGAATGCATTTAAATTTTCAAACAACCATTACAGTACAAAATTTTAAACATTTAACAATTCATAATATTTGTACATGGGAATATGAGATCTTGACAAATAAAATAGGTATAGGCAAGGTGTGCTTGAATTCAAGGTACAACCTACATGTTATATGAAAGTGGGATACCTCAATTCTCTAATTAAGAACCGAATTCTTATAGGGTTTTGTTAAATACGTAACCTATATGGTATATGAAAATAGGATACTTCAATTCTCTAATGAGATCAGGGTGCCTATGGGAGCCTTCGTTGATGTAGTTATAAACAAGAGTATACTAAAATTCCCCTTCTGAAATGATAAGACATGGTAAGTAAAGGTGGAAAAAATAAATCTTGTAGGTTGTGACGAGAAATCCAAAGTAAATGTATACTAGCAGAGACCTGAAAATAGTGATAGTACAGTAGGCACCCTAGTTAACCCTTGGGGTATCGATTGATACAATTAGGTGTTAGAAAATAAAAACATTGGTTGACACAATTTAGGTGCCCAAAATACACTGATAGGGTTTAAGTGTCAAACCCTTCCCAAGCTTATGTGAAGAGGTTATTAATTACAATAGAGTCATGAGATAAGGGAAATGGTAGAAATAACTCTGACTTTGGATTATCGAATTCGTAAAATGAAATACTATAATGTAGAAAATCACTGTTAGAAATTTATTATGGTGGAGCGTACAAAAAACTAGTCTAATCCTCAATAATGACACCTTATATTTGAATGTGTTAAATCTTCACTAGAGAAGAGATACATTGGTATAAGCAAACAAGCGAAAATTCCTTAGTAATAGGGTTGTACCCTAACAAGGCACTAGCCGAGAAAGGAAAGAACCCAATGGAAATCACTGAGATTTAAAATCCTAGATGGATAACTACAACTTTGTTGTAGAAAATATTTTACATATCATCGGTTGATATTGATCCGTAAATTTAAAGTTTATAATAGTGGATAGCCATAAAGGAACAATCTAAGCAAAATCTAATTTTCTAATTCTTGCATTCTCATTTAGCTATAGTGGATAAAAAGAAAATAAAGTTAATCGAGTTTCCATATCATCGTTGGAATATACATATGTACACAAACCTTGTACCTTCATTGGAAATGAAGGTTAACCATAATTAAAGTACTAAAGTTAGAGAGAACAACATAAAATATTACATTTATATTAGCTAGTCATAATTAAATTATTAAAGCCAGAGTGAACAAAATAAAACTACGTATACCAAATATTACATTTATATACTCCACGTCGAATGAGCATGGACACCCAAAAACTTCATTCAAATCATAAATACAACAATTATACAAACTTAATGAGGAAAAATGTACATATTTTTTTATTTGAAGAAAAGTGTTTAACATAAATATCCATAAAGGATAAGTTAAGCTAAATTCATTCAAAAATTGGACGACTATATTCCCCTCCTTGTATCAATATACATTCTATTGTTGAGAATTTAGAGATGACAATTTCGCAAGTACTTTAAACTATAAAATTTTCCCAGGCTAAAAGAACCGACAATGGATAATTAAGGAAGATGAAGGCACAAAAAACTCCTAGGTTCAAACAATGCCTCTGAGTAGCAAAAGTATGTGGAGGAATCCAACCTGCGTGCAAACGGTAGAGATTAGTGAGTGGGCAACTCCAATTTGACCATTGCGTAGACTTTAAAGGAGAGAAATCGGAAGCTACAGGTTCTGAAGTTACCTGCCAAGAATGGAAATCATCAATCAATATCTGGATAGCGTGATTGGTAATTAAAAAAAAATACATAAATAATAACAAAATATACTATAGGCATTAGTGGGTAGTACACATGTTAAGGATGGGACTCCACCAAACCTCTAACTTTCTGGAAGAGGGTACCAGAAAATAAATTACTTACCATATTTGGAGGTATTAGAGTAGTACGTAGAAATGTATATGAATACACTAAAAAAGGAGCATACCTGTATATGCAACCAACAAGTGGAAGGGAGTATTCCACAAAGGATCTCCTTTCTGCGCATTGCCCTTTGTTCTGCCATCAAAAAGCAAGGAGAAGGAACCCTTAATAGCGAAATTCAAACCTTTAGTAAATGAACGTTTGTTGGCTTGAGGGGGCCTGACCGAGGTTCAAAGTTAATTATCCAAACAAATCCCTAAACTAACGGCCCTTTTGGCATTAGCCCACGGAGCGCGGACCGAAGTCTCACCCGAAGTAGTATGGGGGGATGATGGAACCAAGTTTCCACACCGTGAGATTTTCGTTATCTCGGTTTATTCCTCTTATTCCTGCTTTCGCGTAGGTTGCTTCATTCTAGGGATTGCAAGAGTAGCCCTCTATTCCATCCTTCAATACTTCCATGAAAGGGTACAATCGACCTTCGCACAGCCATAACCTGCTACGTAGGTACTTTCGCGCTGCTAGGGCAGCGTACCGTGAAGATTCCCAAATTATTCTAAGTGTCTTACTTATCTTATTAGATAATTATAGGTAACACCGTGTAACAGATATCCTTGATTGTGTTAAGCTATCTAATGTAATCGCATTCATTCGTGCATCATATAAGCATAATAAAGGAAACTCATACATAACATATCAAGATGCAACAATAGAACAAAGACACAAAAATTGTAGAATATTTCTCTTTATTGATATCTTCCAAGTGTTTACAAACTTTTTCCACCTTGTGCACACAACTACAGGGGTCTACGCACTCAGCTGCGGACTTCTACCCTAGGCCTCTATGCACTCAATTGCAGAGCCTCTACCTGCGTTACAACCCAAGACTTAGACTTCTTATTTCAGATCTATGAATCTTTTACATTCTGTCCGTTGTGCGTCTCCAAAACTACATAGAGCTTAGCCCTTTTTATACAATCCCATGGTCCGCAGACCATGGGTAGATCTCTTATAGTCGAATTTACTTTACAAAACTAAAGGCGGGCAACCCTTTATGACTTATGACACCTCCACACTCTGCGATCACAAAATGCAGAGTCTTTATAATTTTATTACAAAATTTAACCAAAACATGGGCTTTTAGCCCCAAAACTATCCTAGGGGGATCCCGTTCCCAACAGGCCCACAACACAAACATCATGACTTACCCTCGAGTCACTCGGTAGGCACAGAGATCTTTGTATGAAGCCTTTCTAGCTTGACCCATATGACAGTAACCTCGGCCATGCACTGAGCCGCTGCCTGCTTCAAGTCTTCCACTATCTTCTCGGTCACTGCTCTTGTGCTGTCAGCTTGAAGCTTTTGTTGCATCGCTTGCAGAGTCGCAAGCTTGCCTTCAATATTTCCTGTCACTATGTAAGACTCCTCCAACCAGGGCTTTAGCCTCACCTTCAACACTACTTCCTTATGCAGCACCGCGTCCACTTGTTCCTTCAGCTGCTTGGCCTCCTACAGCTTGGCTAGTCTCTGTGTCAGTGCGACGGTTTGTGTTGTGCCCTTAACCTCATCGTAGCACTGTTGTAGCTCATGCACTTCCATCTCTAGCCTATATATATTGGGGTCCTCCTACAAGATGTTCAGGACCTCAAATGACTACTCAAACAATAGCTACTTCTGCCTTTATTTCCATTTTCTGTGCCAGCTCCTCTACTACTTGTTCCGTATTTATAATTTCTGTGGGTGTTGACATAACGCTTTCTAATAGTGCTTGCGATGTCTCTGACAAGTTTTCAAATGCGGGAGTCTCTTTGAATGTCTCGAAGAATTCTCAGTTCATGGGTGCTTGAGAGCTTAACAACTCAATACACAAAATGCCAAGTGTTTTTCGCTGGACAGCCACTTATAATTCATAGGGCATTTTGAATTCAAATCCAACCATTCCCCCCAAAATTGGTTCATTAATGTCGGATTGGTGGCAGATTTTCAAGGACTTGAGCCATAAATTTTGTCTTAAATGCCGGCTGCCCGCTCCATTTGGCCTTACTTCTTCCATCAAATCATGAATAGTGACTTAACGGTCACTTTCCGGCTGACCTACGCAATTTCTCCCTGGGTAGTGCATCTCCCTCCACGCTGTCACAGACCATGTGACACGTCCTTTCTTCGCACCATCCTCCAATCGCATAGCTCCCCAACTTAGGCAGTGTAGTTTATAGTCCCGTTATCCCTTCCTCATCACCTCGCGAAGGTGAAATTAATGGACTATACTCCAGACCCTTTTTTCCCTCGTTCTTGTAAGTTCCACTTCGTGTAGTTCCGAACATCAAGCTCACTGCATAACTTGTTTTTTGCGCAATATAATTTTAATCCAGGTATTCGAAGATTTCACGTACTTACCACGCGGTGCTTTGAAAAAGTGCCGCTCCGCCTCGCTATAGCTGATTGAGGTGTCGACCGTGAATTCAGTCATGAATCCTCCTATGATGTGATCGGGCCAATGATTGACAGCATGACCAATCTTATCCTTAGATGCTTCCAATTTCTGTACTAGCTCCGAGGTCCACACAATAGAACTATCAAGTTTCCACCTTCCTTGGCTATCTGCTAGCTCCACGATCCACTCGTATAGCTCAATTGAGAAGGAGCAGAAAAAGATTTCATGGATCTCTGTATATAATTATCTGTCCAACCATTGTTCCTTTATCAATCGTGGGGTTTTGTTCTCCTGCACCACGAACTTGTGGATATTCCTATCCAACCAGTCTTCAATCTCTTTCTTAGCTGGATTCCAGTGATATGACATCACATGTCTCTTATGAAGATTCTAGAACGAAACCATTTGTTGGCTTGAGGGGGCCTGAACCAGGTTCAAAGTTAATTAGCCAAATAAATTCCTACACTACTGGCCCTTTCGGCATCAGCCCGTGGAGCACGGACCGAAGTCTCACCCGAAGTAGTGTGGGGGGATGCTGGAACCAAGTTTCCACACCCTAAGATGGTCGTGATGTCAGTTTATTCCTCTTATTCCTGCATTCGCGCAGGTTGCTTTACTCTAGGGCTTGCAAGACGAGCCCTCTATTCCGTCCTTCAGTACTTCCGCGAAAGGGTATGATCGACCTTCGCGTAGCCCTAACCTGCTACACAGGTACTTTCGCGTTGCTAGCATAGTGTACCGTGCAGATTCCCAAATTATTCTAAGTGTCTCACTTATCTTATTAGATAATTATAGTTAACACTATGTAACAGATATCCTTGATTGTGTTCAGTTATCCAATGTAATCGCATTCATTTGCACATGATATAAGAATAATAAAGGAAACTCATACATAACATATCAAGATGCATCAATAGAACAAAGACATAGAAATTACAGAGTATTTCTCTTTATTGATATCTTCCAAGTGTTTACAAACTTTATCCACCTTGCACACACAGTTGCAGGGGTCTGCGCAATGAGCTGTGGACTTCTACCCTAGGCCTCTGCGCACTCAGCTGCAGAGCCTCTACCTAAACTACAATCCAAGAAGTAGACTTCTTATTTTAGATCTATGACTCTTTTACATTCTTTCCATTGTGTGTCTCCAAAACTACTTAGAGCTTAGCTCTTTTTATACAATCCCATGGTCCACAGACCATGGGTAGATCTCTTACAGTCGACTTTACTTTACAAAACTAAGGGCGGACAACCCTTTATGACTTATGACACCTCTGCGCTTCGCAACCACAAAATGTGGAGTCTTTACAAGTTTATTACAAAATTTAACCAAAACATGGGCTTTTAGCCCCAAAACTATCCTTGGGGGATACCATTCCCAACAAGGTTGAAATTCTTTAAGAAGAACAATAGAGAACATAGTTGCACCTACTGAAACCTTGTCCCAGTGAAAACTTCATTCCTAAACCAATAGGAATACCAAGTCTCAGCAAAAAATGGAATCAACGAGTGTAAAGGATAAACGCGTATTAAAACCAACGAAAAGCTTTTAGGTTTCTTACTAGGAAACACAATTGATGCCCCGAAGAAAAAATGGAAACACCTAGTAAGAAACCTGAAAGCTCTATAGTGACTCATGAAGAAGAGGAAGAAATACAACATGATATATCAAAATTACGAGACCAAGTGCAACATTTTTCACTCTCGCAAAAAGTAATATAAGCTAAGATGGATGGTTTAAAGAAAGGCATGGAAGCTAATATGAATGATGTAGAAGCTAATATGGATGGGGTGGAAGCTAATATGGATGGCATGGAAGCTAAGGTGGATTGTATAGAAGCAAAACTTAAAGGTAACATGGAAGATTTGAAGATAAATTTGACAAAGTTGCTAGAAGAAATTATTATTAATGGCGAAAACGTAGTAAAGGAAACTCATGATGAGAACAAAATAAATGTTAATCATGATTTCATAGACTATAAAGTTGGATTGAGGACCCACCATGTTCCAAAGATCAATATGAGGAAGTTTGATGGCAAGGATCTCATAACATGGACGCTACATATGGAGCCATATTTCGATCTTCATAATGTGCATAACACACAAAAGGTATGCATTGCAACTTTATATTTGGAACCCAATCAGTTTGTATGGTAACGATGGATTTTATCTCGTAAAAAAATTTTCACTTGGGCAATTTTTACAGAAGAAATGATAGCACATTACGAGGATACAAAAAACAACACCTTTTTTAGCCAATTGATAAATCTCAAACAAAAGGGTTCAATGATGGAGCACATTGAGGACTTTCAAATATAAGGGTAAAATATATTCCAAAGGAGCATAGGATTGATGTGTTCATAGGGACTTTAAAGGATAACATCCAACACGAGGTTCGCCTTTGGGAACCTGATTCATTGGAGAAGGCATTCAAGTTGGAAAGAAAAATTGAAAGCAAAATTATGGCAACAAGGAAGCATACCACTCACAACTGTAAATATGGAAGTGTTGTTGCCCCTAGCCTTCCACAACCTGCAAGGTTGACACCACAACAATTGGAAGAAAAAAGAGCAAAAGGACTTTGTTAAAGTTGTGATAACAAATACAATAAAGGTCATAAGTGTGCTGAGAAGAAATTATTTTACATAGATTGTGAAGAGGAGGAATAAAAGGAATAATAAACATCAAAAGAAGAGGATATACACCAGGAACAAAGCCTAGAGGAATAAGAAATGAATATGACCATATATTTTAATGCATTGGCCGGAATTACCACTCCTCAAACTCTCAAGATAGAATGACATATCAAGAAGAAAAAGGTAATAGTGTTAATTGATTCGGGAAGTACCCATAATTTTATTCATTGTAATATAGCCAAGGAATCGAATTGCTTCCTATATCTAGCACGAGAGTGTCAAGTGATGGTTGCAAATGGAGGAACCATAAATTGCACTGGAAGGTGCCATAATATCAAGTTATCCATGGTAGAATATGTACAGTATAGTCCAATGCTTTTCATTCCAATGGCTGGTGCTGATGTTGTACTTGGATTCCAATGGCTACAATCTTTGGGCACGATAGCTTTTAATTTTCAAGAACTTTTCTTGAAATTTTTTTCGGAAGGAAAGGAAGTTGAATTAAGGGGTATCGCAGGGAAACCGTGAAAGATAATCAGCTCTAATAGCATGAGAAAGCATCTAAGGAATGAACAATGAGGCGTAATTGCACAATTATGTTTGTTAGAGGTTCCCACATCGAAATCATCTATTTCTCTAGATCTCCAAAAAATCTTGGACAATCATTGCAATGTATTTGAGACTCTCAAAGGCCTCCCACCTATTCGTGATTATGGTTCCTACATCAAAATCATCTATTTCTCCAAATCGCCAAAAAGTCTTGGACAATAATTTCAATGTATTCGAGACTCCCAAATGCCTCCCACCTATTCATGATCATGATCATGCTATTCATTTTATTCGAGGAAGTGTTCCTCCAAGCATGAGGCCTTACATATATTCCTATGCCCAAAAGAGTGAAATTGAATGTATGGTTCCAGAAATGCTAGAGGTTGGTATAATTCAACCTAGTCAAAGTTCTTTCTCTGCTCCAGTAGTATTGGTGCACAAGAAGGAAAATAAAAATTATAAAGATTATAATAGGAAAATAAAAATTAAAAACTCCAATTAAAATAATATATTTTCTTTTTTTAAGAAAAAAATATTAAAAATAATATATTCACTTGAAAAAAATACAAACTCTTTATTAAATAAGAACGCAAAAAACTAATATAAGATTTTATAATACTTACAAACTTATTCCCAAAAAAATAATATAATCAAATACGTCATAAGTAAATTAATTGCAATCAATTTTATTTGAAACATTGTGAAATTTTTTTAAAATTATAATTTTGCAAAATATTTTAAAATATTTAAACATTAATTGTATTTATATATATAAAAAAAAAATATATATGAAAATATCACAATATACCCAAAAATAAAAATAAAAATTTAAACAACTTTATTATGATATATAGTTAATGTCTTAACTCTTATCTTTATGATGATATATTCTTAATATCAGAAGTCCTATGACACTTCTAAGAACTTAATTTACAATCTATAATTTATTTGATTTATTGTGAAGATTTATGTATACTTGTCCAAAAGTTTCTCTATTTTACTTTGGTTGAATACCTCTTTTTCAAAAGATTGTGCATGATTATCTATAGATATTTTATCTAAATTTCTTAAATTAAATTATATGTGACATAAAATTTCATCTTTTCCATTTATATAATCTATTAACATGGATTTAATTTTTACTACTGTCATATTAATATAGAGATTTAAAATTTATTAATCCCATATACATATACATACTAAATTATAAATTGTCGCTTTATAAATTATAAATACTAAAGTATTTTTTATTTATTATAAAAAGTTTGAAAATTGTAATATAAATATTTAAGCTATGGTAGTTTCATTTAAAATATTCTTCATTAAAAAATTATCTTACCGTAAAAAGGTTGCTTCAAGAATAGAGATAAAAGTAATCTAAGAAATATAAAAGGAATCTTAAATCGTCTTTCAAATAAGCATTTCAAGCGGGAAAGATTTATTAAGTTATTTTCTAAGTTTAAACACTCCAACATATAAATTTCAATGAAATGATGAAAACAAATTATCATAAAAGTGTGTGCTCATAAACTTTACACACTACAAACTTTATCCCATCGAAATCGAATAAAATTAAGTACTTCAGTGAAATTGAATATATAAACCAAATTTGGATACAAACTGAAATGAAGTATTCAAACCCAATTTTGTTACAAAATTATGTACAGAGATATTCATTGGTACAGTATATGAAAGCTGAAAATTTACTCCCATTTTCCTATGTACTTGACGTGATATTATACAAATTCCTATCCAAACCACGGTTCCGCCCTTTCAAATGACTGATATCTGTAAAGTAATACCGTGATTTCAAATGCTGTAAACATCTCAAATGTCGTAAAGTAAATTTTTAATAGGATTATGGTGGTAGACATATCGTTAAAAAAGTTTAGACTCCCCCAACGCAAATATTCCATCACGGCACTCCACTTTGAACCCACAGAACGTAGGAAAGTAGAGAGTAAAAGGCCATCGGTGAGCTCGCCATTGCTGAGAATCCGCTCCTCTGCGATAGTGAGCAATGTTTTCTCTAAAGGCTACCGTCTTCCGAGGCATACCCTCAGTGGAAGGGCGATTTCCATCCATTTTAGATCAATTGTTGTCGTCTTCGTAATTGCCATTAGCAGGCTCAAGGTCTGGTTGGAACAGAAAATATTCAAGGTAACCATTACTTTCTTCCAGAAAACCTAAGGGCAACTATTTGTCAAACTGCGATACAGACTTTGTTCAAATGTCTTTCATAACAAACCATTGCTTGAAGAGCATGAAAGTCAAAGATCTGTGAGATGAAATAAGTTGTGAGTTTCACGATGCCTTGTGCTTGAGTGATGCGCTGTATTTATGCATTAAAAAGAGGGAAACGCTTCTCCGGAGATAGCTTTATCTTTCCTGCTCTCTAATGGTGACGAATGAGGTGAAGCTCTCACACACGACGAGAATAAGGATAACATCCTTATGCTCTTAATAAAATGCCTTCACAACCAGCTCTGGATTGTCGAGGTTCAATAAATACCTGGAGGAGAATCCTCACTCCTACGAAGGAGTACCCAGGGACATGTCTAGAAATGCCCCATTTTCAATCGATCGCCTGTCTCGTAGTTTGCTCCATACCTGATTTACGATATATTTCGACTTCTCTGGAAGAGGATGATACTAGGAGAGATCCCTGTGGATTTTCCAAATTTCTGCCATGGATTCATTTCATCTCATTTTAGATCCAAATTTCTGCCATGGATTCATTTCATCTCATTTTAGAAATTTCGCGGGCACCCGCGGAGATAACATTTGAATTTTGAATTTTTTCTGTACCAAGGCTGCATTGAATGATTATGGTAGACTGTCTTATCAACCAAGGCGGAGATAACATTTGAATTTTGAATTTTTTCTGTACCCAAGCTGCATTGAATGATTATGGTAGACTGTCTTATCGACCAGGGCGGAGAAATGCACGGATGCCGGCGAATGTTCGCATGGAAGCCCATGGGCATGCATGGTGAAGGGGCCTCCATAGGGGCATTTAATGCCCTATGGCAGGCTGGTTAGCTCTTGCCTTCAGCTTCAACTTCGACAGCTCAGGCTTCTCGCTCCAACTTAGGAAAGGCCATCATTCGTACTTCATCACATGCATGTGGTTAATACAACTTGTACAAACATTCAATGCCACCTCCTGCTTTACCATTTCAAACCTCCTTGGTTTTCGATTTCAAACTAGCATTGGCACACATATTACCATTTCAAACCTCTTTGTTTTTGATTTCAAATTGTTGCTTCTAAACTCTGAGATTTCTTGTTTTCATATTGTAATGCTATGTAATTTTTCTTTTTGAGTTAATAAAAGATTCACGCACCTTTTTACTCTAAGTTGAGTTTTTCGCTTGATATCTTCTTCCAGGTATCAGTAGGCTGCAAAGGAGGCGTTTGGAAAGCTGTTGAGAGAAGTGCCTGAGGAGAGGCCAAGGTGTAGCAGACGCATGCAGCAAGTGCTAGAAGATACCGTCTCAAGGAACTACTTTTACTTAAGAGGTTGGTTTGCGATTTTTTCTCTCGATCTTTTGGTTCTTTTCTCTCTGGTGTCAGAGCCCTGCAACGTTCCTAATGGCTAGTTTAATCAGATCCTTTTCTACTCTGGAAAGACGTGTTGTTACTGAAATTGATTCTAGATCTCTTGAAAAGGAAGTCGATTCTGGAAAAGAATTAGAGATAGTAGAGAATCCTGAAAGTCAAAATCCTCCAACTCTTCATGCAGCTGATGTTTATAAAACTCCTCTCTCTAATATCTTTCAGAAGAAAATGCTTCTAAAAGAAGTGGAAGTTAAAATCAAAATCTCAGGTCCTTCTGTACAGATTGTGTCTCTCTCTTTGTTTACCACTGAAGAAATCAAAAAAATTTGCCAATATGCAAAAGACAAAAAATATTCCTATTTACATTTTGGAGGTATAAGGATAGGTTTGGCCCCTTTGTTTAGACATGGCTTAAATACTCCATGCATATCTGAAGTGTTTGATACTAGACACCAGAACTATGATCATGCTAGAATAGGTACCATTGTTGGTAACCTATCTACTGGTTGTCAATATGGAACGATTTTCCCTGATTAGTCTATTAGTCTTACGGATCCTCATCTGAAAGATTGTTGGAAACTTATGGTAGGAGTTCAAGGATTAAATATGGTTGATGAAAGTGAATTTTTATCGGTAATAATTCGTAAATCCTTCCAATTGACTAATACAATCCATCCGAAATTAAAACAGCCAGTGCTTAGAGATTGTGTGTCAGTTGGTTTAAACAATGCACAAGTAGAGGGAGTATCTTATGATTCTATAGGTTTACCAAACAACTGGTATTTTCAATACAAGTCTTTAGCTCATGAAAAGAAACCAGGAAGCCTAACAAGAAGAGATTTGTTGAAAGAAGGTAAAATAAGAATACTTCAAGAAAAGCCTTCCATCTCACAACCCATCATTCATTCGAGAAAATATGCATTACCAGTCTCAGAATCTTCTGCCCAAATAGCCAACACCACTAGTCAACCTATGTTATCTTCAAATGAATTGTATATACCTAAAGTTAAGCCTTTTCTTGCTATAAATAAGATGTTTAGAATTTCTAATTCCCAGATAGCCCCAGTTGAAGAATGGCAATATGCTAATCGTCGCTTTGTAAAAGGAGGTAAATGGCCACCAAAGACGAAATTCTGTACTACTTCGTCCTCCTCAAAGCAACCTCCTACAAGAGCTGATTGTGCCCCTTTAGTTGAACACAACTCCTCAAATACAAATGATTTAGACCAGTTGTATCAAATTGGTAATTATATTACCACATGGTGTTCTTATGCTAAAAATGCTATAGATGATCTGGGTGCACAAAATGAGCTCATTCTAGCCAATCTCAAGCTCTTACATGATGAACAACAAGAAGAAAGAGCTGAGAAAGAGGCAAGGATGCAGAGAAAGGAAAGAAGAAGAAAATCTAAAGCAGCTCAAAGCTCAAAATTTTCTATAGATATGTCGACCCCAAATTTTTGGGATTTAGAAGAAATAGAAGCTAGCACCTCTGAAACACCTCCCAGAAAAATGCAAATAGAGTCTATTCCAGAAAATCCAAGAAAGACAAAAGCAGAAATAGTGACTCTTGAAAATGCAGCTTCTAAGTTTCCATCTTTTATCATGCCATCAATCCAAAAAGAAATTTTTTTAAAGAAGTCCAAAAATATCCTAGAATAGAAGAAGATTTGTTTGCTTCTAATTCTAGTGGTTATATTTTGGATTTGGACAAATCAACAAATCCAGCTGAATCAATTTGAATATGGATCGGAGCGTTATACCAAATGCAAGTAACTACAAAGCTTGATAATATGTCCATATTTCTTCTAGTAGAGAAAAGAATGGCCAAAATAGTTTATGACTGGTGGATTGGACCTCCCAAGTCAGAACGACAAGCCGTCATTGCAACAAGACTTTCTACTCTAGAGGTACTACTGAAAACACAGTTTGTCCCCGAGCCAATAGATGAGAAGAAGCAAATTATTACAGACCTTGGTAGAATGGAACTGAAAGATTTAAAATATCTTGAAGCTTTTGGTCAAGATTTTATGGCCAAAGTTTACAAAGCAAATCTTTCAAATGATTCAGTTTAGAAAATTTCTTTTCTGTCAAAATTACCAAGAAATCTAGGAGATTTGATTTCTAAAGATATTGAGCTTCAAAGCAAAATAATAGATCAGAGTTACTGGATAGATATTTTACTCAGGTGTCAAGAGAAAGTCAAATATCTCTGTTGGAAAAAATAGGCACATGATATAACTCCCAGTGCCAATGTTTGTCATGCTGCTTTGCCATGGACACCATTTTAGAAAAGGAGAAAACATAAAAGGTATGGGAAATTCAAGACCAAGAAAATTGCAAATCCCAAACGGCCTTTTAAAAATTTCAGATTTCTAAAGAAAAGGAATCAACTGAGAACCAAAAACAATTGTTGTTTCATATGCAAACAGGAAGGACACTATGCCCGTGCTTGTCCAAAAAGCACATCCGGTAAGTTGAAAGCATGTGTAGATATTGAAGAATTTTGTGATGATTGGTCTTTTGTACAATCAAAAGAAGAAACATTAGATGCATATATGTTAACTGAAGCTTCTTTTTCAGAAGATGAAGAGTTAGTCAATTCTGTTCATAAAATGAATATTTGTTATGATTGTTCTACTGATGAATTTTTAGTTGAAGATGAAGAAGAAGAACTTCATTACAGTGAAGAATTTGAGACTGACACAGACAATGTTGAAACTAGTGAAACAAAATCTTTATGTTGGTCTTTCCCACCAAAGAAAGACAAAGGAAAATAGGTTATCCCTATTCTCCCTCAGTTAAACTCTTTTTGTCCATATTAGAAAAATATTGGACAAACATCTTCAATGCAAGTTCCTGAATTCGACCCACCAGCAGAACAAACTTTCTTGAAAAAAATGTTAAAAAGAAATAATCTTTTGTATATACCAGTCTCCATGCAGGTTAAAAATAGTTGGATAGTTCTTGATGCATTTATTGATAGTGGTGGCTCAAACAATCTTGCGAGACCATCGTTGTTTAAAGGATTATGGAAACCTCTCCAGAATATCCTGATTTCAGAAATGATTGGAGGTACAGTTAATCTTACTCACTATGTGGATAATATTTCTTTAAAAATAAGTGGGAAGATTGTCAAGATATGTGCTATACAGCATTATGACCCATCTGGAAGTTTAATTCTGGGTATGCCATTTATCAATTCTATTTTTCCTATGACTATTAGCGAAGATAAAGTTATCTTCAATTTCAAAAAACAAGCAATCTATGTTCCGAGATTAAAATTTGCAGACTCTGAAGTAAGAAGAGAAAGCCAGAAGAAGACTAGTACAAGAAAGCCAAAAAATGATTCCAAAGATTGGTAGAAAGTACTGCGGATTTATGAAGAAAAAGAAGCTCTCAAAACAAAACAAAAAGAAACAATAGATCCGCAATGGACTCCAGAACAAATCTCTATATACCAGTGGTTAATTAAAAGCTGCTCAGAAGACCCTCAGAAGTTTTGGGAGAAAGAGAGCGCCAAGCAAGAAATTGTGACCATGCATGATAATGGAGTAAAAGGTAAATTAATTCCTTGTACTCCTTCTCATGAACAAGAAATCAAAAAATAGATTGAAGAATTATTGAAGTTGAGATTGATTGAGCCGAGTGTTTCCCATTATTCATGTTTTGCATTTTTGGTTCGCAATTATTCCGAAATAGTTCGAGGTAAAGCAAGAATGGTGATTAATTACAAACCATTGAATGCAATCACTCAAAGCTTTCATTATCCCTTACCTTGTCAAGAAGTAATAATGCAAAAAATTCAGAAGAGTAAAATCTTCAGTAAATTTGATATGAAATCTGGTTATTACCAGATTCAGATTGAAGAAGCAGACAGACATAAGACAACATTCACATGCCCTGCAGGATTTTACCAATGGAGAGTTGTTCCATTTGGATTAAAGAATGCTCCTGCTTTCTTCCAGAAGAGAATGGATTTTATATTTGGTAAGTATGATTTTATCATAACTTACATTGATGATATTTTAATCCATAGTCCAGATTTACAAACACATTTGGCTCATCTAGAAATATTCTTTCAAGAAGTTCAAGCTCATGGTATTGTCCTCTCAGAAAAGAAAATGGTGTTATTCCAAAATGATATTGATTTCCTTGGAATTCATGTAATCGATGGACATATACAGATGCAGCCGCATGTGCTAACAAAGCTTGCTGAGTTCCCTGATGAACTCAAAGACACCAAAATGATTCAGAGATTTTTGGGTGTTTTAAATTACATCCATAAATACATTCCCAGGCTAGCTGAAAAAACTGCTCCTATTCGAAAGCATTTAAAATAAGGATGGTCTAGTCAAGCCACTGTCACTGTCAAAAATCTCAAAGAAGAATGTAAGTCCCTGCCAAAATTGCAGCCTCCAGGAGAAGGATTGTTAATTTTACAAACAGATGCCTCAGATGATTTTTGGGCAGCCGTTCTTTTTGAAAGAAAGGAGGAAAACAAAGAAGAACAATTATGCACCTATGCATCAGGAAAATTCCTCCCCAATCAGAAAAATTATTTTGCTACTGAAAAAGAAACTCTTGCAATATTTAATGGCATTCAAAAATTTGAGTAGACACCGTCAGACTATGGAAGTGCTGACAGGACCCTAAATTATTTCCACTTTGAATTATTGTTCTTAGTGTGCTTTTGAATTATTGTACTGGAATATTGAGTAGACAACGTCGGACTATGGAAGTGTAGATAGGACCCTCAATTATTTCCAATTTGTGTCATGTCTAAAAAAAAGAAAGAGTCTATAAAATAAGAAATCGACAGAAGAGAAGCGAATGTTGTTGGACTGAGTGATTCTAAACTCTGAGATTTCTTGTTTTCATATTGTAATGCTCTGTAAGTTTTATTTTTGAGTTAATAAAAGCTTCGCGTACCTTTTTACTCTAAGTTGAGTTGTTCGATTGATATCTTCTTCTAAGTATCAGTAAGGCTGCAAAGGAGGCATTAGTAAAGCTGCTGAGAGAAGTGCCTGAGGAGAGGCCAAGGTGCAGCAGACGCGCGCAGCAAGTGCTAGAAGATACCGTCTCAAGGAACTACTTTTATTTAAGAGATTGGTTCGCGATTTTTTCTCTCAATCTTTTGGTTCTTTTCTTTCTCGTATCAGATGTATATATGTTAGCTGATCCTTCTTTTTCAAGAAGATGAAGAGTTAGTCAATTCTGTTCAGAAAATGAATATTTGTTATGATTGTTCTACTGATGAATTTTCAGTTGAAGATGAAGAAGAAGAAATTCATTACAGTGAAGAATTTGAGACTAACACAGACAGTGTTGAAAACAGTGAAACAAAATCTTTATGTTGGTCTCTCCCACCAGAGAAAGACAAAGGAAAACAGGTTATCCCTATTCTCCCTCAGTTAAACTCTTTTGTCCATATTAGAAAAATATTGGACAAACATCTTCAATGCCAGTTCCTGAATTCGACCCACCAGCAGAACAAACTTTCTTGAAAAAAATGTTAAAAAAAATAATCTTTTGTATATACCAGTCTCTGTGCAGGTTAAAAATAGTTGGATAGTTCTTGATGCATTTATTGATACCGGTGGCTCAAAAAATCTTGCGAGACCATCGTTGTTTAAAGGATTATGGAAACCTCTCCAGAATATCCTGATTTTAGAAATGATCAGAGGTACAGTTAATCTTACTCACTATGTGGATAATATTTCTTTAAAAATAAGTGGGAAGATTGTCAAGATATCTGCTATACAACATTACGACCCATCTGCCAGTTTAATTCTGGGTATGCCATTTATCAATTCTGTTTTTCCCGTGACTATTAGCGAAGATAAAGTTATCTTCAATTTCAAAAAACAAGCAATCTCTGTTCCGAGATTAAAATTTGCAGACTCTAAAGTAAGAAGAGAAAGCCAGAAGAAGACTAGTACAAGAAAGCCAAAAAATGATTCCAAAGATTGGCAGAAAGTACTGCAGATTTATGAAGAAAAAGAAGCTCTCAAAACAAAACAAAAAGCAACAATAGATCCGCAATGGACTCAGGAACAAATCTCTATATACCAGCGGTTAGTTAAAAGCTTCTTAGAAGACACTCAAAAGTTTTGGGAAAAAGAGAGCCCCAAGCAAGAAATTGTGACCATGCATGATAATGGAGTAAAAGGTAAATTAATTCCTTGTACTCCTTCTGATGAACAAGAAATCAATAAATAGATTGAAGAATTATTGATGTTGAGATTGATTGAACCGAGTGTTTCCCATTATTCATGTTCTGCATTTTTGGTTTGCAATCATTCTGAAATAGTTCGAGGTAAAGCAAGAATGGTGATTAATTACAAACCATTGAATGCAATCACTCAAAGCTTTCATTATTCCTTACCTCGTTAAGGAGTAATAATGCAAAAAATTTAGAAGAGTAAAATCTTCAGTAAATTTGATATGAAATCTGGTTATTACCAGATTCAGATTGAAGAAGCAGACATACATAAGACAACATTCAGATGCCCTGCAGGATTTTACCAATGGAGAGTTGTTCCATTTGGATTAAAGAATGCTCCTGCTTTCTTCCAGAAGAGAATGGATTTTATACTTGGTAAGTATGATTTTATCATAACTTACATTGATGATATTTTAATCCATATTCCAGATTTACAAACACATTTGGCTCATCTATAAATATTCTTTCAAGAAGTTCAAGTTCATGGTATTGTCCACTCAGAAAAGAAAATGGTGTTATTCCAAAATGATATTGATTTCCTTGGAATTCATGTAATCGATGGACATATACAGATGCAGCTGCATGTGCTAACAAAGCTTGTTGAGTTCCCTGATGAACTCAAAGACACCAAAATGATTTAGAGATTTTTGGGTGTTTTAAATTACATCCATAAATACATTCCCAGGCTAGCTGAAAAAACTGCTCCTATTCAAAAGCATTTAAAATCAAGATGGTCTAGTCAAGCCATTGCCACTGTAAAAATTCTCAAAGAAGAATGTAAGTCCCTGCCAAAATTGCAGCCTCTAGGAGAAGGATTGTTAATTTTACAAATAGATGCCTCAGATGATTTTTGGGTAGCCATTATTTTTGAAAAAAAGGAGGAAAACAAAGAAGAACAATTATGCGCCTATGCATCAGGAGAATTCCTCCCCAATCAAAAAAATTATTTTGCTGCTGAAAAAGAAACTCTTGCAATATTTAATGACATTCAAAAATTTGAATTATATCTTACGCCAAAAAAATTCTTGATTAGGACTGACTCAAGGAATTTTAAATATTTCTTGTCAGCAAAATTATCAGGACAGATGGCAAGAGGAAGATTATTAGCATGGCAAATTTGGTTCCAGCAATATGATTTTGATGTTTAATGGATTCCTGGAAATTCTAACTATATTGCCGATGCTCTTACTAGGGAAATGAATAAAGCTCATAGAATTGGCCGCAGCCGAATAGAAGTCAGAGGAAGCATTTTTGATATTCCAAATCAGCTAGACAATCTTTCCACTTTAGTAAAAAGATTTAAAATTCTCGAGAAGCATGTTGAAGATCTTTGTCTAGAAATAAAAAAGGTAGTTGGACTTAGGCTTCGAAGAAACGAGTGGATTCAAAAATGTCAAGCCTGGCAATCAAAGAATATTGGCACACTTCTTGGATTGGATCTTGAATTGGTAAAAGTATACTCTTTACCAAATATGAAAGTCAAATTATATTTTAGAACACTTGATGATTTATGGTCCATACAGTATACTCAATCTATGATTTGGGTCTTGCAAATTTTAAATTATTATCAGATGATTGGTTGTATTGATTTTGCACTTGAAATCTTTACAAGTGCTAAGATGATGGACCTTGAGGATGTTAACATCAAGATAGAAGTTGGTCATTTTTTATAGACATTAAGAATTCCAGATATGTTCAAGGAAATGGAAGCATCATATCTACAAAGAAGAGATCCAGATTATATGCATTTAGATACTTTTCCTCAGTATGAAATCTTCGAGCCCTTTGCAGATTGGGAAATCAAGGATGGATACTGCAAGAAGAAACAGGTTGAAAGACAATCTCAATGTGTAGAAAGAACTCTACAGTATATTAAAATCTTTTCAACACCATGGGATTTTAATAGCCCAGGAATAAGAAATGCTATTGAGCCAAATCCCTTTTCACAGGTTTTTGCAAATCAATTTTCAGAAAGTTCCGCATTTGCAGAAAATAAGGATGAAGTAAATAGAGTTTTGGGGTGGTTAAAAGAATTTCCCATGCAAAAATTGGCTAAAAAAAATCATATTATTAAAAAATTGACCGAATCACAAGGGAAGCATCTTGTTTCAAAATTTTCAGTGAATCAAAAGGCATTAATCATAGTTGGAGTAAGTTTTGGAAATTGGACTGCATATACTATATGTCTGATTAGTTTGTTATTATGAACCAGGCTATGCACAACATTCAATTTTGAGTTTGGATGGCAAGAAAAGGAAGGTGTTAGTGATCACTGTAAAATCTGGGTACAACACACCATCAAAACATCTACTAGTATGTTCTAGATTTTTGAATGGGAATTATTGGATTGAATAGAACTACCAGTGCAATAGATGACAGCTTTCTCAAAAGCACAAAAAGATTCTTTCTTAGATATTGAGATAAATCCTACATCTTACATCAATAGATGGAGAAAGAAAGATGACCCATTCAAGTTACCCTACCAAAGCCATCATGCCTACAAGGATCAAATAAAGTTGGAAGTCAGACAGTCCTCTAAAGCAACTACAGCATCTACAGCAACAACATCTTCAAAAGGAAAGGAAACTTTATTTTGAGATGTGTACCAAGATGCTCAAGACCCCACTTAGCCAGACTATGAAGAAAAATATCTAAAATTAATGGAGGAAGCATATCTAAAAGAGAATCCATCTTCTAACGAATTCGATGATTATGACTTAGACCGCAGCCCTAAGGGACCATGGTGAACGTCCTCAGATTCCTTGTAAATAGTGCAAGTTTGAATTATTGTACTGGAATATTGAGTTGACACCGTCGGACTATGGAAGTGCTGACGGGACCCTCAATTATTTCCACTTTGAATTATTGTTCTTAGTGTGCTTTTGAATTATTATACTGGAATATTGAGTAGACACAGTCAGACTATGGAAGTGTCGACAGGACCCTCAATTACTTCCACTTTGTGTCATGTCTAAAAAAAAAAAAAGAGCCTATAAAATAAGAAATCTGCAGAAGAGAAGTGAATGTTGTTGGACTTAGTGCTTCTAAACTCTGAGATTTCTTGTTTTCATATTGTAATGCTTTGTAAGTTTTCTTTTTGAGTTAATAAAAGCTTCACGCAGCTTTTTACACTAAGTTGAGTTGTTCGCTTGATATCTTCTTCTATGTATCAGTAAGGCTGCAAAGGAGGCATTTGTAAAGCTGCTAAGAGAAGTGCCTGAGGAGAGGCCAAGGTGCAACAGATGTGCATAGCAAGTGCTAGAAGATACCGTCTCAAGGAACTACTTTTATTTAAGAGGTTGGTTCGTGATTTTTTCTCTCGACCTTTTGGTTCTTTTCTCTCTGGTATCAGAGCCCTGCAACGTTCCTAATGGCTAGTTTAATCAGATCCTTTTCTACTCTGGAAAGACGTGTTGTTACTGAAGTTGATTCTAGATCTCTTGAAAAGGAAATCGATTCTGAAAAAGAATTAGAGATAGTAGAGAATCCTGAAAGTTGGAATCCTCCAACTCTTCATGCAACTGATGTTTATAAAACTCCTCTCTCTAATATCTTTCAGAAGAAAATGCTTCTAAAAGAAGTGGAAGTTAAAATCAAAATCTCAGGTCCTTCTGTACAGATTGTGTCTCTGTCTTTGTTTACCACTAAAGAAATCAAAAAAATTCACCAATATGCAAAAGACAAAAAATATTCCTATTTACATTTTGGAGCTATAAGGATAGGTTTGGCCCCTTTGTTTAGACATGGCTTAAATACTCCATGCATATCTAAAGTGTTTGATACTAGACACCAAAACTATGATCATGCTAGAATAGGTACCATTTTTGGTAACCTATCTACTGGTTGTCATTATGGAATGATTTTCCCTAATTACTCTATTAGTCTTGTGGATCCTCATCTAAAAGATTGTTGGAAACTTATGGTAGGAGTTCAAGGATTACAGATGGTTGATGAAAGTGAATTTTTATCTGTAATAATTCATATATCCTTCCAGTTGACTAATACAGTTCATCCGAAATTAAAACAGCTAGTGCTCAGAGATTGTGTGTCAGTTGGTTTAAATAATGCACAAGTAGAGGGAGTATCTTATGATTCTATAGGTTTAACAAACGACTGGTATTTTCAATTCAAGTCTTTAGCTCATGAAAAGAAACAAGGAAGCCTAACAAGAAGAACTTCATTGCAAGAAGGTAAAATAATAATACTTCCAGAAAATCCTTCCATCCTACGACCCATCATTCATCCGAGAAAATATGCATTACTAGTCTCAGAATCCACAGAATCCTCTGCCCAAACAGCCAACACCTCTAGTCAACCCATGTTATCTTCAAACGAATTGTATATACATGAAGTTAAGCCTTTTCTTGCTGTAAATAAGATGTTTAGAATTTCTAATTCCCAGATAGCCCCAGTTGAAGAATGGAAATATGCTAATCGTCTCTTTGTAAGAGGAGGTAAATGGACACAAAAGATGAAATTTTGTACTACTTCGTCCTCCTCAAAGCAACCTCCTACAAGAGTTGATTGTGCCCCTTTAGTTGAACACAACTCCTCAAATACAAATGATTTAGACCAGTTGTATCAAATTGGTAATTATATTACCACATGGTGTTCTTATGCTGAAAATGCTATAGATGATCTACGTGCACAAAATGAGCTGATTCTAGCCAATCTCAAGTTCTTACATGATGAACAACAAGAAAGAGTTGAGAAAGAGGCAAGGATGCAGAGAAAGGAAAGAAGAAGAAAATCTAAAGCAGCTCAAAGCTCAAAATTTTCTATAGATATGTCAACCCCATATTTTTGGGATTTAGAAGAAACAGAAGCTAGCACCTCTGAAACACCTTCCAGACCAATGAAAATAGAGTCTATTCCAGAAAAGTCGAGAAAGACAAAAGCAGAAATAGTGACTCTTGAAAATGCAGCTTCTAACTTTCCATCTTTTATCATGCCATCAATCCAAAAAGAAAATTTTGTTAAAGAAGTCCAAAAATATCCTAGAATAGAAGAAGATCTGTTTGCTTCTAATTCTAGCGGTTATATTTTGGATTTGGACAAATCAACAAATCCAGCTGAATCAATTCGAATATGGATCGGAGCGTTATACCAAATGCAAGTAACTACAAAGCTTGATAATATGTCCATATTTGTTCTAGCAGAGGAAATAATGGCCGGAATAGTTTATGACTGGTGGATTGGACCTCCTTAGTCAGAACGAAAGCAGTCATTGCAGCAGGACCTTCTACTCTAGAGGTACTACTGAAAACACAGTTTATCCCTGAGCCAATAGATGAGAAGAAGCAAATTATTATAGACCTTGCTAGAATGGAACTAAAAGATTTAATATATCTTGAAGCTTTTGGTCAATATTTTATGGCCAAAGTTTACAAAGCAAATCTTTCAAATGATTCAGTTCAGAAAATTTCTTTTCTGTCAAAATTTCCAGGAAATCTAGGAGATCTGATTTCTAAAGATATTGAGCTTAAAAGAAAAATAATAGATCAGATTTACTGGATAGAACTTTTATTTAGGTGTCAAGAGAAAGTCAAATATCTCTGTTGGAAAAAACAAGCACATGATATAACTCCTAGTGCCAATGTTTGTCGTGCTGCTTTGCCATGGACACCATTTTAGAAAAGGAGAAAACATAAAAGGTATGGGAAATTCAAGACCAAGAAAATTGCAAATCCCAAACGGCCTTTTAAAAATTTCAGATTTCTAAAGAGAAGGAAACAGCCGAGAACCAAAAGCAATTGTTGTTTCATATGTATACATGAAGGACACTATGCTCGTGCTTGTCCAAAAAGCACATTCGATAAATTGAAAGCATGTGTAGATATTGAAGAATTTTGTGATGATTGGTCTGTTGTACAATCAGAAGAAGAACCATCAGATGTATATATATTAACTGATGCTTCCTTTTCAGAAGATGAAGAGTTAGTCAATTCTATTCAGAAAATGAATATTTGTTATGATTGTTCTACTGATGAATTTTCAGTTGAAGATGAAGAAGAAGAACTTCATTACAGTGAAGAATTTGAGACTGACACAGACAATGTTGAAACCAGTGAAACAGAATCTTTATGTTGGTCTCTCCCACCAGAGAAAGACAAAGGAAAACAGGTTATCCCTATTCTCCCTCAGTTAAACTCTTTTTGTCCATATCAGAAAAATATTGGACAAACATCTTCAATGCCAGTTCCTGAATTCGACCCACCAACAGAACAAACTTTCTTGAAAAAAATGTTAGAAACAAATAATCTTTTGTATATACCAGTCTCCGATTGTTTCCGGATAATATTTCTTTAAAAATAAGTGTGAAGATTGTCAAGATATCTGCTATAAAACATTACAACCCATCTGCCAGTTTAATTCTAGGTATGCCATTTATCAATTCTATTTTTCCCGTGACTATTAGCGAAGATAAAGTTATCTTCAATTTCAAAAAACAAGAAATCTCTGTTTCGAGATTAAAATTTGCAAACTCTGAAGTAAGAAGAAAAAGAGAAAAGAAGACCAGTACAAGAAAGCCAAAAAATGATTTCAAATATTGGCAGAAAGTACTGCAGATTTATGAAGAAAAAGAAGCTCCCAAAACAAAACAAAAAGCAACAATAGATCCGCAATGGACTCAGGTACAAATCTCTATATACCAACGGTTAGTTAAATGCTGCTCAGAAGACCCTCAGAAGTTTTGGGAAAAAGAGAGCCCCAATCAAGAAATTGTGACCATGCATGATAATGGAGTAAAAGGTAAATTAATTCCTTGTACTCCTTTTGATGAACAAGAAATCAAAAAACAGATTGAAGAATTGTTGAAGTTGAGATTGATTGAACCGAGTGTTTCCCATTATTCATGTTCTACATTTTTGGTTCGCAATCATTCCGAAATAGTTCGAGGTAAAGCAAGAATGGTGATTAATTACAAACCATTGAATGCAATCACTCAAAGCTTTCATTATCCCTTACCTCGTCAAGAAGTAATAATGCAGAAAATTCAGAAGAGTAAAATCTTCAGTAAATTTGATATGAAATATGGTTGTTACTAGATTCAGATTGAAGAAGTAGATAGACATAAGACAACATTCACATGCCTTGCAGGATTTTACCAATGGAGAGTTGTTCCATTTGGATTAAAGAGTGCTCCTGCTTTCTTCCAGAAGAGAATGGATTTTATATTTGGTAAGTATGATTTTATCATAACTTACATTGATGATATTTTAATCCATAGCCCAGATTTACAAACACATTTGGCTCATCTAGAAATATTCTTTCAAGAAGTTCAAGCTCATGGTATTGTCCTCTCAGAAAAGAAAATGGTGTTATTCCAAAATGATATTGATTTCCTTGGAATTCATGTAATCGATGGACATATACAGATGCAGCCGCATGTGCTAACAAAGCTTGTTGAGTTCCCTAATGAAATTAAAGACACCAAAATGATTAAGAGATTTTTGGGTGTTTTAAATTACATCAATAAATACATTCCCAGGTTAGCTGAAAAAACTGCTCATATTCGAAAGCATTTAAAATAAGGATGGTCTAGTCAAGCCATATTCGCTGTCAAAAATCTCAAAGAAGAATGTAAGTCCCTACCAAAATTGTAGCCTCCAGGAGAAGGATTGTTAATTTTACAAACAGATGCCTCAGATGATTTTTGGCAGCCATTCTTTTTGAAAGAAAGGAGGAAAACAAAGAAGAGGAATTATGCGCCTATGCATCAGGAGAATTCCTCCCCAGTCAGAAAAATTATTTTGCTGCTGAAAAAGAAACTCTTGCAATATTTAATGGCATTCAGAAATTTGAATTGTATCTTACGCCAAGAAAATTCTTGATTAGGATTGATTCAATGAATTTTAAATATTTCTTGTCAGCAAAATTATCAAGACAGATGGCAAGAGGAAGATTATTAGCATGGCAAATTTGGTTCCAACAATATGATTTTGATGTAGAATGGATTCCTGGAAATTCTAACTATATTGCCGATGCTCTTACTAGGGAAATGAATAAAGCTCACAGAATTGGCCGCAGCCGAACAGAAGTTAGAGGAAGCATTTTTGATATTCCAGATCAGCCAGACAATCTTGCCACTTTGGCAAAAAGATTTAAAATTCTCGACAAGCATGTTGAAGATCTTTTTCTAGAAATAAAAAAGGTAGTTCGACTCAGGCTTCAAAAATGTCAAGCCTGGCAATCAAAGAATATTGACACACTTCTTGGATTGGATCCTGAATTAGTGAAAGTATACTCTTTACCAAATATGAAAGTCAAATTATATTTTAGAACACTTGATGATTTATGGTCCATACAGTGTACTCAATCTATGATTTGGGTCTTGCAAATTTTAAATTATTATCAGATGATTGGTTGTATTGATTTTGCACTTGAAATCTTTACAAGGGCTAAGATGATGGAACTTGAGGATGTTGATATCAAGATAGAAGTTGGTGAGTTTTTGCAGACATTAAGAATTCCAGATCTGTTCAAGGAAATGGAAGCATCATATCTACAAAGAAGAGATCCAAATTATATGCATTCAGATACTTTTCCTTAGTATGAAATCTTCGAGCCCTTTGCAGATTGGGAAATCAAGGATGGATACTGCAAGAAGAAATAGGTTGAAAGACAATCTCAATGTGTAGAAAGAACTCTACAGTATATTAAAATCTTTTCAACACCATGGGATTTTAATAGCCCAGAAATAAGAAATGCTATTGAGCCAAATCCCTTTTCACAGGTTTTTGCAAATTAGTTTTCAGAAAGTTCCGCATTTGCAGAAAATAAGGATGAAGTAAATAGAGTTTTGGGGTGGTTAAAAGAATTTCCCATGCAAAAGTTGGCTAAAAAAATTCATATTATCAAAAAATTGACCGAATCACAAGGGAAGCATCATGTTTTAAAATTTTCAGTGAATCAAAAGGCATTAATCACAGTTGGAGTAAGTTCTGGAAATTGGACCGCAGAAACTATATGTCTGATTAGTTTGTTATTATCAACCAGGGTATGCACAACATTCAATTTTGAGTTTGGATGGCAAGAAAAGGAAGGTGTTAGTCATCACTGTAAAATCTTGGTACAGCACACCATCGAAACAAGTACTAGTATGATGCGGGGGCATGTGACTCAAAGGAGAAAAATCTTCCAAATTATGCCAAAAAATCCAAAAAAAATTACAGGCAAGGGAGTGGGGTCCTTTAGCCTGCAATTTCTATGTTTTCTTAGTTAAAATAGAATAAGTTCTAGCAATAAATCATGCTATTTGTAACAGAGATTTTCAAGCTTTAAATCATCCTGTAAAGCATGCTTTTCTTTGTATCGGATAAGGACGAGAAGGCCTATCCTTAGTTATAAATAAAATGGCAGCAAAGCTCTCATCAGACAGAGGAGAGGGACGAGCGCCGTAGCTTTATTTTGAAATTTTTGTTCTCTCAGTGCTTCTTATTTAATGACTCTGTAGAGTGCTTGCATAGTTTAATTTTAAGGCGCATTAATATGGCTGAACCGATAACTGGACCTCCTCACGCTGCCCATACTCCATATTAATTATAAGAATTGATTTTCCTTTTGATTTTCCTTTCGTTCATGTTCATACAGGCTTGGATTCCAATTGCGCATATGCCTCGGTCCATACCAAGAGCTCTTGCGATCTCCATTTGATGGCTGTAGCGGATTAAAAGTCTATGACCATAAGCTCTTAACATCGTGGTTATAATCTATACCGGCGTAGGAGACTTTGGAAACCGGTGGTTGCGTGCTCTGTTCATAAAACCTGTGGCGAAGGGAGTATAGCGTGATAAAAAGGGCGAGTTCCAAATTGGAACCGAAACGATATAAATTGGAGTCTATATATTTCGCGGAGTCCGTCATCGCGGAGACAGCGAAGTTGTCATTTGTATCAACTGCCGAAAAGCGGAACTAGCGAAGTCTTAATCACTGATTATAGGTGTTTCGGGTCCGCTCAAGAGACTTCTGTTTGAGCGATTGCGATTTGGTTATACATCGGCCAAACCCAATTGAAGTGCGGATATATATGAAGCGATGTATACATGTATACCGACCGAAAGTAGTATAGAGGGCAGAGGATATATATATGGCCGTCAGTCCACGATATGCGAGTCTTTGCCTATCGTAAATTCCATTATATGTTGCGTGGGCATATAGATAAGTGGATACATATATTGTATATGTAAATCCACCAAAAAGGATATCGCTTTTAAGCGTCACCGAGAGCCACGGTTAATTAGTGGAGCATGATATTGGGATTTTGAAATGAACCTTCAGATTAATGACTGATGCGCCCAGTCCAGAAGAAAAGGAAATTAACCAAGGCATAGAAGAACTTGCTGACAGATTGGGAAAATTGACTCTAACGCCTGCACCCTCGCCATCATTAGTGGTATCAGAGCCAACAACTGACATTGAATTGAATCTCAGGAGCAGAAGAAGGATGGCTTTCAGAGTTGGAAGAGGACGAGGACGTGGTGGAAGAGGACGACCTGCTGCAAATGCTGAACTAATGGAAACGGTGGAAGAGCTGCGAGCTAGAGTGGATGCATTAACTTCAGATAGAAAAATAGATGATGGAGATGTCAGTGATCCCGAAATTGAAGCCGCTGAAGAAGAGGAAGCTGTACAGGTTACTCCTGAGATGAGATTCTTTCAGTCAGTGTTAAAATCCACAGCCAGGCCATGGAACCAATTAGTACCAGTATATCAAGGAGGATTAAATCCAGAAGAATTGATCGACTGGATCTACAACATGGAGAAATTCTTCAATTATGAGGAAACATAGGATGAAAAGAAAGTAAAGTTTGTTGTCACCAAGTTAAAAGGCCATGCAGCACTCTGGTGGGATGGTGTGCAGGCAGAAAGGAAGAGACTTGGCAAGTAGCCAATCAAGAACTGGAGCCGAATGGTAGCACAGTTAAGAGGTAAGTTTCTGCCAAGTAATTATCAATAAACGTTGTTTAGACAAATGCAAAATCTTAGACAGAGAGCTTTAACAGTAAAAGAATATACAGAAGAGTTTTATAAAGTGAGTATAAGAGCTGGAGAAGCCCAAGACACAGATGAGAAGGTGGCTAGATATATGAATGGCCTCAGGATGGACATTCAGGATGAGATAAGCCTGCTATCTCCTAAAACAGTAGAGGAAGCTTATCAGATAGCGCTGAAAGCTGAGGAAAAACTCATAAGGAAGCAGTCTGCCAAAGGGAGAGGGACTTTCAGAGGAAAAGGAAGTCAAGGTGGTAGAGGTAGATCTACAGCACCTAGAGATGGAGCTAGCAATAGCTCAACCCAGCATGCACACAGAGAAGGTGATGCAAGAGGTAGAGGGAGTTTTTCCAGAGGAAGAGGAGGCAGAGGAAGAGGCAGAGAAATAAGATGTTACAGGTGTAACAAGCTGGGACACAGAGCTTTTGAGTGCCCAGAGAATGCAAACACAAAGCAGAGGAATGCAATTGTTGCTCCAGCTGAAGAAGAAGCACCAGCGGCTGCGATAGCAGAAGAAGAAAACACACCAGAAAAAGGAGAATCTCTGGTGGTTAATAAAGTTTTACTTAAGCCAGTGAAAGAGGTGGCTGCTGAACCGCCAAAAAGGAAAACTTTGTTCAGGACAGTGTGCAAAGTCCAAGGGAAATGCTGCTAGATGATCATTGATAGTGGCAGCACTGATAATTTGGTCTCTATAGAGGTAGTGGAGAAATTGAAGCTGAAAACAATGAAGCATCCAACACCTTATAAGGTGTCATGGTTACAAAAGGGACATCGATTGTTGGTAAGTGAACAGTGTGAAGTGGAATTTCAAGTGGGCAAGTACAAGGATAAAATTGTTTGTGATGTGATGCCTATGGATGTGTGTCACATATTGCTTGGAAGGCCTTGGCAATATGACAGAGGAGGCATACATGACGGAAAGCGAAACACCTACAAGTTTGGGAAAGATGGTGTTAATCAGACATTGTTGCCTTTGCAAGAAGAAGATGTACCGGAATAGAAAACTGATCCAAAAACTCTGTTACTTGGAGGGAAGGAGTACTTGAAGCAGATTAAAGAAAATGAGGTAAATTTTGCTGTAATTTGCAAGCCCAAGGTAATATTGAATTCTACTAAAATTTCTGAATTACCCATTGAAATTCAAGAAATGCTGGAGAATTATTATGATATTATTGTTGATGATTTGCCTAATGAATTACCGCCAATTCAAAAAATCAGTCATCATATAGACTTGATTCCTGGAGCAAGTCTACCTAACAAAGCAGCATATAGAATGACTCCTGCAGAAAATGAAGAAGTTAAGAAACAGGTGCAAGAATTGCTTGACAAGGGGTTGATCAAAGAAAGCCCGAGCCCTTGTGCATTGCCAACAGTGTTGAGCCCGAAGAAAGATGGAGGCTGGAGAATGTGTACAGATTCAAGAGCCATCAATAAAATTACAATCAGGTACAGATTTCCATTACCCAGAATTGAAGATTTAATGGATTCCTTGTCTGGCGCAAAATATTTTTCAAAGTTAGATCTTAAAAGTGGTTATCATCAGATAAGGATAAGAGAAGGGGATGAATGGAAAACCGCTTTTAAGACCAACGAAGGATTATATGAATGGAGAGTGATGCCTTTTGGACTGTCCAATGCACTAAGTACATTTATGAGGCTTATGAATGAAGTTCTTAAAGAATTTATTGGTAAATTTGTAATCGTATATCTGGATGATATATTAGTCTATAGCAGATCCAAGGAGGAACACTTGAGGCATTTAAATTATGTTCTACAGAAGCTGCAGCAAGAAAAATTATTGTTGAATCTGAAGAAGTGTTTATTTATGAAAGAGGAGCTGGTGTACTTGGGATTTGTTATCTCAGCTGAAGGATTGAAGATGGATCCAAAAAAGATCAAAGCAATTGTGGAGTGGCCTTCACCCAAGAGTATTTTTGAGGTAAGGAGTTTTCATGGTCTTGCTAGTTTTTACAGAAAATTCATCAAAAATTTCAGTAAGATTAATGCACCTATTATTGAGACCATAAGGAAAGATAAACAGCCATTTAAGTGGACTACTGAAGCAGAGAGAAATTTTCAGCTGTTAAAGAAGAAAATAACTGAAAAGCCTGTTTTGGTTCTTCCTGATTTTAACAAAACTTTTCAAGTTAAGTGTGATGCCAGCGCAGAAGCAATTGGAGGAGTTTTAAGCCAAGAAGATAGACCAATAGCTTATTTCAGTGAAAAGATAAATGATGCAAAAAAGAAGTATTCTTCTTATGATAAAGAGTTTTATGCAGTTGTACAGGCACTAAAGAAGTGGAGGCATTATTTAATGTCGAAAGAATTTATTCTTTACTCAGATAATCATGCATTGCAGTTTATAATGCAGCAGCCAAAACTCAACCAGAGACATGCTAAATGGGTAGAATATCTTCAAGGCTTTCATTTTGTGTTGAAACATATAACTGGACAGTCAAACAAAGTTGCAGATGCCTTAAGTAGGAGGAGTGTATTGCTGCAAGAAAGTCAAATCCAAGTGTTGGGTTTTGATTTTCTTAAAGAATTATATAAAACCGATTCAGATTTTAAGGAGGCATTTGAGGCTTGTGAAAATCTTGTTTTGGCGGACAGGAGCAAGTGACTGGATTATTTTATACAAGATGGACTGTTATTTAAGAAAAATCAGATGTGCATACCCAACTGTTCAATGAGAGAGAATTTAATCAAAGAGAAGCATAGTGGAGGACTTGCAGGACATTTTGGTAGAGAAAAAACCTTTGAACAGCTCAACAGATTTTACTTCTGGCCGAAAATGAAATCTGAAGTAGAGAAGTATGTAAGAAATTGTAAAGTCTGTCAGTATGCAAAAGGAAGGAGTCAGAACACAAGGTTGTATATTCCATTGCCAATTCCAGATAGGCCTTGGGATATGGTAAGTATGGATTTTGTGCTAGGATTGCCAAAGACTCAAAGAGGCTATGATTCAATTTTTGTAGTGGTGGACAGATTTTCAAAAATGGCACACTTTATTCCATGTTATAAAACTAGTGATGCTTCTCACATTGCTAACTTGTTTTTTAAAGAAATTGTAAGATTACATGGATTGCCCAAAAGTATTGTTTCAGACAGGGATTCAAAGTTCGTTGGACATTTCTGGAGAACACTATGGAAGAAGCTGGGAACTAAATTAAATTTCAGTTCTGCCTATCATCCACAAACCGATGGACAGACTGAAGTTGTGAATAGAAGTTTAGGCAATCTTTTGAGAAGTTTTACTGCAGAGCATCCAAAGCAATGCGATCAAGTGTTACCACAAGTTGAATATGCATATAATGATTCACCGAACAGGAGCACAGGACAAAGCCCATTCCATATTGTTTATGGAATGCACCCAAGGGGAATATCTGAACTAAGGAACTTGGGAAAAGAAGAAATGAGAAGTGCAGAAGGTGAAGACTTTGCTTCAAGAATGCAGGCAATACACGAACAGGTGAAACAGCAGTTACAAGACAGCAACATTCAATATAAAACCAGAGCAGACATGAAGAGAAGAGAAATGAACTTCGAAGTTGGAGATTTGGTTTTAGCACACCTCAGAAAGGAGAGATTTCCAAAGGGAGAGTATAATAAGTTAAAATCCAAGAAAATTGGACCATGCATGGTACTGAGGAAATTCTCTGCAAATGCTTATGAGATTGAATTACCACCTGGTGTGGGAATATCACCAATTTTTAATGTTGCAGACCTGTACAAGTATGAGAATGAAACTGCAGATGATAAAGCATAGGATCAAGAGACTCCAGAGATTGACTGGGTAAAACAGTTACCCACAGCCAAGAATTTACAGCCAGAAAGAATTCTAGACAAGAAAGTGTACAAGAAGACAAGGGCACGAGAATATTTCCAGTATCTGGTGAAATGGAAGGGACAGCCGATCACTGAAGCTACTTGGGTTACAGAAGACATTCTACAGGAATTGGGCAAATCTGTAGATGAGCTCATGGACAGGAGCCCATGAAGAATTTTGTCCTCAGGAGTCTGATGCGGGAGCATGTGACTCAGAGGAGAAAAATCTTCCAAATTATGCCAAAAAATCCAAAAAAATTTACAGCCAAGGGAGTGGGGTCCTTTAGCCTGCAATTTCTATGTTTTCTTAGTTAAAATAGAATAAATTCTAGCAATAAATCATGCTATTTGTAACAGAGCTTTTCAAGCTTTAAATCATCCTGTAAAGCATGCTTTTATTTGTATCGGATAAGGACGAGAGGGCCTATCCTTAGTTATAAATAAAATGGCAGCAAAGCTCTCATCAGACAGAGGAGAGGGACGAGCGCCTTAGCTTTATTTTGAAATTTTTGTTCTCTCGGTGCTTCTTATTTAATGACTCTGTAGAGTGCTTGCATAGTTTAATTTTAAGGCGCATTAATATGGTTGAACCGATGACTGGATCTCCTCACGCTGCCCATACTCCATATTAATTATAAGAATTGATTTTCCTTTCGATTTTCCTTTCGTTCATGTTCATACAGGCTTGGATTCCAATTGCGCATCTGCCTCGGTCCATACCAAGAGCTTTTGCGATCTCCATTTGATGCCTGTAGCAGATTAAAAGTCTATGACCATAAGCTCTTAACATCGTGGTTATGATCTATACCGGCATAGGAGACTTTGGAAACCGGTGGTTGCGTGCTCTGTTCATAAAACCTGTGGCGAAGGGAGTATAGCGTGATAAAAAGGGCGAGTTCCAAATTGGAACCGAACCGATATAAATTGGAGTCTATATATTTTGCGGAGTTCGTCATCGCGGAGACAGCGAAGTTGTCATTTGTATCAAGTGCCGACAAGCGGAACTAGCGAAGTCTTAATCACTGATTATAGGTGTTTCGGGTCCGCTCAAGAGACTTCTGTTTGAGCGATTGCGATTTGGTTATACATCGACCAAACCCAATTGAAGTGCGGCTATATATGAAGCGATGTATACATGTATACCGACGAAAGTAGTATAGAGGGCAGAGGATATATATATGGCCGTCAGTCCACGATATGCGAGTCTTTGCCTATCGTAAATTCCATTATATGTTGCATGGGCATATAGATAAGTGGATACATATATTGTATATGTAAATCCAACAAAAAGGATATCGCTTTTAAGCGTCACTGAGAGCCACGGTTAATTAGTGGAGCATGATATTGGGATTTTGAAATGAACCTTCAGATTAATGACTGATGCGCCCAGTTCAGAAGGAAAGGAAATTAACCAAGGCATAGAAGAACTTGCTGACAGATTGGGAAAATTGACTCTAACGCGTGCTCCCTCGCCATCATAGTATGTTCCAGATTTTCAAATGGGAATTATTGGATGGAATAGAACTACCAGTGCAACAGATGACAACTTTCTCAAAAGCACATAAAGATTCTTTCTTAAATATTGAGATAAATCATACATCTTACATCAATAGATGGAGAAAGAAATATGACCCATTCAAGTTTTCCTACCGAAGCCATCATGCCTACAAGGATCGATTAAAGTTGGAAGTCGGATAGTACTCTAAAGAAGCTATAGCATCTACAGCAACAACATCTTCAAAAGGAAAGGAAACTTTATTTTTAGATGTGTACCAAGATGCTCAAGACACCACCGAGCGAGACTACGAAGAAAAATATCTAAAATTAATGGAGGAAGCATATCTAAAAGAGAATCCATCTTCTAACGAATTCGATGATGATGACTCAGACCGCAACCCTAAGGGACCATGGTGAACATCGTCATATTCCTTGTAAATAGTGAAAGTTTGAATTATTGTACTGGAATATTGATTAGACATCGTCGGACTATGGAAGTGCCGACAGGACCCTCAATTATTTCCACTTTGAATTATTGTTCTTAGTGTGCTTTTGAATTATTGTATTGGAATATTGAGTAGACACCGTCGGACTATGGAGGTGCCCACAGGACCCTCAATTATTTCCACTTTTTGTCATGCGTAAAAAAAAAATAAAATGAATTGGCAATAGCACTCAATTTTTTTGTTATGCCCCGCTATTATATCCAAACTCGAAGAACAGAAACCGACGAAGCACAAACAACCTCAGCAGAACCGTCACCTTAAGGGAATAACAAAAGGTACATCTTCATCACGGGGAGGAGATGAGTTGAAATCCTTGGCAAGATCTGTCATATCAAATTCGAGTCAAAAGGAGCGGCGGATGCCATCTTGCCCAGCCACATATCTAGACTACATCTTTCCATATCCACCATGCTTTCAGCCGCATCCAATGTTCCCTTCAAAATCACATAAGAATCTCGTTCATAGATTTGAGGAAAACATTCAGTTCGTCGTCATGGAGGTCTGTTATGGTGTTCGTCTCTCTATTTCTGTTTCCACTGCATCAAAGCATTTTGGATTGAAGTAATATGGCAAGATTTATAATTTTCTCATCCCGGACTTTCCCATGGCTCTTTCCTTTTCTGGCCCAGTAAATCAATTTCCCTTTCAAATTTTCTAACTAGCTTAGGCACTTGTTTTCCTGTCAACGGTTTCTATGAAAAATTGCAATAAAAACCTTGTAACCACATGGGTTGTAAAACCGATGTGATTATTTTGAAATATGGTCTCAATCTCTTAAATTTGTTCTCTATAAGATTCCCTTTTTACTCACGCCTCCATGAATTTTTGCATAGTTTTCGAACAAATTAAAATCTGAAAACTATATCTTTTGTCTTATTATAAATGCGTTTCTCCATTTATGTGCAGATATGAACGTGTTTCTCAATTGATTAGGCAAATTTTGCAAATTCGAAACCTTAGTCAATTTTACCATTTAGAGTTGGATGAAGGGTTTAAATCTGACGTGTTCTCTGACCTTCCCTCTAACAAGTCTGAAAGGTTTGATTCAAGGTTTGTTAGCATTTATATAATTTCTTTATCTTTCAACCGCAGAAATGGTGAGATTGCTTTTTCACTGCACAAATATTTCCATTTTTTTTACGAGGGTGAGATTTATTTTTCGTTGCACATATGATATCCATTTTTTTTTACAGTTGATATACCAATTGTAATTAAGAAATACTTATGGCATGATATGCAACGTCATTTCATTAACCAGTAACACTACACGACCAGATGGAACTTAATTAAAGTGACAAATTTTTATAAAGTAACAAGTTATTCCATACCTATTATGATGCAGACGCACTCAAGTCAAATACTTGTAAGAATCAGTGGGCACAGTAAGTCGGATAATTTTATCACAATAATGGATTTCAACTACCAATTTCGTGCAATAGTTTTTATATCTCACTCATTTTTATGGTATTGCTTCGAACACAATCCAAATGAGGTTTGAAGTTTTTATATTTACCTCCTATATTTTCCTTTTCCTTCTCCACTCAGATATTTGAATGATTCGTCCCTTCATTGAAAATTCCAGAGATTATAAGTAGAAAAGGGGGAATATTGAAAAGCTTACGGTAGTTACAATATTGGAAAACTCTTTTTGGAAAGAATTTGATGTAACACTAAAGTAATTAAACTTGACATGCAATACAGGATATTTTGCCATGCAATACAGGATATTTTGACAGCTAAATAGGGCTTTTGCATGGAGTTGAGAATATATTTGTGAATAAGCCCCATGGGGTAGGAGAGTTGGTAATCACATTGCGGTGAAGTTCGTTAGAAAGGCGGGCTCCATATTGAAGGTCATGAGTTCAATTCCCCGGACTAACCCTGAGCTGTGGAGGGGGGGGGTGCAGTTTCCCAGGGGTTATAGTGTTAGGGGTCCCCATGTAACGGGAGTTGAGAGGCTGCTCCAGTGGTAGGGGTCCCCATGTAACGGGAGTTGAGAGGCTGCTCCAGTTGTTGATTCCTCTGTTAACAAAAAAAAAAAAAGAGAATATATTTGTGAATAAGTTGAATTATTTTTTATGCAGGTACATATATTCTAAAAGATTATCATTTTATTATTTTTAAATTTATTTTATTTTCAAATATATTTTATTTTTAAATAAAAAATAAAATAATTATTTAAATGTTACATTTTTAAAAATTATATTAAAATTAGTACAGGTTTAATAAAATTATGTTATTTATATAAATTAAATAGTATTAATTTATAATAAACATCAAAACATTATCATATTGTTAAAATTAAAAAAATCATAAAAATTAACTAGATTTTAATTTTATTTAAAATAATAAGATAATTATTAATGATAAAAAGAATTGGTATATAAATTAAATTCATATTTCTTTAAAAAAATATGTAGCAAAAATTTTAACTTGGAGATTCTTTTTCTCTATATCTTAAAATTCTTAATACCATAGTTTATTTATACAACATGCTCAAAAAACTATAATTCATTTAATTAAAAGGGAAAAAAAGACATAGTTATGAGAATAAATCTCAGCCTTTTAATTTTTGCATGCTATTAAGAATATTCTATGGCTGTTAAATCCCAACAATTGATAACTAAATTAAAATTCTGAAAAGCCTATTCCAAAATAGACATACTTATTAACATAACTATATACAAGGGTTTACACTTACTTTATGATGCATCTAATATTAATATTGTTAAAATAAAAAATAAAAAATAATTAAAATTTAATTTTATTATTATTATTATTATTATCATATGATTTACACATGCAATTAAAGAAATAGGTAAAGAAATATGTAATAAGATTCTTACTTATAGAGATTTATTTCCACTTTTCATGGAGATTTTTAATATGGAAATAGTTTTTGTTACAATGATAGTGGCCAATACCAAGGTTTACTAATACCACATATCTAAAAAAAGCTATAACACACTCATGATTATACCATGCATGTTCCTTTGACAATATATAATTAATCGATTTAATTAAAAGGAGAAAAACATAGCTACTTTTGAAATAAATCTCAATATTTAATTTATAATTATTACTAAAAATATTCTAAAATATTTTGTGGAGGTTAAATCCTTACAATTTGCATAATAATTATTAATAATTAAATTAGAATTCTAAAATTTCTATTTTGAATATATATATATATATATATATATATATATATATATATATATATATCCCATTATGGAACAAATAAAAATTTAACAAAATATTATTTAAAGAAATTAATAAATACACTCCACAATAATAGTGTGCAAATATAAAATCCTTATAAATTAGTGCAACTAATAAATTACAATAAAATATTAATTAAAACCAAATAAAACTTAAAGTTGGATATGAATAAGGTTGCATTTATTTCTTCAAGAGAATCAACAAAGCCCTTAGTTTAGTTTGGGTAGTTAAGGAAGAACTTTTTCGCTAGGAGTTAGCTAGGGTAAGCATAAATTAACTTGAGCAATGATATTAGTCACTAAGTTCAAGAGGGTAACTAATGAACTTGTAACATATCTATTTCTCTAAGTTAGTTTAAGGAGGTGGGGTTATAATATTTTTGCTTTCCTTTACTCACATAATACCCTGACTTCTAGGTCACCATCATCTTCTACTCGTCGAGAGATTTCAATGATATAAACTTTATCGACATTTGAGTTTTGGACACAAAGATATGTCCTTCTGAAGGCCTTCCCTTCTAACTACCACATCAACATTTGTACCATTGCCACATGTTAGACACATGGAACTATTTTCTTCCCACGTGTCATCATGATAGAATGCTACATAAGCAATATGTCATTGACATGTCACAGTCCTCTGTCCATGTGTCACCACTGTATGTGGCCATTTCCTTACTAGACATGTTAGTGACCCCCACTTTTTGAATCTAGATCTGGGATTTTTCTTGAGTCTCTATTATGAGAATTTTTGGACGCATTCGGGATTCCAAAACATATGGATCCATTCAAGTCTAGGTTTTCATTTTTGTTGCTACAGTCAATAGTTTGTCCCTTTGGACATTCAAATTTGGGGATTTCTAAAAGTTTTGTTCATCTAAATTTCTTGGATTTTTGTACTCTTGTTATCCAGAGCTTATGTAGTCCACGACACCTCCATAAGACTACTACCTGGTCTCCAATTTAGTGTTGTCGTGTCTCTAACCCATGGCACCTTGTGCCATAATGATAACAATCAACATAGGGCAAATCCCCACCTATCCATATATTCAACTTTTAATTTTTTTTGGTCAGCTAGTTTTGGAAAAATCCAAAAAGGCCCCTTTTCACAATTTTCCATATTTTCAAATCCAAAATCACTAGCAATGGTAGGTGCCATGTCGATCACTACATCGATGCTTTCGTACCAATTTTGCAACATAGCCTTGCCACATTGGTATGCCATGTTAATGACACGACAACATGCTAAATCATCCATAATTGGTCTATGTGACATGTTAGCATCTGCCTACCCACAAAGCCTGGAGTGATCACGTGGACACGATATATCATCCTCATGGCCTATTCCATTGTCATAAATAAATTCTATTTATAAGAAATTCCGAAAGTCTAGATGTTTAGATCTTGACAAACTTTTTATCCTTGATCTCCATCACTTGAAAGATCTTGCTAGTGTATGTCTATCATTCTTTAACATAATCTAGATTCTCATTCTTTCCCTAGTTTGGTTAATAGAACAACGGCCACTAAGCCACTAGGAAAACCAAAAATGGTCTTCAAAGTCCTAAGTTGGTCTGGTTAATGGATTTTGGCTAACAAATGCAACAAAGGCTATGTTTATTAATGGATTGTTAACTAGGCTCTGGGCTAATGGATCTTTCATCCAACCTTAACCTTGTTGCAAGTAAGGTCGGTCTCCAGTCCGTGAACATCGGGAAAACCAAAATAAAGGTCTATAGAGAGACTTAAGGCCAATCTCAATCTTCCTTCCTTTCTGTGCTAGCAAATATTGCTTGCTAGAAACAAGAAATTTTTTCAAAATATAAATCCAGAAGTCAGAAAAATCCTTTCCAAAAATTGGGGTCTGGCCTCAGAATTCCTTTTTGCAAAAGGAGTTAAAAATTTGGATTTCAGTATCCTTCAACATGAGGAGAAATATAGGCTCAATTTTTTTTAGACAGACCCCAAATTAAGAGCTACCCTCTCAAAACTACACCCAACATGCTCAAAGACTAGAAAATTAGATTGAAAGAAAAGGAATTTTTGATCTGGTTTAGAGTGTCATGACATGAGTGGGATATTGTGTTTAGAGGCACTAATGATGCAGGTCCATTAATACAGACCCCAATTATGATTACATATATTATGCTAATCTCGATTGATTATGTAGACAAGATAGCCTCCCCTGAAACACACTAAGGTATGATTTGATTATGTCTATATTTGGTTTATCTAACATGGCACATTTGCAAGTGATAAAATATCAGAGATGAAAAGTAGAATGGTGGATTACAATTCACATGTCTCTCCTTACAGATTAGCTGAGTAGCAAGGAGATGAGTATTCTCCTGATTTAATAGATACATTGAGAATTTTGAAGGCAGATATCATAATTTGTAAGGCAGACAATAACAGGTTGATTGAGTCACAAGAAAGACTTGTCAGAGCTCAAGAAAAGAAAGTAGAAGGTAATTCAATTATCCTTCATTGTCTATCAAGTTTATAGTGACAAGAATAGTTGAGGATCATCCATGGGAAAGAGGAAAGGATGAATGGGGAATATGATATCAAGTCTCAATCAAGATACATGTTGGACAGGGATGATACGTTCAGAGGTGGCATATGGTTGGGTACACCTGACAGGATGCATTAGAGGCCCTCCATCAAGCCAATACGGTGACACCAACACTCCTTACTACTCCGATAGTGGATGAGATGCCTCAAACCATTTACTATGTCTTTGAGTAAGAAGTCCCATGAGCAATTCACCCATGTGCTTTGTGTCACCATACCTCTCACCCTATGTTAGTCTCTAACATGAAAGATAGGTAGACAAAAACAACTCCCCCAAACTCAACTCCTTTCAATGTTAGAAGCCATCTGTATACGCAAGCACTTTTGTATATGCATATAGATATGCAAGCAAATATAGAAAACTTCATCCATGCGGTTCACCAATTGTGGTAAGTGATACATATAATGGTAGTTTTCTATCCTAAAGGTAGCAAGTTGTGTTCCACTGGCAATATTCAATGTCATCGTCTCGAGATTGGTGTGTGAGACAATCTTGTGAATTATTTCCACACATGGGAAGGAGGGGTACCTACATGCAACATTATATAAGTCTGACTTATGGATGTCGACATAGACCTACTAATCTTCTAGATCTTCCTTGAAGCTGCCTGCGAAGATATCCTTAATTTGCTACCATGTTATCTTCATGTCCTTCTGTATGAACAACTGTGTGTCTGCATAGATTGACAAGTTCATTGACACCTTTTCAACTGCATCCCCAATGCTTCTCTCGACAGTATCCTTTGATCCAGTGCTCTTGGAAGCTGCTAGGAATTTAGTAGGGAGGCTCCAAAACAAAGCATAGGCAAAATTTTGGAGGGTGGTTGTAGCCGCTACAATAGTGTCCAAGGGTATGAGAGAGAGAGAGAGAGAATAGAATAGAGCTCCACCAAAACCTGTCAAAAGCTTGAGAAAAAGCTTGCCAACAGATCCTTAGAAGCCTATTTATCAATGAGGCCTCTATTTTCTTCAATTTCCATTATTTTCCTTCATTTTCCTCCTCACATGCAACCTGTGACCTTTCACCTTCATTTTCTCCTAATTTCCATTATTTTCATAAATAAAAGTGCCAAAAATGTCATTTTTCCTTTCCAAAGCCTTTGTCATTTCCTTTGACAATTTCCTTAGCTATAATAAACAAATTGAACACCCACTAGGATATTTTTCTGACTATTCACCTTGGAATACGTGTCCCATGACCATGGTCTTATATATTTTTACATGAATTTTTAACCAAGTTTGTTACACTAAAAGTGCAAAAAATGAGTGTCACGTGTCATCACCTTTGGTTGCCATCTTCTGTATATGCACACTTGCAGACCTATGTTATAGAAGATTCACATATAAAAAATCCATATAATGAAGTTGCACATATATAGAAGTTGCCTTATGTATATAAACACATATATATAAATATGGAAGTGTGCATTTACAAAATATGGCTTCCGTATATTCACAACTTTTGTATATGCACAACTTCTAAACATCCACATAGATATGGAAACATGCATGTATGGAAGATGACTTCCATATATATGTGCATATATAGAAGTTTTACATATATGGAAGCAATCTTCCGTATATGCACACTTCCACATCTATGTTATAGAAGATACATATATACATAAGCCATATACTATATATATGGAAGCTATCTTCTGTATATGCATGCTTCCATATGTGTGTGTGTGTGTATATACAAAATTTGCACATATACATAAGATGTCTTCTTTATATGTGTGGCTTTTGTATATGCACATATGTATGGAAGTGTGCATATATCGAATATGGCCTTCATATATGTACAACCTCTTTATATGAACATAGATATGGAAGCAATTATATACAGAATATGGTTTTCGTATATGCATAACTTTTATATATGCACACAGGTATGGAGGTCATCTATGTTGTGCATATATAGAGGTCGTGCATATATGGAGGTCATCTTCCATGTATGCACACTTCCATACATATGTGCATATACATAAGCCACACATATAAAGAAGTCACCTTATGTATATGTACAGATTTTGTATATATATATATATATATCTATATGGAAGCATGCATATATGGAAGATAGCTTCTGTATATGCGCAACTTCAGTATATGGCTTCGTTATATGTGTATCTTCTATAACATAGATATGGAATTATGCATATATGAAATATTGCTTTCGTATATGTGAAACTTCTATATATGCACATAGATATGGAAGTCATCTTCCGTATATGCATGCTTCCATATCTATGTCAAAATACAAAGTTGTGCATATACAAAAGTTGCGAATAAACAGAAGGCATATTCCATAAATGAACGTTTCCATATATATGTGTATATACATAAGTTGTGCATATACAGAAGCTATCTTCTGTATATTCACTCTTCCATATATATATATATATATGTACATATACATAATATGCACATATATGGAAGCCATATTTTGTATATGCACATAGATATGGAAGCATGCATATACGAGAGATGGTTTCCATATCTATGTGCATATATAGAAGTTGTGCATATATGGAAACCATCTTCTCTATGTGCATGTTTCTTTTACTGTGTGCATATATAGAGGTTGTGCGTATATGGATGCAATCTTCCATATATGCACACTTCCATACATATGTGCATATACAGAGGCCACACATATAAATAAGTCATATTCCGTATATGTCCATATTTTGTATATGCACACACACACACACACACACACATATATATATATATATATATATATGGAAGTGTGCATGTATGGAATATAGCTTCCATATATGCACAACTTCAGTACATGGCTTATGTATACGCGAATCTTCTATAACATAGATCTTGAAGTGTGTAAAATGAGTATTATAAAAATAGGATTTGTAAATTCTAGAAGACTTGAAGTCTTGGATGTGAAAACCTAGGGCTTGTAGACAAAACCTTAGATCTGATGTTTCTGTTGAAAGAAGAAACCCTAGTTCATGCAAGGAAGGAATGATATCATGTTGATGATGAGGATGAGGAGAACCATATATGCGCATATACAGAAGTTGTGCATATACAAAATATGTGCACATATACGGAAGTTGTGCATATACAGAAGATGTACGCATATAAGGAAGTTGTGTATATATGGAGGTTATCATATATGCGTATTACGGAAGTTGCAGACTATTTTTATGTATGCACAACTTCTTTATATGGTTGCAGACTATTTTTATGTATGCACAACTTTTGTATATGTGCATATACTGAAGTTGCACATATATGGAAGTTTCACATATATGGAAGATATATAGAGAAGTTGCGCATATAGAGAAGATATGTGCATATACAGAAGTTGTGCAGAACTTCAACCTCTATATAGGCACAACTTCTATATATGCACATCTTCTGTATATGTGCATATCTCGCGTATATGCGGAAGTTGCACATATACAAAAATTGTGCATATACGAAAATTATACATATATGGAGGTTGCATATATACAGTGACTAAAGTTACGCATATCTATATATATATATATATATATATATATATATATGCATCTTCCATATATGCACAACTTCTGTATATGTGCATCTACCGTACATGTTCAACTTCCATATGTGTGCATATACAGAAGTTACACATATAAATAGTTGTGCACAACTTCAACCTATGTACATACATAGCCTTTGTATATGCACAACTTCCGTATATACATATATGAATGTTGTGCATATACAAAAGATATGTGATGCAAAATATATGCATATCTTTCGTATATGCGTAACTTTTGTATATGCACATATTTTTCGTATATACGTTTATTTCGTATATGTGAATTTCTTCTGTATATGTGCATATTTGGAAGTTGTGCATATACAATAGATGTGCATATACAGTAGATGTGCATATACGGAAGATATGCGTATATATAGAAGTTACGCATCTACAGAAGATATGCACATATACGGAAGCTGTGAATATATGGAGACTATCGTATATGCATGTTACGAAATTTGTGCACTTCTGTATATGCACAACTTATGTGTATGCGCATATACAAAAGTTGCGCATATACAGAAGATATGTGCATATATAGAAGTTGCACATATACAAAAGATATGCACATATACATAATATATTCACATATACAAAATTTACGCATATATAGAAGATATTCATATCTTCCGTATATGACCAACTTCTGTATATGCGTATATATTGTTTATATGCGCAATTTCCATCTTTTAGGCTTGCAAAAGGTGTAAAATGAGTTTGTGTAGAACTTCAACCTCTATATACGCGCAACTTTTGTATATGCACATCTTCTGTATATGTAAATATATTGTGTATATGCATAGATAGATATGCATGTATACGGAAGTTGCACATATACAGAAATTAAACATATACGAAAATTGTATATATATGGAGGTTGCATATATAGAGTGACTGAAGCTACGCATAAATTATCTATATACGCATCTTCGATATATGCACAACTTCTGTATATGTGCATCTACCATACATGTTCAGCTTCCATATGTGTGCATATACAAAAGCTACACATTTACATAGTTGTGCACAACTTCAACCTATGCACATACATAGCCTTCGTATATGCACAACTTCCGTATATACATATATGAATGTTGTGCATATACAAAAGATATGCGATGCAAAATATGTGCATATCTTCTGTATATGCACATATTTTTCGTATATATGTTTATTTCGCATATGTGAATTTCTTCTGTATATTTGCATATTTGGAAGTTGTGCATATACAATAGATGTGCATATACGAAGGATATGCGTATATACAAAAGTTATGCATATACATAAGATATTCGGATATACGGAACTTGTGCACATATGGAGACTATCGTATATGCATGTTACGAAAGTTGTACACTTTTGTATATGCACAACTTATGTGCATGCACATATATGGAAGATTTGTGCATATACAGAGGTTGCACATATATAGAAGATATGCACATATACAAAATATATTCACATATATAGAATTTGCGTGTAATATGCCCAACTTCTGTATATGTGCATATTTTCCGTATATGTGCATATATTATTTATATGCACAATTTACATCTTTTGGACTTGAAAAAGGTGTAAAACAAGTATTATAAATATAGGATTTGTAAATTCTAGACGACTTGAAGTCTTGGACGTGAAAACCTAGGGCTTGTAGATAAAACCTTAGATTTGATGTTTTTGTTGAAAGAAGAAACCCTAATTCATGCAAGGAAGAAATGACATCATGTTGATGATGAGGACGAGGAGGAGAACCAAAACCCTAACTACTCACGGTCCCTTGTATAATGAGAGTTAACCACTTTATTTATTAGCTATGGCCCATTTTTCTAATTCATTTATCTGTTTTTTTCTCCAATCCAAAGAACTCTTCAATTCTCATTTATGTCAAAAAAAAATTCAATGGTTAAAGTATCTTCACTTTAAGTGGAATCATCCTTAATTTCACTTGAGGGATAGTTGCATGTTTTTCCAAATCATTCTAATATGTAACCTTCCATTATAATTTGACATCATCTTCGCCTATTATATCGTCACTTATCTTGGTGTATTCTTCTAGTGTCTCTCTTCTAAGGAGAATGCAACAATGTTTAAATATCATTTTAAAGGTGATATATATGTTTTTCAAGATATACATTATTTTTCGTTATTATATATTATGTAAATTTGACTCAATGAAAGAGTGAGACTTGCTTGGTCAAACAATGGTGGTTTAGGGAAAACAATTTTTCTTACCCATGGTTTTATGCCCATGAATTACATGTAATGTTATCTTTAAATTCTTGGGAGTACTTCATTGCAATGTGAAAGTGATGTGAGCGATGAAGGATCACCTACCTGGGTTTTATCTAAAGGGATATTAATACAATATTTTTTGGCTATTTTTTCCATATATTAGGGTTTTCCAAGATAAATTTTGTGTTTATAATATGTTATTTGTTATTTTCTATAATATCTCTTAGTAATTATATTTCTCTCCCATAATTTTAACATGGTATCATAGAAATTGGTTTTATTTGTCCTGGTGGAAAATATAGATGTATCCATGCATATTTCTGAGCTTATATATGTTGATATAGGGTGTATGTCTAAGGAATATGTTAGGTGTGTAGTTGTACCTATTTTCAGGTGATAGATTTCCTAAGAATTGGGTATCAACTAGGCCTTTGTGTTGCACATAGTGTTGCCATTGATGACAACAAGATGTCATTGATTTCAAAGGGAATGTATGAGACAATAACAACATGTCTCTTTATGAAGTGATATGATAGTTGGATCTTTCAGAAAGTCTCATTACATGAAGATTTAGGTGCTTGAAGTTGTTTTAGTTTTTGACGAAGTTATGTTGTTCAAAATAGTCTACAAATAGAATGGTTGCATAGATCTCCTAAATAGATTTCCAATGGTATTTCCTTCTTAGAAAAACCCCTCCCAGATGAGAGGTTATGGCTAGTTGAAAATCATCATTAGTTGTATTGAATTAAAAGAACCAAAGTGTTAGGTCCCTATAATACTAGTGTATTCCCCTTATTGTTATTAGTGTATCCCCCTATTTTTATTTGTGTGCCCATGTATCCCCCATGTTGTTACTATTGTGCCCCATAGAAGCCCACTATTGTTATTGTTGTGCCCTTACATTATTATTGTTATGTAGGCTCTAATTATATTGTGACCCCTTAGACTCTTATATATACCAAGGTGGTCTTATCATTTGAATCATCCAAGAATTGTTCATTTTTTTAATGTAAAGGATATTTCCCCCTCAAAGAGGATAATTTTTAAGTTGTTTATCTATCTTTTCTGTGAGCTAGTTGCATAAAATTTGGTATCAGAGCTTTGGATTATAGGGTTTCACATCTTCAAATAGGTCATCTTGGAATTTTTGCCATAACTTTATCTATATGTGGATTTAGAAGCTGAAATTTCGACCACGTGGAGCTAAAGTCTTGGTGAAATTCTTGTATAAATTTCAGATCTTGGTTCGCTATATTTTTTGATATATAATCCACAGAAGTTAGGTTTTTTGCAGTCTCTAGAATTCCATCTCAAACAGGCGACCTAGGGAAAATGATCATAACTTTCGTTTTAGGAATCAGATTTGAATTTTGTAAAAAGTGGCTAAAAGTGCATTGACTTTAGTCTTTGCTATAGTAATTTCAGTTTTGAATGTTGAAAGAGGGACATGTGGCATCACATAAAACTTCACTCTACTGAACCAGTTCATAGTCAAGCCATCATGGGATATCTGGCATAACTCTATATTGAATAATACAATATTTCTCTTACTTGTGGAACTGTAAAGAAGATTCATAGGGATGAAATAGGAATCAATATCAAACCATGGAAATCCAAAATTATAGAGATACAACAATTGCAATATCGAGCTCCAAAAAAAATCAAATAAAAGGGTGTGTATTTTCTACCTTTGGTCATAAGTTTTGTTTGAAAAATTAGTTTGAAGTGATTGGAAGGGAATATTGAATAACATATATAAGTATTTGGTTCTAAAATTCCTCCAAAACAAAATAATTCTACACCCATTAAGCCCTTAGAAAGCTTTACTATGATGCACGAAGAAGAATTGCAACATGATATATCAAAATTACGGGACCAACTGCAACAAATTTCACTCTCACAAAGAGCAACCAAAGATGACATGGATGGTTTAAAAGTAGACATGGAAGGTTTGAAGGATGGCTTGGAAGCTAATATGGATGGTTTGAAATTAGACATGGAAGGTTTGAAGGAAGGTTTGACAAAGTTGTTGTAAGAAAGGCTTCTCAGTGGTGACAAGGTAATCCATGAAAATCATGATGAGGACAAAACTAATATGAATTATGATTTTAGAGACTCCAATGTGGGGTTTAAGAATCACCACATTCTAAATATAGATATGTTTTCTCCTCCTCGTCCTCATCATCAACATGATGCCATTCCTTCCTTGCATGAACTAGGGTTTCTTCTTTCAACAGAAACATCAGATCTAAGGTTTTATCTACAAGCCCTAGGTTTTCACATCCAAGACTTCAAGTCTTCTAGAATTTACAAATCCTATTTTTATAATACTCATTTTACACATTTTTCAATTCTAAAAGATGAAAATTGCGCATATAAATAATATATGGGCATATACGGAAAATATGCACATATACGGAAGTTGGGCATATACGAAAGATATGCATATCTTCCGTATATGCACAAATTCTATATATGTGAATATATTATGTATATGTGCATATCTTTTGTATATGTGCAACTTTTGTATATGCACATATCTTCTGTATATGCGCAAATTTTGTATACGCGCATACACATAAGTTGCACATATACAGAAGTGCACAATTTTCGTAACATGCATATATGACAGTCTCCATATATGCACAAATTTTGTATATGTATATATCTTTTGTATATGTGTAACTTCTGTATATATGCATATCTTCCATATATGCACATCTACTATATATGCATATCTATTGTATATGCACAACTTCCAAATATGCACATATACAAAAGAAATTCACATATACGAAATAAACGTATATACGAAAAATATGTGCATATACAAAAGTTATGCATATAAGAAAGATATGCACATATTTTTCATCACATATCTTTTGTATATGCAAAACATTCGTATATGTATATATGGAGGTTTTGCATATATGGAAGTTGTGCACAATTATTTATATGTGTAACTTCTGTATATGCACACATATGGAAGTTGAAAATGTATGGTAGATGCACATATACAGAAGTTGTGCATATATGGAAGATGTGTATATAGCTAATTTATGTGTCACTTTAGTCACTGTATATATGCAACCTCCATATATGTATAATTTTCGTATATGGGCAATTTCTCTATAAGTGCAACTTCCGTATATATGCATATCTATTTATGCATATACGCAAAATATGCACATATATAGAAGATGTGCATATATAGAAGTTGGACCTATATAGAGGTTGAAGTTATGAACAACTTCTATATATGCACATATCTTCTGTATATGCACAACTTCTCTATATATCTTCCATATATGTGAAACTTCCGTATATGCGCATAGCTTCCATATATGTGCAACTTCAGTATGTGCACATATACAGAAGTTGTGCATACATAAAAACAGTCTGAAACCATATACAGAAGTTATGTATACATAAAAATAGTATGCAACTTCCGTAATACGCATATACAATAACCTCCATATATACACAACTTCTGTATATGCGCACATCTTCTGTATATGCACAACTTCCGTATATGCGCACATTTTCTGTATATGCACAACTTTCATATATGCGCACATCTTCTGTATATGCACAACTTCCATATATGCACATATATGGTTCTCCTCCTCGTCCTCATCATCAACATGATGACATTCCTTCTTTGCATGAACTAAGGTTTCTTCTTTCAATAGAAACATCAGATCTAAGGTTTTATCTACAAGCCCTAGGTTTTCACATTCAAGACTTCAAGTCTTTTAGAATTTACAAATCCTATTTTTATAATACTCATTTGAAACCTTTTGAGAGTCCGAAGGACAGAAGTTGCGCATATAAATAATATATGGGCATATACGGAAAATATGCACACATACGGAAGTTGGGCATATACGGAAGATATGCATATCTTCCGTATATGCGCAAACTCTGTATATGTGAATATATTATGTATATGTGCATATCTTATGTATATGTGCAACTTCTGTATATGCACATATCTTCCGTATATGCGCAACTTTGTATATGGGCATACACGTAAGTTGCACATATACAGAAGTGCACAACTTTCGTTGCATATACGACAGTCTCCATATATGCACAACTTCCATATATGTGCATATTTTTTGTATATGTGTAGCTTCTATATATACGCATATCTTCCATATATGCACATCTACTGTATATGCACATCTATTGTATACGCGCAACTTCCAAATATGCACATATACAGAAGAAATTCACATATACGAAATGTATATATGAAAAATATGTGCATATGCAAAAGTTTCACATATACAAAAGAAATTCACATATACGAAATAAACGTATATACAAAAAATATGTGCATATAAAAAATTTATGCACATACGAAAGATATGCACACCTTTTGCATCGCATATCTTTTGTATATCCAAAACATTCATATATGTATATATGGAAGTTGTGCATATACGAAGGCTATATTGTATGTACATAGGTTGAAGTTGTGCACAACTATTTATATGTGTAACTTCTGTATATGCACACATATGGAAGTTGAACATTTACGGTAGATGCACATATACAGAAGTTGTGCATATATGAAAGATGCATATATAGATAATTTATGCTTAACTTCAGTCACTGTATATAAATGCAACCTCCATAAATGTACAATTTTCGTATATGCGCAATTTATGTATATGTGAAACTTCCATATATATGCATATCTATTTATGCATATATGCAAGATATGCACATATAGAGATGTGCATATACAGAAGTTGCGCCTATATAGAGGTTGAAGTTCTGCACAACTTCTGTATATGCGCAACTTCTCTATATATCTTCCATATATGTGAAATTTCCATATATGCGCATAGCTTCCATATATGTGCAACTTCTGTATATGCACATATACAAAAGTTATGCATACATAAAAACAGTCTGCAACCATATACAAAAGTTGTGCATACATAAAAACAGTCTGCAACTTCTGTAATACGCATATACAATAACCTACATATATAGAAAACTTATGTATATGCGCACATCTTCTATATATACACAACTTGAAAAACTAGGAATCCATAAGTAACCATAAAGACTTCACCTCTTCCTAGAGGGATTTGAGAAGCAAGGTAGACCTAGATCAAGGAGATCTTCAGACTCTCCAATATCTTGTAGATACAAACCTTCAGATCTCTAACGAGGGTGCCTTCATTGTTGGATAAGTGGTGGAGGAGGAAGTGGCAGAGCCTGTCCGGCCACCACACGTGCCCCACCCCCATGTTTAATAGATGTGATAGCAAGTTCCAGCATGCGAGGTTGGCACCCACGATGATGGCTATTAAATTCCTTCCTTGGAACTGGTTATGCATTTCTTGGTCGTGGTGTGAGATGGTAGTGTTGTGAAGTGCGGTAAGCATTGTGGAGCTCCTGCACGCGTCGCAAGGTCTAGGCTTTAAGGGAGAGGCAAAGAAGCCAATAACTGGTGTGTAGTGTGGGTGTGTTGGTAGCGTTGGATGATCCTTGGGACCCTGGAACATCCAAGGAGAATGAACCTATTGGAATTCTCATCAGCCTAGTTCATTTGCGTGGCGTAGTGCAGGGGAGAGGAGAAGAGCCAGGGTTGACAAACCTTGGCCAAGCACTGCTCGATTATCGCCTTCTAGTTCATTAGCGATGGGGAACTTGTGGGGAACCTGCGACAAGACTTTGGTTTCTGAGGGCCCCTGTGAGGAATTACGGTTGGAAAGGGCTCGAATAGCTGGAGGAAATACGTAGAGACAAGTGTAGAAGAGGTGGCAGGACACCGTGTTCAACTTCCAAAGCCCTGTTTTGATCCAGGTGGATATTGGTGGCCACCTACCTATTCCACCTAGACCCCCTAGCCAGTTTCATCTGTTTCCTTGTTCATTTCAGCATTTACTATTTTTAGCAATTTTTTGGGTCCTGAACTTATGGAGCAGTTTTGATCCCCTAAACAACATTTTTTTGGGGTCTGCGACAGGCTCGTAGCCATATGAAAGGGCCTGCGATGAAACTTGTAGTACTCAGAGAGACCTTTCCAACAAGGTATCGTACACACCAAATAGAGATAATATGACCAAGTTATGACCCGAGGAAGTTGGCTACCCAACTAAACCCAACAAGGCCCACAAACTCTTGGTGTTACATCTCCTGGGTTAGGGTTTTGGTTGTTTGCGATTTTTTCATGTTTTCTAATAATAAATAGGCCCTTGAGCCTCATTGTAACAGAGTTTAAAGGCATGTAGCCACCACATTTCTTCTCAGAGATAAGCTACCATCGCCCGAGCTATCTTATTTCCATTATGTTTGTAAGCATAGTTAAGTATTTTTCTATTAATGAAATGAAGTGTTTTTCTGCTGCATCTCTGTGTTTATGATTATATCTGTAAGTTCTTGTGTTCCTGTTTAAGTTTGGATCATGTGTTGAGGAATCCTCGTCCCTCTTTGCCTAGGTATGGAGAATTTATTACGGTGACGACTGGTGTAGGATAGCCTCTCAATTCTCTTTGGGGGAAGTGGTAGAAGTTACATTGTTTTTTGTTGTTGTGTGGGATCGGGAGGGTGTTTGCATCCATCACCCTTTCAGGTGTTTTGGGTACGCCGAGATGCCTCGCCACTGAGGGAGACCACACCATGGGGGTGGCAATCCACGACAAGCATATCAGTCAGACCAGGAAAATGACACCTTGTCGAGTTCGTCGGGTAGCCGTGAGACAAAGGAGAAATTTGATGGATCCCTAGGGCATGTGGTTGCTCCATCAATGCTTGAGTCTATCGCTGTTAGAATCCAGAACATTTAAGTCAACATGGACAACCTTAGCAACCAAAGGTATGATGACCGTAACAAGCTGGTAGCTTTCGTCAATGACATTCAATTTGGCCAAAGTGAAATCATGGACCAATTGGATAATCTGCGACACCAGCAAAGGTGCACCAATGACCACCTTCGTAGTCTAGAAGCGAGGGTGGAGCATATTGATTTTCATATGCATGAATATGCTGGCTATTTCGCAGCTCCCTCTATAATCCCCCCCAAACCCACTCCTTAATATGTTGCTTTCTGTTATGTTTCTCTTTTTGTTTACAGTATGTATGTCATGGCTCCTAGGCCGTCGAAAAATAATGCATGAAGCCGGTAGCTCATGTTATCCTCCAGGTCCCAATCTCAACAAGTATGGTTGGACTGAGAGAAAAGGACCTGTTGAGATGCATTTTGTACTCTGCACTTTGATGTTAATATAATGATTGAACTTTGACTGACAAAAAAAACATTAACATTATAAAATACCACATAAATTAAACTAAAAATACATTTATTAGATACATAAATAAATAAATAATATTTAAAAATTTATCAAATAACAAAAGTGGATAATGATTATCATAGAAATATATACTTTCCTAAACACTTCCATTTGCAATTGAAAGTACACATTCATAAACATTTCAAACACTATTAGATATGATAATGTTTCAATATCTAATAATGTTTCAAAGTTTAAATATATTTTGTTTCAATGGAAAGCATTAATCAAAATAATCACTATCAATTTAGATGGGATGAGTTTAAACTTCAAATACATTTTATATGGATGACTTTTCTTTTATGAAAATAAATAATCACTATAAATTTAGATGTGATGTGATGAGTTTTTAACTTTAAATACACTTCCATTTGCGACAAAGTACACATTCGTAAACATTAGATATGATAATGTTTCAAGGTTTAAATATAGTTTGTTTCAATGGAAAGCATTAATCAAAATAATTACTATAAATTTAGATGGGATGAGTTTAAACTTCAAATACATTTTGTATTAATGCCTTTTACTTTATGAAAATAAATAATCACTATAAATTTAAATGCGATGAGTTTTTAACTTTAAATAAATTTAAATGTGATGAGTTTTTACTTTAAATACATTTTGTATAGATGATTTTTATTTTAGGAAAATGATTTTTGTTTTATTGAAAATGGGTTAAATATATATAAATATTTTAATTATTGAGTCTAGAGGTTTATTCTACAGCTCAGTATGAGGGGATGTATATGTTTGTTTGTGAGTTCGTTCCCCTTTAAAAATAAAAATAAAAAATAAAAATTATGTTCTTAATAGAAAATTAATCTTGTTTATAATAAAAACGAATAGAAATAAAAAAAAAAATGTATGAGTAAGAAGTTTAAATCTTATGTTTCTCAAAATTATTTCCACAAGAGATTTAAATAAATTATTTGAAGATCTATATTAACTAATTTACATCAATGTCAACTTTATATATAAAAAAATTGTTAAGATAAAACATTTTAATGTTGTATATAAACAAATATTCAATGTGATTTATTAATAAAATATTTTAATAAGAATTAATATTGACATATAATTTAAAATATATTAATAATAATCAACCATTTTAATTTGTGTGATAAAGTGTCTCGATGTACGTGTAATGTAAAATATTTTAATGTAAATTAAGTATATATTATATATCATTTAAAAAAAAATTATGTATATATCATGAAAAAAATTAAGTTTTCATGGTTAAAACCTTTATTTGGTCATATATATACTTTCTTTAGTATTCAAAAATAAAATTTAAACAATGAAAAATAGCACATTATATTTTGCACTCTAAAGAAGTTTGCATCTGAAAAAATCTGATCCCTCTCGGCTCATGTTAGATACATACTTGAGATAGATCTATGCTGGCTTTTAATAATAAAAAATATAAATTTAGAAGATATTTTTTAAAACCATTATAAAAATTAATAAGATTTTTTTTTAAATATTAATATTTTTTATTTTTATTTTATTCTCTTTTTTTTGCTTAAGCAAGTATGGATCCTTTTATATCATTGAGTCAAAAAATATTGTACAGTGATTACCACCATCCACTTGAAGTCGAAGAGACAGAAAGGAAATAAAAGCAAAAGCCTCCAAGGACTACCCCAAACAGCATTACGTATAAAACATTTAAGCCTAAGACCTTACTAACAAGACCCCAGGCCAACCTACGGGAAGCCTACATGCTATCTCGCGGCCTCCCTTCGGAAAACCTCTACCCAACAAACCGACCCATCCAAACAAGAAGATCGTCGGCCAAGAAAAGAACACATCTCGAAAGAGCTCAAACTATACCAACCTGGCCCCACTAAGTTGCACTTTGTCGGACCATTGTTGATTCGCAACCCCTGAATCCAACAGATGAGAAGGATATCGTAACGAATAAAAAGGAGGAAAGTTAGTCTGCAATGGAGGGCGGTTTTCCACCCCCACACCCTGCCACGTGTCGCCGTATGAATGGGATCACTGTGAAAATGCGAAAACCATTCCCACTCTGAGGGCTCCACGATCAGTTCGAAACCACCTGGAAGGTGGTTTTGCAAACTAGGCCCCGCAGACTGAAACTCTCGGTTGCCGAAAGACCTGGTTCCTCTAGCAAAAGCATAACAACCTCACCTTGGATTGGGAAAAATCTAGGGTGAAAGTGTTCCATCAAGCCGAGACTTAAGAGAAATATCTGAGATCTGCACCACCCTTACACCTTGAGTCTGGTTTACCAGACAGGGTTCTATTTCTTCCACTAACATTACCCAAAAAGAAGGTTCACCCATGAAAAAATCAAATCGTGCTATTCCTTCTAGTATTAAGTCTAAACACCTCCCTGTAATCTTCTACCTGTTCATAGCATAGAGTTCTCAGTTTACTAGGCCTCAATTCCTGCCACTTCGTCAACACACTTTTCCTAGTACAGCTGACCCCCTGCTTGGCCAGAAGATCCGCCAGCTTGTTTGCCTGTCTGTGAACGTGGGGGAAACTGATAGTGCGCAGGCCCTGAAGATGGCTTTGAATTATTTGGAATACTTGAATTAGTTTCCAATGTTTAGAGACTTTATCCAGTGCAGTTCCATTGTGAATTTTTTGCATAGAGTTGATAATTAACTCCAAATCAGCCTCTATCATGACATTTTGATAGTTGTCCTGCTTCACCAAATCCAGGAATTGTTCCATAGCCATTAGCTCGACCATGTTATTGGTGGCTGTACCTAGGTGGTAATGAAAGATGCTAATGATACTTCCCTCTCAATTTCTGAGAACACCTCCATACCCTGCTATTCTCGGGTTCCCCTTTGAAGCCCCATCAATGTTGTATTTTAAAAAGCATTCCGGAGGAGGGTGCCAAAATTCCTTTTCCTTATCTGACGAAATGATCCCCCTGTCAATGCCAAGGAGGGTGAGCCTCTGCAACCCCAGCTACCTGAGAATTTTAAAATCTGCATCTGAGGGGGGATTTTTGGGGAAGTTGTGAACAATGGTTCTCACAGTCTCCTTTAGCTGTTTCATGATTAATTCCAATAGGTGTTGAGTGGTTTTTTTTCTCCCTTAAAAATTCTATTGTTTCTCTCCTTCCACACATTCCATATGATGAAGCTTGGTACAAGAGCCCATGCTCAGTTAAGAATTTCATTATCTGAAAATTTTTTCCTCCAATTGATGAGGGTACTAATGATGCTTTTTCTGTCCCTATCAGATTGTTGAAAGATTGCAGTAAATCAATACCATAACTAGGATGTGAAAATGCAATTGTTAAGTAAATGTTCCAAGGTTTCTTCTTGAGCTTCACATAGTAGGCATCTTGAAGGTCCCTGTACTCCTCTGTTCCTTAGTTTATCCCAAGTCAGAATTTTCTTGTGATAAACAACCCACATGAAAAGTTTGATTTTCATCCACCCTGGATGTTTCCAAAGATTTTGCCAGATTTTATCTGGAACCAATGGATCCAGCTCAAGGAGAATGTTTTTTGCTTCCTTAAGATTAAAGGTTCCCTCTTTGTTATCTCCCCATCTTAGTTGGTCTTGTCCCTCTGCCACTAAGATCTTCCTTTGTTCTATTATTTTCCTGAGCTCCTCTGCTTTAGTTTTCAGGAGATTGTTATTTCTGCAATCTATGTTTCTCCAGATTCTCCACTTTTCCGTAAGCTGAGAATGTGTCCAGAAATCTTTAACCTTTATTAAACCTTGGGAATCCGACTCCTGTTTAAGATCTAGGAAATTTTCTTTTACCAAAATTGATTCTTGCTGCCATTTATCTTCCCAGAAAAGAGCAAGATCTCCGTCTCTAATTTCCCAGAAGCTATTCTCTTGTACTAGTCTTCTATTTTCCCAAGCTTTGTTCCAAATATAAGAACCTTTTATACTTCCCGACATTCTTATAAGATCACTGTTCTTCCAAGAATTAGCATATTTTTCTTTCCAGATCTTTGCCCATTAAGTATCTGGTTGCCAGACTCAGTGCCACCAAAATTTGGCCCCTAGAGCCTTACTGAGAATCTCATGATCATCCAATCCTAGCCCTCCATGGTTCTTGGGCTTACAAATTTTATCCCGAGCCACTAAGGGCCATTTCCTCTTAGTCTCCTCCCTACGCCAAAGGAAGTTTCTTTGAATATCTCTAAATTGCTGAAGGACCCCTTTTGGAGCTAGGAGGGTTGATAACATGAATATGGGGATTGCTTGAAGCACTACTTTTGTAAGAACTAGTCTGCCAACAAGGTTTAAAGATCTTATGGTCCATTTACTAACTTTATCCTGTAACTTGTTGATCAAAGGTTCCCATATACTTTTGTGCATTGGTTTTGTCGTTAGAAGGACTCCTAAATATTTTTAAGGAAGGGAATCCCTTTGGAAGCGTAGAATTCTGGAGATGTTTTTTTGAATAGCAATATTGCTATTGAAGAAAAAAAAAATTGATTTGGAGAGATTTACTTCCATACCTGAAGCCGAGGCAAAAAGATTCAGAATCCTTTTATAGTTTGAAGCTTCTTGGACTGTGGGGAGTCCCTAAAGCATGGTATCATCTGCAAATTGCTGGTGAGTCAGAGCTTGCCCCTTATCCGTAAGCTGCAGGCCTTTAATTTTTCCTGAAGATTGCGCCTGCTTAATAGCTCTCCCCAGCCCTTCCATCAAGATAATAAAAAGGAACGGGGAGAGCGGGTCTCCCTATCTGAGGCCTCTAGAAGGATTGAAAATCTCTGAGGGGGAGTTGTTGACCAAAATAGAAAAGCCGGAGGAGGTCATGAGAGCCATTACCCACTTAACCCAGATATGATCAAATCCAAAAGCAATCAACATTTTCTTAAGGTAGACCCAGTTTACCTTGTCATAAGCCTTGGCAATATCTAATTGCATGATCATACCCACCTGCTTATTGCTAGTTAAAGAGTGCACCACTTCTTATGCTTGAATGATATTATCCAGAATTTGTTTGCCTTCCACATAACCTGATTGCTCCCCAGAAACTAGGACTGGAAGCAAAGGTTTGAGTCTATTAGCCACAACCTTGGATATAATCTTGTAGACTACATTGCATAGTGCTATGGGTCTGCATGTTGGGTCCCTATAATACTAGTGATTACCCCATTACTATTGTAGTTATACCCCTTATTTATATTGTTGTGCCCCCATTACCCCCATATTGTTATTAATGTGCCCATAGAATCTCTCTATTGTTATTTTTGTGGCTTTATATTATTATTGTTAGGTCGGCTGGATTATATTGTGACTCCATAGACTCCTATATATAGAAAGGAGGTTTTGTCATTTGAATCATCCAAGAATTGTTTATTTATGTAATGTAAAGGAGGTTTCCCCCTCGAAGAGGCTAAATTCTAAGGCGTTGATCTATCTTTTCAATCTTTTCTTGAGCTGGTTTCATAACATTTGGTATCAGAGCTTTGGATTCTAGGGTTTCGCTGCTCCAAACAGGTCATCGTGTCATTTTCGCTATAACTTTTTTTCTGTGACGTTTCAGAAGTCACAAAAAAAACCCATTTGAGAAGAAATCGTGCTGAACCTTGGGTCCAAATTTCAGAGCTTTTCGCACGATAGTTTCGGAGATATGATCTCAGGAAGTTGGTCTTTTTGCAGACTTCTGAATTACACTCAAAACAGGTGACCTGTGGAAAATCGTCATAACTTTCTTTCTGAGCATCGGATTGAAATTTTGTAAGAAGGTACAGAAAGAGGACGGACTTTAGTTTTCTTTTATATATTTTTCAGAGTCAAAGGTTGAAACAGTGACACGTGGCACTTCATACAAGTTCGCTCTACTGAACTAGTCTATAATCAGGTCACTGCGAGAGATTGTGCATAACTCTTTCTTGGAGAATCCAATTTGGTTCAGACTAGTGGCATTGGAAAGAGGACCTAGAAGGCTACTACACATTACAATTTTAGAACTGGATGATTCGAAATTACAGAGATACATCAGATTCAATATCAGGCTTCTACAAAGTAAAAAAAGGTGTGTAGTTTTTATTTTTTATTTTTGCATAAGCTTGGTTTGAAGGAATTCAAAGGGCATAGTAAAGCATTATTATCGGTAACTGATGCCCCGAGGAAAGAAAATGCAAACACCTAGTAAGGAACCTAAAAGCTCTAGCATGACTCATGAAGAAGAGGAAGAAATGCTACATGATATATCAAAATTACAAGAACAAGTGCAACAAATGTCACGCTCACAAAAGCTAACAGATGCTAAGATAAATGGCGTGGAATCTAAGATAAAGGGCATGGAAGCTAAGATGGATGATCTGAAGATAGATTTGACGACAGATTTGAAGACAGACATGGCAGATTTGAAGACAGATTTGACAAATTTTCTACAAGAAATACTTACTAATGGTGAAAAGGTTGTAAAGGAAACTCATGATGTGAACAAAAGAAATGTTAATAATGATTCCATAGACTCTAATGTTGGATCGAAGACCCACCATATTCCAAAAATCGATATGAGGAAGTTTGATGGCAAGGATCCCGCCACATGGATATTACAAATGGAGCAGTTCTTCGATCTCAATAATGTGCAAAACACACAAAAGGTACGTATGGCAACTTTATATTTGGAACCAAATCAATTTGTATGGTATCAATGGCTTTGCTCTCGTAAAAAATTTATCACTTGGGCAATTTTTACGGAAGAATTGATAGCACATTATGAGGATACAAAAAGCAACACTTTTTTTAGCCAATTGATAAGTCTCAAACAAAAGGGTTCAATAATGGAGCACATTGAGGAGTTCCAAAAATTGAACATAAGGGTAAAAGATATTCCAGAGCAGCATAGGATTGATGTGTTCATAGGGTCTTTAAAGGATAATATCCAACATGATGTTCGACTTTGGGAACCTGATTCATTAGAGAAGGCATTCAGGTTAGCAAGAAAAATGGAAAGTAAAATTATGGCAACCAGGAAGCATACCACTCACAACTATAAAGACGGAAGTGCAGTTGCCCCTAGTCTTCCACAACCTATAAGGTTGACACCACAACAATTGGAAGAAAAAAGAGCAAAAGGGCTTTGTTATAGTTGTGATAGAAAATACACTAAAGGTCATAAGTGTGCTGAGAAGAAATTATTCTACATAGATTGTGAAGAGGAAGAAGAAAAGGAGCAAGAAAGGTCAAAAGAACAGGATATGCTCCAAGAACAAAGCCTAGATGAAGAACAAATAAATCCGACCATATCTTGTAATGCATTGGCGGGAATTACCACTCCTCAAACCATCAAGATAGAAGGACAAATCAAGAAGAAAAAGGTGATAGTGTTGATTGATTCAGGAAGCACCCACAATTTTATTCATTGTAGGGTAGCAAAAGAATTGAATTGCTTCCTATATCCAGCACCAGAGTGTCAAGTGATGATTGCAAATGGAGGAACAATAAATTGCTCTAGAAAGTGCCATAATATCAAGCTATCCATGGGAGAATATGTATTGACTAGCCCAATGCTTTCCATTCCAATGGGAGGTGCTGATGTTGTACTAGGAGTCCAATGGCTACAATCCTTGGGTACAATAGCTTTTAATTTTCAAGAACTTTTCATCAAATTTTCTGTGGAAGGAAAGGAAGTTGAATTAAGGGGTATTGCAGGGAAACCAGGAAAGATAATCAGCTCTAATGGTATGACAAAGCTTCTAAAAAAGGAGCAAAGGGGTGTAATTGCACAATTATGTTCGCTAGATGTTTCCACATTAGAATCATCTATTTCTCCAGATCTCCAAAAAGTCCTGGACAATCATTCCAAGGTATTTGAGACTCCCAAAGGTCTCCCACCTATGCGTGATCATGATCATGCTATTCATCTGATTCCAGGAAGTGTTCCTCCAAACATCAGGCCGTACAGATATCCCTATGTCCAAAAAAGTGAAATTGAACGTATGGTTGCAGAAATGCTAGAGGCTGGTATAATTCAACCGAGTCAAAGTTCTTTCTCTGCTCCAGTAGTATTGGTGCACAAGAAGGATGGATCATGGCGCATGTGTCCGGATTATAGGGAGCTCAACAAGCTCACTATTAAAGATAAGTTCCCCATTCCTGTCATTGATGAATTACTGGATGAATTGCATGGATCAATTTACTTCACCAAGTTGGATCTTCGTTTAGGATATCATCAAATCAGAATGAAGATTGAAGACATTCCGAAAACGACATTTAGAACTCATGAGGGTCATTATGAATTTTTGGTCATGCCTTTTGGCCTTACCAATGCACCTTCAACATTTCAAGGTTTGATGAATTCAATTTTCAAACCATTCCTTAGAAAATTTGTGTTAGTATTTTTTGATGATATACTAATCTACAGCAAGTCTTGGAAGGATCATGTTGAACATGTTGACAGGGTGCTACAACTATTGGAGGAGAAACAATTATATGCAAAAAGATCCAAATGTTTCTTTGGAGTCCAGGAGGTGGAATATTTGGGTCATATTGTATCTCATGAAGGAGTTAAGGTAGACCCTAGCAAAATTAAAGCCATTAAGGAATGGAAAATCCCCACATCCATAAAGCATTTGCGAGGATTTCTTGGGTTGACAGGGTATTATCGCAAGTTTGTTAAGAATTATGGGAGAATAGCAGCACCTCTAACAACATTATTGAAGAAAGATGCATTTTCATGGACTCCGGAAGCAACAAAGGCCTTTGAACATCTTAAAGAGGCAATGTGCCAAGCACCGGTCTTAGCTACACCGGACTTCACAAAAACCTTTATTGTGGAATGTGATGCTTCAGGAAATGGAATTGGTGCTGTTCTAATGCAAGATGAAAGACCCATTGCTTTTGAAAGTCGTCCAATCAAGGGAAAGTTTTTAAGCAAAGCTATTTATGAGAAGGAAATGTTGGCAATACTCCATGCACTTAAGAAATGGCGACCCTACCTAATGGGAAGACACTTCAAGGTAAAAACGGATCATGATAGCCTTAAATACTTTTTAGAACAAAGATTATCCTCTGAAGAGCAACAAAAGTGGGTCACAAAGATGTTGGGTTATGACTTTGAAATCATCTACAAAAAAGGGAAGCAAAATGTGGTGGCAGATGCACTCTCAAGAAAGGATGAGGATGTGGAAGCATTGTTGTGCGCTATTTCTATTATCCAACCAGATTGGATAAATGAAGCAAGGGAGGAATGGAAGAATGACGAAGAAGTGTGGGCACTTATTCGAAAGCTACAACAAGATTCCAGTACGTCTGATACATTTAGCTGGAAAAATGATTCATTATGGTACAAAGATCGCTTATACCTCTGTAAGAATTCCCAGCTAAAACAAAAGATTCTTATGGAATTGCACACTTCTCCCTTAGGAGGGCACTCAGGATTTTTAAAAACTTACCACAGGGTTAAGAAGGAATTTTTTTGGGATGGCCTTAAATCAGATATTCAAAAGTTTGTGGCGAATGTTTGGTTTGCCAACAAAATAAAGTTGAAACAATTAAGACACCGGGTCTATTACAACCTTTATCCATTCCAAGCCAACGTTGGGAGGAGGTATCAATGGATTTTATCACAGGTTTACCCAAGTCTGAGGGAAAGAGTGTCATCATGGTGGTAGTTGACAGACTTACCAAGTATGCACACTTTTGTGCATTATCACATCCATTTAAAGCCAGTACAGTTTCTACTGCATTTATGGAAATAGTTCAAAAGCTACATGGAAACCCAAAGATTATTGTAAGTGACAGAGATCCCATTTTCACTGGAAATTTTTGGACACAATTATTTTCTTGTCTTGGTACTCAGTTAGCTCATAGCTCATCTTATCATCCTCAATCTGATGGGAAAACTGAGATAGTAAACAAATGTTTGGAAGGATATCTTCGTTGCTTTGTATCTGATAAACAGACACAATGGGTCAAATGGTTGCCTCTGGCTGAATGGTGGTATAACACTTCCTTTCATACAGCAACAAAAATGACCCCATTTATGGCACTTTATGGGTATCAACCACCATCCATCACATCATATTTAAGAGAAAATTCTAAGGTTCAGGCAGTGGAACATCACATCGAACATCAAAAACAAGTCCTCCAACTCTTAAAGGATAACCTCGTGTTGGCACAGAATAGAATGAAACAACAGGCAGATCAACATCGCAGTGAAAGAAGTTTTGATGTAGGTGATTGGGTATTCCTACGGCTACAACCATATAAGCAAATGTCCCTCAAGCAAGCTAAGAAGGATAATAAAATATCACCAAAGTATTATGGTCCGTACAAGGTGTTGCAAAAGATTGGTACTATGGCATACAAATTGGAGCTTCCTGCAGCTTCTCGATTGCACCCAGTTTTCCATGTTTCATGCTTAAAGAAGGTTATAGGCGACAAGCTCCCAGTTCAAACAATATTGCCAGAACTTGACGAGGAAGGAAAAATTATATTGGAACCGGAAGCAGTTATAGAAACAAGAACTCGACAGCTACGAAATCGATCAATTTCAGAGTACCTTATCAAGTGGAAGAACTTATCCGCTGAAGATTCCACATGGGAGGATGAGAATTTTATGCAGAAGTATCCTGAACTACTCAAGCGTTGAGGACAACACTTTTTTGAAGGAGAGGGGCATGTTGGGTCCCTATAATACTAGTGATTACCCCATTACTATTGTAGTTATACCCCTTATTTATATTGTTGTGCCCCTATTACCCCCATATTGTTATTAATGTGCCCATAGAATCCCTCTATTGTTATTTTTGTGGCTTTATATTATTATTGTTAGGTTGGCTGGATTATATTGTGACTCCATAGACTCCTATATATAGAAAGGAGGTTTTGTCATTTGAATCATCCAAGAATTGTTCATTTATGTAATGTAAAGGAGGTTGCCCCCTCGAAGAGGCTGAATTCTAAGGCGTTGATCTATATTTTCAATCTTTTCTTGAGCTGGTTTCATAACAAATTGCTGGTGAGTCAGAGCTTGCCCCTTATCCGTAAGCTGCAGGCCTTTAATTTTTCCTGAAGATTGCGCCTGCTTAATAGCTCTCCCCAGCCCTTCCATCAAGATAATAAAAAGGAACGGGGAGAGCGGGTCTCCCCATCTGAGGCCTCTAGAAGGATTGAAAATCTCTGAGGGGGAGTCGTTGACCAAAATAGAAAAGCCGGAGGAGGTCATGAGAGCCATTACCCACTTAACCCAGATATGATCAAATCCAAAAGCAATCAACATTTTCTTAAGGTAGACCCAGTTTACCTTGTCATAAGCCTTGGCAATATCTAATTGCATGATCATACCCACCTGCTTCTTGCTAGTTAAAGAGTGCACCACTTCTTATGCTTGAATGATATTATCCAGAATTTGTTTGCCTTCCACATAACCTAATTGCTCCCCAGAAACTAGGACTGGAAGCAAAGGTTGAGTCTATTAGCCACAACCTTGGATATAATCTTGTATATTACATTGCATAGTGCTATGGGTCTGTATTTATCTGGTGTAAGAACAATCTTCTGTTTGGGGATCAGGGCTATGAAGGAAGTATTGAGGGCTTTCAGAATGGTTTTATTTGACCTGGAATCCTCCACCACATTCAAAATGTCCTGCTTAACAATATTCCAACAAGCTTTGAAAAAGTCCACATTGAAACCGTCCGAGCCCGGTGCTTTGCCATTCTGCATGTCTTTGATTACATCTCTCAACTCCCCTTCCGTTACTGGTCTATTAAGGTTGAAGTTGTCCTCCCTGGATACCAGTTTCGGTATGTTTCTAGTAATCTCCCTGATGGCTTGCTCTCTGTCTGAAATGTTTTCCTATGTTATACCCTGGAAGTGCTGGATTAACACAGCTTCTATAGCTTTATGGGATATCTGAAGTTCCCCTACTTCATTCTTGATTGAAGAGATATTATTGTGAACTCTGTTGGCCATGGTGGTTCTATGAAAGAACTTAGTATTGCGCTCTCCTTCTTTTAATCATTGAACTCTCGATTTTTGTTTCCAAAATATTTCCTCTTGTTTACATAGATCCTCCAATTTTTGATAATGTTTATCCACTTGATCACTGATGTTTTTATCAAAGCCTTCCTTGATTAAAGCTTGGTTGAGAACCTGCATTTTATTTTCAACTACTCTCTTTTCCTCAAAAATATCCCCAAAATCCTTCCTATTCCATTCCTTAAGCCAGAATTTTATGTGCTTTAGTCTCTTGTGCAGAAGATACATTCTGGTTCCCTGAATCTGCAAGTCCTCTGACCACCATTTCTCAATATTGCTTGTGAAGTTTGGGTGTGACAGCCAAATATTTTCAAATCTGAAGGTTTATTTCTAGGAGTCCATATACCCTTGATTTCCAATTGGATTGGCCAATGATCTGAGCCTCCAAAGGGAAGAACTCGTGCTGTTACCTCTTTCCCATCTAGCATTAGATTCTCAGAGATGAAGAATCTATCTAGCTTTGAGGTGACTAGGGCATCTCCTCCTCTCCTATTATTCCAAGTAAAAAGGCCAATATTCCAATTAGTATCAACATGCTTTATGTTGTCAGAAAAAGTTTGGAAAGCCATGGAGTTTTTACTTAGAGCTCTTGTTCCTCCTTTATTCTCTGAAAGAGATTTAATCATGTTAAAATCCCCTCCCATGATCCAGCGTATATCTACATGTCTGCTCCTCAGCTCCACCAGGGTATCTAGAAACTTAAGTTTGTCATCTATTCTCTAAGGACCATAAACATTTGTGACCAGAAAGGTATCCCTTTCCCCTACTGGTTGAATGACAATCGACAAATAATTTATGGATGCCTCAGCATCCAGAATTCCTATTTTGTGGGGATTCCATAGAGTGAGTAAACCCCCTGCTATATTATTTGCTTTTACTTCAAGAAACTCATAGCTGCTGAGTCATTTACTGTGGATTTATCTTACCTTTTGAATGGAACATTTCGTTTCTTGGATAAACATTATATCCGGTGTTTCTTGTTTCATTCTATTGCTAAGCATTCTCTTCTTTCTTTTACTCGCTAGACCTCTAATATTCCAAGATGTCAACTTCATTATAAAAGATTTGAAAAGGAGTAGCTGGCTAGATCTTTCATCTTACTTGAATCAATCATCAGCTTTCCACACTCCATCAAGAGTTCATTCTTCTTTTTCCTGCCTCTTTTCTTGCCTATGTTTCTATTAATTGGTCCTAGTGTAGTTTTCATCGTTTTCACTCCTCTGTTGTCCTGCTTGTCTATGTTGTTACATTGCTCTGGCTTCCCAGTTTGTGATGTCCATAGAAACGGTTGTTGTATTCTGCTGAGTTCCTCTTGAGGTAACGAATCCACTCCCCCCGTGGTACCCTGCCTCAAGAAGCCTTCTAGGTCTAGGTTTTCTTTGTCAAGAATTGCTAGTAGTTCATGGTCCTCTGGGTTTGTATCATTCAGGGTCATTTCCTGATCTATTTCCTGTTCAACATCGCTCATAGTGGCTTCTTTCTAGTACTCATCATTTTGTGTTTGTTCTAGGTTTTTCCTTTCCTCCTTTTCTGCAGAACTCCCTTCCATTGCTTGATCTTCTTTAGTAATCTCTTCCTCTTCTTGAAGCACCTGAAAATTGTTCTGCCTAAACTGTTGTCCTTCGTGCTGCTAATTTTTCGGTCCTCTTTTACTTCCTTTACTTCGGTTAACCAATTTATGAAAGCCATCTGATTCTTTCACTGTATTGCTTCTGCTTTTGTTTATTTATTTGTTGAGTGGACAGTCTCTGAAGAGATGCCCATGTTCATGGCATTTGCGACATCTGAATGGAATGTGATCATAATCTACTATTTGTACCCATTCTTCATCAAAAACTTCCAAGATTATCTCCTCCGGTAGAGCTCCTCATAGATCCATTTCCACACATATTCTAGCAAAGGAAGTGTATTTTCCTCTTCTAGTGGCTTTAGAGGCTTTAACATAGCGATGTAATTTATTGCCTATGGCCGCTAATGATTCATTTTGCCAGTAATCAAGAGGTAGAGAGTAGAGCCTTACCCAGACCAGAACTGAAGTAAAAGTTTCCTTTTCTGGGGCAAAGTTCATTTTCCATGGTCTCATGTAGAGCCCTACAGAAGCATAGAAGTAGGGCCCTTATTTAAATATTATGTCCTTGTCTTCAATGTTTGTGAACACCGCCGTGAAGAAACCCTTTGACCCAAGATGAAGATCTATGCTTCCTTTAGGTTTCTAGTGGTATTTGATCCACGACTATAGGGCTTTTTCAGTGGGCCATAGTCCCATGAAATTACAGATGATGGCATATGTCCCCATGTGTTCCCTATACGCCTTCAACTCTGGATTATTTAAAATCACTCTGGGAGTTATATCTGTTTTGGGTTTGCAGGGCCCCTTGTGTTTCTTATCTTTAGTTTCCTGTTTTTTGTCTTCTGCCTCCTTGTCTTTTGTGCCATGTTGATCCTTTTCTATGGGTTCTTCTGTTCCCTCTTCTGTGATTTTTTTTCCTTCCACCCTTGTTTCCTTAATATTTTCTAGAGGCTTCTTTCCCCTGCTGGCCATGGCCTCCCTGTAGGAGGGAGTGGAGCCCCCTCCTCTGCCACCCTTCATAGGGTCCTTTGACTACCCCTGCATGCGCTAAACTTTGTTCACTCTTCCCTGTTCGCGCCTTTCGCTCACCAGTCTTCCTCGGAGCAATATTTTTATTTTATTTTCATTAATAAGAAATTTATTAAAATAATAATAACATAAGTTTGTATTTTATTTTTATTATAATTATAATTATATTTTAAATATTAATTTATTTTAAATATCATGAATTTAAAATTAAATATAAATATTATAAAAATAAATTTATTATTATTTTAAAATATAATTGAAAAGTACAATTATGTAAATAATTACAATCCAACATAAAAATATAACTAGGTAAATAATCACAAATAGAAAAATGCAAGTAATGATATGGCTTTTTTTGTCCCATTAGTAACACTATGTCTTAATATATCACCATAGAGGATCAATGTCTTAATATACCACCATAGAGGATATAACTAAAATCTTTGATCGTTAAACTTTTCTACTCTTAAAGATACCCATGCTCTTTACTGATTACCTAAACCTTGGCAATAGATGAGCTACTTTGAGATAATAACCTTTCCCAAATTCCACTTAAGATTTTGATAGACTAATGCAAAAAAAGCTATAATAAAATAATATAAAAAACTTGAGAACAATAACGGCATACACAATAGTATGTGTCCAAAATACCCTTAATGAAGGAAAAATATCAAGCTTGAGGGCCATAACTCTCTTTCTCATTGTATTAACTAACTTGTCATGATACAATATTTAGACAATTTACGACTTTAAAAACACTACATTGTTAAAACCAATTTAATTTACAACTTCAATTCTTAAAATAGAACTAATTTACAATGATCAAAGAATTAGATTACAAATTCAATTCTTAAAATAAAACTAATATACAATGAACAAAGAACTTGTCCAACATCACTTGGCCTCATTTACATAAAATATATATATATACAACATATATCTAACCATTAACATTAAATTCTCCATACAAGATAAATTAATTAATTAATTTTAGTCATATCAAACAAAGCATTAAAAACAGTCCTCCTCAAAAAGTCGCATATAATCAACCTCACTCCTTTAAATTTTAATTTATAAAACACATGTAAATTAATTTAATTATATATATATATATATATATATATATATATATATATTGTTTTTTATTAATTTATTCTTAATTCATTAATGTAATGCTAAAACGGTGAGGGGACGGGCCACTTGTCTCATGGCGCCCCTCCACATATCACCCTGAAATTCCTTTAATACTATCTGCAGGCAGCATTCAATACAGGTATGGCTCGGCCAAAAGTGATACATTGTTGGGCTATGGAGATACCTCGTTTCAATCTTGCACCATCTCCTCTGCTCTGTAGCATCTGTCTGCCTCAGGCCTTTGAGCCCAGCCTTCACACTGTAACTGGCCGTCGTTGCTGGATTGTTTGCTGTGCGGATTTTGATAATGGCTTTCATCATTCGCATTCGGCTCTCTGTTTTCTAATCTCTGCTCAGATCAGTCCCATTTCGCCTCTTATTCCCACTGCCAGTGCTCCCTCTGCCTTCGTCCCTCTGGTCTCTGCTCCCTTTGAGCGCCCAGCCAACGAATTCAATATGGTAAGGCACCGTATGCGAAGTCGTAGGGGAGGAACCAGGGGAGGAAGCTCCCGCTCCGCCTCCTCTCCTTCCCCTGAATTGCTTCATCCTCAATCTTTTGGGGAGGGTAGACATCATAGTACCAGGCGCGGGAGAGGTCGGGCTCGTTCTTCCGGTGTTCCTCTTGACGAATTTGTTGTCCATTCTGACAATTCTCCTCCGCCCCTTCAACCCGCTCCTCTCTCTGCCCATTTCAGGTTCTATAGCTCCCTGAACAGGCCCGTCATTACCGCTTCTATCTCCATCTCTTTCTCAGAAGAAATCGCTCATTCTGCCCCTCAGGTTGACATCTCCAGCTTGCCGCAGGAAGGTACACTCAGACGCAACAATTGCAGGGATTCTGGTAAAAATGTGATGGTTGACAGTCTCTTCTCCTCCCTTGGACCGAACTCTGATGGAATTATGCATGGTGAAGGGGGCAGCTCTGCTGCCACGCGCCCCTCTGGTGGTTCGTGTCATGATGGTTCAGCTATGCAGGATGCTTCTGGCGATGGGGGAGAGCCTCACGGCGGTGGTGGAGAGCCACATGGCAAAGCCTCCATGGACGTGGCGGATGAGTGGGCTTGCCCAATCATCGAGGAACCCATCCCGGATGACTACAACTAAGATGACGTGGCCTCCAGGTAGCAGAAGGTGGCAGAGAGAGAGTCGGCAGAGGTTGTCTAAGGTTAGAACTGGGCCGGCTATGGCTGCCTTGTTGTCTTCTTTCTGGTTTTTTGGTTTTTGGTAATCCTTCTGTGGACGTGGGTATCCTTTCTGGACCAAATGTCACGGTATTATCTTATTGTCTTTTTGTGGAGTCTAGTCTCAAAATTGCTACCATTTTTGAAGGTTACCGGTTTCCCCAACGTTGGGGTAGTCCAGATTATGTTGATGCTACGATAAACTTGGGCGAGGCTCTGTCCTCTTTGTATCTTTTCTGTACATATTAATAGACTACTTTTACTTAGAAAAAAATAAATAAATAAAAATAAAAAATAAAAAATGTAATGCTAAAACTTAACATCAACCCAATGCTAATTATCAATTTTTTTTATATAATAATTATTAAGCCCCAACATTACAACTACTCTAGTGTTATAACAATGGGTGTTCTTTTAGCTATAGTGTTGTCCCTTATTAAAAACATTAGATTTTTAAAAATATTATTCAATATAAACTTTAGAGTTTCATTGTGTGTGTATAAATTAAATGGAAAAATTTATTTATAAGATGAATTATTTAGTATTTGATTTAATTAATAAAAAGATATAAGATAGTTAAATATAAAACTATTAATGATAAATATTGTTTATTCAACGTGTTTGGATTATATATATCAATCTGCCTTTTTAATTTAAGAAATAAAATAACTTAAATGTATTTTCCTAATAATAGAATTGATTAAAAGAATATAAATAAAAGAAAATGCTTAAAAACATAACATATAATTCCCCTTTTTCCGCTATTATTATTAAAACCTAATTATAGTTTTGAAAAATTTACCCATGTAATGACTATACTTTTGAAAGTTGTCGAGCCCAGAGTAACTAATTTTAACGAACGAATTTATTGACAAATTTGCAATTGCAAAATGAATTTATTAAAAAACCCAAAACGCTGTGAAAAACAAAAAAAAAAAGTGTTTATTCACAATAATATATAGTATATGAATTGAGCTCCTGTACCACGCAAAATGAAAATTCAGCCGGACATGTGACATCCCAATTCGTAACAAATATTCTACTACTGCAACTTCACGATGACAAGAATATGTGGCCTTAATTAATTCACCTCTGGAATGCTCTCTAACGATGGTCTCCATCCATTGTTGCTGCATTTTCTTGTGACAACATAATCTTCTTTACACTGAAGCTGAAGCAACAATGATTTTTCCTTCATACACGGATCTGAAAGCAAAGCTTACAGTTCTTGTTTCGAGATTACCATCTGAACCCTAATAATACCGCTGCCATTCTACGCACGCGTGAATGAAGAAGGCGGGCAAGTACTCTTAGGCCCTTCACTGGTAATTATGCTCGCGAATCGGGCATTCGACCCTGATAAAACGCCGTCAATGGAATGAGAAGACAAATTAGGAATAAGTAGCAGCCGATAAAGCTGCCCGAGAACCAACTTCTTGTCCGGTGAAAGAGAGCGGCATTTTGCATCCTCAGAATGCACAACCGAATGTTGTGGGTACGCCGACTCTGATGACAAGGGGAGCCGTGAATTCCATTATCTTTCCGTCAGATCTTGTCACCATTATAAATTCCTCACGGCCCATGAAATGTGCAGAGAGGTTTCCGGATCCGCAAGATGGCAGACAATTACCCATAATTAATGAAACCTAACGCTGCTTACACAAAGAGATTTTGCAGAGCGAATCCTTTCCTAGGAGCACCAATGAAATCTGCAATATTCTATGGATTGCACCGTTGCATGAGTAAGTTATCAGAGAAGGGAATTTGTGCAGCAGTGAGGTTACTTAATGAACCGTGGAAAGGAATTGAAATGAGGGAAAGAATGAATAACAACTCTTAAAAACAAGTCACTAAGTGTTAAAACTGCTCCATTTGATCTTCAGTTCGGCCAGAAGACCTCTCCCAACATCAACTTCCACCAAAAACCAAGCTAGTTGTTTATCCAGATGGCCGAAACAGTCGTCATCCCAATAATAGAAGCATCATATCTGATTTGCAATCTCTTTAATGGCCTCGACATTCCAAAGTTCCAGAGGAAGCCCTGGAATTTTGGCACATAAAATGTTCCGCTTGATTGGAGCCGAAAGGGGGTCGAATCCAAGCATCCATGGTTGAAGGGTAAGGAAATCCCTGCCTCTGACACATTTTTCCTTAGGGATACGCGCAGCATCTTCTGGCTCGAGAAAATGGAAACAGAGCGGGACTATTCATTTCATAAAAGAATTCGGGCGGGACTACCCAATTTGAATTCAAAATTTTGGGCGGCACTTACTAATTTGAAATGTTGGACGGGGACTGGGGCATTGAATGAATGTACGTGGAGGTATTGAATGAAGGGTTGAAGTCCAAGCAGTGCAGTCTGATAAATAAAGTTGCAATGATGGAGCTGTCATTGAGCCGTGAACACGACCGAAGAAACCATGCCGGAGTGAAGCCGTGACCACTGCCAGAGAAACCATGGTGATGCATGGATATGTATGTTAATGCTCTCATGCACTAAGACAATCATTGGCTTAGTGACTTGTTTTTAAGAGTTGCCCATGCGACCCTACTCGACCCTACTCAGTGCATTAATGCAATGAATGTGGTGGGTGGTTGGCTTGACTTCCAAACCAGACACAAAACCATCCGCGCTAGAGCTCCTCGACCTCCCACTACACTAGAGCTCCTCGGCTTCCTACCTCCGCCTCGTTAGACTACTCCCTTATTTTACTGGAAGTGCCGGAGTCCTCGGAATAGGAGGATCACTAATGTCGTCCCTAAATCCATGGAGGGAGGCTTCAACTTCATTGGTGAAGGACTGGTGGGTTCATTGGGTTCTCACTCGATACGGGAGGCATCAGACCCAGAGATTTCAACAACTCTATTTCCAGTTAGTCCCAGCGTTATTAGTAGCAACGATAGCCTCTATATGCAGGGGGTGCTGGGAGGGCCAAGGTTGTTGTTCACTATCAAAGAAGAGACTAAAGAGGATATGGAGGACAAAGAATCTGTGGGTGAAGTTAAGATTGCATCCTCTGTTTCAAAGCAATGATGGAAAAATCTCAATGCCCTATTCGCTCTAAGTTGCCTTCTAAGAACAATACACGGGAAAGTTGTTATCAACTGTAGAAGAAATGGCGGGACTTGTATTCGATTGGATTGCTGCGGCAACAACACAGGGTGCAAGAATCTAGTTGCTATTGGAAGCCCGCTTCCCTGTCTCCTCAACCAATGAACTTGTCAAACTTTCTTTCCCAACCATTTTCATGAGGCAGTTCCCCTCATTCGGCACCTGGTCAATTCACTTCCCTCTCATCTCCTAGGTCTTCCCCATGGAGAGGTAATCATACACTCTCGGCCTCTGCAAAAAATGAATCTCTGAGGCAATATGGTAAGCGGCAAAGCATCTATTCTATTACTTTGAATCCCATCTATGATATTGATAAAATGCCTTCATTACCTACTACATTAGGAACTATTGTTTTATCCCCCTGTGGGTACGATACTCCCCCCTTAACTCCCATGAGTGCCCCTTTATCTGCTTATTCAATTCCACTCTCCATCTCTACAATGAGCAACATTTCTTCCCTAGAAAGTGCTGCTGTGAATAGTCACTCCTTTTGGTCTTCCAAATGCAGTTCGGCTTCCCTGTAATCATCTTTTCCTTGGTCCCCAATGGTGCGAACTGTCAACTCTCTGAATCTTATCATGTCGCTGGGTATTCCGTGCAATGAAGAGAGGGTTTTTCATCAGCTTCGTCGGGTTCACCTCAACATCCCTATTATTGGTAGCTTCATGTTGCAATATAGGGAAATGTAGTGTTTGGTGGCAATCGAATCCTTGAGAAATGTCGCGTTTGATATTACATGAGTTTAAATCAATGTGCAAGAGATTCAGATGATGACAGAAAGAGATGAATGACTATTTCCTTTGTAATTAAACTAGTTTTGTGGTTGAAGTTCTCAAAATAATTGAGAGTATTGTTTTTTTTCTCCTCATGCACATGAAGTTCAATTGGGTTAGCTTCAACATTGGTGTTAAGCCAAAGTGGTTCAAGCCTCAAGGCAACTAGGTAACTGTATGAGTTTTACTTTAATAATCATTGGATAATGGGTTTCAGAGATGAGCTGAAACAACTTTCAGAGATGAAATATCTTGAAGTAAGATGTTGAAACTGCTTACAGAGATAAATTGAAAATGTCTTGAAGTAAGATTTTAAACTGCTTTTATTTAATTAAAAGCTTGATTTTCTTGTACATAGAATAGTCCAAACTCCAAAAGGAATGGAAATATGTACCTCCACCTATATATATGTTATATATGTGGTGAGGCTTTGTTTTTACAATATAATACATAAGTTCCAACTGTTTTCAGAGATGAGCTGAAACTACTTTCAGAGATAAAACTAAAAGTGTCTTGAAATAAGATGTTGAAACTTCTTTCAGAGATTAATTGAAATTGTCTTGAAGTAAGATTTCAAACTTCTTTTATTTAATTTAAAGTTTGTTTTTCTAAATAGTCCAAATTCCAAAAACATATAAAAACATATAGTGGGAGTGGAAGTCTGTACCTTCACCCACCCATATATATGTTATACATGTGGCGAGGCTTTGTTTTTACAATGTAATGCATCTTTATTTATGTCAAGGTAAAAGAAATGCTACTACAACACTAGCTCCAATAATAGAGACTTTTGCTCTAGAAAAAAAATGGTACATGTTATTTTGTTTTATAGAAGAAAGTGCTTCCTTCAACACTTATATAATTCATGTCCCGACATGAATGGGCAAGTATAAGAAAATGTTTGCCATCGAAGCTGCATTCTTTCCTTTAATCACGAACTTGAAGCATTTTCTCTGGCTACAGGTTTTACTGGTATGACACAATTTTTTTATAGTAAGTTTCCTTGGTTTCACTGATGATTTGTGTCCAATATGAGTTGGAAAATTAAATATAATGTAATGAAAATTTGTATTTGTTCTTTCAGAACTAATCATAAACTGTGTTTGTCCTTGGAGAACTAATCATCTCATTACTTCTAATGCTTCTAAGGTTACCCCTGCTTTTATTACAAGCAACTTTCAGTTCTGTCCAATATGAGCTGGAAGATTAAAGATATTGTAATGAAAAATTGTCTTTTTTATTTGAGAACTAATCATAAACTATCTTTGTCCTTTGAGAACTAATCATCTCATCACTTCTAATGCTTGGAAGGTTACCTTGATTTTATTACAAGAAACTTTCTTATTTAACTACCATTCCAAATGGTAACACTCTTTAAATTCTTTTCGAGGAGTATTTTGTCAAAGGGTTTTGCAAACACATTTTTTATGTCTTTTTAAAGAAATATGCCTTTTTAATCTGCACTACACTATAGAGGGAGGGTTATTATACTTTTGAGTGCAATAAAGAGGGAGGGTTCTTGTTCTTTTGAGTGAGTATATGTCTGTAATCTGTAGTACAGTAAAGAGGAAGGGTTCTGATGCTTTTGAGAGAGAGTATTTATGTAATCTGCAGCGAAATAAAGAGGATTTTGCATATATCTATAATCTGTAGTGTAGTAAAGAAGGTTTTGAGGGTTTTGATTCACTGCAATACTTTGGATTTTGTTTTGAAAGAACCCATTTTAGCAAATTTTCTCGGGCTTATTTATCTATCAAGGTCAGGTATTCAAGATTAAGTTTGGTTTTATTTCTTTACTGTATACCACAGATTAGTAAACTCTTCTATAAATAATCTCTCAATGCAAACAAAGGAAATAAAGTTTGGAAAATATCCAAATTTCCAACACAACCTCCGGCATAATCTCTCAAAGCAAACAAAGGAATTAAAGTTTGGACATTCTTCGTGCTGAGAGGAAGAGACCATGTATTTCATGAAGCTTGATAATTTCAGTCCAGGGATAATAACTCTCGGGTTTTTAGCCCAAATCAACAATACCTGTAACAAACCAACAATACCCGTAACAAACATATTTTTTTGATCTCAGATTTTTGTGATCCATAATGATGTTTGAGATTCTCTTTCGGATAAATCACATCGAATAATTTTATGGCCAACGTTTTGAACCTACCAATGAGGTTCATTTTCAGGACCAAGGTGAAAAGAACAGATCAATCAGTATGATTAAATAGTGACTAGATGCATCAAGTTCGAGAATTAGCCGTTATGAAAAATTATTATTTAATAAAACTAACCTTAACGACTAGTTTTTAGTAAAGAGATTATATCAAAAAAGTCCAGGTAAGAGATTAGTTTTTAGGCTATTAATGTTGTTAATCGGATTATTGATGATGACACTGCCAATTTGGTTGGACTTTTCCTGACATCTACCTTTTTCAGCTTCCAAGGTGAATTCTATGAGCAAACATGTGGTGTCGCCATGGGTTCTCCACTCTCTCTTGTGGTTGCCAACTTATTCATGGAGGATTTTGATACCAAAGCTTTGGCCTTTGATCAATTTTAGTGCAAACTCTGGAAAAGATTTGTTGATTACACTTGTGTTGTCTGACCCCATGGTCATCAAAAATTGGATTGATTTTTTTCTCATATTAATTCTCAATCTGACTCCATCAAATTAGAATAATTAAATAATTCTACTAGCCACTCTGCACTAGAAACAGAAACAGGAAAAAAAAAAAAAATAAGGAAAAATAAGAAGCTGGTATTTCTCAAGTGAAGGTAATTAGAATTCCTTTGATGAAAACAAAATCTGCTTTAGGTGAAGGCGACTCAAAACTTGTTTGCAGGTAGATTCAACATGTATGGTAAACAAAAATTGTAAATATGGCTATGTTCAATGCGAAGGTCTTGGAAAACTTTTATGAGATGCAAAAATAATGATATCTGGGTTTTGCAAATGAGATAACTATTGAAGCTAATGAAACATGTTCTAGTTCTACATTGACAACTATTAAGGTTGTTGAATTTCTAGCAGAAGCTATTTCATCATCATATGAAGCTATGTCAAAGCTATTGTTCTGAACCCCATCAAAGTGCTCTGATTCTTGGATAAATTGTAAACAAAACTGCATGGAAATGTTTGCATGGAACTCTAGATTTAGTTCCAATTGTAGTGTGGCATGGAAATATAAGGAGAGTTGGGTGTCATAAGTCCACCATAATTAGACTGATAGAGATTCTATTATCTGCTAAAATGGGTTTTGCACTTTTTCTCATTGATGACAAAGATATAAAGAACTTTAATTTGAAGTCTCTAAGACAAAAAATAGCTCTTGTAGGGTAGGAGTCCACTCCATTTGCAGATAACATCAAAGATTCCAAAATTTCATAGTCTCCTAGCATTCTTGACATTCTACAGGATTCCAGTTTGGTTGATCAATTAATAGCAACAATAATTAGAGTGGTTGATGGACCCATGGACTTAATAGTGAGTAGTGAATTCAGAGGCCATGAAACTAGATTAGTTGTCAATGAATGGAGACGAGCCTCTCAAAGATTTGATTCCAGCCAAGAAGTGCAGGGCACAATAGACTATTAGAGGAAGTATTCTTCTTATAGCAATAATTCATAAAATAGATCAGTTGGCAAATTGATACTAGTGACATGTTGGATACTTTGGAGAAGGAATTGGGATTTTTTCCTAACAATGTTGCCTATTATCATGGATTGCACTTATAGACTTTTATGTTAAACGTGAAGGAAGCTTTGATGGTATCGGTCCATAGAGCCTATTAGCATCAATTGCCAATGTTGTGAGACATCGGTTACCCAATTCCTCAGGCAAATAGCTTGAAACTGGTTTTTGGATAACCTTATAGAAGTTGCTATTCTTCATCTACCAAGCCAAGATGGAAGAGGGCCTAGACTATGCACTAAATGAAAAATGTGGTACCTAAACAAGAAGATTAGCCTCAACAATAAAATTCAGAATTGACTCTAGAACTAAGAAATCATCAGGGAGTAGCACAGACACTAAATTGAATGACAAATATAGTAATTGCAATTTACAACTGGCAATTATCACGGGAATCCACCCATTTAATCCATGACTTATATAGTCATTAGATACAAAAGGTTGTGCAAATGGTCCATGCTCTCTACAAATGATCCTTCAAGCTTCTTATTTAGAGGTCAAGTTTCATCGGAAAATTAAGGTTCCAATTTTTACTAGTGTTTCATCATTGAATAAGTTTGATCCTCTCCATTCCCAATTTTTTTGGCAACAATTTTGATTGTGCGTTCAGTCATATCCAAAGTGATTAAATTGGTAAGATGGGCAAGTTCTGCATGGAAAAATTCAGAGAAGAAAGTTGCACTGGCATTCATGTACTATCAATTTTAACAAATTCCCCAACTAGGGAGGGATTGTTACCAGAAATTGTAGTGGAATTGATGTCAAGATACTTTAACATTTCAAGAGTTTTGAGGTTAAAACGAATCCCAATAGATAATGAGTTACCACTTAAAAATAATTTTGACGGGTTATCGAGATGGTCTACCTGCAAAGGTAGACTTCCAGTGAAACAATCTTCATTCAACACTAAAGTTGTTACACTTTTGGGAGTGTTAGGGGGCAGCACACTACAAAGATCACTGCTTTTCAAGTCTAGATGTTCAAATTTCTGGATACCCCAGAGCTGTGAAGGAACATCTCTTCATGCTTGACATCATGTGGACACAAAATATTATAATTCAACCTCTGTCTCATCGCCTACAAAACATGAAATTATTATCTAGGCTCAGTTCTAAAATTGATTGCACTATTCTAATGGCATACGAAGATGACAACAAATAGCATGGGAACTCAAGACCAGTTGACTTTGCCAATGTGTTGGAGGCGTCCCAGCCTTTTGAAGAGACTGTAACTATTAATCTTCACCCTCATGATGATGCTTCTAGCTTCTAAGTATGTATAACATTCCAATAAATCACATGGATGGATCTTGGTGAAGTTGGTAACTACTTCAAACTGTTAGTTATATCAATATGTGAGGGTACTGTAGAGATGTCTTTGGGCTTGAACACCATTGAGGTACAAGAGAATCTTGAGGTTCATATGAACAAACTGATGAAAATCATCAATAGAGGACAATGTAGAACCTTTGTTGATAAGGGACATTATAATTGTTGGAATACATTTTCCAAAGCAATGAAGAAAGTGGGAAGTGATTAACCATCATCTCCATGATGGAGATCTTGTTTTGATTAACCATCCTCCAAATTTTGATGGGGAGTGTGCATCCATGTTTTTCTCCCAAATCTTGAAATTCTAAAGTTGTGTGGATCTACAAAGGATTAGTCCTCAATGTGGAGAAACAACCATAACATTGAGTGTTGATATTTCACTTGCTGCCAAGCTTCTATTTGTAAAACCCCAGTGAATCAGAAATCAATGTATACTTCTGGAACCTTTCCTAAACCAACAATCATTAAAAGACAGAGTGGAGGATCATTTTGGACAGTTAAACAGCTTCTTTAGATGGCTTTACCTCCAAAATCTGACTGTGAGAAGAACAATTTTTTTCATAAGGAATTGCAGAGTTATCTTATGGGAATTTTCAATGCAATTGTTAAATGCACAGGCCCAAAAGCAATAGTGAAGTGCTTGAATTTAGTTGCACATTTTCTGATTGAATTTTTCATCCTTGGATGATTTTAGTGCAAGCATGGATGCTTTGGTTCTTGCTCATTGCATTTCTTAGGAAACATATATATGGAAGAACTAAGAAATGAGTTAGCATATGGGAGGAGGAAGATATGATACTATAGTAGATCAGTTGCATCCATGTGGGTGAAACAAAGCATGTCATATTATCAGAATTTTCAAACAATAGAGAGAAATGGTGAAGACAGGTATAATCCCTGTGGTATTTTTAACTGTAAATTGATCAATGGTCTTTGTGAGTGAATAGAAGCTAGGAATCAGAGTTGTTCTCAAATGTAACACAAGGAAAAGGACTGCTACCATTAGGTGCCAATATCCGGACGTTGGGCAATAAAAGTTGGAAACTACTGTAGAAATCTTTACAGTGATATACTAGACGCAATCTGCAAAGGATCAACAGAGAATATAAGTTGGTTAAAGGGGAGGTGGCTTCCTCTGCAAGCAAGCAAGGACTGGTCTAGCATTATGTTTACAATTCCTAAAGGAGTATCACAGATGAGGGATTTGATGAAGGCTTGGAAAGTTCGCTGAAATGGAGGGTTATGGCAATTTAGTGTGAAAGTGAAAGATTTGTTATTGAGCTTGGGTTAATATGACAAGTTAGTGTGAAAGTGAAAGATTTATCATTGAGCCTATAGGCTTATTCTACTGTCCAGTGTTGGAGGTGTGTAAGGAAACTTACTATAAAAAAATTGTGTCATACCAGTAAAACCTATAGCCAGAGAAAATGCTTCAAGTTCGTGATTAAAGGAAAGAATGCAGCTTCGATGGCAAACATTTTCTTATACTTGCCCATTCATTTCAGGACATGAATTATATAAGTGTTGAAGGAAGCACTTTCTTCTATAAAACAAAATAACATGTACCATTTTTTTTCTAGAGCAAGAGTCTCTATTATTGGAGTAGTGTTGTAGTAGCATTTCTTTTACCTTGACATAAATAAAGATGCACTACATTGTAAAAACAAAGCCTCACCACATGTATAACATATATATATGGGTGAAGGTACAAACTTCCACTCCCACTCTATGTTTTTATATGTTTTTGGAGTTTGGACTATTTAGAAAAACAAGCTTTTAATTAAATAAAAGCAGTTTGAAATCTTACTTCAAGACAATTTCAATTAATCTCTGAAAGTAGTTTCAACATCTTATTTCAAGACACTTTCAGTTTTATCTCTGAAAGCAGTTTCAACGCATCTCTGAAAATAGTTACAACTTATGCATTATATTGTAAAAACAAAGCCTCACCACATATATAACATATATATGGGTGGAGGTACAGATTTCCATTCCTTTTGGAGTTTGGACTATTCTATGTACAAGAAAAGCAAGCTTTTAATTAAATAAAAGCAGTTTAAAATCTTACTTCAAGACACTTTCAATTTATCTCTGTAAGCAGTTTCAACATCTTACTTCAGGATACTCAGTTCATCTCTGAAACCCATTATCCAATGATTATTAAAGTAAAATTCATACAGTTATCTAGTTGCCTTGAGGCTTGAACCACTTGGGCTTAACACCAATGTTGAAGTTAACCCAATTGAACTTCATGTGCAAGAGGAAAAAAACAAAACAATACACTCAATTATTTTGAGAACTTCAACCACTGAACTAGTTTAATTACAAAGGAAATAGTCATTCATCACTTTCTGTCATCATCTGAATCTCTTGCACATTGATTTCAACTCATGGAATATCCAACGCCACATTTCTCAAGGATTTGATTGCCACCAAACGCTACATTTCCCTATCTTGCAACATGAAGCTGCCAATTACAGGGATGCCAAGGTGAACTCGACGAAGTTGATGAAAAACCGTCTCTTCATTGCAGGGAATACCCAACGACATGATAAGATACAGAGAGCTGACAGTTCGCACCATTGGGGACCAAGGAAAAGATGATTATAGGGAAGCAGAACTGCGTTTGGAAGACCAGAAGGAGTCACTATTCACAACAGGACTTGCTAGGGAAGAAACATTGCTCATTGCAGAGATGGAGAGTGGAATTGAATAAGCAGATAAAGGGGCCCTCATGGGAGTTAAGGGGGGAGTATCGTGCCCACAGGGGGATGAAACAACAGTGCCTAATGTAGTAGGTAATGAAGGCATTTTATCAATATCATAGATGGGATTTGAAGTAACAGCATAGACGCTTTGCCTCAGAGATTCATTTTTTGTAGAGACCGAGAGTATATGATTACTTTTCCATGTGGAAGACTTGGGAGACAAGAGGGAAGCGAATCAATCAAGTGCCGAACAAGGGTAACTGCCGAATGAAAACGGTTGGGAAAGAAGGTCTGACAAGTTCATTGGTTGAGGAGACGGGGAAGCAAGCTTCCAATAGAAACCAGATTCTTGCACCCTGTGTTTCTGCGGCAACAATCCAATCGAATACAGGTCCCACCATTGCTTCTGTAGTTGATAACAACGTTCCCTCATATTTCTCTTAGAAGGAAACTTAGAGAAAACAGGGCATTGAGATTTTTCCATCCCTTGCTCTGAAACAGAGGACACAATCTTAACTTCACCCACAGATTCTTCGTCCTCCATATCCTCTTTAGTCTCCTCTTTGATAGTGAACATAAACCTTGGCCCTCCCAGCACCCCCTGCATATAAAGGCTATCATTGCTACTAATAACATTGGGACTAACTGGAAACAAAGTTGCTGAAATCTCTGGGTCTGATGCCTCCCATATCGAGTGAGAACCCAATGAACCCAACAATCCTTCACCAATGAAGTTGAAGCCTCCCTCCATGGATTTAGGGACAACATTAGTGATCCTCCTATTCAAAGGACTCTGGCACTTACAGTAAAATAAGGGAGTAGTCTAACGAGGCAGAGGTAGGAGGCCGAGGAGCTCTGGCGCAGTGGGACGTCAAGAAGTTTTGGCACGGCCGGGTTTTGTCTCTGTTTTGGAATTCAAGCTAACCACCCTCCACATTCATTGCATTAACACGCTGAGTAGGGCCGCCTAGTTAGACGGAGGATGTGACTGATCGGGTCCCTAAGAATATTTTGATTCTGACAGATTGTGACAGTCAAATTAGAAACACAGCGCGTCGAAGGGGTTGGAAGAATGCTGGCCGGAGCCAGAATATTTTCCGGGTGGGAACGGAATTCGGGCAATTCCTCCACCTCGTTAGACTACTCCTTAAAAAAATAAATTACATATATACATAATGTAAATAATGTTATCCAATAATTTAATGAGTGGTTGCAAGGAATTTTAGCTATCATTTTACAATTTTGGATTGTTGCATGGATTTTTAAAATCACATCCAATTTGTTTTACGGTGATCAAAGTGGACGACTTCAAAGTCGGGGGAGATTAAAAATCCATCCAATTTGTTTTACCGTGATCAAAGTGATCGACTTCAAAGTCGGGGGAGAGTAATTAATGAAACATCAAATAGAGAAGAGTTCGTTAGCATCTATTTTGTATTGATCTTTTTTAGAGTTATTTATACGTTGTTATTATTGATATTTAGTGTCAATGTGTCAAGGTTTTTTTATATTTAATTATTTGTTTTTTAAGTAGTTTATAGAGAGGTAATATTAATGTTTTGTAGAGGAGCAATATTGTTATTTAATTATTTTATGTTCAGTATGTTTTTAAGAAATTCTTTTTGGTTAGATAATTTTTTTTTATTTTTTTCAAGATTTGGGAAAATTTGAGAAAAATATAATTGGAAAATTTTTAAAATCTAAAATATTTATACTAATAATAATAATGATAATTTAATTTTGATATAAAGGTCAAGTTATACATAAAATTGATATATCCATGGATAGTGAGGTTTCCTAATAATTTGGAATTACGAAAATATTTGTGTAATATCATTTTTATTATTGTTTTATGTTCATGGACACATTGCTAATATATTGTATAACTTGAATCAGCTCAAAAGTTAAGAACATTTGCTTCTTTATAACAAATCATAGATTCATATTCAGAGAAGTAGAATGTATATATCTTTGTAGAGTTTACATTGAATCCTTCATCTTATAATTGTGTATTAGTTATTCAATTTATTTATATTAATGAATATTATTCTATACTTTGTGTACATAAATAATTTTTATTTATATATATGTTAACAACCATAGTTTTTGATAAAAATATCTACCAAATATTTATTAAACAAAAAGTAAACTACTGCTAAAGTAATTGAGGGTTTTTTTTTGTCGTTCAAAATGACTTTCATTAGATGTTCAAAATAACATAACGTACAAAAATGTTGTCAACAACCCCCGCTCCTTCATTCTGACCAGAATTTTTGAGAATGGGGGCTGGAGAATACCAAGATAGATAGTTTGCATACATTATTTCCGAATGGTTGTGAGGCCTTAACATATTGTGAGAGACACAAAAAGATACCAGAACTAATAGAAGCATATCAAGGAGGGGGTTCAGGGGGGCATTACAGGGGGAGCTGCAAAGTAGCCAACACGGTCATGAATTTGGAAGTCAATATGTTCCACCCCTGCCTCTAAGATGTGGAGGTGGTCATTTGTGTGACGTTGACTGTGCTGAAGGTTGTCCAACTGCTCTAGAATGGTATTTTGGTTGTATTGAATATCAGTGAGATAGGCAATAATTTCATTAAGGTCTTCATACATGTGGTCCCGTAGAATGTCAATGTTAATTTGTATGTGTCGCAGCTGCTCAACGACCGATTCCATAGAGGCAGGAGCTACTAGGCAGCTTGGAAAATTAGTTGGGGAAAGAGCCTCAACATCCTCTGTTTCCTAACTAGAAGAGGTAGCGAAGGACGAATGATGGCCTGGCTCAGGTCGCCCAGCCTGGGCCTGCTACCCCTGCCCACGACGAGGGCGGCCCTGCTAGCAAGACATCTTGTTGTTCACTGAGGGTGGCGGCTTGCAGCAGGGGGAGCCCACAAAGAAATCTTTCGAAAACCTGCAAAGGAAACAATGTAATCCAGACCCACGAACCCACTAACCTGAGAAGGGATGAACCACTAGCCCGATAGTACTACCATGAAGGCGAGAGGGGCACCCATTTTCTCAGACTAGGTGCCGGAGCGAAACACTTATGAGACAACACCCCAAATCCTCACATAAACAGAACCCCCACCCAAAATGTTGGCCAAGAGATTGTAAATTCCTTCGGGCCAAAAGATACACCCTAATTCAAAGCATAAGTTACCAAATACCAATTGAAAGCCCACATACCTATACAAACCTGCAATGGTCCACACAAGTAGGAGAGGAGCCAGGAACTGGCGAAGTAATGAAATAGGTTTGTTTCCAACAGAAGCAAGGGAGAAGAATCGAACCGTGACTGTTTGCATGCCAGGGTCCCAAGGGCATACCATGAGACTGATGTAAATCCATGCCAAGCAACTGCAAACATCGTCTACCCTCCTCACCCAAGGCCAGAGCCCCAGTGAGGTGCTATAGATAGAGCCCTTACCGCTTCCAAACTCCTTACCACCCAAATTCATTACCCAAACTATCGAACTGAGCCAATTCATGTACCAGGATTTGTATTTATCCGCAGAGTGCTTGAGGAGGAATGTCACACCAGAGGAGTAAATATCGAGTCTTTTCATTGCTGGGGCATTAATATGTGCGTGGAGGGGAGCCAGGCCCAAATGGTCGATCACATGCCACTTGTACCATCGCATGCGCACCCCCATTAGAGGAAGATGAGTCAGCTTGAAGGGGATCCTGAAGAGTTTTCAACTCACCTGGGTATAAATCAGTGGCACTTAAAGCGACATGCCATGGAATGGAAAATTCTCTATGTTGTTTCATCACCCCTTGATTATCCAACCAATCAGCCACTTTATTGCCAACCCGAAGGACATGGCCTGTCATGGCATATTCAAATCTCTCAAAGAGATGTTTTATTGTTGTTAGTTGGGCTTCGAGATGCCAAATTTTGGCAATTTTGCAGATGGGAGAGTCGTCGATGATCTTTTGTGCCATTTGCACCACCATTTTGGAATCCCCAACTATATGGATCCTTAAGTAATTTTGTTGTCCATATAAAATAAGACCCTTCTCAAATGTTGTGAGTTATGCTACATTATTAGTGGTGTGACCACAATACCTTGTGTATATTCCTGTCGAGGCTCCCCCAGAGTTGTGCAAGATTCCCCCATAACCCGTAGGACCAAGGTTTCCTTTGGATGCTCCATCGAAGTTGATTTGAATACAACCTGAATGAGGCCGGGATAAAAGAGATGGAGATGATGTAGGAGGGTCCCTAATCAGAGAGGGAAGGGGCAGGATCATATCTTAAGACATATTAAGGGAGAGGAGGATGGCTGAATCCGGAGGAGTGGCTTGTCGATCATCTAGATCCCATTTCTTCGATAAGATTGTCTCCTTGGTGTTGTCCTCGGATAATCTCCAAATGGAGGTGTTGGAGGGAGTCTAATCATGAAATATGGCCCGGTTACTTTCTTTCCAGATGTTCCATAGGATGAATCCCAAGATTAGGCACCATGCTTTGTTAACGACCGGGTTTTTGAATTGACTTTGCAGCTAGTTTTCAATCGTCTCCAGAATATTTTCTCAGTTGCGCTCATAGGTGCTGAATAGGGCAGATGCAAAATTCCATACTTCTCCCATAGTGGGGCATGCATTTAGAAGGTGTTGTAACATCTCCTCCTGGTTTTTGCAAAGTGGGCATTGTGAGGGGCCCAGGAGGCCTATCTTACACATGTAATCCCAAGTTAGGATTCGTATATGCCCAACGAGCCAGAGAAATTGAGCCACCTTAGGCCAAACCTTTCCCCCCCAAATGGAGCTCCAGATTCTCTAGCGGCGCATGGTATGTGCATTGATGAGATAAGCTTATTTTAGGGTGAAGGAGCCAGATGTTGAGTATCCCCATCTTAGTCTGTCTTGCCCTAGAGAGACAAGGATTCGTCTCTGATTCAACTATTGTGAGAGGTTCTTCCATGTTTCCTGGGGGGCCTCAAGCTGTTAGTTAGCTGTTGCTTTCCATTCTCTCCAGTCCTGGGAGTGAGGTTGCACCTTCCAGCAGTTAACTACTCGTCCCTCACTGTGAGGTTGAATAATGAGCTTTAGATCCTGTAGGGGGGCCTCTCTATCAAATCGAGGGAGATGCTACCATGAGTCCTCCCAAAATAAAGTTTAATTTCCTTCCTTAATTTCCCAGAAGAAGTGATCCCGAATGAGATAGTTGTTCTTATTTACCAAGTTCCATATGGCCGATCCTGTGGGGTAGGAGGTATCTCGTAGTAAGTCACAATGGGTTTTTCCTTGCCCATATTTCTGTGACCATATCCTTTTCCATTGCTCTGTTCCACCCTGAATCCATCTCGACAAGAGCTTGGCCACTAAAGTCGCATTCAAATCCTCAGGAACCCTAAAACCAAGACCCCCTTGCACTTTGGGGAGGCAGAGCTTATGCCAAGCGACAAGGGGCCATTTTTTTTCAAGTGTAGCACCATGCCACAAGAACTTCCTAAAGATAGTTGTCAACTCTCGATATATGCTTTTGGGAGCACGAAAAATGGAAAATTGGTATAGAGAGATAGCTTGAAGGACAAATTTTAGAAGAGTAGCGTGGCCTTCTAGGTTGAGGACCCTAAGTGTCTAGTTGGACAATTTTTTGAGGACTTTTGATCAGGTGCTCAAAATTAGGCTAAAAAATAAAAATGTCATAATCTTGATAAGATTAGCTTCAGATCAAAGAGCTCGCCATTCTCATTCCAAAGATGTGAACAACACTCAAATCTGAGCTCGTATGCAGAAGTTATAGCAAGTCAAAGTTCAAGTTTGACTTGCTCACATGGTAGGATTGGATGATGTTGCAAGGTCCTTCAACGAATGAGGAGGCGCCAAGTGGCAACCCGCCATTGTCCCCGGCATGTTGCAAATCAAAATCGCAGGCAGGTCAATGTTAGAAATCGGCCCCTGAGCAGGGAAGGGTTGCGATGCAATAAGGCAGACAGGAAGGCATTTAAGAATTGACTGGAGGCGTGATGCGATGGATTGCAAACACACATCGGTGAAGGGAGGTGTTACAAAATTGAACCCCAACAGGTACTAGGTTGTGATGCAATATCACAATCGCAAATTGCAACAAGGTGCAAAGTCCCGCTTTATGATTTCCATCGGTTCTCCACCGACGGAAAAATGCGTTAGGTTCCTCGGATGCGATGCGACTATAGGTTGTAGTTTAATGGTCCATTGGGTCCGCCGTATCGCAATCACACATTGGTCACCTTGTTCACAGACCATAAGCCCGTAGGACTCTGCCGATTGCAATTTGCGATAACACAGTCGGTGCTCACAGATTATGGCCTACGACGCAGTGAAATTTTCGCCCAGTTAGCGGATTTTCGGAGCTAATTTGTAAGATCATGTCGGGTTTGGAGCAATTTGTGGAACGAATAGAGGGAGAACTAGGAGAAGTCATAACTTCTTCATTTTTCCACCAAATTGGATGCAAAAAGAGGCTAGATAGCCATTTTTGAACATTATGAACTAGTTGGAGTAGGTTTCAGAAGAATTCGAGCATTGTAAACACAAATTATTACACTTTTGAGCGTAATAGAGAGTGCCAAACCATTAGAAGCTGGACTAAGGAGACATAGCCCATGAGGGGTGAACTCCTTTATCATGTGCTTGTTGTAATGTGTTTTTGATGATGTTCTGTATATGTTTATGTTGTTGTTTAGTTTCTAATTTATGTTAAATTGTTCATAAAATGAACATAAAAACTCTTCATTTCACTTACAAAAATTCATGAATCCTTAAGAACAATGAAAACATTTTGTTTATAATCTGAGGAAGATCTTAGCATTGCAAACTAATATTCTAAATCATATCAATTTGGTATCAGAGATCTAGGTTTCTCTTTGTGAAAGAAGGATTTAATTGTTTGCAAGTTTATGTCATGCTTACAAGGTTAAAACTCAAAAGAGGTGAAGGAAAGATGGTTGGAAGCCCTGAAGTTGGTTCAAGGGGAAGAAGAGTAAGGTTGCCACAATCTCCAACACCATTTCAACCTCAAGTTGCAGTTGAGACTCTAGAGATCATGTCTCATGAAGGAGAACCTACAAACATGACAAAAGATGAGAAGACCTTCAGAAAGGCTTTCTTTGATATGATAGAGATGGTGAAGGTCCTCTATGAAGAGAGGAATAGTAGGTTGCAAGGAGAAAGTTCCAAACCTCCCAAAGGAGAAGGCTCCTTAGGAGGAGGTAATGGAAAAGGAGGTAATTGGAATGGAGACAAACCTCCACCCTCTCCACCATCTTCTTCTTCACAAGCATCTTAACACTCTTCCACTAATACAACCCTTACTCATACTCATCATCATTCTTCTAAAGGAACTGGTAAATCACCTTTTTTAAAACTTAATGTTAAATTAGAGTTGCCCATGTATAATGGTGAAGTAAATGTAGAGAAGCTTGATAATTGGATTTGTCAATCAGAGGTCTATTGCAAGATTCAAAACATTCAAGAGGATGACATAGAGATTCCGTTAGCTTCCTTGAGAATGGAGGGTGAAGCACTAGTATGGTGGGAATCAAAGACCCAAGAGGAGATTAAAAAACGTTGTAAGATCTCAATTTCTTGGAATGATTTCATTGCTGCAATTAAAAGAGAATTCTACCCTCTAGCTTATATGCAGAAATCCATCATGAATTGGCAGAACTTAGGCAACTTAAAGGTCAAAATGTGCAAGATTACACCCAAGAATTCAGAAAAAAGGTCTCTGATGTTAGGTGTAGATTTGCAGTCACAGGACACTTTGCTGAAGTACATAAGGGGTTTACATAGTTACCTTAGGCATACTATCCTAATGTTTAATCCCAATAATCTAGATGATGTGTGTGTGCAAGCCACTCATCTTGAGGCAAGAGGGAAAAACACCCTAGAAGAAGGTAGTAAAAAGCCATTTAAGAGTAAGGGAAAAGAAAAGACTTTCAAAGGGAAGGAAAAGAAAAATGCTTCTATCAAAAAAGGAGAGAAAATTACATGCAAACACTATTCTAGAGAGAGTCACGATGAAGCTCACTCTTGGAAGCTTCATCCCGAAATGAAACCAAAAAGAAACAACAAGGGAAAATAGAAGACAACTACAACCACTCAATAGGATTTGGGATCCAATTCAGGTGATGAAACTAAAATCACAACCATGGGGTTAAAAGGAAAAGAATCCATTGCCATCACTGGTTCTTCAGACTCGCAAGATGAAACTCCAAATGAAAACAAGAGAATAGAACTGTTTCACATAAGGGTGATCTCAAAACATAACAAGATTGATACGTTGTTCGATAGCGAATCTCAAGCCAATATTATCTTGAAAAACATTGTCAAGAGTTTAAATCTGGAAACTATTCCACATCATAAACCGTATCCACTTGGATGGGTATGTGACAATGCGTAATTGCAGGTTACGAGAAAGTGTAAACTGAAATTTGTTATCACTGCAAAATTCATAGACAAAGTGGAGCTTGACGTTGTGTCGTTAGATATATGTGGCATCATTTTAGGCAACCCGTACCTTTATGACAGAAAAGCTATCTTCCATCGACATGAAAATAAATATCATTTATTCAAAAATGGAGTAGAATATATTGTGAGAGCTCACAACAAGGAAACAAATCTTTGTCTTGTTAATGCAGGGCAGATGAAAATACTAGTGAATTTGAGCAAGAATTTTGTACTTCTCATGATCAAACCCAAAAATGATGTTGATAATGAAGCTTTTAAAGGTTGTCATTCAAATTTGAAATCTGAATTGGTTGACATAGTTAACCAATATGATGAAATGTTTCAAGAACCAAAGGGATTACCTCCCAAGAGAGGAATCCAACATGAGATATAGTTGCAGCAAGATTTTCCTCTTCCTAACATTAGCATGTACAGGATGTCAGTGATGGAAAGCGCATAAATTAAGACCTAAATCCAAGAGTTGTTGAATAAAGGGATCATCAAACCATCTTCGTCGCCTTGTGGTTCACCTATTGTCTTTGTGCCAAAGAAGGATGGAACATGATGCATGTGTGTGGACTTTCGTGCATTAAACAAAATTACGGTAAAGAATTGTTACCCATTGCCTCGAATAGATGATTTACTGGATCAATTGAAAGATGAAAAGTATTTTACTAAGCTAGACTTAAGAAGTGGCTACCATCAAATTAGAATAGCCAAAGGAGACATTTGGAACACAACATTCAAAACAAAACAGGGTTTGTTTGAATGGCTAGTTATGTTGTTTGGTTTATGTAATGCTCCTGCTACATTCATGCGTGTGGTGAATGATGTGTTGAGGCCATTTCTTGATGAATTTGTCATAGTCTACTTAGATGACATCTTAATTTTCAGCAAATCCCGTGATGAACATGTCATGCATGTAAGAAAAGTACTTGATGTCTTGAAAAAAGAACAATTGTATCTTAAGATGTCAAAGTACGAGTTTGGAAAGACTTCTTTAGTTTACTTGTGTCATATTGTTGGAGGAGGTGAGTTGAAAATAGATCCGTCAAAGGTTGATGTCATTATAAATAGGCCAAGGCCTAAGACAGTTATAGAGGTAATACATTTTCTGGGAGAAGCCCAATATTGGAGGAAATTCATTGTGAATTTTTCTCTTATAGTCACTCCTTTACATGCATTGACAAGCGTGAAAAAAGTTTTTCAGTGGGGAGGCAAACAACAAAAGGCCTTTGATGCGTTAAAGGAAAATATCAGTACAACTCCTTTACTTGCACTTCTAGACTTGAGACAGTCATTTGAGATTCAGACAGATGCTAGTGACTACGCTATGGGTGCAATCCTCATGCAACATGGTAAGCCTATCTATTTTCATTTGGAAAATTTTAATGGTGCAGTGATTAACTATCCTACATATGACAAGGAATTGTATGCATTGGTGCAAAGTGTGAAAAAATGGAAACACTACCTGATGGGTAAGGAAACAGTCATTCACACTGATCATCAACCATTGCAGTACTTGCAACCTCAATCAAAGTTGCAAAAATGAAGGCACTTTCGATGGATGGGTTTCCTTCAAAAATTCCACTTGGTAATCAGGGATAAGAAAGGTACCTATAATAAAGTTTTTGATATGCTTTCTATGCCAATTGTTAATGCAACTACTTTACTCAAGCATAATTTTGTTTTACATGAAAGTTATATTTAGCAATATGCATTAGATAGTGACTTTCAAGATGTTTATGCAAGCTTGAGTCAAGGTAACCAAGTAGAGGAATTGGATTATCATTTGCATGATAACTTGTTGTACCATCTTGGAAAGCTTTGTATTTCGCAGGGAGAAAGAGTTAACATCATAAGAGAGGCACATACTTCTCTTATTGTTGGTCATTTCGGTGTAAGTAAGTCTGTGGCACATGTATACCATCTTGGAAAGCTTTGTATTTCGTAGGGAGAAAGAGTTAACATCATAAGAGAGGCAAATACTTATCTTATTGTTGGTCATTTCAGTGTAAGTAAGTCGGTGGCACATCTATAGAGGTATTTTTATTGGCCTCGTATGCTTTAAAGTGTTTCTCGTTTTATTAAGGGATGTTCATTATGTGCAATCAGTAAGCCTAGTAATAGGAAGTTAGGATTGTACACACCACTTCCAGTTCCTTCATGACCGTGGGAGAGTGTTTCTATGGATTTTGTAAGAGGTCTTCCATTGTCAAAAAGAGGTCATGATTATTTTTATGTAGTTATGGATAGGTTCAGCAAAATGTGTATTTTTATGCCATGTAAAAAGCAAGTTACAGTTGAACAAACTGCTCAGTTATTCTTTCAGAATATTTGGGTGCATTTTGGATTGCCCACATCCATTGTTAGTGATCAAGATTCTCGCTTTGGGGTGAATTTTGGGTCAAACTTGTGGGGATTCATTGACACCAAATTGAAAAAGAGTACAACTTTTCATCCATTAACAGATGGTCAAACAAAGGTAGTGAACAAAACAGTGATACATTATCTGCGTGGGTATTGTGGGATGAACAATTGCACTATATTCAACATGCTTACAATAGATCCAAGCACTCTTCCACCCAAACTTCGCCATTTGAGGCATGCATGGAATACTTGCCTAAATATCCTTTGGATTTTCTTTTTTGGAAAATATGTTGCTATTGAAAGTCATAGCAACATAGACAAAGCATGAAAGTGCATTAAACAAATACAATTAGTACACCAAAAGTGTTAGGAGAATAAGTACCCTAGGGCTTTGGGTTAGAACCCCAACAGAGCAGAAGCAAACTACAACAAGGAACATGCATACAACTCAGGCAAAATGCTTATATAATCAAACTACGTAAGAGTGACTGTACCTGAATTACCTTCGTTTGAGTAGGTCCCACAGGGTTTAGACCCTCTGCAACTCCCGATGTTCTTCAAACCTGAAAATCATTCAATTTGAACATACATAGCAGTATAGACGTAAAGAATATTCACGAAATTGACTTTATATAATATAAACAAATGATTGATCATACATCAAAACAAAATTCATATATGAATTACAACATAATTTGATGCATAAACATAGTTAATTTTGGAAACAAGAAAACATTTATTTTATTGCAGTAAGCTATAAATAACATGGAGAGAATTCACCTACGTCTTCTTCTTCTGGCTCCAAGCGGAACCATCCTACGGATTCGTCCTATCCTAACCTTCAACAATTTTCTTCCATAACCAACACCATGATATCTCAAGCAAAAGGGAGAATATCTATAATCAAGGAAAAAAGGGTTTCCTGAAGCTTGGGGAAGTGCACGACGCAAAGGGATTCATCAGACTTAGACAGGGATAATCTCAGTATAATAACTCTATCTCTTCTCCCCTAAGGCATTCCCATAGAGGTGTATTTATACCTCTCCCAATTAGTTTTTTAGTTGGGAAATAGTTGGGCCATAGGAAATAGGAGGTAATCAACAGGTAAAACCCATGAACTCCACCCATAATTAAGGAAATTTAATTCTTTTAAGTGTTTTAACACATATACGCAGGTTGGGTATTGACTGACCCACGTGTACACACTTTTATCTTAGGGCAAAGTAGCGTACAAGGAATAAAACACTGTTTTTAATATATTTGGACCAAGTCTGGAAGGAGGGGTTTCCCTAGGCCATAAACCAAGCATCACAAATACCAAGGGTGGTAAATGGTGCTATAACATATGCCCCCTAATATATGAGGTCAAAAGGGGTACATGATGGCCGAAATGTATTAAGTGTATGGAAAGAATCATGCCGAGACTAAGAAGGACTTCACCAGAATTCAGCCTGCCAAGCCATCAAAAGAGATTAGAAAGAAACTACTATCTAAGGCGGGCATACCCATGCTCAGAAAAAGTAAAGCATGTCTGCATATCAAGTACAAGTGGATCCAATATGCATACAAGTATAAAGAAACTGTAAGTACATAATGGATCATCTTATCGTGATCAAAAAGTACATGTCTTAATATCACATATAAGAAGACGATCAATGGTGCTGAAGGATGATGCTGATCACTGATGTCAAAAACTGATACCAATAATACCAAATGAACATGATGGAATAAAATGATACTACATCGCGACTCGAATGCCAGCATATAAGATGTCGTTGTGAAGAACCGAAACATATAAGGTGGATGGTGTCAACTAGTAGCAACAGAAGCAACTGACAAGTGAACCAAAACATGCTGATGTGACCTAAGGTCTTCATCAATCGCTGCGGTACATTTCTACAAAATGGGAATGAATTATCTAATGTCAACCACGTGAGAAATCATTTGATTACCAGTCATTGATGTATACCGTTAACAAACACGAGACTACCCACCGATAATGATAATGAGAGTCAAGGTACCCAGTACAATCTAATAAGTATGAATGAATGCATTGAAGTCGAACAACTGGAAGAATCTATCAATTAGGGGACAATGATGGTTTGCCACTGTCGATAGTGAAGGAATTTGCCACTAATGACTGCAAACCCCAAGGTACTTCCAAATTGACTGTAGATCTTTTTCCTAGAGAAAATGAGCTGTAGTCGATAGGAAAAGATCCGCTAGAAGGAAGGAATTAAGGCATCCTTCATCAATCTAGCGCGAGTGTAACCCATAGGCCAATAATGTGGAAGTAATCAGACGAAAAAGATGTAGTAACCCAACCGAAGCACGTTTCTGGTGTACACAAGATGTAGCTAGCACACAATAGAAACCATCTGAACCAACCAATAATGAAGGCTGACACAGAGGTGAGGAATCCACCAATAGGGTCAAATGGAAACCAAGGCGCTGCATGAATCCCAATGTGTGATAATGAAAGCTGATGTTGAACACAAGGGAAACCACTCAGTCAAAGATCCATAATACTGATCGATGTTGAGCACAAGGTGACCTATCAATAATGAAAATAGTGCCAGGGTGAGGCTCTAGGTTTGCCATTAGAGCAATATGTCGTAGTCGATAAGGATAGGACTTGCCAGAAAGAAGTCAATGGAGAACTTCTCAAACTGGCACGAGCAAAGGACCAATATAACTGATGTCATGACAAACATGGCACTAACAACCAGGGATGGCCAATTGAAAAATAGGTCAAGAGACACCACAGAGAGACTGACTTAGGCTTTCTTCCCTTGAACAAAAGCACGACTCAATGATAACTATATGACAACATAAGATAACTCTGTATAAGTTTTTCATGCAAGAGGCATGAGAAAACTCTCCATATGATTGGAAGAGGTAACCAATCGGAGGAGTACTGACTCAATAACAAGGTTAAGGTGCACATAAGTCAAACTAAATTCTGCCCGAATGGAGGAGAGATTTTCTTTTGAGTGTTTTATTCAAGGGTGACATGACTGAATCTCGCTGCCAACAAAATATGGAAATGTTGTCCCGTTCCCGCTATTTTTGGAATATATAATTTTTTTGTCTTTTTCTTTAAGCTGGAAAAAGAATAAAATAATGCTATAGTACAGTGGAAAGAATGAGTGTCAGAGAAACAGATGATCTAGTTCCTGGGAGGGGAACATTCCTATGCTCAATGGAGGGAGGTGAAATTGGTAAAGGAAACTCAAGGGGATGCTCTTTCCCCAGGTAAAAGGATGCATCAAGTTGCAAAAGCAAAGTGATTGCATGGTTGATTTTGCAGAAGACATGGTCAAATAAGTGGCTTAAACACGAGTCCAAGTGAAGCCGACTCAAGGCCAAAAGGTGCAAATAGTCAAAATGCAATGCAGCAGTACAACTCCACACCAAAGGAGCCTCTAGGGTATAAGGCCAAAAATCAATGTGGAAGAAAAGAGAATGTGTCTTCAATGCATAAGTCATGGCGGGACTAAAGAGGACTCCCGAGCCTACGTAATATAGCAGCATGGGCAACCAATATCAGTGAGGTTCTAACTAAGATGCCCATGTAAAGGATGGATCTACCATCGCACCATGATTTAAAAAATCAGCGAATGAAAATGGTTTGCTAACCAAGATACGATGGGGTCGACCTTATGGCTAACATATCACTAAATGGAGGCTAGTATGCAAGATGCAGCGGAAAATGGTTTTCCCTAACCTAAATGCCAGTGAGTGAATGATACCTGCCATGAAAAGTTAGCGGTCATGGGACCAAAATAACATCTCGAATAAGGTCTCCAAAATATCCTGAAAAATCAAACCAATCTCGACAATCAAACCCCACAGGTCAAAAAATCCATGAGGCAAAAATCAATTTTTGAAAAAATATTTTGCAATTTCAAAGTCATATAATGACTTCTAGACTCACAGTTTTTTCATTTCTGTTTGGAGCAAAGAGCTATGGAGCAAAACGAAGCAAGCTTGCCTCTGAACAATTAGACCGTTCATATCACCCCAAAGTTATCGGGTAATCCTCAAATCATACTTGTAATGTTTTATGATAGTTTTTAGAAGTTTTCTGAAAGATCCGACCATGGGAAATTACACCCAAAAATCCAACTCTGTGTACACATGGGTTTGATATGATCAACCTGCATATACGACGGCCCTACATGCGACTGTGTGTAAAGAGAACCCACGTGTATGCGAGTTAAAGTTTTAACATAAAAACTAATGGTTGAAACTCCAATTTTTTGTAGTATGACTGTCACTTGGAGGGAAAGAGAGCATACCACTATTGATAATGAGGTAATGAATGACAAAACTGCATTAGAAACTCTGAGAGGCTACAACTTATTGAAGTTCTTCAAAATGCCAAACATGAAAACCAATACGCGCTTTCTTGAACTATTGATCCACTACTGGAGTGCAGAGGATGATGCTTTCATGATAGACCATACACCTCTATGGATTGAGGTCGAAGACATCTACTTTATTACTAGTCTCTCCTGAAGAGGGGAGGTCGTGCATTTGACTGGCAGGACGAGAAGTAGTCTTTCAGTAGAAGACTATGTCCATATATACTGTGCTTGACATCCAGAGAAGATTGGAAGCCAAATTCCAATCAAACATGTGGAAAGTTTATCCCTGAAGATTTTGCTATTTACTATTGCACAGATAAATGGGTCAGCTTCACCGCATCAGGCATCACGAGTATCTATGAGCCTAGCAGTGGAATATCTTACCACAGTATTTGACTGGTGCACGCCTCTTCTGACTAACATGAAGAGCCAATTGACCTCTATACAGAAGGGTCAGATGAAGAATTTTGGATATGGGACTATCTTGTGCTCATTCTTCTTTGAGAAGGTACCTGGGCTACGTCCCAAAGTATCACTGTCCATCACCAGCCCTAAAGATCCACGAATGGGTAGATGGGTGGACTTGATGAAACACCTTGGGGGCAGTGACATGCCTAGGATGACTTTTGATGATTAGTTTTTCACCTAGTGGGATCAACAGATCATCGCACTTGACGACTACCCATATGCCGGTATGGATTTCTGAGGAGATCCAGACTTAGTGTTACCACCAAATGCAGCATGGGGAGACATAGGTAACAATCTTTTAAGTTTTTGTGATTTTTTAAAGATTTTTTGGATTTTTTAATATGAAATGAACTTAGAAATATTTTTGATGAGACAAAATACTGACAAAATTACCATGTTCTAGATGTGGTTCCAGTGAGACCAGATGGATTTCTGAGGCACAGGCATCGTGGAAGAGGGGGCGAAGAGGCAGCAATAGAGACAAAGAGAGTCCTATATGCAATTCAAAGAAACTTGGTGAGACTAACTAACCAGGTACCTATGATAGCCATAGAGGATCTACCTGAGGAGATGGAGTGCCACGTGCTATGGGTACCACGGGACTAGGTCCAGATACTTTGGTGTGTAGCCAACGTAGTGGTTAACTTTTTAGCTGCTCAACCTGAGCCAGGTCGATAGATAGACCTATGTATGACTGGACATGATTATGGGCATGAACCCAAATTTTGAGGGCATCTTGTCCCAATTTTGTATATTATTTTTTGAACACTCTATCTATATACAGGAGATTTTTATGATATATATATATATATATATATATGTATGTATGTATGTATGTATGTATGTATGTATGTATGTATGTATGTATGTATGTATGTATGTATGTATGTATGTATGTATGTATGTATATATATATATATATATATATATATATATATATATATATATATATATATATATATATATATATATATATATATATATATATATATATATATATATATATATATATATATATATAGATATATGTATGTATGATTAATGTGCCAATCTAATGCTTGATTAGCAATAGAGTCTGCTAATGAATTCTCAGATCGTGGAATGTGAACATATGTGATATAAATAAATGATCGTTGCAACACTCTCACTCTAAAAAATTGGCGATATAAATAAGGATCACGAACCCGATAAATGTTATTTAACTGCGACACCACCAGCTATGAGTCTAGATAAACTACCAACAAATCAATCTCGTAAGATATTTCTTCGGATAGTAAATTAAGAATGGTAGTATATTTGGCAATGTTGTTCGAAGCAGGGCCAATACATACTCCCCTTGACACCATCAACTAGCCAGATGGATAATAAATCACCCAAGCCGCGGAAGCAAGATTCTGAGTGTGCTGACTAGCACCATCAATGAATCCGAAATATATTGAATCATCTATCAACACCTTCCAAAAAAGATAAAAAAATGTCGATATCACAAAATTCCAAACAAATATGTACAAATATACAATATATACAAACAAGCAATTGCTTGGCTAAAAACTAAGCAAAATACTTCTTAAGGTAGATCCCATTTCGAGGCTCAATCAGCTTGTTAGGATTCCTAGAGATGTTTACAGGTACAGTTCGCGAGATAACTAACATGTTACCTTCAACAGAAAATTGTGCTACAACCAAAGGGTTTAAAACTATACAAACATCGCTAGTAGATGGATTGGACAAACTAGATTCAACTTCATGCAATGGAGGGAGAAAATATGAACAATGATGTAAATCCTCCCACGGTCGATTTACATCCATCATTGCCTGCAAAATTGTTTCTTGAGAGGGTGAGATTGTATCCAAGCAATCCAGAGCTGAAGTAGAATCGAGGGTCCAAGCCGGAGCCACATCGCCATCTAACTCCTCTTGTGAAAAAGGAGTGGGATGGTTGTCCATAGAGTTAACGATAGATTGATAGCTAAGTTCCGCTGCAGACATGGGAAATGCCATTCCACCAACTTGCCCTCCATCTAATGTGGTGGTAGATGAAGGTAAGGGACAAGGGTCCAAAAAATAATGAGTTCGAAAGAATTCATTCCGATAAGGTACCCTAGACGATGAAATTCCATTAATTTTAGCTGTAGGAGTGGGAAGGTCGAATATACCCATTAAAGAAGAGTACACCCCAACTCCTAAATTCTCAATAGGTTGATGGAGATTGTCCACCAATGGAACGGTAGAATCTGAAGTTGCGTGGGAGTCACCTGGAGAATAATCGAATTGATCAATTTTAACAATCCTCCCCTCATGAGGATAACATAGGATGCGGAATAGAGATGAAACTATGGAGTCCATCTCATAAATCCAATTCTTGCCTAAGAGGAGGTTATAATCCAGGTTTGCATCAATGATTTCTACCTCAATATTCACTACCTTCCCCCCAACACATATAGGAAAGGCCGAGATAATCCCGTGTGGCCTATGAGAATGTCCATCAAATGTTGTCAAGAGAGTCAGTGAAGGAACAACTGAAGGTGATCCAATGGCCTTCCAACTTGACATAGACGTCACGCATGTGGAAGCTCCCTCATCTATAACTGTTCGAAAAATATTAGTCTTTCGGTAAGTGGACTTTATCTGGAAAGCCATATGGTGAGGAAGTCTCTTTTTGGCATTCAACATATCAAAAAGTGAGCACTAAAGAATTCTTTGGATCTACTGCACTGTTTGTTGAAAGAAAAGCACTTCTCTGAGCAGGGCACGACTAGAGTGTCTCCAATGCAGACATAGCACAAGGAATTTGAGCCAGATCTTCTACAATCGAGTAGTTCTGGGCTGCCCTAGCATTAGGGTTAATAGTTGAGCACTTTGCGGAAACTTTCGGTATCCGAGGTATAGACTCAATAGAGGGTTGCTCAATATGAAGTGGGTCTATGGCTTCGGGAATAGATTTAGCCTTAGATGTTTCCGTTTCACCATAATCGCATGCTCGTGTAGTGATGTCGATATGAGAGCTCATCATATAAACATTTGAGGAATTTTCCCCTTCCTGGTTGCCCCCTACAGAGGTACCAGCGTTTGAATTCGCGCCAACAAGTAATTGCTACCCTTGGGGAAAAGGGTTAGTCAGAACAGCTTAGGAGCTAGAGGACCCTTGTTGCACTAATAAGCACTGAGTATCTTGCATCTTAGGGTAGAGGTGAGTTAGATGATCTCCATTGCATAACTTGAATGGAAATTTTACCTTTTCCTTGGACTCTTTCCTACCCTCATCGACACTAGTTTCTGGCTTGTTTGCATTGTCTTTCCCTTCTTGGTTCTTCTTCTTACCTCGTCCCTTATTCTTCCGATCAGATTATTGATTTATTTTAGGGTTAGAGATTTGGATGGCGTTTATAGAGGTAGGTTGGGAAGGTGTAGGTACAGTTAGTGCTGCCTAGTTAGAAGAAGCAGTTTGTAAAGACAACTGCTATAATTGGTTCAACAGGTTCACCGCATTAATATCAATCAATCCGACTATACCATCAGCATGGGAACCTAGTTTCGGTTTGGCTGAATCAACCTTAGATCTAGGAGCATCAGGTAGAATTTTCTGGAGAGTCCTAGACTGTGAATATATCAGTTCCAATTGCTGGGCTTGTAAAATGGCCTACTCTTCTAAATAAACGTCGAAAAGAGACACATCCTTTGAGATCTCAGGTTGTAAAGATTTGAGAAACCATTCGAGAAGGAAATTTGGTGGAATTTCAGCTTTGATAAGCCTTTTTCTCCTTCTCCATTACTGGATGTGATTCGAAATGTGAGTTGAGGTGTCTTGCTGAAAGTTAGCCAGAAGTTCAGTTTCGGCTTCATATTGGACAGACAACTAAAAATGGTTCAAAAAGGTATTAGCCAAATCACAGAAAGAAGTATAGGTGCCCCTTGGCAACTCTATATACCATTTGGCTGCATTTCTGGTTAGGGTGTGCTGAAATAACCTCAGCCTGATCGAATCATCAATCAAGGAGTTGGATGAGCACCATAAGTGAAATGTGGTCACATGGTCTCACGAATCTTCACCACTTTTCCCTTCGAACTTACGGATGACCGAGGGAAGTTTAGTTGGGACCAGAGGCCAAGCCAGATTGTACTAAATCAGATCATTCATTAATTTAGTTAAGTCTAGCAAGTTTAGCATGGCCAGAAAAAGAAGTCGTGGCGAACCTCGAGAATTCCATCCAAAGCGGGCAGTGTTCCCAAAGGTTTGAAAAGAATGACCTAGGTTTCGAAAAATACCAGGTTGCCTGAAGTAACTCGTAGAGCCTACTAAACCAAAATGTGGTCCTTGTGGTCTAGCAAAATTCGGAGTTTGACCAACCCCTACCGAAAATCCTTCGTAACCAGTGAAGTTAGTCCCTAACGAAGTGTTGAAAGGAGCTCATAGCCCTTGATAAGGATCCCATGTGTTATAAATGGGTGGAAAATTATGAAACAAATTAACTGAAGAATACGACACATTCCCTTGTTGGTTGAAAAATTGATTCCCAGCTCCTATCCCACTAATCGCAGGGTTTGTCCAACTATGGAAAGGGTTATTACCTTGACCTATAAAAGATAAATGCATTGACCCTACTTTTGGATTGGAATGTGGTATATGACCACTTCCAAATGGGAAAACCTGAAAATAAGTCGATCCACTCATCATGGATGTCGAGGTGGTTGATGGTATGTTCAAAGGAACTAAAGGAATCCCATGAGACGGTATTCCAAAAGGGATAAATCAAAAATCGGATTTAGTAGCCTGAGAACTGCCACTTGTTGATGGAATGGAAGTAGACCCAAATATAGTCATGCTGGGAGTAGTAGAAGGGATGGAAATAGTTGCTCCCCCTTATACAAATATGGGAGTCTGCATACTCACAACACTCATCGTAGATGCCATGCTTCCAACAGTGGTCATCGAAGAAATAGATATATGTAAACCTGGGCTCGAAGGCCTATGATTCGAGGTTCCAACATATAATAGAACGTCTGGATGATCAGGGGGAAGAGGAGAATTTAGAGCTGCAACTGACTCTAAAAGCTCTTCAACTTCGATATTATCTTCCGATTAAAAGATTACTCAAGAAAGAACTGGTGTGTTCCTCTCTAACTTTGTGCTGGTGCTAGGTCTATCTTGTGAACTAATGCCCCCAAGCAGAGGATCAATCTCTGATGCGGCTGCTACCACTAGTTGATAACCACTCGCATAATCGCTCCTACGCCTTCTAGGAGAAGGCTCAGGACTCGTAGGTGATAGCCCACGAAGTCTCCTAGACCATCGATATTGTCGATCAGCCACTTTGAATTATTTAAAAGATCTACTTAAAGACTCAAAAAATTATAAAGCTACGCTGACTAGGAGCAAAGAACACTGACTAAAAAATTCCCTAAAGATATCAACAATAAAACAACTCTCAAGTATTTCTGCTCCGGGTGTTAGGACCGGAAACCAAAATACAAGAAAGTTAATAACAAGGGCCTTCCGAAAATAGACTGGGGTAATTACACCCCAGGTCTAATAGCGAAGGTATCAGAGAAAGTTACGCTGACCTCTAAACAATAGCCTTTGCCGGTGCAAGCACCCCAGGTTCGCAAGGGAACCCTCCAGAAGTACTGCTAAACGTGATTCAACATCAACCTTAGGTGCCACGGGATTCCCCTCCGCAGCCACTTGTGTGATTCCTAGGATAGGAAACTATGGTCACTAACTCGTATCAGAAGCCAGGCAGAACAGTCGTGAGGCAGCATCTGACAAGTAAGAGAGGGGTATCTCTCGTCCTTTTCTTCACTCTCCCTCGTGCTTGACTCCCATTTACGGAGCTTTCCCGGTCTCTGTAACGCTATTGGATTTCGCTCATTAATCAAACTTCTATGTTTTGTAATTTTGAGCGACCTTGGAGAGTTAACTCTCCTCTCGCCTAATACAAGGCCCTAATAAACCTAAACTTGTTGGTGTATTCTGATGACAATACAAAAGTTCTAGTTTATTTTAATAAAGCGCTTGATTTTAATGGTTGTTCTTTAAGTCAAGGATATAGATGAGAGTGAAACCAATGATGTGTGTATGATGCAAAAGAAATCAATGAAAAACTAACTACATGAATGCAATCATTTTTTTCTTTGATGAAAAGAGATCTCTATATGGGTTCTACGAAACTTCTATAAAGAAAAATACTTTTTCTCTTCTTTTCTTGAAACACACTTGACACACACAAAAACTAAAAGACTATGAATGATTTTAACAATGCAAACTACCCTAATGCAAGATATAATGGAGATGCAAGATCCTAAATTACTAAAAAAAATGAAAGCAATTGTTTATAACTATCAATGAGCCAACTTAAGTACTAAAGAGGATACAAATTTTGAACACAAAATTCTCTCCAAACAAGAAGGAAAAATTGTAAAAGATCGCAATTCACTTTCAAAAACCAAAAGAAACCAAAATCAAACTTGGCAAAATAAAATAAAAACAAACTTTTTTGAGATCTTTTCTTTTTCAAGAAACAACTAAAACAACTTTTTGAAATCACTCAAAATGCTACTAATACTCAAAAGATCGAAAAAAGAGCACAAGGAGTCTTTGCAAGTTACAAACTCGAAAATGAACGAAAACTTGAGAAAAAAGACTTCAACTTGTACCAAACGACCCAAATAGCAGCAAAACATTTGACAAACTGACCAAAATGCCAAGAAAGAAATAATTCCAACTTCGTCAAAAAGACTTTCAAAAAGCAAGAAAAGCTTATAAGGCCACAAAACAAAGGAAAGCAAAGCAAGTAGACCAAAAATCGAGCTTGACACTAAAACTGAAAACAATCTCCTGTTCTGGAGGGCCAGAACAATCAAGAACTTCTGAATGAAGTCGTGTGCCAAAACAATAATTACAAACTCACTCAAAAAGCAAACCTAGGCCAAATATTTTCAATGAGGAAGAGACTTCAAAATAGTAAGCTTGCAGAATAATTAAATTCTTCAGACAGAAATTGACCACATAGAGACTAAAAAGACTAGGAAACAAATCTATCTGGGTAGAGAGATTTGAAAAAACAATGCAAAAATTGGTATACGCGACTATGTTCAAACACAGAGGCGTGTACACATGCTTCTGATACAGGAAACTCGCGTATACGCGGGTTCACTTCACAGAAACAAGCGTGTGTACGCTACTATAAATAGAGTAAAAGGCATATACAAAGCTTTGCAAGAAAAATAAAAAACAAAGCCAGATCCAAAAAATCAGACTTAAGGTCTGAGACTCTAGTAGACAAAATAAGACAATAACAACAAGCAAACCAAAGACTGAGCCCTGATTGACACTGAACAATCCAAACTAGGAATAACAAGATTATTATCCCCAGCGGGGTTGCCAATTTTGTTACGGGAATAAGTACCATAGGGCTTTGGGTTAGAACCCCAACAGAGCAGAAGAAAACTACAGCAAGAAACACTCATATAGCTCAGGAAAAATGCTTATATAATCAAACTACGTAAGAGTGACCGTACCCAGATTTCCTTCATTCAAGTAGGTCCCGCAGGGTTCAGACCCTCTACAACTCCCGATGTTCTTGAAACCTGAAAATCATTCAATTTGAACATACATAGCATAATAGACGTAAAGCATATTCACGAAATTGACTTTATATCATATAAACAAATCATTGATCATACATCAAAACAACATTCATATATGAATTACAACACAATTTGATGCATCAAAATAGTTAATTTCGGAAACAAGACAACATTTCTTTTATTGCAGTAAGCTATAAATAACATGGAGAGAATTCACCTGAGTCTTCTTCTTCTAGCTCCAAGTGGAACCGTCCTTCAGATTCGTCCTATCCTAGCCTTAAACAATCTTCTTCCATAACCAACACCATGATATCTCAAGCAAGAGGGAGAATATCTATAATCAAGGAAAAAAGGGTTTCTTAAAGCTTGGGGAAGTGCATGAGGCACAGGGATTCATCAGACTCAGTTAGGGATAATCTCAGTATAATAACTCTATCTCTTCTCCCCTAAGGCCTTCCCATAGAGGTGTATTTATACCTCTCCCAATTAGTTTTTTAGTTGGGAAACAGTTGGGCCACAGGTAATAAGAGGTAATCAACAAGTAAAACCCATGAACTCCACCCATAATTAAGGAAATTTAATTTTTTTAAGTGTTTTAACACATATACGCAGGTTGGGTATTGACTGACCCGCGTGTACACACTTTTATCTCAGGGAAAAGTCCCGTACAGGGAATAAAACATTGTTTTTAATATATTTGGACCAAGTCTGGAAGGAGGGGTTGCCCTAGGCCATAAACCAAGCATCACAAATACCAAGGGTGGTAAATGGTGCTATAACAAAAAGGGTCAAGACCAGCTTGAGAAAAGCCAAGGCAAGTACAAAGCAAGGCACGACAAGCATCGTCAAGATCACAAGTTCCAAGTTGGTGATGAAGTTTGGCTTCACATTAACAAAGAGAGGCTCCAAGGAGAAGGTAAAAAGCTCAAACCAATTAGATATGGTCCATTCAAAATTTTGGAAAAGATTGGTTATAATGCCTTCAAGTTGGATTTGCCTTCATATATGAAAATTTATGTTGTTGTTAATGTTGAAAATTTAAGGTTGTATGAGCCTCCTTTGATTGAAGATCAAGGAGAGAATATTCAAATTCCATCTATTGAATACTTTTCTCCAAAATTCCTTGATGTGCTTCAGCAAGACACTATACTTGACAGAAGAACAAGGATAACAAAAAGGTGAAGTATCGATTATCTTCAAGTGGGGCTCAAGGGTAAAATTCCTTCAAAATCCAAATGGATAGAGGTTAGAAAGGTGAGGTAATTGTACCCTCACCTGCTGAACAATTGAAAGTGATCCTTTTGGGGTCCAAAATGCTTCCAGTGGGGAGGAGTGATCAGGTGCTCAAAATTAGGGTCAAAAATCAAAGTGTCAAAATCTTTATAAACTTAGCTTAAGATCGAAGAGCTCGTCATTATAATTCTAATAGTGTGAACGACACTCAAATCCGAGCTCGTATGCAGAAGTTATAGCAAGTCAAAGTTCAGGTTTGACTTGCTCGCATGGCAGGATTGGATGATGTGGCAAGGTCCTTCCGCGAATGAGGAGGTGCCAAGTGGAAATCCTACATTGGCCCCCACATGTCATAAATCACAAATGCAGGCATGTTGGCGTTAAAAATCGACCCCCGAGTAGGCAAGGGTTGCGATGCGATAAGGAAGGTGGGAAGGCATTCAAGAATCGACCAGAGGCACGAGGTGATGCATCACAATCACACATTGGCGAAGGGAGGTGTTACAGAATCAGTCCTTGGTAGGTACCGGGTTGCGATGCGATATCACAATTACAAATCACAACACGGTGCAGAGTCCCACTTTATGATTACCATCAGTTCTCCGCCGATGGTGAAACGCGATAGGTTCCTCAGATACGATACGACTATAGGCTGTAGTTTAATGGTTTGTCGGGTCTGCCATATCGCAATCACACGTTTCCTGCCTTTTTCACATACCATAAGCCTGTACGACTTTGCCGATTTGCGATTTGCAATAAGAGAGTCGGTGCCAACAGATTATGGCCTGCCACGCAGTGAATTTTTTTCCCAATTAGCATATTTTCGGAGCTAATTTGTAGGATCATGTCAGGTTTGGAGTAATTTGTGGAACGAATAGTGGGAGAACTAGGAGAAGTCATAAGTTCTTCACTTTTCCCCCAAATTTGATGCAAAAAGAGGCTAGATAGGCATTTTTGAACATTCTGAACTGATTGGAGTAGGTTTCAAAAGCATTTGAGCATTGTAAACACAGATTTTTACACTTTTGAGCATAATAGAGAGGCCTAAGCCATTGGAAGCTGGACCAAGGAGACGTAGCCCAAGAGGGGTGAACTCCTTTATGATGTGCTTGTTGTAATGTGATTTTGATGATGTTATGTATATGTTTATGTTCAGTTTCTAATTTATGTTAAATTTTTCATAAAATTAACATAAAAACTCTTCATTTCATTCATGAATCCTTAAGCACAATGAAAGCATTTTGTTTAAAATATGAGGAAGATCTTAGCACTGCAAACTAATATTCTAAATCAGATCAACTTTGGAGCATAAATATTTCCAATAGGAAATTCGAAGAGGATTAGCCAGTAATGGAAGTCCCAGATATTTCAATGGGAGGGTCCCTATCGAAAAGCCTAGGATGCGAGCCCAAAAAATTTGGATCAGGTGAGGAGTATTAACGTAATAGATATGGGATTTGTCCTTGTTCAGGAGAATACCTGAGGCCGCTTGGAATTCCGTAAGCATCCCATTGATCGCTACTACTTCCTAGACCTTGGGTTCACCATACAATACATTGTCATTGACAAAATGCTAGTGGGTCATGGAGATGTTTGTTCCAGGTAGGCATATTCTTTTCAGGTCATTGTTGATTTTGGCCACCTTGATTAAATGACTTAGTCCTTCAGCAACTATTATGAATAGAAAAGACGATACTGGATCGCCTTGTCTGAGACCCCTAGAAGTAAAGAAATTGAGTGTTAAAAACATAAAAATATTAATTATATAAGATAAGAATGAGAATATTATGGGAACAACTCAGTCTCATATATTGTATTGGATTTTTTCCTTGAGATCATGTTTCACTTGACCTTCTTTTTCTCTCTCTCATTTTTTGGGATATATTAATGTAATAAATCATATTATATGGGTCGATATATTAAAATGTCTATATTATTCGTTATTTGTTTTAGTGAAAAAAATTATTGAAACTTATTATTAGTGATTGTATGAGTTCTTGTAACTAGTGACAAATAATCTTCCATTTATTGATAATACATTGGATGAGAAACAATTTCATTTTATACATTATTTTCTCTTGAGTGTATCTTGGGATATATTAATGTGGGCCGACATATTAAAATGTCTATATTATTGGTTATTTGTTTTAGTGAAAAAAATTATTGAAAGTTATTATTAGTGATTGTATTAGCTCTTGTAACTAGTGATAAAGAATATTTCATTTATTGATAATACATTGGATGAGAAAGAATTTCATTTTATACATTATTCTCTCTTGAGTGTATCTTGGGTGTGGGTTATTGATCCACATGATACTTAAGTGAGATAGGATCAATTTTGGTACTTGCAACTCGTATAAATCTTCTATAAGGATTTATCCTTCTCATAAACTTAGACTTAGCATGATGTATTTTGTTGATGTATTAATGTGTATATGGAGGGATGCATGAGAAACCATTTGTGTGGTAAATTTATGAAACACACATCAATTTACATACTTGAGTGATTTTTTGTTGAGTGTTTATTTGTAGGCCAATACTTAGATAGGATTAAGAAGGGGAATTGCAGGGAAACTTGGGTTGTCCCCTCTCTTTCAATCACATTCATTCATGGTATTGTTTGGATTTAATTAAGGTTATCTTTTCTTCATGGTTTTGTTTGTATTTAATGAGTGAATCTATATTATTAGCCACCATGAATCCTTCTTAAAATCAACTATTATGATAATTCTCATGGTTTAAAACTTGGAGCTCATGGTTACTTAATAAAGGGCTTCATATTCCATGAGAAGCTTCCATGTGTCATTTGTTTTATAGGGTGAAGGCTAAAAACATGAAAATGGGTAATGCATTTTAGAGTAAGGCACAACAGTGCTACATGAAAATTTAACAAAACTCTTACCTGATATTTTTTATACACTCTTTTATGAGAGTTTGCGAGTTTCTACCACATAAAATTATTAAAAACTTTGGGTGAAGAGATTATAAAACTCTCTCTTAGGCTATAGTTTATAAAACTCTAATCCAAAATAGTTTCTTGACTAAGATTTTTGGTCAACTAGAACAAAAAAGTTTCCTATATTTGTTGGGAACCTACAACATCATTAAGGATAGACCAATACAAATTTTGTAGATCATCTATTATTCTTGTTACTAATGGATCAATCTTTGGAAAAAAATTACAATGAATTTTTTGTTAGATTAATTTATCATTGGTGGTTTACGAACCCATGACATTAGGTATCCCATGTTATTTTCATGGCAACACATATGATGAAACCTATTCAATGGCATATAATACTACAATGTAAGATTTAATGGCATAGAATACTACAGTGTAAGATGTCTCATCTTGGCCCATAGAGTTTGTTAGGTAACTTAATTTTTCTTAAATTCCTTTCACTTAATTATTAATGGAAATTGTAATCTTGTGAAGCATTGACACTATCTATATATGGTTTAGTTTTTTTTAAAGGATAATTACTAAATGATAAATTTTAAAACAATGGGATAAAATGATACAAGATTTAATCAAATTTGTTATCTATAGAATTACTTGTTTAACATCTCATTATAGAATTTAAAAATCTAATGTAAATGATGACCCATGACATAGATGGTTGTAATGACCCATCATAAAAATATATTATTATAACAAATATAAAAGTTGATTGTATTATATAAATATATATAACACTTATGCAAGTCTATTTATACATTACAAATCATGCAAATCAAATGACTATGTTATATATATATATATATATATATATATATATATATATAACAAGTATATATTACAAATTGACAAATAAATATAACATTGTAAAAGTAAATGTATTTTATCAATACGATATTTATTGATTATCTAATATGCAATCTAACAAATGTACATCGAATATATTTTCACGGGATACCACTTCAAGACTTGAATCAGGCGTTACATGCGTTAATTTAAATCGAAGGTAGGAGAAACCCACCCAACTGACTCTAATCAACCGACTCAAATCAAAAGTCGAATCAAATTGACAGAATCCAATTTCATGGTTGTGGATATATTTTTGTAAACCAAAAGGTGAGTGACCACCTAAAAATCATGAAGATCATTTATCTCGATCTCAGGTGACAGATTGACGACAGGGGAAATTACAGGATTATTTTTATTCAAAGGTGGTGGGGGAGAAGGTTTTTTAACCTTCGTGTAATAGAGCATGGTGGGGGGGGGGGGCTTCCTTTTTTTGGGGGTGGGAGTGGGAGGCCAAAGAAAATATAGAGAATACATGGAGCTCTAGATTTAACCAGAAAGAAGTGTTCTTAGAGTTTTGGGCGTGGGGGCCAAAAGACATCGATCTTAGAGTCCTTTGGGTTTGGGAACCAGAGAGATTGATCCCATATAGTCAGCGAGGAAATCATTCAATTTGATAATGAAGGAAAAATATTCAGAGCAATGAAAACCAATGATTGAAATTAGACGGGAGAACCAGATACATACTTGTATTTATTTTGGTAAATTCTACATAAATTTTTCTTCTATGTCTAAAATGAATTGTTATGATTGTTACAATGGAATTATAATGATAAAATAGATATTAGAGCTCATTATTCAGGCATGCATAATCAATTTTCCTCATATCAATTTGGGGAGCTCTTGTGGCTTTGGATCACTAAGGGTGAAACCCTTGAGGGAATTGGTTTCGGTGGTGAAACAAATCCATACTAGTAAATCAAAAGGAATGATCACTCAAATATTTTATTATTATTTATTGTTGAAGATTCATCTCATTTCCAAGTGGTGGGTATAGACAGAGATTGTGGAATTTTTGGGAGGTCATATTTTCCATTTGTAGTTCATATTTTCTCAGTAGTTTGAGCCATCTTGTTGGGTTGTGGAATAAAAAAGAACAGTTGAACCAACAATCAAATCTACTTTAGTATAGCAATTTACAACCATGTAATGATACATTCCAGCATTGTCATCATCTCTTATTTTCCCAACAAATCATGTTATTAGCCTTGGATGATTATGGGCATCCATAAATCTATTTTTGTAAATCAAATTATTGCTCCAACATGTAATTTCAGGTAAAAATAATAAAACAGATCAGAATATATTGGGTGAGTTTACTTGTTGTGGTATTTTTTTGTGGTATGATGGTTTGGTTATTTGTTTAATGACAAAGGTTTTACAGTGGTATTAATAAACAAATCTATTATATTGGTGGAATTTTTTTGCTATGATGCTATGTTTTAGGTGTATTAGTTGAGTTGTTTGTCTAGAAAGAGGGGATTTCACATATATTGTAACAATAAGAGGTACATGTAGAAGAAATAGAATACCATAAATACAACCATAATTAGCAATTCCTTTATTAATGAGATTAATGTTATTTTCCTCTTCAAGTGGGGAACCTCTAATTGACTAGATATCTAAACACACTTTTCTTTATAAGGCATCTAGTTACATTACTTATAATGTTTCAGATAGTTTCTATCTAGCTTCCTATGAAATTTCTAGAAAAAAATCTTCGATATAATTATTTTCACAATTATTGCTTTCATATTATATCTAATACATAAACCTTATTTACCAAAGATAACTTCTATACATATAATCCAATCTATCCTCTAAAAAAAAAGTAAAAATAAAGCCCAAACAATATATACCATATGTATTCAAAAATCAATTCTAAAATAACAAATTTTACATTAAAAAATCAAATGTGACATAAAATATAATACACATGGTTTCAATATTGTTAGGCCCTCGAGTTGGGAGAATGCGGACAATGTGCGACATCCCCATCCCACAAATTGCGACGTTTATATCTCTTGGGTTTATGGTAGAGGAATTATGCATAAGTGAGGGCATGCCAAGGTGAGTTTGGCTAGACGAGTTAGGCGACGAAGTGAGTCCATGTTGTAGAGGGACCGTACAATTGGACGAGGATGAATCACTTGGTTGAAGCAAGTGATGGAGCCAATTGGATTGACATCTTGGTTCACAGAAATGAGGGCATGCTCGATGAGATGAGTCGGCTTCAGGTACGAGCCGCCCAGTGAGGGGTTTCCATTTGGGAAAAATAACAAGTGATAGAGAGGGCACACGAGATATGGGGTGCATGACTAGGAAATATCGACATGGTGGAATGGCCGCCAGGTGAACAAGGGTATTAGCTCGAACGAGAAGCCACCTGTGAGATGGAGGAGGCGTGTTGGCAGAACGATATGTGGAATGAACCAAGTTAAGAGGGGTGAGCCAACGTGTGAACTAATGCATAGACAAGTAAATGCGAGTAGAGTTGAACTGACGTGATGGTTCACTTGTCCCATTGCATGACATAAATAAAATAGGGCATCGTCCATTTCGGAGAAGAACAAAGTTGCAAGGTAGGATGAACAAGAAGAACAAAAGCTCAGATGAGCTATGATAAGAGTTCATGTGAATTGCGTTAAGAAGTTTGGGTGAGCAGTGAACAAGGGATTTTGGGCAACTCTGCACTAGGGCAGACTACATGGACAAATAGGCGAGATGGTTATGCACGAAACTTGGTATTTTGGAGCTGGGAGTTGGGAACTTGGTGAAATGGGCCAACAACCGAGTTTTCGTAACAGACCGACCGTATTGTATATTTAGTGATTTTTGCATGTATATCACTATTATAACAATTTCGAAGGCTAAAGAGTCATTCCATGTAAAAATTTCATTTTTTATACAACTATGGACTTATGATATTATACTTCATATTTATTTGAAGAAGATACATGGATTGTGAAAATATTAATGCTTATATTTTTTGTGAAGAGTTTATGATATTCTTCTAAGTAACTTGTATAGAGGTTTTTACAAGCAACAATTGTGATGCATAGTCTTGGTGAATTAATATTGTGTTACTCTAACCAGTTGCAAAACACATCGATGTCACATGTTCAATGGGTCAAAGTGTGCCAAAAGTGCCTTGTAACTAAGTAGATCCCTGGGGTTGTGACAGGTGGTATTAAAAAATACACCAAAGTAGAAGAATATTGAAGTAGAAACAGTGAGATCATGACCTAAACTCAGTGGTAGTGGCTGTAGGTGAAGTTGCTCTTTTACTATTGTAGGTGGTAAGTGAAATTTCTATCTGATTGATTACTAAGAGAGAAAGGTTTGTTTGACTATTGGTTTCTTATGTAAGATACATTTGGGAAAAGAACTTGTGTGAGCCTTAGCAAGGCCATAGTGGACATATACAATTATCAGTTTAGAATAGTGAACACGAGAGGTAGCTTGAGGAACCAAGATGAAGCTACATTGGTAGACAGGTTCCAAGTTGTTGAAAGAAGCTTGGTTCAAACAATGGATGCTATGGAAGGTCATGGAAATGAGTTTGACAAAATTAGGATAGATATTAGAGAGATGAAGGAAGTTATCCAAATAGATTCATATGCACTTGAGGAAGCTATAGACCAATGAAGGATTCTCAAGGTCAATAAGTTTGTATGAGGTACTTAGAAGAGAAAGTGGCATCGCTTGTGACTTTGACACGTGATTAGGCCAACATGATGGTAGTATTGAACAAAATTGTTGGATATGATTTGACAAGTTAATCATGAAGGCGAAGATGAAGCAACAAGAGTTGTATGATGGGACTAGGAGTGCCAAATTACTTGGGAACTTTTGTTGGGATGTAAAGCATATGTTGTACCAAATGGGGAGGTTGTTCCTATGAAGTTAAAGTAAATGTTGTTTCAATGTATCTCATGAGAACTACAATGGTATGATGGACAAATTGAGTGGAGTATTTGGCATTCGATCGTATCATGGTTAAGATATCAGATTGGGAAGAGCTAAAGACAACTTTGCACATGCAGTTTGGACTAGGAAATAAGGCATGGGTAGAAAGGGACCACCTTAAGACATTGAGGCATACAGGAAGGATCTAAACTTATATGAAATAATTTTCTAGACTTATGTTGGAGATTATGGAGATGTACAATGAAGATCATCTATACCACTTGATGAATAGTTTGTAGCCATGGGAAAAAAAAGAAATCAAGAAGCAGGGAGTCCAAACACTTGTAGAGGCTATTACTATAGTAGAAAAACTATTGGACTACCATACTCATGGGAAGGAAAAAGAGGAAGGACAGGGTGATAAGGAAAAGAAGAAGAAGGAGCAAGAGAAGAATAAGCCTTACAAGGAAGGAAAATCAAAATAGGCGGGTACTAAAAAGGAGATGAGACTCATCACATGTTGGATATGTGGTGAGATGCGATAAGAGTTAAGGAAAGTTGTGATAAGAAATCTAGGCGAGTAGCGGATGAGGTAGTTCATGAGGGTTTATGGTAAGGCAGACTACACGAACATATAGGAAAGTTGAGTTCGCACTCAACTTGGTATTTTGGAGCCATGGGTGGGGAACTTGGTTACACAAACCAGCAACAGAGTTTTGGTAATAGACCAACCATATTGTGTATTTGGTTATTTTTGTGTGGAGGGAGCTAAGTCAGAGAGCTCAAGCCAGGAATTTATTTCAAATATAACTGTTATAATAAATTTGAACCCTAGAGAGTCATTCCATATAAAAATTACATTTTGTATATTTTGTGTAAATTCTGGATTTAGGTATTATAATGTATATTTATTTGAAGAATTGTTGTTGGGATTGCAACAATATGAAATCTCTGTGTGAAAAAGTTATGATATTCTGCTAATTAACTTGTATAAAACCTTTTAACAAACATCATATTATCAGGTGTAGTTCACGTGTATTAATAGTGTGTTACTCTAGGAAGTTGTGAAACATTTCGGTGCCTCATGCTTGAAGTGTCATGGTGCACAAAAAGCACCTTGAAATTGTATAGAACCCTCGAGTCATAAAAAATATGAAATGAAAAAATAAAAAAAGCATATAAAACTTAATATTTCTTTTTTAAACTTTAAAAATAAATATTTCAAAAAATATAAATATAATATACAGTTCAACTTAATAATATTATACAATGCCCAAAAAAATTATTTTATTAAAATAATTAATATTAATATAAATCAATTATTAATAATATTAATATATAAATACTTAGAATAATGCTTACAATAATGTATAGGTAGGATTGGTGTGTTGGCTATTGGGTTTTGTTGAGATATTTTCTCAACGATATTTTCCTTGTTTGGAATCTGTTGGATCTCATAAGCATTATTAATGTGGTTTGCATTTTGGTCTTTATTTGCAATATACGAATAGTTTTTGTGTGGAATTTATATGTGCTATATGTTCTCCTCAAAGTTCTTATTTGGTATCAGAACCTGTATGGGCTTGACTCCCTCAAGGGAGGGCCAGGGAGAATGGAAGAGATCTGAAAATTGATATGATGTACATACATTATTATAGGTGAGTGTGGGATTTTAGTGTGTAAGAGAATATTGTTGTGTTTCTTTTTTCTTTTGAGAAGTTTTGTTGTTGGATGCATATTTTTTTTTATTTTGTCCAATCCATGAGTCATTGATATTTGGAACTCTATCTAATTCATGAACCATTGAATTGAGGTAGAGGTGTTGTTGCAGTCCGTATTCATAACGAGGAGTCAACGTTGAGATTTGAAGTGTACCAATCACTTCCACGTTGGAGCTAGTTTTCATTTCCAGTTTGAAATTGTTGAGGTTACTGTGTTTGTAAGAGTTTTGTAGCAACGAGAAATAGGGGAATGCACAGTGAAAGATGATGTAGGGCTTTTGTGGTTTTCCACTTGTCTTTGATATCATATACTCATGTGTAAATCAGAAGATTATTTCTGTATGATTTCTTAACAGAGGTGTTAGAATCTGCAAACTCCATGGTGATCTCATGTCAGCGAATACCAATTCGAATTGTTGTGGGTCGTTGTATAATTGCACAGGGTATCGACCAATGCTTTTTTTTATCTATAGAGTCTTCTCTGTAATGACAACGCATGATATATTTTTTGATGTATACACAATCATTATACAATTGTGCTGCAACATCATCAATTCCCATCCTATGATCATGGAGGCAGGTGTTGTGGAGAGGCCCGATCCTTTATGGGGAGTAACCCCCTGCGCTTTTTGTGAGCACAAGTCTGTTAGTGAATGGCATATCAGAGGCAAAGATGATTTCATTTTGCAGAAATCGGTTGCCTCACTACATGGTTCCCAAAAGCATGGTGTTCATAGAGTCATTGCCTAAGACTTCCATGAGTAAAATCCAAATGGTACCATGCATTGTCCTATATGCTGGGCAAAAACTAGTCTACTGAGGAAATGAAAGAATGGACGGAGTCACAGGAGATACGCTTTGATTGTTTATGTCTGGATGACAACTGTAGTTTCATGATTATTGATTTTATTACTGTAAGATTTGTGTAGTTTTCCATTTTGTTTGTAAAAAGTGCAGAAACAATTATTGAACAGTGTTGCATAAATCAGATTAGTGGTTCTTGGTGCTTGGAAACCCTTGAACACATCACTAGTTTGATTGTGTTTATACTGTTACGATTTGTTATTCTTAGCGCTCGGAAACCCCTGAACAATGACTACATGTTATAATATGAAATCTTTGTGTGTTAGTAAGGTCAAGTTGTTTGATCAACTTTTGAACATATTCAGTATCAAGATCATCTTCCTAGCAACTGACAGATAGCCAAAAGTGAAATATCTGACAAATGGTGATTGGTCCATAGGATGGTCCATTACTTGACAACTTTTATCACGGAAGCGCCGACGAGCGCAGTTTGTCAACATTGTTGGTCATGCAAGTTTGTCAAAGATGGTAAAAGGTGTTTATGTTTTAAATGAACTTCAAGTGACAACTCGAAGATGAGGTGGTGAAGAAAGAGCGGTGTTTGTCAGATTCCAGAGTGGATATGAGTGTTGATGAAGACCAGTTAGACATATGTGACTATATGTAATTTATGATTCTACTAATAATCTTTGTAATGATTTAATATAAGCATTAAAGGGGGACTTGGAATAATGCTTCCAATCGTATATAGGTATGATTGGTTTGATGGTTGTTAGAATTTTGTTAAGAGATTTTCTCAATAATATTCTCTTTTGAAATATGTTAGATCTCAAAAATATTATTTATGTGATTTATATTTTGGTTTTGATTTACAAGATACAAATAGTTTTTGTATACCATTTTTATGCATTATATATTCTCTTGAACTTTCTTATTTAAATTATAATTTTATTTCAAAATACAAAATATAAATAATAATAATAAATGTTTCACATTTTTATCATTAATAAATTAAATTGGAAAATACAATTATAAAAAAAATATATAAAAACAAAAACACGGTGAACAAAAGCACGTTGAAAGATATGATGATCCAAATGAGCTCATAGTCAATAGGAATTGTGCATATTTATTGTATACATGATTTTATCATGAACTTTGTTACAATCATGATTATTACTTGATAATCAATAATAAAATGTTGTTAAGTTTAAAAAATAAAATGTTGTTTAGTTTAAAATTTTGGTTTATGTATTGCTTTTTAGAGGATACGTTAAAAGTAATGTAATTAGGATTTACGGGATAGGTTAAAAGTAATATAAATGAGATGATTTGATGTTTATTATAATGTTAGGATAATCATAAAATTTTGTTTTGTATAATAATTTGGGTTATATATATATTTGTTGATATGAAATAGGTTAAGAGTAATATAATTAGGTATAGAGAAATTTAGTTGTTAGATATTTTTTATTTTTAATTAAAATTTGGTGATATAATTTTTGGTAAGATTGTAATTTTTTATTATTTAAATTTTATTTTTCAAAATATAAGTTTAGTTGACAATATAATTCTAGATAAGATTGTAATGTTTTGTTCTTTAAATTGTATTTTTGAATGTATAAATGAACTCAACAACCTAAAAGAAAATTCTGGAGCATTTAGATTATGCACACTACACAACTCAATTCTATAATTATAATAAATCTCCATCTAAAAAAAATAAAAACATTAAATAATTAGACTACAAAATTAAATATAACTTAATTATTTATAAATATTAAAAATTGTATAATTAATTTATTTTATATATAATTAATTTTTAATATAATCAATACAATTATACAATTTTTAATATGCACTAATTTTTTAAGGCGTAGTTAACTTATAGACGAAATAATTTTTTCACAGGAATCCACTAAAATATGGCAATACAATTTCAAGATTTTTTGTTGTTTAAAATACATTTTTGAATTTAAAATGGTTCAACACCTTGAAAGACCCTTAAACATTCAAATTATGCAAATTAAACAATTCAAACTCAAATTTTAAAAAAAAAAACTATCAAATTTTAATTAAAATTAACCATAAAAAAATGTCATAAAAAAAATCATTTCATCTATATTTAATTTATAATTTAAAAATTATTATATTATTAATTTAAAAAATATTTATAATTTCTAAACCATATAATAATTTTCTCTATTCACTAAAATCTATTCTCATAAAACCAAAACGAAGTCACTAAATCATGGAAATAGTTCCATAATGGTATGGCGATGCCAAATATGCAGTAATCCATAAAGATTGCATAGTAACATAATGGTATGGCCATCCCAAATATCCAGTAATAAAAAAGACTTTGCCTACATAATCCCATCATCGAGAATTTATTGTCAACGTTAATTATGGGAAAGGAATTTGTGGAGCAGGCAAACAATAACCAAAATAATTTGTGGAGCAGACAAACAATGACCACTAGTAGGACAGGATCATCTCTTATTGAGAAGAAATGTAATGAATAAATCTGATTTTGGTTGGCTTCAATAATCCCCAAGTTTTACATAATGTTTTTTCGAAAGTAAGGAAATATTATTATTAGGCTTGCTTCAATTAATCATTATTGTTTTATTTTATCAGTTGAATTTTACATTATTCTTTATGCATTTGTAATCATTAATTTATTATTTAAATAATTATAGTTAATTTTATTGATTTATAAATTATAATAAGTATATTATAATTAAATTAATAAATTAATTATCAATGGTAATTAAAATTTGTTATTTATAGTTATTGGTGTGGCATGCCCATTTTTCGTGAGGATCACAGAAATACCTTGAACTCTGGCTTCTACGAAAGGTACTGTGGTCAAAAGTCACGCGGTGAGAAAATATTTGTGGTCTGAATTGTGTGAGGTAGAACAGTCTGTTCAAAGACGACAGGGTTGCTGTTAGGCCCGTGAAGAGGGCTACGTTGACATTCGTCGCGCTAACACTCTATCGGCCTACGGAACGACGTTTAGAAATAAAGTTACCTTCTGCAGCTTCTCAGACTGTATTCTGAGTAATGGGGTTCCCTCCAATAGAATGAAGCACAAAATAAATGCGCTTGCAGCCAATAAATTATAATTTTCTTTAATTGCCAAAACAATAATCAACGTAAATAATTATTTCCATCCTATGTTCATATAAAATATGAAATGTCCAATCTATATTCCTTCCCTTAGGACTTTCAAATGGCGATCACTGTATGACTGTCCTTACAACCTTGATATCCCTTAGGATTTTCTTAAAAACTAAGAAATTTAAAAATAAAATACTTACATAAAAATAGTCAAAAATAAAAATAATAAATTAAAGATAAAAAACATTTTAAAAATAAAATAAAATTGTGACATTAAGTTGGAATTATTTATAATTAGCCCAAATTAATCTTAAGCTTTTATATTTCAAGCATCAAGAGTTTGAATGTGTAACTTTTTGTAAAGTGAAAAATTTGATTAGATTTGAGATTAACATAACTTATTATTAGGATGTTGTCTAAACTCACCGTTGTTGAGACCCACTCATTTTAAATGATAAATTTAAGTGGAGTGTTCTACATTAAAATATGCTACATTCGACGTGAATAACATGGGAAAAACATGGATTTTCATAAACCATCAATAAATTGATCGAGTCAAGTTTACCTAAACCACACTAACAATCCCCCATTAAATCTGACTTGAGGAGATTACCTTGGTTTTATACAGCTTGAATGGGCCTAATGGTTAAGAGCATGTGTTTCCTCCTAATAGGTCACAACTTTTACACCATAGTAACAATCCCCGCATTAAACTCGAGTCGACTTGGAGTGGGCACAATGGTTAAGAGCATGTCTTTCCTCCTAAGAGGTCACAAGTTCGAAATCATATGGGGTAGAGCCTTCATAGACTCAAAGAGGTCACGTAGTCATTCTTAAACTTCAACACCATTGACTCCATTTTCATTCCCATTGAATCCATCTTCATTATAGAATAGATGGTGTTGAGAACTTCTAGAATCCTGTGTCAATTGTTTGAAGAGCCTAATCTTAACCTGGCTTTTCAATTACATTCACTTTCTAATTACATGATGTCAATCCAGATCTTCTTCATCACCATGCATCATGTTCTCTCTTTACACTGCTACATTGGCCACACACCAAACACACGATACCTACCCAGCAATAACCCACACACAATAGCTACCCAACAATAACCTGTCTGGACACTAACCACACACCAAACACACAAAATACCTACCCAGCAATAACTTGTCGCCACATAGACTCGACTGCTTCATATTCAACAACTCACCAAACCCACTTAACTTGGTGGGCTTCAAAACAGCCTCTCATATTTTAGCTTCGAATCCTTCACCAATTCCTAAATGTTGAGCCACATTCTTATTTATGCATGAATATTCAGATTAATATTTTAGTCTTATAAAGAATTCCTTTGTTCAATGGTGGAGTTTATTACAACATTTTGGACTAAGTTTCATATTGATGTTGTGTGCCCTCTAATACCTGCTTTTTATGAAACTAGCTCACAAAAAGATAGAAAAGATAGATCAATGCCTTAGAAATGAGCATCTTCAAGGGGGAAACCTCCTTTACATTACACAAATGAATAATTCTTGGATGATACAAATGACAAGACCTCCTTTTTATATATAGGAGTCTAACGGGTCATAATATAATCAGAGCCGGCATAACAATAATAATATAACGACACAATAATAACAATAGTGGGCTTCTATGGGGCACAATAATAACAATATGGGGACTACATGGGCACAGAAATATAATAAGGGGGTTGTACTAATAACAATAAGGGGTTACACTAGTAGTATAGTGACCTAACATGCCCCTCTCCTTCAAAAAGTGTTGTCCCCAATGGTTGAGTAGTTCTTGATGCTTCTATATAAAATTCTTGTCCTCCCATGTGGAATCTTTAGCGAGTAAGTTCTTCCACTTGATGAGATACTCTGAAATTGATCGGTTTCATAGCTGTCGGGTTCTTGTTTATGTGTCTGCTCCAAGCTCCAATATGATTTTTCCTTTCGTGTCAAGTTCTGGCAATATTGTTTGAACTGGGATCTTTTGCAACTTTTGAATAAGTGGCCACACTTTTTCGTCCTTCTTCCATTCACCTCTTTCTTCATTTATCCAATCTGGTTAGATAATAGAAATAGCACAAAACAACGCTTCCCCATCCTCATCCTTTCTTGAGAGTGCATCTGCCACAACATTTTGCTTCCCTTTTTTGTAGATGATTTCAAAGTCATAACCCAACATCTTCGTGACCCATTTTTGCTGCTCTTCAGAGGATAATCTTTGTTCTAAAAATTATTTAAGACTATCGTGATCTGTTTTTACCCTGAAGTCTCTTCCCATTAGGTAGGGTCGCCATTTCTTAAGTGCATGTAGTATTGCCAACATTTCCTTCTCATAAATAGCTTTGTGTAAATACTTTCCTTCGATTGGATGACTTTCGAAAGTAGTGGGTCTTTCAACTTGCATTAAAATAGCACCAATTCCATTTCTTGAAGCATCACATTCCACAATAAAGGTTTTTGTGAAGTCTGACATAGCTAAGATTGGTGCATGGCACATTGCCTCTTTAAGATGTTCGAAGGCCTTTGTTGCTTCTGGAGTCCATGGAAATGCATCTTTCTTCAATAATATTGTTAGAGGTGCCGCTATTCTCCCATAATTCTTAACAAACTTGTGATAATACCCTGTCAACTCGAGAAATCCTCACAGATGCTTTATGGATGTGGGGATTTTCCATTCCTTCATGGCTTTAATTTTGTTAGGGTCTACCTTAACACCTTCATGAGATACAATATGACCCAGATATTCCACCTCCTGTACTCCAAAGAAACATTTAGAGCTTTTTGCATATAATTGTTTCTCCTCCAATAGTTTGAGCACACTGTCAACATGTTGAAAATGATCCTTCCAAGACTTGCTATGGATTAGTATATCATCAAAAAATACTAGCAAACATTTTCTAAGGAAGGGTTTGAAAATGGAATTCATGAAACCTTGAAATGTAGAAGGTGCATTTGTAAGACCAAAAGGCATGACCAAAACTTCATAATGACCCTCATGAGTTCTAAATGTTGTTTTCAGAATGTCTTCAGTTTTCATTGTGATTTGATGATATCCTGAAGGAAGATCCAACTTGGTGAAGTAAATTGATCCATGCAATTCATCCAATAATTCATCAATGATAGTAATGGAAAATTTTTCTGTAATAGTGAGCTTGTTGAGCTCCCTATAATCTGTACACATGTACCATGACCCATCCTTCTTGTGCATCAATACTACTGGATCAGAGAAAGAACTTTGATTAGGTTGAATTATACCAGCCTCTAGCATTTATGCAACCATACGTTCAATTTCACTCTTTTCGACATAGGGATATTTGTAAGGACTGATGTTTGGAGGAACACTTCCTGGAATGAAATGAATAGAATGATCATGATCACGAATAGGTGGGAGGCCTTCGGGAGTCTGCAATACCATGGAATGATTGTCCAAGACCTTTTGGAGATATGGAGAAATAGATTATTTCGATGTGGGAACCTCTAGCAAACATAATTGTGCAATTACGCCTCGTTTTTCTTTCTTTAGAAGCTTTGTCAGTCCATTAGAGATGATTATCTTTCCCGGTTTCCTTGTGATACCCCTTTATTCAACTTCCTTTCCTTCCGAAGAACATTTCATGCAAATTTCTTGAAAATTAAAAGCTATTGTACCCAGGGATTGTAGCCATTGGACTCCTAGTACAACATCAACACTACCCATTGGAATGGAAAGCATTAGCCTATTCAATACATATTCTCCCATGGGTAATTTGATATTATGGCACTTTCCAGAGTAATTTATGGTTCCTCCACTTGCAACCATCACTTGACACTCTAGTGTTGGATATAGGAAGCAATTCAATTCTTTGGCTATCTTACAATGAATAAAATTACGCGTACTGCCCGAATCAATCAACACTATTACCTTTTTCTTCTTGATATGTCCTTCTATCTTGATAGTTTGAGGAATGGTAATTCCGACCAATGCATTACAAGATATGGTCGGATTCATTTCTTCTTTCTCAATGTGATCTTTCACTTATTGAACCTTTTTCTTCTTGATATGTCCTTCTATCTTGAGAGTTTGAGGAGTGGTAATTCTTTCCAATGCTTTACAAGGTATGTTCGGATTCATTTCTTCTTTTGATGTTTCTTGATCCTTTTCTTCCTCCTCTTCATAATCTATGTAAAATAATTTCTTCTCTGCACACTTATGACCTTTAGTGTATTTGCTATCACAAATGTAACAAAGTCCTTTTTCTCTTTTTTCTTCCAATTATTGTCGTGTAAACCTTGTAAGTTGTGGAAGGCTCAAAGAAAAAACACTTCCATATTTATAGTTGTGAGTGGTAGGATTCCTTGTTTCCATAATTCCGCTTTCAATTTTTCTTGCCAACCTGAATGCCTTCTCCAATGAATCAAGTTCCCAAAGATGAACCTCATGTTGAATGTTATCGTTTAAAGTCCCTATGAAGACATCAATCATTTTCTTCTCTGGAATATCATTTACCCTTAGATTCAATTTTTTTAAATCCTCAATGTGCACTGCCATTGAACCATTTTGTTTGAGATTTATCAATTGGCTAAAGAATGTGTTACTCTTTGTATCTTCATAATGTGCTATCATTTCTTCCATTAAAATTGACTAAGTGATAAGTGCTTTACGAGAACAAAACACTTTATACCATAAAAATTGATCTGATTCTAAATATGAAGATGCAATATGTACCTTTTGTAATAGTTGCACCTCATGTAGATCAAAATATTTCTCCATCTGTAGTATCCAATGTACTAGATCCTTACCATCAAACTTCCTCATATTTCCTTTTCTTGATTTTAGGAGCTCGATCTTGAAACGACTGTAACTCTGTAATTTTGGATTTTCTAGTTCTGAAATCGTGACCTACAGTAGCCCTCTGCGTCCTCTTTCCAATGCCACCATTCTGATTGAAATTGGATTCTCCAAGAAAGAGTTATGCACAATCTACCAAGATGACCTGATTATATACCTTTTCAGAAGAGCAAACTTGTATGAAGTGCCACATGTCACTGTTTTGACCTTCGGATCTAAAAAATATAAACATGAAACTATAGTCCTTCCTCTTTCTGTAACTTTTTATGAAATTTCAATCTGATGCTTAGAGAGAAAGTTATGACGATTTTCCCAAGGTCACTTTTTTAAGATGTAATTCGGGAGTCTACAAAAACCCTAAATTCCTCAGATCATATATCCTAAGATATAGCAAGACAAGATCTGAATTCGGACCCGAGCTTCAGACCGCTTTCTTCTGAAATGGTTTTTTTTTCAGCTTCTGAAACTTCGTAGCTAACAAGTTATTGCAAAACTTCCACGATGACCTGTTTTAGATGAAATTCTAGAGCTTGCAAAAACCCTTAATTCCTCAGATCATATAACCGAAAATATAGTGAGACAAGATCTAAAATTCGAACTCAAGGTTCAACGCGATTTCCTCGCAAATGCATTTTTTTGTTAGCTTCTGAAACGTCGTAGAAAAAATGTTATAGTGAAAATGCCACGATGACCTATTTGGAGCAGCGAAACCCTATAATCCAAAGCTCTGATACCAAATGTTATGAAACCAGCTCACAAAAAGATAGAAAATATAGATCAATGCCTTAGAAATAAGCCTCTTCGTGGGGGAAACCTCCTTTACATTACACAAATGAACATTTCTTGGATGATACAAATGAGAAGACCTCCTTTCTATATATAAGAGTCTAAGGGGTCATAATATAATCAGAGCCAACATAAAGATAATAATATAAGGGCATAATAATAACAATAGTGGGCTTCTATGGGGAACAATAATAACAATATGGGGGCTACATGGGCACAACAATATAATAAGGGGGTTGTACTAATAACAATAAGGGGTTACAATAGTAGTATAGGGACCTAACATCGCTTCCCTCATCTTTTTCTTCTTTCTCATCTGCAGGCTTCTCCACTTTGGTTACTTTGGCTTTACCTTCGATGTTATTTCTACATAACTCATCTTCGTGCTTCTACCATCACGACCTTTTTCCCATCCTAAGTTGTAACTTGTAGTTCCTCCCACTATCTCCACCTTTTCTTCCATGTCTCCCTCATCGGTCTCGACTTCTTCAACGATATTCTCGACGAACGTCTCAGCCTCTTTGTATGGCTCAGTCGCCGCTTCGACAACTGTGATCTTTGTGCAGCTTCCGTGGGAGGAGATTCAACTCCCATATCCTCGGCAATGAACGTAGATGTCTTCTGTAGAATGTACGTCATGGACCATAGTACTTGTGTTGCCTTGTTTGTTGGGACGTTCCAGGGAAGCCGATTTTGACAAGCTCTTCTAAAAGCTATTTCATTGGTTTTGGCAATTTCTGGATGGTTCACAGTTATCTTGTTTGAATAACAATATGTAGCGGTGGAAAAACTTATCAGATTAGATGAAACAATTTCCAGACTCAAGTACCGCTCCACATAGTCCCCAACTAATTTTCTATGTAGCCGCACTCCTACTGCACTCTAGATGACATCAATATTTGTGCTATGACTTTCTCCATAGATGCTCTTGCACCAACTTTATACTTTTCTTCGTTATTAATAATTAGATGACTTCAACTGTTTAACTTGACGGATTTCATAGATGCTCTTGCATCAAATTCACATTTTTCTTCGGTATTAACAATTAGGTATTTCAATCTATTACCTTCACTTCAGCATGCCCTACACCGTTGCTAGAATCTCACTTCCTTAAAGGATAAATGTATGTAAAAATTTTCTTCTTTTTTCCTTAAAACAAGGGCTACATAGTTGTTGGTACCCAAAACTTAGTTTAAATATAGTTCAATTAAACAAAATAATAACAAAGACAAAGATTTCATCACAAAAATAATTATAACTAATAAAATATTGTATTATTGAATGCCATCACCAAAAATTAAGAAATGTAATTAACTAATATTGTTTATATTAACATACATATATATATATGTGTGTTATATATATATATATATATATATATATATATATATATATATATATATATATATATATATATATATAGATAGATAGATAGATAGATAACACACACACACACACATATATAATAAAAAAATTTAAAATATGTTTTTAATATAATAATAAGTCACCTTAAATTAAAAATATTGTGAATAAGTTATAATTCATAAAAATAGAAATAATAGAAAAAAGAAAAAGAAAAAATCAAAAGGTCAAATAAAACGGAAATAAAACTAAAAACAAAATATCAGTAACTAATAGAAATAAAAGTTACTAAAGAACCCATAATAAGACCTCAACCAATCACCTTACAAATAAATAAATTTCAATAATAATTAAAAATAATAAAATTTGAATTCCTAATGTTAAACTATGGATAAGCGTCCAAAGACAAACTAATACCAAGTCAAAGACAAAACTGAATGCATTATACAATGCCTATGACAGGTATAATAAGATACATTCTACATGAATGCTATATTCTGGTTTTCAACCTGTGACCTCTTAAGTAGAAACACATGCTCTTAACCATGAGGCCCACTCAAGCTGTATGGTCAAGTTTAGTAGCACAACCAGTTGATGATGGGTCTCATTAGCAAGGCGACCCTAGATCAAACCTCATGGGGGGTGGTTGTGCGCTGTGCTAAGGAGAGGTAACATGCTAAGAAAGTTAATCAGCTAAGGGCCAGGTGCGATCCCTGGGTGACTATGACGGCTTGCTTAGATGCCCCTGGGTTGCAGCTCCTCAAACAAACAATAAAATTATAATAATTATGATTAAGTATAAAATGAATTAATATATAAAACATACATATATCTTAAAAGCCATGTAACGGATTCTTAAACTTGGAGATTCACCCCATTTTACTATGGAGATATGAAATGATTTGTGGCTTTTTGGACATGTGCTACCATGTTGTTGCTCATGGTATTATAACTAAACCTATTTACAAATTAAGAATCTCCATACTAAAATTGGAGTGAATGTCCAAAACTAAAAATCTCTTTATATGTTCTTTTAAGAGTATATATATGTGTGTGTGTGTGTGTGTGTGTAAGAACCAAAATATCACCTAGATAAGAAACTTGCACCTGGAATAATCTTGACATAATATTGACATACATAGTCGCTCACAGGAATAGAACACTAAGCTTATGGGGACTTAGCCCCACAGCCATTGGAGATAATTTTTTTTATTGATGTTTTAATTTTTACATGTTGAAATGTATAATGAGATCACTATTTTCATGTGTATTATAAATTGATTCTTATAAATATTTATAAGTCATTTAATTTGTATAGCTATGATAAATCAAATTATAATTTTGAAAATCCTTATTCTAAAATAAACCTATATTTTGATTTTTTTTTTTAACTAAAAGTATCCTATCAACTTCATATTGGGAATTAATCTTAAGGGCTCAACGATGAATCGGGATTCAACAGGGACATGTGTGAGCACACTACCATATCGATGAACAAGATTTTGGATACTTAGTAGAGTTTCAAGGAGATTTAAGAATTGGTGAATGTGGACGAAGGACTTAGGTTGACTCTCGATCTCATAGTATCAAGGTATCCCCATATCTCAGGAATCAACTTTTACATGCCCATGTGTTAACTAATGCTCCTTGTTATCTAGGTAAATTTAAATCTCCAAGTTCAACCATTGAAATTGGTATGTTATTTGTGTGTAAGTGATGGATAATGTGTGTTTGTAGACATATGGGTGGAGACATTTTTGATTATGTGTGTTTGTAGAAATATGGGTGGAGACATTTTTTTATAATGTCTGAAAGAGGCAAGCAACTTATGCTCATTCTTACCCTCCAACGAACCAACCAGAATGAAACACATTCCCTCAATACCCCAACCACTATGTTCTTCGAGCTTCTGCAATGGGGCACATATCTACATTCCGAACTGGATTGACTCCATCCTCTCGGCAACCTCCTAGGTTGTAGCTCATGTGAGTCAATACTGGTAACACTCTTTCTTGATTCCTCTTCAGTCATAAATCTCACCTGATGTGAAAAAAGGAACATTTAATACTCATAATATAGTAATTGGAGTCAAGATAGAAATTTGGGAGTTATTAAAGCTGAAAGCATGGCAGAGTTAAAAGTGGCTATTAATAAAGTGAAGCACATTTGATGCAATTTTCTTCATCAATGGCATGGCTACAAAGTGTCTCCTTTTGAAGTTGTTGTAGTTAATAAAACGGTGCTTTTAAAAAGTAAGTTAAAACAGGGGAATACCTAGTTCAATATCTCTTTTCTATTTTTTATACGGAATAGCTAAATTCTAAATAAAACAAAATTGCCATGCATCCCTCGTAAATTTTAGGTTTTAAAAATATTTGGATGGATATAAATATGCTTTATTATAATGTGGACTAAAACTAACTGAACCAAATTAAAGTACTTTAATATTTTTGTTTAATTTCTTTAACACATCATCAGGGGTCGCATGCCTATGATTATTTATAGAATGTTCAGTTGCTCACGGGAGGGCTACTGTAGTAGAGGAATAAGTCTGGAAGTAGGTATATACACATTGATGACTGAGGAAATAGGTGTAATATGATAGTAACCTTTTAATGTACAAATAATTATTGCAGCTACCTGCAATTTTTTCTTTTCATTCTTCCTCTTCTGTCAAATATTAATTTAGACATTTGGACGATGTAGTAAGATTTAGTGATATTATAATAATGCAAAATCAATTTTTTATTATTGCCATAGTTTTTTCATTAGAGATTTGTTGTACTAGTTTTGGTTTTGAGGAGGGGAGAATAGGGTTCAGTGACATTTTATTATTGAACACTAAATATAACGTTTAGTTTTAGGAAATTTAATTGTAGCTATTTTTAGTTTGTGATCCATGAAAGATTTATAAGATAATTGTTTTTATAGTAGTTGTTTGCCCTCATATTTCTTGTTAATGATGATTATGTTAAACATAAAAAATAATCTGTTCTCAATAGGTCAATTTCATATTAAGAGGGGATTGAATAGGAATTTAATTAAACATTTAATACCCAATCCAAGTTATTAGTATCTTATTTTCTTCACAATATTTGAGGTGGGGATGGTGGAAGTACTATACTTGAATGACTCCTTGAATCCCACATACAATATGTAAAAGCTAAGATGATCCAAAAAATGAGAAAGAACAAGAGCAATAACTACAAGGATTAGCCTTTTAAGATGTTTCATTTTTCGTTTTCTTGGCATTGAGGCTATTTATTGTTATTATACCATTGAAAATACAATATAATCACCATAAATCCAAATTAAAACCCATCATACAAAATCCATACTTTGAGCTGCAACTTGAAAAAAAAAATAGATTCAATGCATTACAAAAATACTAGATGGTAAAGATGATCATATTCTTCAATCATCAATTTCCACCATTGTTAAAAGGGAAACTATATGTTTGGATTATCCTTGAACTATGCCCCAAATGTCTCAGAAATATTCCAAAAACGTCTTTGAAAATTTCCAAAATGTGCTGGAGGCGAAATTGGAAAATTGAAAATTCTTGTTGAGATGTCCCTGTTCCAGAATAATTTGACAAGTACTACCCCTCGTTTTATCGAAAATGCAGCAGTTTTGAAACCATTTCTATTAATAAAAACTTTTTACATGGTAAGGTACCAAGGGAGATATGCTCGTTGGAAAATATGAGACATTTATGGGTTTACCAAAGGCATCTTATAGGCTCAATTCCTACAAGATTTTTGATTAGGTTGTTGTAGTTGGAGGAGTTCGATGCATCTACCTGTAATCTGAGTGAGGGATCCTTATGTCTATTATTGACTGGGACTATACCAAATGAAATGGGTTGTCTAAATATTTTGACATACTTGTCCTTTGCTTTCAATAACACGTCCAACTTGATCTCATCATATTTTTCCAATCTAACAAGCCTATGGTAGCTAAGATTATCAAAAAATAAGTTTGAAGGAACTTTGCCTCAAGGAATTGGCCACCTTCCCAATCTGACAGAGTTGTTTCTCGACAATAATGACCTTGAAGGCGTAATATCCCTCTACTATGTAATGTTGTTTCATTTCTTTTGTTAAATATATGTGTATAAGAATGGCAGAAAAGCCATGAAGATACTTTGGAAGAAAAAAATGTTGTAAATAAGTATTTTTTTTAATAAAATGGATGAAACTTAGGCACTCGGAGGAGACACTCAAGAATGAGATTGGTTGCCAAAAAGAGGAAAATCTGGAAGATCTTGTTGCTAATGAGATTGGATAAATCCTTCAAGATAACAATTCTAGAAAAATTCTAGATAAGACTAAGGGATGGGAGAGAAAAATCCCTTAGAAGGACTTAGTTGAGGAAAGATGCTAAGTTGGTTGCACTTAAAGTACCGCGGGAGAAAAAGGTGGTTGTTAAGGCAAAAGCCTAGGAAAGTAGGCAATAAAGCCCACAAAAGCAAGACACCGCAAAAATGAAACAATTATCATGAAGGAAGGGTATAAAATACCCATGGAGGGGATCAATGAGGTTGTTGTTACCCTGACATAAAATATCAACTTGGGGGTGAACTGGAGGAACTCAGTTTTACGGTTGGGTGGCAAAAGTGTTGGATTCCCAATTTTGTTTCTCCACGGCAACTCTAGTTAGACTATTCATTATTTGATTTACTTCTGGAATACATGAAGGTAGATGTAGATACAATTTTTATCTGAAATATTGTTGACATAACTTTAGTCCTTCGAAGTTGGCATTTTAGTTAGGATAAAGTGTTATAGTGAAAATGAATGCTAAAAAATATAATTTGATGCTTTGTTATGGTTGCAAAATGGGAAATGGAATTATGTGCATATAAACTTCCTAAAATATAAATTGATTTATGACTATGTGATACTTGCACTCATAATTGTTATAAACTGTCATTGAAGTATTTAAGTTTACACAATTACATGTATAGATTGCATGACCACCGTTGTTGCATAGGAAGGTATGAATCTAGGTTAATTACTATTTGATGGATTTTATCGTAGCAGGAAAAAGTCTGAAATTAACAAAATTAAACTGCCTTGCAATTGTGCCTTGTGGGGAGATGTGTTTGTTAAGTAGTCAAGGTGTGAAGTTATTTTGGAAAACTAAGATAGAAATATGTCAAAGTGTGAGTAATATAGTATTACAGGCATAACTAATATTTATTGGAAATTGTAGTTCTATTAATGTAACTTATAAACAAAAATTGGGTTTTTTATAGTTTAAAAGTGAGAGCTAATGAGAATCTAGCACGATGAGCGCAATACTCAGTAGTGCACAAGATTTGTAATTAAATCAATTTAGGGAAAAACAATGTCGAATGGACATTCTGGGACAGCACAAAAATAATTGGATGTTGGAAAAATTTTTTTATGTAAAAATGTATAAGACCACAGTCATGGGACATGTATTCCAAGTTGAATGGTGGGAAAAACATCCTAGTGGGTGTTCATTTTGGTTCTTATGGCTAAGGGAATTGGCAAAGGCTTTGGAAAAGCATGAGGCATTTATTGGCATTTATTTATGAAAATAATGGAAATTGGAAGAAAAGGGAGGCGATAGGTCACATGTTGCATGTGAGGAGGAACATGAAGAAAATAGAGGCCTCATTAATAAAAAGGTTTATGAGGATTATTGGGTAATATTGGTCAATTCAGTGTTGGACCTCTCTCATTATTCTCTCTCTCCTCTCTCACTCTTCGACACTTAGAGTTTTCTTGGAGCGCTTTGGCATTAGATCAAGAAAGGAAAATAAGGAAAGAGGAAGGAAGGAGAAAGCAAGGAAGAGCAGGATCAAGTAGATACAACAATATTATTTGCAGGTATTAATTTGCATGCATGTTTTCCTTACTAGCTTTGGCATGCATGGTACTGCATGTGGTTCTTTTCTTTCATGGCATGGATTTTTCTAGGTGTGGCAATGTTTTCAGCCTAGTCTTTCCATTTCTAGATAACCTTGATTAGATGGGTTCTCATACTTCAGTTGAGTTGGATTGCTAGATGGATTCGAAGTTGAGTGGGGTGGATCTTTGAAATGACAAACACATGGCCTAGTGGTCCTTGAACCAGACTGTGGATCACGGTGAAGCCACTAGACTAGTAACCCCTGAGTCAGACTATTGGTTGTGGTAAAGCCAGGATTGTGTGCCTCGATGGGCCTACGAATCCTCGTTAGTGAATGGATGGATATACAGTAAAACCAAGAGGTGGACTTCTCTCTGTCGGGCCTAGTAGTCCTGAGCTGGGATGTATAGTAAAGCCTGAAGAGTGGGTCTCGATGTAGGGCTAAGTGATCCCTGGATAGAACTATAGATTATGGTAAATCATGAGAGACTAGGAGGCACTAAAATTCCTCACGGTGTAGGCAGAGAACTCCGGTAGCATCCATTCTTGTTTGGTTCTTTTTGGTTGGTTATGTTGAAAATGGCAACAAGAAATGCTAAAAATAGAAGTGTTAAAAATAGAACTGCTAAAAATAGCAGTTTGGGTACCAGTGTTAGATTGAGCAACAGGGAATGAAAAATGGAAGTGCTAAAAATAGAATTGTTATTTTTAGCAGTTTAGGATAGATTCCTATTTTAGTCAGTCCCTGGACTAAACATAGGAAGTAAAATTTGAATTTGATCTTAGCAGCTATTTGAAAATAAATTAATTAATTCTCCATGAGTTAATTAGTTGGGAAAAATCAAACATGAAGTCTATGTGAGGACATGCAACAGTTTATCTATTAATTGAGGAATTTATCCATCAGTTAAAGAGATAAGGATGAGTTCTAATTTGAGTAGTAATTAGTTGGCTCAGTTAACTGAGTCAAGTCTAGTTATAATTGGTTTAAATAGTTTTTTTTAAATTAAGTAAGTTCAGTTAGTTAATGCATGCTAGCATATAACTGTTGTACTTCAGATAACTAAAGATTCTCTCATGAATAACTCATGCATGTCAATTCAGACAGAGACACAGTTGAGATCAAAGAAGGGACAATGTACTATCAATTGGATGAATATTTTTCCTATAAAGGAAGCTCATACATGATGAGGATTTATCTCCTTCAGGACTGCGTAGCTGGATCAGAGGTTAGTGAGTGTGTGAAGAGGCCAATTCACACAAGTGGCTGCACTCGACCCCAATCAGAATTGCGCAAAGAAATAGGAGGCTTGGAGGGCAGACCAGAGGTTAGATAGAGGCATTTGACTGTCTATGAACAGCAAAGGTATTGCAGAGAGAGCAGGATAGCTTTTGAGTTGATTCTTTTTGTAATATTGGCTATATTTCCACTTGTATGATAATACAGAGTTGGGTTTTTAGGCTGAGGCTTTCCCTGGGTTATATCTTTTGTGTTATGTGTGATTGATTCCTTCTTATCAATTATATGTGTTCTTATTGATGTTTCTCATGTTCGATTAAGCTTCTGCTAAATTGGTTGTAGAAGTAGATGAAGTATTTTTCTTTAGTCTATTGCATTATCAGGTGATCTACAGGTGGGAATTTCTACAGGTTATGAGTCCCACATTCCTGCATAGAATATGGCATGGGGGTGATTGGTTGAAGAGATACTTGGCTCAACCAATCTATGGTCGGGTGGAACGTGGTAGTCCCATCCCTGGTTGGTTTATACATTCATTATTGAGAAATTCATTATCTTCTATTTTCATGTTTAAATGCATTGGTTTATATGTGCATTCTAAGGCTATTGTGTTCATGTTATTTTTGTTATTATGTTGCTGGTTATAAGCATGTATTCAGACAGTGATGATGTACGGCTCTCCTCATGTTTCTATTTGTAAATGAATAAACAATGTATCTATGACCTAATAGATGGTACTGTAGCTAATGATGTAAGGGAACAATGATTCTTAGCAATTCTCAAATAAGTATAAGACCCCTATGTTCAGATATGTTATTTAAACATATAGATTTCATTCATGCCAAGTGTTTGACAAAATGTTAGTCATGGTTGGGGATGCTCAGGCCTAGTCCTGGAGTTAGATTTTGGTTTATTGGTCTTGTCATCATGTTTTTAATGGATTTTGAAAGTTACAACAAGTTATGGGCAGTGGCCGAAATTCTAGGCTTGAAAAGTGACTTAAATTACTCGAACTTTGGCACATGTCTGCTGGAAATAGTCCCTAGAGGCAGGCATGCAGGGTTGTGGGAGCGTTCAAAGCTCTCAGGAAACTAGCATGCCCATATCATGGGAGTGTCCAGAGGTTTAATAGACTAAAAAATCATTGGGACCCAAGGGCATGATACCTGAGTCATTAGGATGGATACTGGGAGTGTTATTGCTGATGTAGAAGGTATGTTTGATGTGTTTCCATCGATTCCACTTCCTTAAGGTCACCTAGGAGGTTTAATCATATCATAGTAGCCTCTCATCACATGTTTACCCCAGTTTGTCGGTTACTTGGGTAGATGTGGGATGAGGGTGTTATAGAGTGCTATTAGAGCAGGATTCACCCCTCAAACTGGATGGGATGTGTTTTTCTCATGGATTCATGTTGGTTTCATGTGTGTTTATCATCCTTGTGGTCTATGTGCTTGTTGCATTTGCATGGTGTTGATCATGGTGGTAGTGATGTCGCCATGTGAAGGTTGATGGTTTTGTCGTCATGAGTGTGTGGTTGTATATGAATTTGTTATGTATGTATGGTAGGTCAAACATGCATTGTGAGGTCATTGTATGCAATTAGGTCATCATGATGCTGTTGGTTGTTATGATGCTGATGTGTTGGCTGAGATAGAGCAAGAGATGTAGATCATTAAAGTGAAGTTGCAACATTGGACCTTGAGGCAAGAGCTTGTCATCATACAGGTTTGGATTTTGGGCATACAGGTATGTTAGTTAATGGATTGTTATATGCATTAGGGTTATATACATGTTTTTAATTCTATTATTATTATGGTTACATGTATGCTAAATGCTAGTTGATTAGTGTAGTCATATACACATGTGTTGGATCATCATGAATGATAGTAACATGTGGTTGTATGCATTGTTATTGTTGTTTTATGTTAGATAACTTGATGATTATGTTATATCTTGTTGATGAGCATGATATATAACTTGTTGTTGTTATATGCTACTAACTTGGTGATTAGGGTTATTACATTAAGATCTTGATGTTATATGTATCATACTAAGTCGGATTTGTTTATGCAAATGGTTAGGGTTATGACATTAAGGTATGAATTAATATGTTGTGATATTATGTCATACTAATCTAGAATAACTATGCAGATGTGATTATTATGTATGAATGATAAATGTTTATGAGCTTATGATGGGGAGATGTTAGCTAGTGACTATTATGTATATCATGACCTTATTTGTGGTTGAGTTGATATGTTGTGAAATTGTATTGTGTTAATCTAGCTTGATTTTGCAGACAATATAGCCTCCCCTGAGATACATTAAGGTATGAGTTTTCTTATGTTGTCTATTTGGTGTCTAAATGTTTGACTATGTTGTTTATTTGGCATTCAAGTGTTTGTTGTTTATTATGTCGTCTATCTGATGTCTGAACGTTTGATTACTTGAATGATATGAATATGTGTCTATAAGATTCCTTGTCGAAATGATTTTGTTTTAAGATGGTTTTACTAATACATATGTGTTGAGACAATTGATATGCACTTGAGTGTAAGTAGTTGATAGTTGTGGTATTATGTATTATGATTGATGACTATGAGTTGACTATGGATTATGACATGATTGTTAGTCTTGGTAAAGGTTGATTTCAAATTGATAGATATGATTGTCTTGATATTTGGAACATGTGGCTAACATGTGTGAGAAGTTGCAGGGTAACATGCTTGGTATTAGCTTGACAAGGTAATAGATGATGCCTTATATAACTAACAATTGGGTGATGTGACAGTGCATAGTAAGACTATTACAACAAATTAAAAAGTTAAAATAAAGGAATTGACTAAGAATTCCTTTGGCTATGTTTAGAAACCCTAATTCCAAATGAATGAGTACTTTGCATATAGGAAGTCTTCTTAACCTTGATTTTTTCTGACATTATGTGGATATGTGCTATATTCATGGACATGTATTTGACAAGTATAACAACTAGTGTCTAGTTATAGCTAGATCTGTCAAGGAATTGGAGTCCCTTGAGAGATGGCATGGATGTGTTCAGTTGCAAGACAACATGCTTGGTACAACAAGATAAGGTAACTGGTGTATTGTTATGTTTAATTATGCACTGACAGTTATGCATTCATGGCAATAAGATGCAGGGGATTGCATGTCAAAGAGACTGCCATGAAATCTTAAAGAAGGCTTAGGTTGAGATTTCCTTTGGAAGCACTGGGAACCATGGGGATTGAGTCATGGTGTCTGTTGTTAGTCTTGTGCTTTTGGTCTTTTGTGATTTTCTTGTGCTTGATTTACATTTTTTTTATGTCTAATGCATGATCGTGCCACTTTGTTTATGGTGTCATATTGTTATTGGTTTTCATGGTTTTCTTCTTGTTGGTTTCTTGTGCTTGCCTTTTAAGTTTTGAGTCTTCGTAATTGGTTGGGAAAGAGGAAATTTAGTGGAGCTTAGAGAGATGAATGAAATCTAGTAGGCAATATAAGACTCAGATGAAGTTGGTGCATGTATAAAGGAAGTTGAAGGCAAGAGTATGATAGCCAGGTGGACTGGTTGGGTCCATTGGTGTAAATGGATGATGATGGGATAGTCATGGGAAAGGTAATCGAGAAAGGTGAAGTAAATGGATATGAGGCATCAGATGCCTTGGCTATGATGGGAACTGTTGTTCTCAATGTTGTGCATGGTGTGCACAGATAGAGGGAGTTCTCTTAACCTTGACCTTACGATATCTAATAATTATGTTATGATCATGATTATGCTGATTTTTATATATGTATACATGTATATATGTATGTATGTATGTCGTTGACTGACTAGATCATTATTATCTTATGTTGATGCTTATATGTATATATGTGTATGTATGCATATCGTTGTCTGATAGGATCATGATTGTTTATGCTAATGTTTATGTATATGTATGTCATGTCTGACAGGGTCATCATGGATCATGATTATTTTATGCTAATATTTATATGTATATATATGTATGTATGTATGTTGTTGTCTGACAGGGTTGTTAGGAATCATTCTTGTGGAGGAATGATTTCTTACGCAGGTGAATGACATGAAGAGGTTCCTAGTTCATGAGGAATCAAGTGGGAAGAGTAGTCATGACAAATATATGAGGTCAGTATCATGTGGATATGAATTGATATTATATGCTTGTACTATGTCTACATTTATGTTATGACAAGTAACTCTGAGGGATACATCAGTTAAATGAAAGCAGTGTGGTCTGCGGGATGCTAGGACAAGCATGGATAAGACACTGGAAGCAAGGTCGCTTGGTAGAGACAATGTAGTTTTGAATGTGTGGTACTATTATTGTGAATATGTTGTGTATGTTGTACATGTTTCATATGTGATGTGTGCATGTTGTACATTTGGTACTAAGTACATATCATGGTGTTGTGTACATGATTTTACATGTGGTGCTATGTGCATGTGGTGTTGTGTACATGTACATATGGTGTTGCGTGCAAGGGGTGTTGTGTACATGTTGTGCATATGGTGATGTGTACATGTGGTGTCGTGTACATGTCATACATGTGGTGTTGTGTACGTCTAGAATTGTGTACAGGTGGTATGATGTACATGTGGCACGATGTACATGTGGTGTTGTGTACACGTTGTGCAGGTGGTTTCGTGTACATGTGGTGTTGTTCACACGTTGTGCAAGTGGTGCTTTGTACAGGTGGTACTATGTACATGTTGTACATGTGGTACTAGTGTACATGTGGTATTATGTGCATGTTGTACATGTTGTGTTTTGTACGTGTGGTACTATGTACGTGCATTGTGTAGTCATGTTATCGTGACATGTGTATTGGTTGTGTTGTACTCTGTGTAGTACATGTATTGTGTTGTGTTGTATGCCATGTGTAGGTACATGTATTGTGTGGTTTTGTACATCAGGTATAGATGTATTGTGTTGTACGATGAGTGTAGGTGAATGTATTGTGTGGAGGTGTACACCGGGTGTAGGTGCATGTATTGTGTGGAGGTGTACACTGGATGCAAATGCATGTACTTTGTTGTATTGTATACTAGATGTAGGTGTATGTGTTGTTTGTCAGGTGTAGATGCATGTATTGCATGGTGTTATATGTCGTGTGTAGTTGTATGTGTGTGGTCCACACTATGTGTATGTGCACATGGTTGAGGAGAAGACACTGGGTGTTGACAGGTGTGGAAACCGATTCAGTGTGCATACGGAATACAAACAAAGGTAGAAGCTAAGGATTGATTAAAACATAAGTATCAACATTTTATTTCAGTTTTATTATGCATGTGATTTACGATTCTGGTCTATGATGATTACATGTGATCTATGATTCTGGATTATGATGGTTACATGTGATTTATGATTTTGATCTATGACAATTGTGTTTTGAGTTAACCTAATGTCACATGTTTATACATGATGACTTGGTCAAGAATGCTAGTTTGACTTGTTGTGACAGGAAGCAAACAAATTGCAAGTATACCTTATTGACAAGCTACCAATGAGGTATGATTTTAATTTATTTCAATTTATTTTGAATCTAATGGAAGTTATGTTCTTGGTATAGGAAATCATGAAATGCACGGTTGGGTGGCTAAAACTGACTACAAGAAGTAACAACAACAGTGAAAGAAATTGGAACATGCAATAGTATGTTGGTAAAACATTCATGAGCAAGGCGATTGTAGAACACTAGTACCCAATAGTGTCCATTGATTAGCATGAGCATGCTATGACCAATATGTTGGTTTTAAGGCAGAGATATGACTTGGTTTTTGTATCTTCCGATGCAAGGAATCCATGCCAAGGGATGGACTGCTCGGGATGGGGGTGCCAGCAGAGCTTGGAATGTGTGTGACTGCATAGAAGGGGGTGACCAAATTTTCCGAGGGACTATGTAGCAGAGAAGGGAAGGTCGGGGATGGAATTTTTTTGGTCATTAGAATTACCAGATGGAATCTGATGCACATTGGGAGTGTGCCCTTGAGAAATGATCTGATAACTGTTCAATGAGAGGACAAGTGGCGTAGGATTATAATGTTGGACAATGGATGCAAATTTGACCTTGTAATGGATTCTAGACTTCTTGGGAAGGAGGTATATCGTGGTATTAGTTTTGAGGGTGGAGGTGTGAGCCTCCAGATTCCCTTGTTGCGGCTACAGACATCATATCCTTTCATTTGTTGGTTGAGAAAATGTGTATATGTGTGTATTATTGTAAATACTGTATCAAGCTGGATTTATAAATCTCCATAGACAATGCGATTATTTGTTGGGTGAAGAAAATGTGTATGTGCGTATATGTGGTTATTATTGTAAATATCGTAATGAGCTATGTTATAAAGCTCCAGTAAATGGTATGTTTGTCATGTTTTAGGAAATGGTCATTGTAAATACTCCAACGAGATATGTTATAAAGCTCCATGGGCAGTATGTTTTGTTTTCAGAAGTCTTGTTGGTTATAGGTGTCATTGAACACTAAGGACGGTGTTCGCCCAAGGGGGAGGGTTTTGTAACAACCCTGGTTAAAAATTCTATGTAAAAATATATAAGACCATGGTCATGGGACACATATTCCAAGATGAATGGTGGGTAAAAAATCCTAGTGGGTGTTCATTTTGGTTATTATGGCTAAGGAAATTGGCAAAGGCATGGAAAAGGATTTGGAAAGGCATGAAGCATTTATTGGCATTTATTTATGATAATAATGGAAATTAGGATAAAAGGGAGGTGAAAGCTCACATGTTGCACGTGAGCAGGAAAATGAAGAAAATAGAGGCCTCATTAATAAAAAGTCTTCTAAGGATTAGTGGATAAGCTTGGTCAGTTCAGTGTTGGAGCTCTCTCATTATTCTCTCTCTCTTTCTCTCACTCACTCTTTGACACTTAGAGTTTTCTTGGAGCACTTTGGCATTGGATCAAGAAAGGAAAAGAAGGAAAAAGGAAGCAAGGAGAAAGCATGGAAGTGCACAATCAATCAACTGCAACAATGTTATTTGTAGGTATCGACATGCATGGTATTGCATGTGCTTCTTTTCTATCATTACATGGTTTTTTCCATGTGTGATAGTGTTTTTGGCCTAGACTTGCCATTTCAAATAGCCTTGATGAGATGGGTTATCATACATCGGTTAAGTTGGATTGTCGGATGGATGCGAAGTTGAGTGGGGTGGATCTCTGAAATAAAAAACACATGGCCTAGTAGTCCCTGAACCAGACTGTGGATCACGGTAAAGCCACTAGCCTAGTAATCCCTGAGCCAGACTATGGGTTGTAGTCAAAAAGGGTTGTGTGCCTCAATGGGCCTTGGAATACTTGCCGGTGAATGGAGGAATATACAATAAAGCCAAGAGGTGTATTTCTCTCCGCTGGGCCTAGTAGTCTCGGGATGGGATGTACAGTAACACCTAGAGAGTCAGTCTCGGTGTAGTTCCTAGTGATCCCTAGATTAGACTGTGGATTATGGTAAAGACTGAGAGACTAGGAGGCATTAAAATTCCTCACAGAGTAGGCGAAGAACTTTGGTAGCTTCCATGCTTATTTTGTTCTTTTTGGTTGGTTATGAGTCCCATGCTTGGAATATGGCATGGGGTGATTGGATGAAGAGATATTTGGCTCAGCCAATCTATGGTCGAGTGGAACGTGGTAGTCCCATCCCCTGTTGGTTTTTACATTCATTAATGAGAAATTCATTCCCTTGGCTTTACATGTGTAAATGTACTGGTTTATATATGGATTCTAAGGCTGATGTATTCATGGTATTTATGTTATTATGTTTCTGGTTATAAGCATGCATTCTAATAGTGATGATGTATGGATCTCCTCATGTTTCTATTTGTAAATGAATAAACAATGTATCTATGACCTAATAGATGGTATTGCAGCTAATGATGTAAGGGAACAATGATTCTTAGTGATTCTCAGATAAGTATAAGACCCCTATGTTTAGATCTGTTATTTAAACCTATAGATTTCATTCATGCCAAGTGTTTGAAAGAATGTCAGTCCTAGTTGGGGATGGTCAGGCCTAGTCCTAGAGTTAGTTTTTAGTTTATTGGTCTTATCATCATGTCTTTAATGGATTCTCAAAGTTACAACAAGTTATGGGCAGTGGCCAGAATTTTAGGCTTGAAAAGTGCCTTAAATTCCCCAGACTCTGGCATAGGTCTACTAGAAATACTCCCTGGACGCAGGCATGTAGGGTTGTGGGATGTCCAGAGCTCTCTGGACACTGACAATCCCTTAGCATGGGAGGATCCAGAGGTTTAATAGCTTAAAAACTCAGTGGGACCCAGGGGCATTATACCTGAGTAGTTGGGATGGCTGCTAGGAGTGTTGTTGCTGATGTGGAAGTTATGTTTGATTTGTTTCCATCGATTCCACTTCCTTAAGGTCACCTAGGAGGTTGAATCATATCATAGTAGCCTCTTGTCGCATGTTTAACCTAGTTATCTGGTTACTTGGGTAGATGTGGGATGAGGGTGTTACAGGTTTGTTATAATTCGAAAGTAAGAGCTAATGTGAAGCTAGCATACTGAGTGCGATACTCAACAATGCACAAGATTTGTAACTAAATCAGTTTTGGGAAAAAGAATGTCAAATGGACATTCAGGGATAACACGAAAACAATTGGATGTTGGAAAGAAAAGTTCTAGTGTCAGCTATAAAAATAAAATTACCAAGGTTGAGATGCCTAATATACCTTACACAATATATATCTTTATCGCTATAAGAGTGCTAATTTCAACAAGGTACTGCATGTATCGAATTTGAGTGCAGAAAAACATATAATAAAATCATTTGAATGAGCACGCACAGTCGTGATCCACCAAATCCAAACAGGGGTAATTGCTAAGTAGTATTATCCAAAGATCGTACCTCAAACTGCAACTAGATTGAAAAATTGATTACCACAGGCAGTGACCAAAATAAGTAATTAAAATTGGCTACCACATATTTGTATACTCGACCCAGAACAACAAGCTACATTGGCAACCCATGCAGAACCATAACTAATGCTAAGTTGAGTACAATAGATGATATAAACATAGTATGCATATATATTATCCCACTGAACTACATAAAGAAGTAAACGAAACGTGTACCCAGAAATCATAAAATAATCATACATACATATATAAATACATACATACATACATGCATGCATGCATGCATACATATGTACATATAAACATTAGCATAAAATAATCATGATCCATGATGACCCTGTTAGACATGACATACATACATACATACATGTATACACATATAGACATCAACATAATCATGATCACAACATAATTACCAGATAGCATACGGTCAAGGTTAAGAGAACTCCCTCTATCCATGCACATCATGCACAACATTGAGAACAATCATTCCCAACATAGCTAAGGCATCTGACGCCTCAAATCTATTTACCTTACCTTTCTTGATTACTTTTCTCATGATTGTCCCACCATCGTCCATTTACACCAATGGACCCAACCAATCCAACTAGCTATCATAGTCTTACCTTTTGTTGTGCTTACTCATGCACTAAGCTTCGTCCATGTCTTACATTACCTGTTGGGTACCACACAGCTCTCCCCGAGCTCCATTAACTTCCTCTTTCCCAAAAAATTCCCAAGACTCAAAACTTAAAAGGAAAGATAAGAAACAAACAAGAAGAAAACCATGAAAACCAATAACAATACAACACTGCAATAGAGTGGCCTGATCATGCACTAGACATAACAAAACTAGAAATCAAGTGCAAGAAAATCACAAGAGACCAAAAGCACAAGGCTAACAATAGACACCATGACTCAATCCCCATGGTTCCCAATGCTTCCAAAGGAAAGCTCAACCTGAGCCTTCTTCAAGATTCCATGGAAATTTCTTTTCCATGCAATCCCTTGCATCATACTACCATCAACACATAACTTTCAGTGCTTAAATAAACATAACAACATACTAGTTACCTTACCTTGCTGTGCCAAGCATGTTGCTTGACAGTGTACACATCTACTTCATCTCTCAAGGGACTGCAATTCCCTGGACAGATCCACCTATAACTAGAGACTAGCTAATTTACCTGTCAAATACATGTTCATGAGTGTAGCACATATCCACATAATGTCAGACAAATTCAAGGTTAAGAAGACTTCCTACATGCAAGCACTCATGTGTTTGGAATTAGGGTTTCCAAACATAGCCAAAGGAATTCTTGCCCAATTCCTTTCTTTTACCTTTTACCTTGCTGCAATTGAGTCTTATTATGTGCTATCACATCATCCAACTATTAGTTATATAAAAATATCAATTGTTACCTTGTCACACTAATACCAAGCATGTTACCCTACAACTATTCACAGATGTCAACCACATGTCCCAAATATCAAGACAATCATATCTATCAATTTGAAATCAACCTTTACCAAGACTAATAATCATGTCATAATCCATAGTCAACTCATAGTCATTAGACATAATGCTACAACTGTCACCTACTTACACTCAAGTATACACCAACCTTCTCAACACATATGTATTAGTACAACCATCTTAAAATAGGATCATTCCTTCATGAAATATTATAGACTCATACTCATATCATGCAATAAATCAAACATTCAACAAACTATAAATGTACCATGTTAAATTAATCAACTAAATGACATAATCAAACGTTCAAGCACAAAGTAGACGACATAAGCAAGCTCATACCTTAATGTATCTCAGGGGAGGCTCTCTTATCTGCACAATCCATCTAGTTAGCATGATATAACTTCACAACATATCAGCTCAAACACAAATAATATCATGATATCCATAATAGTAACTAACTAACATGTTCACATCATAAACTCATAAACATTTGTCGTTCATGCATAACAATCACATATGTATGATTAGTCTAGATTAGTACAACACAATGTCACAAATAAGTCGACTCATACCTAAATTTCATAACCCTAACCATCTTCATAGAACAATCCAACTTAGTATGATACATATAACATCAATATCTTAATGTAATAACCCTAATCATCAAGTTAACTAACATATAACAACAACAAGTTAACATATAACATACTCATCAACAACATATAACCTAATCATCAAGCTATCATATAACAACAACAAGTTAACCTATAACATACTCATCAACAACATATAACATAATCATCAAGTTATCTAACATAAAACAACAATATAAATGCATACAACCACAAGTTACTATCATTCATGACTATCTGACACGTGCGTATGACTACATTAATCAACTAGCATCTATCATGTATGTAACCAGAACATCAATAGAATGAATGGCACGCACATACCATAATGCATCTAACAAACTTTAACCTACATACCTGCATACACAACATACAAACCTGTATGAGGACATGCTCTTGCCTCAAGGTCCAATGTTGCAACTTCACTTTGATGATCTACATCTCCTGCTCTATCTCAGCCAACACATTAGCATCATAACAACCAATAGAATCATGATGACCTAATGCATACAATGACCTCACAATGCATGTCTAACCTACCATATATGCATAACCATAACCATGACAATGCATGCATATAGACATCGACACACATAACAATGCATATACACCATACAATCATGACGACACATCCCACAACAACACCATCAACCTTCACATGACGACATTACTACAACCATGATCAACACCATGAAAATGCAACAATCACATAGAGTACAAGCATAAGGAACACATATGCAACCAACATGAATACATGACCAACACACAACCCATCCAGTCCAAGGGGTGAACCATGCTCTGATACGAATCTGTAACACTCTCCTCCCACATCTACCCAAGCAATTAGCCAACTGAGGTAAACATGTGACGAGAGGATACTATGATATGATTCGACCTCCTAAGTCATGTTAAGGAAGTGGAATTGATGGAAACACACCATACAAACATCCAACATCAACATTAGGACCCTCAAGAACCAACCCAACCTTTGTGCCAACTAGCCCTTAGGTAACACTAACATTTTGGATTACTTGGCCTCTGTATGCTCTCATGCTTTGGCATGCCAGTGTCCAGGGACCTCTGGATGTTCTCACAGGCCTACAAGCCAACGTCCAAGGACTCTTTTGCTCAGTTATGTGCTAGTGTCCCTGGGATTTAAGCCACATTTTCAGGGCCAGAGCCCAGGTCACTGCCCAGAATTGAATGACACCTTCAAAACAGTAAGATAACATGGAAATAACAATACTAATGCAATTACTTGAATAAGACCTTGAATGGACCCTTACTAGCCATGACAGGCATTTCGTCAAACATATTACGAATATGTAATCTACATGTGTAAATAACATATTTGAGCATATGGGTCTCATACTTAGCTAAGAATCGCTAAGAAACATTAATGCCACAACACATAAACTTCCATTTCATCCATTAGTCCATAGATATATTGCTCATTCATATACAAGTAAAAACATGATGAGAGACATACATAACTATTGTCATAAAACATATACTTAACCAACATAATAGGGACAAAAATACCAAGGAAACAACAACAATCTAACCCACATATAAACCAGTACAATACTCATAAAATAACAAGGAGAAATTACCTCTTATTAATGATGAAAAGGCCAACCTGATATGGGACTACCACGTTCCACCCAACCGTAGAATGGTTGAGCCAAATATATCTTTAGTCATTCACCCCCATGCCATATTCCAAGCATGAATGTGGTATTTCATAAAACACATCAATCAAAACCATCCAGGGCTTTCAAAGGCCAACCACCTCAACCCATCAAACAAATATTCCACCTCATGGTTGGACATCACAAATCCATCATCAAATTGGTCTCTATCCAAGCCTTCTAGGGCTTCCAAAGCATTTGTCCAACTAAGGCTCCAAGACTAGTAACTCAACCCACAACTTTTACCGAGCTTCCAGAGCATTTTTCCAACCAGGGCTTCCAGGAGTATTAACTCAACCCACCAAGGGCTTCTAGAGAGTTTGTCCAACCAAGGCTTCCAGGACTATTAACTCAACCCTGATATGTTACAGGGCTTCTAGAGTGGTTGTCCAACCAGGGATTGTACGACTAATAAGTCAACCCAAGCTAAGGAAACATTAGAACCAACCAAGACAAAATAATTAAATAAACCTAAAATCTCCATGGCTATCCAGGAAATGGCAACACAAGGGAAGTCCACTGTCAATCGAGGAAATCTTCCATGCTAATGACAAATCATAACCAAGAAACCACATGCACGTGCCATGCATGTACATGCAACTCGGTGCCTGCAAGAAAAACATGTTGTAGCTACTAATCTTGATGTTCTCTTGTGATTCCCTACTCCTCCTTTTCCTTCTTGATCAAAAACTCCAAGTATGCCACACTCCTCCAAGAGTGGTCCAAGAAACTCTAAGTGTCCAAGATTATGAGAGAGAGAGAGAATAGAAGAGAGCTACACCAAAACCTGTCAAAATCTTACCCACTGATCCTCATAAGATTTTTATCAGCCCTCTATTTTCTTCATTTTCCATTATTTTCCTTCATTTTTCTCCTCACATGCAACCTATGACCTTTCACGTTCCTTTTCTCCTAATTTCCTTTATTTTGATAAATAAAATGACAATAAATGTCTCATGCCTTTCCAAAGCCTTTGCCATTGCCTTTGCCAAGTTCCTTAGCCATAATAAATTAAGTGAATACCCACTATAATGTTCTTCCCACCATTTATCTTGGAATATGTGTCCCATGGTCATGGTCTTATATATTTTTACATGGATTTTTAACCAGGGCTGTTACATATTTAATTATTCAACAACCTCATTTTACAAGTGTTTTTATGGTAGCTTAAGCTAGGGATATTACATACTCTTCCCCTTAAATAGAACACCGTCCTCGGTGTTCTTCTCTTGTTGGAACACTAACTTTTTCTCATAATATAACAATCTAAATAACCATAAATGGAATATTTTCCCTTCGGAATGTAGGATTTTTATGTTCAATAAGTATAATCAATAATGTTTATCAAATTAAATACTTTTCATTATCAATTATTTATGCAATTTGAAATAATATGTTAATCATAATACTTTCACAAGTACTCCAAGAGCACTTGCCTTCTAATCATCAAAATAATAAAAAAAAAACTGTATCAAGTGGATGTTGTCTTTTATTTAGGGGTTACACCAATTTTTCTTTCTCACTGGTATCGTTTGTAAATTACTGTCTTTCTCTCGCACAATAATTTCAATCAGATTGAAACTCATGGGATTCATATCTATCCATTTTCCTCTAGTCTCACCATTTCCATCATAAGTTAAATCATAAGTATATACATTAACAATTTATTTTCTCTATGCATGCATATAGATAAGTCATTTATGACATGTTCATTTGCTCATACAAACCTACAAATACAACATGTTTCATCGAAATTATCACTTAGATAAATTAATAGATCATGCATGCAGAACTATAACATGTACAACAACTTAGAGACATGCAACTTACCATTTAGTCTTACTTCCGACATCTTTAGATGACTTCAAAATTAATAGAAAAATATAGACATATTTTCATCTCACCATAGTTAATCTCTTGGAATTATTCATGAACTGAGCATATTCCAACCAACCATGAACTATCTCGAATAATTACCCACTGAGCTAAGATCTACTTGCCACTAGAATCAATAACCTCATTGATTCCTTGGTAGTTTCTTCCCAGCAAATTTTTACCAGCGTCCTACTTTAATGCCTACCAAACTTTTTCCTAGGTATTTTTGTTTTAGTTTTTTTCGAAAATGATTATTCTCTTTTTTATTAAAGCACAACTTTCTCTCCCAATGTGTTTTATTTCACTCCACTTAGTATTTCTCTCCAACTAAGTGATTAAAATAATATTTCTCTCTCATTATGTTAAGATTTTCCTCTTTATTATTTTATCCTAAGAATTTTTAGTAGACTTTTAGGGAAGGTCCATCTTGGACTTAACCACCATTAGTTTTTCATAAGCTGACAAAAAGTCTTCTAATATTGTAGAGTTATTTCGTAACTATCTCAAACAATGTATTCATTAACTCAATAATAAAATAAATTATTACACCATCATGTAAGTCTCATCACAACTTCCATAGCCATTCAATCCAATAATAATACAATGTCTAAAATCCATTGTAATTTACATAATTTTCCATTTGCATGTTATCATGAAAGCAAAGGAGTATTTATGTACACCATGCATATATACTTGTTCCTCAACATGGGTCCCACAATTTGTAAAAGTACATTAACGATAATTCATCACATGTCATACACGTGGTATACATTCCAAATTTCCACATAACAACAATCATGCAACATAGAAAATAAAACATTAACATATCTTGCATACCATAGAATTATACTTTCTATAAGGTCCCACCTTACCAACCATGAATATTATAGAGAAATAACAATCTCATTGAACACTAGGACACAAAATGTGGTTTCTTTTTTCACAATTATCTTGCAGCCATGTAAGAGACAACCATTGGGGAATTTTGGGCAAATAATTTGCAATCATGCAATATACAACAACTGTCGCATTTTATCAAATAGTTTGCAAACATGAAATCTACAACCATTGAGGGATTTTAACAAAAAAATTTCAAGCATGCAATCTACAACCATTGGAGAATTTTAATCAATAGTTTGCAAATATGTGATCTACCGACATTGAGGCATTTTACCAATTAGTTAGCAAACACAGAATAAGATTCCATAAATATGCTTAAACTATCAGAGAGACAGTAAAACTAGAATTTAAAAAATAGCATGAATCATATTAATGTCATCAATAGTAAAATTTCTACAAAACAACTCAAACGGAAATACCTATAGGGCAGCGAAAAGTCAGCAAAATCGACCAGATTATGTGTTTGAGTCTAAAAAGCCCCTTTTTGGAATCAAAGTTGGGGTTACATGGGCTTAAGGTATGAATACCCTCTGATGTTGAGCTAAATTGCATCTAAAACTCTCAGGGACACAATTTTTTAAAACAACAAAACTTTGGATCTCATTTACTACTTTTTTCAAACACATGGAATGCAAACTTTCATCTACAACTCTACATGAAGAAATAAAACCCAACATTATGCTACTATGAGTTTTTCATTGAATTTAAGTTCACTATATGAATTCTACTTGACTCATTGTTCATTTTTAACATCTAAAGATGTTCTTTCAATGTATTTGTTTTTTAAAACATTCTATTGTCCTCTTCAAGGTCAAACCCAACTTTTACATTCTTTATTTATCACACAAATCATACATGCATTCATTCTTAATAAGTAGTGCATTGCAACTTTAGTCATTTTTTTTATGCACCATAATCATTATTGTAATAGTATGCATGCAAAGGTTGGTAATTAACCCTCACTATAACTAGTTAGTTGTCAAGATTGTTCATAGGTGCAATAGAGGTTTTATTGTCTTTTATCCGCATCCATATTCAAATGTTATGAGCACAAATTTTAAAGAAGCATTATCACTTTCTACTCTTTAATGTGGTCATTAATCATGCATCATGCATCTCATGTTAATTGTAGTCTACTACAAGTTCAATTAGAATCATACCTGAGATGATGCCCACTAGCATCATACCTCTACTTCTTTTTTGCTTAATGATTCCCAAAAGGCGCCAGTGTTGCAACCTTTTTCTCTGATACCACTTATAACATCCCCAGGTAACCTCGCAAGAAAATGCATGGAGTTAGGAAATTTTTATTTATTTTTAACATTTACCAATGTGTAACTTTCTAAATTACTTTCTATATTCCCTCCATGACCATTATAATAACCACGATTATTACATAGAGAAATATTTAGCAAAAACATAGTGAGTTACACAACCATTTACTATCATTGTTGTAGGATATTAACTTAAATTTTTGAATGTAACATTGCATCAATTCCATGATTATTTTAACTCAGTTATTTAATCACATTCTTGATAATATAATCATCACATCATGTAAGGAAGACACAACAATAAATCACACCATTAGACACCGATATACCCTGGAAACCCCGTAGGGTGAAAACCAACAAACATTTAACTTTATTATTAAACACTTGTGAGAGTGTTCATCCCTCACTTAATAGATTGTAAAGGAGTCCATCCCTTAACCATTGTTTTAAAATAGTACAAATAATTATCATCTGAATTGAAGCATAACTAGTTATAGGCTATTACAAACATCATGATATCATTTACCCATGAAGCCATGAACATTAAGTCTTTGCAACCTAGTTCTTCCCATTAGTGGATCATCTGATAGTTGGCATTCCTAAATCTGCATGGACCAACAAATCTTTATCTACTACAACGTTAAATGTGAATTATCATTTGCACAAAGAACAATCATTTACCATCATTTCTTTCATCAGCACGCTAGATGTCATGATCAGATAAAACATAAAATATTAATTAACCAATAACCAATATTTATTAGTGACACTTCAACATCTATTCGTGTGCATGCATAAATCATAGACATAATGTAATGAAATATATTCTTTAACATCACTACACATGCATTAGTGATGATAAGAGATCTGGGTATAAGCCCAAAATCCCTTTTCTTATAAATATCAACCCTTGACCTATGGTTAAGACCCCACAGGCTTACCGAAAGCATTCTAGGCTATAAGCCTCTAAACCATGGACTTACATTAAAATCCTTTCCCAATATAACTATCGGCACCTTTATGTCTATCGGAAGCCACCACATAACCGCTCTATCAAATATTGGCGTTCATAGTCACTTTATTAACATTAGCATTAAGCTTTTTAAGGCCCCGCGCCACACATATAAATAAATGGGAATATATCATAAAACACCCCTTTTTAAACCCGCCTTTACATATATATTAATACATGGGGAACTGTGTAAATCCCGCTCTAATGAACATATGCAGACTTCAAGGATTATAAGCCCACCTTTATAAATATCGGCGGTTCCGCTTATCAGCGCTATAAACAATAGCCTCCCCTCCTTTCTTCCGATGCAACAGACCTGATGCCCTTACAATACTTCCTTATATTAATTTCGGATCCAATGAATATCGGCGGTTGCTGTCGGCTGTTATAATGTAATGCGTCTGTGGACCCGACAACCGATTAAACTGTTCTCTATGATATTTCGGGTTCGTTTATGGAGCGTACAGTACGACGCTTTTACGGACCCGACGCCTTTTAGAGTGCAATCTATAACATTTCGGCTCTAGATATCGGAGCTCTACCCCCTTCGCCTTGTCAAAGCCCTTTTCGGACCCGACGCTCTTTATATCTTGTTTTATAATAGCTTTCGGCTCCGGACTGTCGGGGCTTACACTTCGACAGTATCAAAGCCTCTCCTCCGATGCGATATGGGGTTCGGACCCGATATGGGTCTGGGCCAAGATTGATAAAGCTTCACGTCCGGAATGTTGTTCCACTTAAGGGAAATATCATGCGCCCTCTGTATAAACAGAATTCTCCACTAGCTTTATAAAAGGACTTAGAGAGTCCGCGGAAGTAGCAGTGAAAGGGAAAACGACATAAAGACTTAATTAACCATCATGCGGGAAGGTATAAGGCAATCCATCCCCCTTCAACACATGGTAAATAAACACATAATGCATACACAGTTAACAGGAAAACATTAATTCCGATACATCATAAACAATCACAGGCAGGAATTTCATGCGTACTAGCACAATCAGGCACTCTGTATATATTAATATAAAAAATCAAGTTACATTCAAGAGACTTGAGCTCTTGCACAACCACACACACAGGCACAGACACGCAGGTCTGATATTCCACTATGCAAACCCTTTCTCTCTCATGGCCTGATCATCAATACTTGTGGCCTCTTCTCTCACAGGCCCGATTATCAACTCTAGTGGCCTCCCCTCTTGCCCGTAGGCTTACATGCATATATATAATAACCATTGATATCAAAAGCCTAGAACTTCTACATGCATACATATATGGTAAAAAGCCTCTTGAGGCTTTATTCCATCTTTTCTCTGTTTTAAAACAAAAAGCTTCCTTATCCACATCTATTTTATCTATGCCTAAAAGTTCTCCCTTACTCCTAGAATCATGGGACTACTCATGTTCTTATTTATTTATTTTGAGAGCATCCAATTTAAATCTCATTTAAAAGTCTAAATATTAAACTAACTTGAAACTTAGGAAAATAATTCTAAGAATGCATGACCCCCCTATGTCTATTATTTACAATGATTTCCCTTGGCTGAATGCTCCTGCATCAGACTCCCAAGGTAGAAAAAGTTCATGATCTCCTGATCATGTGTCTTCTGTTCTTGATCTTCCTGGATCCCATACTTTATTCTGCAAATCATCATCTGCTGTCTGCTTCATTTCTCCAGGTCTCCATATCTTATACTGTTTTGCTCCACTGGCTGCACTTTCACAATCTGTCCTTGTCTTCATTTTCTTCTTCCTGTCAATCAGGTTCAACTTCTGATTGATCTTGTTTGTTGCTATTTATATTTTCCTCCATTTGGATTGTTGCATCATCAGCTGCCATATTTCCTCAATTTCTATGTCCAGCCTTTCCTCTGTATGGAAATTTCTTTGCCTGCTGCTGCTGCCTCCAAACTCTATTATTTCAGCTGCTGTAGCTGCTTTTGCTGTAACTGTTGTTACTGCTCTTCTTGTTTCCAACATTGATACTGCTGCTGTCAATGTTGCCTCATCTGCCACCATTAATGTTGCTAACATTAATGTTGCTTCAGATGCCTTCACAGATGTTGCTCCACATGTTGCTTCAGCTGCATTCATAGATGTTGCTTCCGCTACTACTATAGATGCTGTTGCTATCCATCTTGTCTCAGCTGTCATCTCCCCGCTGGTTGATAACATTGGTTTTACTCCTGCAGATGTCACCCCACATGTTGTTGCCTCCCAAACTTCCTGTCCCTCTGCAACATTCTTTGGCTCATCACCTGCAAATTCTTCGTTAGGTTCAAATGTCTCCAGCAAACATTTCAGCCATTTCTTTTTAAGCATTTCATCAACATGCTGTGAATTAATTTCAGCATAACCTTCATCTTCCTCTTTGACAATCTTCAGAAATTGTCCATCATCATCTTGATTGATTTTGGCAATCAAATCAAGTTCTTCAACCACTGTAGCTTCATCCTGTACTACTGTAGCAGCTTCAAAATTTTGTCCTCCAATCTTCTTTTGGCTATACAGAAAAGCCAACTCTCTTTTGTCACCCATGGTAACAAGCCTCTGCTTATGAGACATGATTGTCTCATCTTCTTTCTGCAACTGTTCTCCTCCTTCCAAGACAATTCCAAATGATGGACTGTCTTCTTTCTTACCTGTAAACACAATCAAATTGTCAGCATCAAAATCACAAGACCCGTTGGTCTCACTTATCGATTCAGTCACCAAGTTTTCTCTCTGCAGCTCCAAGCCTTTTTCAGGACTCAGAAAATCTTGACTGGCTCTCTCCTCGGCTTTCTCTGGCAACACTTCAGTATGCTGCTCTGAGTTCTTTTCCGACTCCTCTATCAGCACATCAGTATGTTGATTTGCCTTCACCATGAGACTGTTAGCTAGTCTCTCCTTCTTACCATCTTCTGCTTCATGACTGTCATTCATAAAAACTCTCTTCCCTTGCTTCTTCAGCAAATTAACTTGCACATAAGTCCTCTGTCTCTCCAACTCTCTTCTCTGGAGATCTAGTTTCCTATACAATTCAACAACTTCATTAGGAGTAGAACTTGGAAACTTCACATGATTTTCCATACCTTCCCTAGTGCCTGACTCATCATCAGCTGGTCCTTCTCTTTTTGCATCAACAACCTGATTAGACTCCTTCGTCTTCATCTCCTTCTGAGATCTTGCTAACTCATCATCGATTTGAACAGCCTTCAGATTCAACTCTTCTTGAACAAACTCTAAAGCTGGTTCATCCCCCTGTATTGTACCTACAAACATGTACAACTCATTAGTTTTTAAATCACAAGACTTTTCAGTCTTGACTGCTTCTTCCATTATTTCCTTCTGAACAAATCTGCATTTGGAATCTTCAATTTCCATCTCTGGCTCAAGAAATTTAAGTTCCTTTTTTAACAAGGAAATCACAATTTGCCTCAACCTCCTCTGCAATTGTCGCCAAATCACTCTCTTTCCTTCCAGTGGAAAGATCCATTTTCTATTTTGATTTTCCTGCTCTTGCAGCCATTCTTCCAGTACCTGCAATTGTACCTTCATTACTGCAATCTCTCTTTCTCGAACTTCTGCAGTCATCTCATCTCTGTGTCATTCCTTTGAACCTCTTCTCTAATTCTCCATGATCATCTTATCTAGCTGTACATGAGATCTATCTACCTCATGCTCTTCCAGAACAGAATTTCGATTCTGCTGGTCTTTTTCCTTCTTCATGGCAATATCAGCCAATTGTCTTTCACCTGCAAACATACAAAAATTGTCAGATTTAAAACCATGTGACTCTTCAGTCTTACTTGATGTTTCAGTCTTGAAGCCTTCATCTTCACTATCTCCCAGAAATTCTCCTTGTTCTGGTTCACAAATGAATTCTTCCATTTCAACTTCCTTGAGTTTTCCCTTCAACCACTTCACTTCCTTTTGTTGCAACCTTCTCTGCAACTTATGCCACTTTACTGGCTTCTTACTTAAGACCCAACCTAGTCTCTGGCTTTCCTCAAGCATTCTCCTTAATGCATTGAGTTGTTCTTTTAATTCAGCAACCTCTTTGTCAATTTCCTCTTGACTCATCTTCTTGCCATTTGCCTTGGCATCCTCTTTCTTATATCCTCTACTGTGGCTTTTTCCTGAACCTCTGCTATGACTATCAGTAGTCATCTTCTTCTCTTCTTTCTTCATGAGCTCCTTTGCAACAAGCCTCTGCAACAGCTAGTCCTCCTGGCTGCAATCTTACCTCACTAAGCTCTCCTCACTTAGTCTTTTGGTAAGCACGGGTCCTCTGTCTGGAACCTCTTCCTGAGCAACACCTTTGCTCCTTCTAGGCTTCTGCAATCTCCCACTCTCTCTTGAGAACACTTCAGTTGTCCTCTCTATCCAATTTCTTATTGGATTCTTCAGGTTCACTGCCACTTCTCTATAAGAGTATTCTCCTTACTCTATCTTTAAGAACACATCTGGTTCTTCTCACACAGCTTCTCTTGCTGTCATCTGTGCATTAGCATAAACACACATTCTTAATTTAAAACAGAACATAACATATTACCTTCTCTTTTAATATCTCAGCATGATCTTGTTTCACCCATTCTTCTGCACCTTGAATGGCTTGTTCTCTGGTTGGGTTCTCAAGTCCTTTTTTCCTTCCATTAAGCAATCTTGCTTTCTCCTTCCTTTAAAGAATTATCTACTCCTGTTTGATCCAAGCCTCTGCTGGAACTGCTACAATCTCCCACGGTAGTCTTCCATCATTCAGCTCATTACCGTTTCCTGTGTGCATGTTTCTCTTCAAACAAATCTTCCCTGCTTCATTTCTGTTCTGATATTAATGCTGCTTTAACCTCAATTCTTCTCTGATACCAACTTTTCCTTTCTGGAATTCTTCTCCCCACAGGAAACTTTCCCTGCTCTGATACCACTTGATAATAAGAGATCTGGGTATAAGCCCAAAATCCCCTTTCTTATAAATATCAACCCTTGACCTGTGGTTAAGACCCCATAGGCTTACCGAAAGCGTTCTAGGCTATAAGCCTCCAAACCATGGACTTACATTAAAATATTTTCCTAATACAACTATCGGCACCTTTATGTCTATCGGAAGCCACCACATAACCGCTCTATCAAATATTGGCGTTCATATTCACTTTATTAACATTAGCGTTAGGCTTTTTAAAGCCCCGCGCCACACATATAAATAAATGGGAATATATCATAAAACACCCCTTTTTAAACCCGCCTTTACATATATATTAATACACGGGAAACTGTGTAAATCCCGCTCCAGTCAACATACGCGGACTTCAAAGATTATAAGCCCGCCTTTATAAATATCGGCGATTCCGCTTATCGGCGCTATAAACAATAGCCTCCCCTCCTTTCTTCCGATGCGACGGACCCGACGCCTCTTACAACTCTTCCCTATATTAATTTCGGATCCGATGAATATCGGCGGTTGCTGTCGGCTGTTATAATGTAATGGGTCTGCGGACCCGACAACCCATTAAACTGCTCTCTATAATATTTCGGGTTCATTTATGGAGCGTACAGTACGACGCTTTTGCGGACCCGACGCCTTTTAGGTTGCAATCTATAACATTTCGGCTCCGGATATCGGAGCTCTACCCCCTTCGCCTTGTCAAAGCCCTTTTCGGACCCGACGCTCTTTATATCTTGTTTTATAATAGCTTTCAGCTCCGGACTGTCGGGGCTTACACTTTGGCAGTCTCAAAGCCTCTCCTCCAATGCGATATGGGGTTCGGACCCGATATGGGTCTAGGCCAAGATTGATAAAGCTTCACGTCCGGAACACTGTTCCGCTTAAGGGAAATATCATGCGCCCTCTGTATAAACAGAATTCTCCACTGGCTTTATAAAAGGACTTAGAGAGTCCGCGGAAGCAGCAATGAAAGGGAAACGGCATAAAGACTTAATCAACCATCATGCGGGAAGGTATAAGGCAATCCATCCACCTTCGACACACAGTAAATAAACACATAACGCATACACAGTTAACAGGAAACCATTAATTCGGATACATCATAAACAATCACGGGCAGGCATTTCATGCGTACTAGCACAATCAGGAACTCTGTATATATTAATATGAAAACTCAAGTTACATTCGAGAGACTTGAGCTCTCGCACAACCACACACACAGGGATAGACACGCAGGTCTGATATTCCACTATGGAAAGCCTTTCTCTCTCACGGCCTGATCATCAATACTTATGGCCTCTTCTCTCACAGGCCCGATTATCAACTCTAGTGGCCTCCCCTCTTGCCCGTAGGCTTACATGCATATATATAATAACCATTGATATCAAAAGCCTAGAACTTCTACATGCATACATATATGGTAAAAAGCCTCTTGAGGCTTTATTCCATCTTTTCTCTGTTTTAAAACAAAAAGCTTCCTTATCCACATCTATTTTATCTGTGCCTAAAAGCTCTCCCTTACTCCTAGAATCATGGGACTACTCATGTTCTTATTTATTTATTTTGAGAGCATCCAATTTAAATCTCATTTAAAAGTCTAAATATTAAACTAACTTGAAACCTAGGAAAATAATTCTAAGAATGCATGACCCCCCCTATGTCTATTATTTACAATGATTTCCCTGGGCTCAATGCTCTTGCATCAATTAGTAACAAGCAAATCACTATCAACTGTCATCTTTCCAACAAAACACTAACATAATCTTACATGCACTTTCATATTATTTCCAAAGAAAAGCTAACATACTAAATATTGTTCTTGTGCATGCAAATGCATAACAAGCTTTTAGGAGAACTAGCCCAACAAGTAATTTTCTTTGTGCCTACTATTATGTTTTCTTTGGATTAATGCAATAGATTATATACTTATGCATGTGAATGCATGTTATTTTCCAAAAACATCTTTTCCATAGGAGAGTTATTTACAATGACTATTATGTATGAAATGCAAGCTCTATTTCAAACAAAGTTAATGTAATAGTTATAATTTCGTGCATGCAACTACTTGTCCTCTTCAGTAGAAAATAACATGATAGCTTATTGTTCTTGCATGTGAAACATATATTTCTTTCTAAAGGAAACTAACTAAATCTTGCATGGAAAGATAAACACATTTCTTTCCCAAGAGATCAAACACATAACATTTATTCTTTCATGCATGCAAAGAAACACTTTCCACTTACCAAAATATCTAACCCAATAACTATACATAATATTTTCCTAAAAGAAAACTAATACCATAGATAATCCCTTTAGGTGTGGAAATTCTATTATTCTTCACAAAAGAAGTCTAATACAATCAATATTATGCGTTTGTACCTTCCCTTTCACCACAAATCCAATTCCAAAAGTATATTTTTCCATGCATGCAAATGTATATGTTTGTCTCAAGAATCTTCCGAAAGAATCTTAATACAATAAGCATACATTTACCCATTTTCCTCTCCAAGAATCTAATTCCATAATATATACAAGGACTTGTTTTTCTCTTCTCTTCTTTTTGAAGAGTTCTAACACAACAAATACTTCCTCGCATACAAATATATATTTATTTATTTTCCAAGGAATTTAACACACTAATTATTCTTTTTCCAAAAGTTAGCTAACTCACTAGCTATAATTCATGTAGTAAAAAATATTTTCCTATCGTTTCACACATCAGAAAAAATTGTCATATTTCATAAATAAATAGCATGAATAACAAATCATTCTCAAATAACACAACCAATGGTCGTTTATGCAAAGATTTTATCTAAACTCTTTCTCAAAAAAGTTACATATTCATTTCGAGTGGATGAAATATACTAGATATTATTCCTATGCACATAAGCACATATTCCCTTTAAAAGTCCAATATTTCTCTTTAAAAATTAATGCATATGCATCATGAGAACATCATTGGTAATATTTTAAATGAAATAAATTAATTCATTTTCAAGAATTATCAAAACAATCGTTCCATTTTTGTGCATGTGAATAACTTATCACTTTTCAAGAAATATCAAAATTAATAGTTATTTTTTTATGGATGGAATTAATTTATTTCTTTTCAAGAAAATTAACACAATGTTTATCTCTATATGCACATAACACCTATTCTTATCACGCAGAAAAATCAAATGAAAACACCTTGTTTTACTCTGTCTTTTTTATGTTTTAGCCATCAACTTTGTGTGTGGTTTCCGAACAGCGGGAAACGAGTTTTGGATAAATAAAAGAGGTTTTTGTTAAGAATGGATTCATTAAAAGAAACCTCTGAATTTTTACACAGGTATCATGGTTAGGAAGATTCGAATGAATCTTTGCAGCGTATTTTTCCAGATTTAAATATTACATAATTTTATGTTTTTGCCATCAAATTTGGAGATGGTTTTTGAGAAGTGGGAAATATTAAAGAGGATTATTGTGAGAACAGACTTCTTTACAAAACCTTCTTTCGGATTTTACACTTCTATCACATTTTTGGATATATGGAGACATATTTGGACCTTATTTTCCAATAAATCATGCAACTCACGCAATTATTTATCCATGAGAATATTTTAAGAATTCAATGAGGAAAACACTTACTCCTCTATGCATGGAAGTCCATAGAGGTTTTCCCAAGAAAATAATCCCAACTCTTTATCATATGATTTTTTTTCAAGCAAATAAATTCAATTCTTATTTCTTCATGCACCATATGCAAACACAATAATTTTCAAATAACATAGTTAATTATCTTTTAATGCATGCTTGGAATCTCTCCTTCTTCTCTCTTGGCTACATTTTACATGTAATATGTCATTAGTTCTCATACGTTTCCATAGGTTTACAATAATTAGAATTAAGAAATTGCAATAATTTTTCTAAATCCTTAAAGCATCCCATAAATCACCCTATAAATCATATTTTTCCTAAATCCCAAAATCACTCCATAAATCATTCCATGAATCATAATTTTATAAATACTACAATGACTCAATAAATCATCCATAAATCTCTCATGCTTTTCTTTTCAAGGTAGATTTGCTTTTCCCTTATGAATAAAATATCACTTATCCATAGTTTTTCCAAAACTATTACTCATTATTTCTAAAACTTATAAAATATACCAACTTGGAATTTGCTTTTCCCTTATTAATAAAATATCACTTATCCATAGTTTCTCTAAAACTATTACTCATTATTTCTAAAACTTATAAAATATACCAGCTTGAAAATTTTCTTTTCCCTTATGAATAAAATATCACTTATGCATAGTTTTTCTAAAAATATATTCTAGAACTTTTAAAATATACCAACTTGGAAATATAATTTATTTAGATAAAAAAATCTAAATAAAAAATTAAGAATTAATTTTTGTAATATTATTATAATTAATAATTACAAGAATATTCTTCTTGTTATATCAATAATAATTAATTATTCAACAACCTCATTTTACTAGTGTTTTTATGTAGCTTAAGCCACAATTATTAAATTTGATTTATATATATATTTTTTTTAATATAATCTATATATTTATAAAAAATATTTAATATAATTAGTTTAGTACATATATATATATATATATATATATATATATATACATATGAAATACTAATGATTATATGCATAAATCTATTTAATAGTATTTATAGTATTTTAATTTGATTTATTAAAATTCATAATTAGATAATAAAAATTTATCTTTTAGGTAATATTTATAAAATATTTGTAATAATAATGAAAGATAAAGGGTTGATGTTTATCTCAAAAGTAATAATATTTTTTTCCTTTTTTAATTTAATTAAAAAATTCATTTTAAATTAGAATGAAATACATATAAATTTTAAATTTTAAATTAGAATGAAATAAATATAATACAGTTTGATAGTGAAATGGTTTTTTGGCCATGTGGTATTGATAAAACATGATATCGGTCTATCTTATTGTAATAAAACTTATTTAAAAATTAAAAATATTCATAATAAAATGAAATAAATCATCCTTATTAAAATCTTATACATGATTTTATATGTGTATGTTCAAATAACAATTTTTTTAATTAATAATAACAATAATAATAATTTAAAATGTAATTATATGATCGACATATATAATTTCCATCCCTATTGGAAAATTTAGATCGAATACTATAAACACTAGAAAAACCATGATAATGCTTAATGTTGTCGTTCCCAGAGACACCCTCAGATCGCTTACAAGACCAATGCCTAGGCATATCTAGATTTTGTGTGTCTCGTGTGATTCACAAGGAATTGTAGACATCACATATATTTTATATATGTATATATTTAAATGGAATGGGTTGGTTCATTCATCTAAATGAGTAAGCTATGAATTTCCGGTACTTCTTCAAATGTACAAATCACGTAAATATATGAATAAAACAGTGGATGCCGAGTAGTTCAAGGACTTACAGTTGAATAAGATTTTGTAGAGTAATGAGGAAGGATAAAGAGAAGGAGTAACTCATCACATAGAGCTTAAAGCATTAAGGATTATACACTTATCACATAGAGCTTGATGCATCATGAATTTCTAAACTTATCTTAGTTACAAGTAGATATAATCGACAAAAGAGAGAATGAATGCTAGGATTCATGTAGCGCAATTTTAAAGATATAATCTCAATAATCCATACAAGCACATGCATTAATAGGTCAATACAAATGAATCTGTGAGGAAGTATGAAATATTTCTAGAAACTATGATTGCATGAATTTAGAGAAGAAACATGAACATAATTGGTTTAAAACATAGGGATAACATTTTGTAATACTCGAAGGGGGAATCACCAACATTTCCTTGATATTCTGAAATATTTGTATTATAAAGTCATATAGTCTTAAAATATCATGTAGTTTTTTCTTTAGGATTTATGAACCTTTGTAAGGTGTCACTTCCCCGTATTTATCTGGAGAGGGGATCATTTGAACATTAACAACAACAAAATATATTCTTTCGAGTCTCAGCTGTCAGATTGACTTGCTATCTCAGCTAGGGATAGCTCTGTGGCCCAAAAACATTAGAAAACATTAATTTATTCATTAAAGGGAGACAAATTATAGGATAACAAAAAAGGGGTCAATCAAGTAGATGAACACGCCAGAAAAATATCTCCATACCCATCCCTGTGATTGCCTTTGCTTTCAGGCTGTTGCATGATCATTGACTGGCCTATTGTGCTGCTTAGCCAGTTCCCATCACTTCGGCCTTCACTACTTGAATCATTCATCCATTAAAGTTGGGAATGGGCAACTATCAGTTTCATGCCGAAGTACAAGAGCAGAGGACACCTGGGTGGTACTTTGTGTTCCCTTTTTATGGGGCACCATGCTGGAGAATTAAGTCCTCCTGAGCTACTAAGTCCTTGTTTACTTCTATCAGCATCGACCCTGGTTCCGTGTCCTAAAGGGCGTTTTTGGATCATCCCATGTCAGGTGTGAATGCTCCATCTCCCTTGTTAAATGCCACAGCTACCAACCCACCGCACCTTTAAAGTTTTGCAATACCTAGTCGCAGGGTTCTCATATCAGGATTTTTCACTGAAAAGCCTTTACAGGATAGACCTTTAGATCCACTCTAGCCCCTTTTGCTTCATGTGACTGGGGGCTATGACCAAGTGCTTAGTCCGTGAGCACTAGGGCCTTTGGACTCCCCTCTAGGGTCTTCTTCCTTTGTTACATGGAATCTTGCAGACCTGAAATTTTGTAACAATTTATCTTTCGTGTATCCCCTTGACACTTGTGATCATCGATCCACAGGATTGGGCCTACCCAATATATCGCAATTTCAATGTGGGAGAGTGTGTTGAGGACGAGCGGTTTTTAGAGGGGGGCATGAGCAGTAAGTGGTAAGTGGGGGGGTGCGAAATGATATGAGAGGGACACATAGCGGCGAGACCTGGTGGGGAAACCGCATTTTCAGACCCCCCTCGCCAATAAAGGGAAACATGGCGAGGGGTTCCGAGAAGACCTGGGAGCCGTTGATTTAGGAAAAATCAATCTGGGATGTCCAGATATGGGGGTGTTTGATTAATATGCCGCTTTTGAAAAGGGACAGACTTGCCAGCCCTTTAACTCCATTGTATAAAATATCGCATCCGGGGAGTTCCAGCATATCGCAATCGCAAGCTAGGAAGGACTTTAGTGGAGGAGGAACCTTTGATTTGTACGATCACCGATTGCTGCTCTACGGGATTGATGACGCATCAGTGCGACGTGTTACTTCCTGAGTGGTGAAACGTGTCACCCAGCTATGCCCCTAGGACCCCTCAAAATGCCAAATCTGTGTGCCACGTGTCCTCCGTACTACCACATCATGTTGACGTCATCTTCCATGTGTATTTATTTGGACCAATGGTATTATGCCATGTGGCCTACCTGGAGGAGAGAGAAAAGGTGTGCTTGCCTTTTGTTTTGCAACTAATTTGCTTTGTTAATCGGCATCTGCCCTTCCTGACGCTTTAACACTAAAAGCATAATGTTCGACGATTTTCATCATCTCGGCGTTCGGTGATGTTCTAATGTTGTGTTTGTGTGCACCCTTTTGCACTAGTGATCACCGATATACGATATTTTCTCTACCTCCGATGTTGTGAGAAGCTTGATATGTGGGACCTCCCCATCGCCGATAAGCCGATGTGCCATGCCTTGGGACCTATCAATTTGTGACTTATGATATCGGCAATCTGTCAATCATAGATTTCGCTGTCTTCCCATGCTATTGTTCCAGAAAAGTTATCGATTTTTTATTTGCGATGAGCCTGACCCTTAGCCATTTTTCCTTTGTTTTCTATCTTCTAAAGGGTATCTTCAATCTTCTCTAACTTTTGATCCAACAGTTCGTTTTTGGACTTCCACCTACCGTTGGAAAGCTTATTCCAAACACTATCCAGTGGAGAGGGTTTGATTTAGCTTTGAGATCTTCTGTGGCTTGGAATATGGATGAAAATATCTGTGTTCTTTGGTACTCTTTGTAAAACTAGTCTCTATTTTCAGAAGGTGACAACGTTGGCTCCACCGAGGGACAATGCCCTTCTAGAAAGGTGCTGAGAACCTACAAATTTTGAACCTTTCCTTTGGGCATGGAGTCTTTTCGAAACAAACGATAATCTTGTGAAAGTGGGATTTTCAATATAAACTATAAATTTCATATAACAGTTACAATACACACACCAATATTTACAATAAGTGCAAGATCGGTACCTCTAGTTTTGGAAATAGAGTTTGAGGAACTGACCATTTATCGACAGTTCTAGCAATTCACCTTCCAGATTTTCAAGCATGTACATGTTATTTCCTCTCTCTTCTCTAATATTGAAAGGGACGAACCATAACGGATTGAATTTTCTGTGTTTTCCTTTGTTATATTGTCGGACGTCCCATAGGAGAGCTAAATATCCTGGTTGAAGAGGTTGATCCTTGACGTTCTTATCAAATAGGGATTTCCTCTTTTGTTGGTAATTTGACAATTTGGCCCCCACCTGTTTTCTGTTTTCATGAAGCTCGACCAGCTAATTTATGCTTTGCGATAAGGCACTTGGCTTTTCCTCAGCTTCTTGTAGTAACTTCACCACTGACATCGCTAATTGGATCGGGAAGACTGCAACCTTACCATACACTAGCTCAAAAGGAAATTTTCCAGTGCATCGTTTAGGAATTACTTGATTGGCCCATAGGGAAAACTTCAGTTGGGAGTCCAAATTCCTCTAATTCTCGACGATGGTATTCTTTTACACCCTCACCATAGTTATGTTTGAGGACTCAGCCAACCCATTACGTTGAGGATAGTAGGTATTGTAGTGCCCAATGATGATATGAAATTTTAGGAAGAAGGTGATGAGTATGGCAGATTTGAAGACCTAAGAATTATCAGTGATAATTGTGATAGGACAACTAGAGAGAGATAATATGTTCTCCTCCATAAACTTGATTACCACTAAGTCTATATCATTTCTGGCTAGGATGGCCTCTACCCACTTGGTGAAATAATATGTGGTCGTCAATATCCACTTGTGTTGGACACTGGATGGTGGGTTTATTTCACCTATGAAATATAGTCCCCATTGTCTGGAAGGTTCTTCCACATGTAGTAGAATCAGGGGGAGGGGAGAAAGATTTTGCCTCTCAGCAAACACTTGGCACTTCTAGTATGACCTGACCTAGGAATGAAAATTTCCAAATAGTGTAGGGCAGTATAATCTTGCCTTGAGGATTTTATATGTTGTGGTCTTGAATCTTCTAGCTATAGTCACATCCACAAACTCCTCTGTGAAAATCCTAAATCACTTTATGGGTTTCTCCCTGTAACAAACATAAAAACATTACTCCCATCGGGTCCTTCTAGTAGAGTAGACCATTAGATATGATATGTTTTTGAACTTGCAATCTCATAGTTCGGTATTTGGATTTATGCAACCCCAATGGGCACCTCAAGAATAAGAGATAATGAATGATGTTCTTATAGCAGGGTGATCCCTCATATTTAGCATAGATCTTATGCTCGGATGTTTTCATCCCATTCTGATAATCCTCTCGTATGCCTTTCTTTGTTATCAAGTTTATCCCTAAAGCTTGGAAAATTAATTCAGATAAAACCTTGGCCAACCCAAGGCCTTTTATGAGCTTAGTAGGCTTTATTTCTAGCTCATATTATTGTATCTTTTCTATCCACCTACCCCTTTTTCCTTCGCTATCTCCTTGCACGAGGATGTCCTTGACCCATGTCATTGGGACAAATGCTGTGATTTCTAACTGTAGCACATACATATGAAATGCCTTCAAAGCCTTAACTAGTGCACAGGCTTGTTTTTCCAAGATGTTATATTTCAACTCAACATCCCTCAGGACTTGGCTGAAGAAGGTGATGAGCTATTCATAACCATATTTATTCTTCTATAGCAGAATTGTGGCAATAGTATGTGGAGAAGCAAAAGAGAAGATATAGAAAGGCACTGAATAATCAGGGTTGACTAGTACTAGGACTTCAACCAAATCTTCTTTAATTATAGTGAAAGAATCTCAAGGGCTAGGGCTCCACTTGACTTCATTTTCCTTCTTAAGCATGTATGTAATACCCTTCACTATTTCTGCATAGTTGGGTATGAACCTCCTCAAGAAATTTACTTTTCCCAAAAAGGCCTAGACTGCTTTCTTATTCCTAGGAAGAGGAATATGGATGATGTCTTTGGCTCACTTAGGATTGATCTTCACACCTTCCTATGCTACTATGTTTCCTAGTATCTTCCCCTCACTCAGGGCGGACTGAGATTTCTTAGGATTTAAAGAAACACCATACCTCCTACATTTCTCAAGGGTGAGCTTTAAGTGGAGGATGTGACTTTCACCAGTCTTAGAAAAAACTGTGATATCATCTAAATAAACCACCATGAATTTTCTTGCTCCCCTATGAAATATATGTCCATAGCTCTTTGAAATGTGGCCCCTACATTAGTAAGACTGAAAGGCATGCGAGCATACATGAATGTTCCCTGCGGGGTGGTGAAAGCAGTCTTCTTCTGATTATCATGGTGGACTGCCACTTGGTTGTAACCCGAGAACCCATCCATCATGGATATTTTGACAGAGTTGACCACCTTCTATAATATATAATGCATGCTAGGCAGTGGTAGTTGTCTTTCAACGATGCCCTGTTTAGATTCTGAAAATCTACACATAGCCTTATTTCTCCGTTCTTTTTTCGGGCAGGGACTAAGTTGGCCACCCACTCAGAGTACCTTAAAGGCACTATGATCTTTACCTGTAGTAGCTTTGTCACTTCTTTTTGAATGGAAGGGAGTAGGAGTGGATTTATCTGCCTGAGTTTTTGCTTGCATCGTTTTATTCCACTCTTTAAAGGAATCTTATGATGTATGATGTTAGTATCAAATTCTTTCAAACCCTCATAAGACCAAGCAAAAACATCCTTGTAGATTTTGAAAATATTTAAATACCTTTGTTTGTATTACAAGGGGATTCCTTTTGATAACCTGATCATCTGGGGTTACTCCTCTGAGACGATAATGCAATATTCTACTTGAGCGTCCATCTCTAGGGCCATTGGTTTGGAGGCTATGTCATCCTTATTAAAAAGTCTTTCCAGTGGGACTAGTCCACGAGGGATGGTATTCACTTTTAGTTGCATAATTTTGCACTTAACCATTTTGTCTTCCCACGAAGTGGTTTCTTGGTCTGCTTCTTCTTCTTCTTGATTGATGGTGGAGTTAACGAACACCCCAACAACTTCTATGAATTGTTTCACCTACTCATCATCCTCGAATACCTTCCAGTGCTTAACATTATTAGGTATAGAGGGTTTATATCTGACTTCTACCTCCTATCTGAGGAGTAGATTTTAAGGGGGCCTAAAACTACTTGCCGCTACAGCAAGGGAGTTAGCTGTTTTGTTTCCTTTTGTGGGTAGAAAATAGATATTAAAGGCTAGGAAGAAGTTATCAATTAGATCCCACACTTCATTCTGGTAAGTCCTCAGTCTGGGGTGTTTGGCCTGGAACTGATTTATGATCTGCCTTACGGCCAACTCAGAGTCTCCATAGACTGTTAGGAATTCAATATTCATATTATTTGTCATTTGTAACCCATGGAGAAATTCTTCATACTCTGCCACATTGTTGGTTTCCTCAAACTCCAGCTTGAATGAGAGGGGTATCAAGCTACACTTAAGAGATACCAACAATACTCCTCCATTTCCCTCTTTTGAATTTTCTCTGTCAAAGTATAATTTCCATACTTTGTTTTTATTTGTGTGCTGGTGTTCTAACTGCCTTGTTAGGTGTATTGATGTTTCCTCTAAGATGGTCTCATCTTCTTCTAGGAATAGGCATGAGTGATCGATTTCTTTCCCATGCACTGGGGAGTTTACTGATCCTCTAGTTGGGGTCAACTTTTTTACAAACCTGGACTCTCTGTACAACATTATTTGCTTGCTTCCAAAAATGAAAATAGTGGCATAAGTCAGATCTAACTTGATAGAGCCCCCCACCTTGGAACCCAAAGATCTATATAGGGGCATACTGAACCGAGTGGGAATGTCTGCCACTACTATGTCCATTACCATGCTCTTCACAGCGATCTGAGCTAGGTTTACCACTATATCCTTTATCATTCCCAAGCATTTGACCCTCCTAGAGTCAAAGGAGTATAGGTCCTTGTAGGGCCTCATAATATGCAAGTCCAGTTGTTCCATCACTGCTAATGGCATGAGGCTGTTTGAGGCTTCGCAATCCAACATGAAATTATGCAATAAGAGGTCATGGATTACTATGGTCATGTAGAAGGGTGCAGTAGAAGGATCGAGTTCTTCCACATGCACCTCGAAAACAACCATTGGTCTCTCCTCTTGAAGCTTTAAAATATAATGGGTTGTTGTTGAGGTAGATGGATGCATGAATTGAGAGACTTGAGCTTTATAAGCAGGTTGCTTTAGAAGCTCAATCAAAGGAACATGAATATTTACCTTTTCAAACTCCTTCTAAAGATTAAATGTAGGTTGAAATTTTTCTATACCTCCTAGCTCTGCATCTCCTTCCTTACCACCGGTAGTATTTTGCAGAACAGGTGCCTCCTTTTCTGAGTGTCCCTTAGAACTATTGCTTTACTTATTTTAGGGGACTTTTATCTTCGAAGAGTTAGGATTTAGCTTACCTTTCCCTTCATTTGGTGCTAGGGGAATAACTTGGGGATCAGTTCCCTCTTGTTGTTCAAATTCCCTTGACCTCTTTCTTGACAATCTTATATCATACTTGCGGTGTGGATGTTCTTGCATGAAATCCGCAAACTATTTACAATAATAATCTATATCCTCTTCATTTGTGTTGTTGCTTCTCTATCATGATTGGTCTCCTGGTGAGCAATATTTTCATGTTCTTCTTCAGAGAAAGTGGAATACGAGTTTCCTTGCATCTAATGTGTATCCGACCATTGTTCATCAGGGTCATATTCTAAATATAGGGGATGAGGGATCTAATTGAGTTGTTCCTTTCTTTCCCTTGGAAGTATCTTCAATGGAGGCCTTCTATGTTGTGGGTCATAACCCTGGTTGTTGCCTTGGGCATTCTATTTGGAGAGTCTCTTGTTCTCAAGTTCAATCTTTCCAACCTTATGTGATAAAATCTTGATGAGTTTATATAGTTCATCCCACTTCAGATCTGGTCATTCTTTAACTTGGCTAGAGGGGAATTCCTCTTCTTTCCCTATTTTATTCTCAGTAGGGTCCTGCTTTCCTCTTGACTTCCCGGTTGAGGTGAAATTTGCTTCCACCTCAAGCGCATTTATTTGGAGTTGATATAAAGTGAGAGACTTCCTTTCCCTTAGAGTAAAACCAAAGTCAGATTCAAAGAATCCCGAAAAAGCTACTCGAGCAGTAGCTGGAGGAGGCTCTATCTCACCCAGTAGGTAATTATACTACTTATTGAACCTTTTTTATAAATTATGAAATATCCTCTTTTGGCTTCTTCCTTATAGCATTAAACTCTATGGGGAAGTACTCATGATTTCTCTTTTCACACCATTTTTGCATGAAAGAGTTTTCAAGTTCCTCCCAGGCAATGATGGAGGCATTGGCTAGGGCTTTAAACCATTTTATGGCTTCTCCATCAAGGGATTGTACAAAAAGTCTCATGACCACATCCAACTGTTCTACGTTTAGATTCTCAGCAAAAGCACAGAAGGTTTCAATGTGTCTCTGTGCAGTGTTTTCATCCTCCCCATTAAACCTAGGCAGAGGCTTTAGGTAGTCCTGGGGCATAACACTTAGGGGTTGAGGTAAATCAAGAGGGGCATATTTATTCACCAAAAAGCCCAGAACAACCATCTAAATTAGTGTAGGGGGATTGAGATTTGTCTAAGGAACTTGGTCCAAAAACACAGTGGCAGGAGTAGTTAGATTGAAAGCAAGGTATGTAAGGGTTTTAGGAGTAATTCCTTAGTGAGTAGCAGTGGGTTGAGAGATGGATGAAGAGACTTCAAAGACTGATGGGACGGTAACGTAGGTAGCATAATTTTTCTCCTTCCAGACTTTCCTGAAAATTAATTTCTCTGGTTCAAATACAAATGGGGTTGTCTACTGAGAGGTATTTGAGCAAGTGTCAAACTTTTTAAAAGCCAAGATGATAAATGATAATGGGGTGTGTGGAGTTGCCAAGCTGTTGTGGATGCAATTAGAAGATATTTTCTCACCTACAAAAAGAGTGCTTAATTTTTCATATCCCAGGGGAAAAATATTTCAATACGTTCCCCAGAAACGGCACCAGGAGATGTTATCACTCCCAGAGACAGTATCGGATTTCTTACAAGACCAGTGCCTAGGCACATCAAGATTCTGTGTGTCTCATGTGATTGACAAGGAATTGGATACATCACATATATTTTATATATGTATATATTTAAATGGAATGGGTTGGTTCATTCATCTAAAGGATTAAGGCATGAATTTTTGGTACTTCTTCACATGTACAAATCACAAAGATATATGCATAAAATAGTGGAGGCTGAGTAGTTCAAGGACTTATAGTTTAATAAGATTTTGTAGAGTAATGAGGGAGGACAAGGAGAAGGAGTAACTCATCACATAGAGCTTAAAGCATCAACGATTCTACACTTATCACATAGATCTTGATGCATAAAGAATTTCTACACTTATATGAGTTACTGGTAGATATAATGGACAAAAGAGAGAGTGAATGCTAGGATTCATGTAGCGCAATTTTAAAGATACAATCTCAATAATCCATACAGGCACATGCATTAATAAGTCAATACAAATGAATCTATGAGGAAGTATGAAATATTTCTTGTAGCTATGATTGCATGAATTTAGAGAAGAAACATGAACATAATGGGTTTTAAGTAGAGGGATAACATACTGAAATACTCGAAGGGGGAATTAGCCCCATTTCCTTGATATTATGAAAGATATGTATTATAAAGTCATACAGTCTAAAAATAACATGTACCATTTTCTTTAGGATTTATGAACCTTTGTAAAGTGTCGCTTCCCCCTATTTATCTAGAGAGGGGAGCTTTTGAACATTAAATACAATAAAATATCCTCTGTCGAGTCTCAACTGTCAGATTGACTAGTTGTCTCGGTTGGGGATGGATCTGTGGCCCAAAAAAATTATAAAACATTAATTGCTTCATTAAAGGGCGACACACTACAGGATTGAGAAAAATGGGTCGATCGAGTAGATGAACACGCCACCAAAATATCTCCATGCCCATCCCTGTGATCACCTTTTATTTCAAGTTGTTGCTTGTTCATTGACTAGCCTCCTATGCTGCTCAGCTAGTTCCTGTCGCTTCGGCCTTTACTGCTTGATTCATTCATCCATTAATGTTGGGAGTGGGTAACTATCAGTTTCATGCCGAAGTATAGGAGCAGAGGACCCCTGGGAGGTACTTTGTCTTCGCTTTGTATGGGGGCACCATGCTAGTTAATTAAGTCCTCCCGAGCTGCTAAGTCCTTGTTTACCTCTGTTAGTGTTGACCCTTGTTTCGTGTCCCAAAAGTCCTTTCTCGATTATCCCATGCCAGGTTTGAATTCTCTATCTCCCTTATTAAATGCCACAACTGCTGACCCATTGCGCCTTTAAAGTTCTGCAATACCTAGTCGCAGGGTTCTCATATTGAGATTTTTCACTGAAAAGCCTTTACAGGTGAGGCCTTCCGATCCACTCTAGCCCCTTTTGCTTCATGTGATCAGGGTCTATGACCAAGTGCTTAGTCCTTAGGCACTAGGGCCTTTGGACTCCCCTCTAAGTCTTCTTCCTTTGTTACATGGAATCTTGCAAATTGACGATTTATAACACTTTACCTTTGGTATTTCCCTTGACACTTCCGGTCACCGATCTGTCGGATCGGGCCCACCCAGGATATCGCAATCACAATGTGGGAGAGGGTGTTGAGGACGAGTGATTTTTGAATGGGGGTGTCAGTGGTAAGTGGTAAGTGAGTGGGGGTGCGAAATGATATGAGAGGGACACGTAGGGGTAGGGCTTGGTGGGGAAACCACTTTTTTGTACCCCCCTTGTTAATAAAAGGAAACATGATGGGGTGTGCCGAGAAGGCTTGGGAGCCTTCCATCTGGGTGGAGTCAATCTAGGTTGTCCAGAAATGGGGGTGTTTGATTAATATGCGGCTATTGAAAAGGGACGGACCCACCAGCCCTTTAACTCCATTGCATAAAATATCATGTCTGGAGAGTTCCAGCATATCGCAATCGCAAGCCGAGAAGGTCTTCAGTGGAGGAGAAACCTTTGCTTTGTGCGATCACCGATTGTCACTCTACGGGATTGATAATGTCATTATTGCCACATGGCACTTCCTAATTGGTGACACGTGTCACCCAGCTATTCCCCTAGGACCCCTGAAAATGCCAAATCTACGTGCCACGTGTCCTCCTTACTATGACATCATGCTAATGTCAGCTGCCATGTGTATTTATTTGTACCAATGGTATTTTCTCACTTGGCCCCGCTGGAGGAGAAAGAAAAGGCGCGACTTCCTCTAGTTTTGCAACTAATTTCCTTTGTTAATCGACGCCTCCCCTTTCCAATGCTTTAACACTAAAAGCCTAATTTTCACTGATTTTCATGATATCGGCATTCAACGATGTTCTGATGTTGTGTTTGTGTGCACCCTTTTTCACCTGTGGTCGCCGATATACGATATTTCCTCTACCTTCTATGTTACGAGAAGCCCGATATGCGGGACCTCCCCACTGTCGATAAGTCGATGCACCATGCCTTGGGACCCGCTGTTTTGCAACTTGTGATATCGGTGATTGGCCAGTCGCAAATTTTGCTGCCTTCCCATGCTGCTGTTCCAGAAAAGGTCTTGATTTGTGATTTGCAATGAGCCTGATCTTTAGCCATTTTTCCTTTGTTTTCTAGCTTTGAAAGGGTATCTTCAATATGCTCTAGCTTCTGATCCAGGAGTCCATTTCTGGACTTCCACCTACCGTTGGAAAGCTTATTTCGAACACTATCCAGTGGAAAGGATGTAATTTATATTTGAGATCTTATGTTTCTTGGAAGATGGATGCAAAAATCTATGTTATTTGGTACTCTTTGTAAAACTAGAACTCTGTTTTTAGAAGGTGACAACATTGGCTCCACCGGGGGACAATGCCTTGCTAGCAAGGTGTTGAGAACCTACAAACTATGAACTTCTCCTCTAGGCATGGATTCTTTTCTATACAAAGGATAATTTTGTGAAAGTGGACTTTTCAACATAAGCTGGAAATTTCATATAACAATTACAATAGAGAGACTGGTATTTACAATGAGTGCAAGATGTGTACCTCTAGTTTTGGAAAGAGAGTTTGACAAATTGACCATTTACTGGTAGTTCCAATGATTCACCATCCATATTTTCAAGCATGTACGCATTATTTCCTCTCTCTTTTGCAATCTTGAAAGGGCTGAACCATAGCAGATCAAATTTTTTGTGTTTTCCTTTGTCTTCCCGTCGAACGGCCCATCAGAGAACTGAATCTCCTGGTTGAAGAGGTTGATCCTTGGCCTTCTTGTCAAACATGGATTTCATCTTTTGTTGGTAATTTGAAAATTTGGCCCCCACTTGTTCTCTATTTTCATGAAGCTTGACCAACTGATTTATCCTTTGTGTCAAGGAACTTGGCTCTTCCTCAACTTCTTGTAGTAACTTCGCCACCGACATTGCTAATTGGATTGGAAGACTGTAGCCTTACCATACACTAGCTAAAAAGGAGATTTTTTAGTGGATCGTTTAGGAGTTACTCGGTTGGTCCATAGGGAAAACTTCAGTTGGGAGTCCCAGTTCCTCTAATTCTCGGCGATGGTCTTCTTCAGCACCCTCACCATAGTTTTTTTCAAGGACTCGACCAAGCCATTATCTTGAGGATAGTAGGTAGTGGAGTGCCCAATGATGATATTGAATTTCTGGAAAAAGCTGATGAATATGGCAAATTTGAAGACATGAGCATCATTAGTGATAATTTTGATAGGACAACCAAACCGAGATAATATGTTCTCCTACATAAACTTGATTACCACTGAGTCTATAGCATTTCTGGCTAGGATGGCCTCTACCCACTTGGTGAAATAATCTGTGGCTGTCAATATCCAATTCTGTTGGCCAATGTAGTGTGGGTTTATTTCTCCTATGAAATCTAGTCCCCACTATTTGAAAGGTTCTTCCAAATGTACTAGAATCAGGGGGAGGGGAGAAATATTTTTCCTCTAAGCAAGCACTTGGCACTTTTGGCATGACCTGACCTGGGAATGAACATTTCCAAACAGTGTAGGCTAGTATAATCCTACGTTGAGGATTTTATGTGTTGTGGTCCTCCAGCTGTAGTGATCTCCACAAATTCCTTCGTGAAAATCCTTAATCACTTTATGGGTTTCACCCTCTACCAAACATAACAACAGTACTCCCATCGGGTCCTTCTAGTAGAGCACACCATTGGATATGATATATTTTTATGCTTGCAATCTCAGAGTTCAGTATTTGGATTTATCCAACCCCACCGGGCACCTCAGGAATAAGATATAATGAACGATGTTCTTATCCCAGGGTGATCCCTCATATTTAGTATAGATCTTCTACTCGGATGTTTCAATCCCGTTCTGATGATCCTTTGGTCTATCTTACTCTTTTATCAAGTCTATCCCTAAATCTTCGCAACTTGATTAGGATAAAACCTTGGCCAACCCATGTCCTTTCATGAGCTTAGTAGGATTTATGTCTAGCTCATATTCTACTATATTTGCTATCCACCTACCCCTTTTTCCTTCGCTTTCTCCTTCCACCAAGATGTCCTTGACCACTGTCATTGGGACAAATGTTGTGAATTGTGACTCTACAACATACATACGAAATGCCTTGACTAGTGCATAGGCTTGTTTCTCCAAGACGTTATATTTTAGCTCAACATCCCTCAGGACTTGGCTGAAGAAGGCAACGAGTTGTTCATTATCATATTTATTCTTATGAGGAAGAATTGTAGCAATAATATGCAGAGAAGCAAAAGAGGATATAGAAAGACACTGAATAGTTGGGGCTGACTAGTACCAGGGCTTCAACCAAAGATTCTTTAATTCTAATGAAAGAATCTCATGGGGCAAGGCTCCACTTGACTTCATTTTCCTTCTTAAGCATGTCCGTAATACCCTTGACTATTTCTGCATAGTTCGGTATGAACCTCCTCAAGAAATTTATTTTCCCCAAAAAGGCTTGGACCTCTTTCGTGTTCCTGGGCAAAGAAATATGGCTGATGGCTTCAACTCATTTAGGATCATTCTTCACACCTTCCTGCGCTACTATGTGTCCTAGTAGCTTCCCCTCACTCAAGGCGAACTGAGATTTCTTAGGATTCAAAGAAAGACCATACCTCCTGCATTTCTCAACGGTAAGCTTTAAGTGGAGGATCTGCTTTTCATTAGTATTAGGAAAGACTTTGATATTGTCTAAATAAACTACCATGAATTTGTCTTGCTTCCCTACGAAATCTATGTCCATAGCTCTCTGAAATGTGGCCCCTCCATTTATAAGACTGAAAGGCATGCGAGCGTACATGAATGCTACCCATGGGGTGGTGAAAGAAGTTTTCTTCTGATCATCAAGGTGGACTTCCACTTGGTTGTAACCCGAGAACCCATCCATCATGGACATTTTGACTGAGCTGACCACTTTCTACAATATATAATCCATCTGAGGCAGCAGGTAGTTTTTTTCACCGAAGCCCTGTTTAGATTCTGAAAATCTACACATAGCCTTACTTATTCGTTCTTTTTCTAGACAGGGACTAAGTTGGCTACCCACTCAGAGTACCTTAAAGGCACTATGATCTTTGCCTGTAGAAACTTTCTCACTTCTTTTCAATGGATGGGAGTAAGAGTGGATTTATCTGCTTGAGTTTCTACTTGCATGGTTTGATTCCAATCTTTAAAGTAATCTTATGATGTATGATGTTAGTATTAAATCCTTTCAAATCCTCATAAGACTAAGCAAAAACATCCTTTTATATTTTGAAAATATTTAAATACCTTTGTTTGTATTGCAAGGGGATTCCTTTTGATAGCCTGATCATCTAGGGTTCCTCCTCTGAGTTGATATTATAATCTTCTACTTGATCGTCCATCTCCAGGGCCATTGGTTTGGAGGCTATGTCATCCTTATTAAAAAGTATTTCGAGTGGGACTAGTCCACAAGGGATGGTATTCCCTTTCAGTTACAGAATTTTTCACCTGACCACTATGTCTTCCCATGAAGTGGTTTCTTGGTCTGCTTCTTCTTCCTCTTAATCGATTGTGGAGTTAGCGAACTCCCCAATGAATTATATGAATTGTTTCACCTACTCATCATCTTCGAATACCTACCAGTGCTTCACATTATCAGGTATAGAGGGTCTGTATCTGACTTCTACCTCATATCTAAGGAGTGGATTTTGACAGTGCCTGAAACTGCTTGCCACTACAAAAAGGGAATCAGCCATTCTGGGGGCTTGAAACTACTTTCCGGTACAGCAAGGGAATCAACCATTTTGTTACCTTCTCTGGGCAGAAATTGGATATTAAAGGACAAGAATAAGTTAAAAATTAGATCCCAAACATCATTCTGGTATGTCCTCAGTCTGGGGTGTTTGGCCTGGCACTGATTTCTGATCTTCCTTATGACCAGCTTAGAGTCTCCATAGACCGTTAGGTATTCAATATTCATATTCTTTGTCGTTTGTAACCCAAGGAGTGATGCTTCATACTCCGCCACATTGTTGGTTGCCTCAAACTCCAACTTGAATAAGAGGGATATCAGGTTGCCCTCAGGAGATACTAACAATACTCCTGCTCCATTTCTCTCTTTCGAATTTGCTCCATCAAAGTATAATTTCCATACTTTGTTTTCATTTGTGTGTTTGTGTTCTAGCTGCCTTGTTTGGTGTACTGATGTTTCCTATAATATGGTCTCATCTTATGCTAGGAACAAGAAGGAGAGGTCGCTTTCTTTCCCAGGCACTGAGGAGTTTTCTAAGCCTTTAGCTGGGGTCACAGTTTTTACAAACCTCGACTCTCTGTACAACCTCCTTTTATCACCTAAAAAAGTGTGAATAGTGGCTAAGTCAGATCTAACATGAGAGAGTTCCCCACCTTAGAACCCTAAATCTATATAGGTGCATCTTGAACCGACGAGGAATGTCTTCCACTACTATGTACATTACCATGCTCTTCATAGGGATTTGAGCCAGGTTTACCACTATATCCTTTATCATTCCCAAGCATTTTACCCTCTTAGAGTCAAAGGAGTATAGGTCCTTGTAGGGCCTGGTGATCTGCAAGCCTAGTTGTTCCATCACTGCTAATGGCATGAGGTTGTGTGAGGTTTCGGAATCCAACATGCAATTATGCAATAAGAGGTCATGTAATACTAGGGTCATGTAGAAGAGTGCAATAGAAGGATCGAGTTCGTGCACATGCGGCGCGAAAAAAACCATTGGCCTCTCCTCTTGAAGGTTTAAACTATCATGGGCTGGTGTTGAGGTGGATGGATGCATGAATTGAGATACTTGAGCTTTATAAGTAGCTTGCTTTAGAAGCTCAATCTTTACCTTTTCAAGCTCCTTCTAAAGATTTAATGTAGGTTGGACTTTTTCTATACCTCCTGGCTCTGGTTCTCCTTCCTTACCACCGACAGTTATTTTCGGAACAGGTGCCTCCTTTTTTGAGTGTCCCTATGTTGTGCTGTACAACAACCCCCCATTTCATAAAATTTTACTTTCAAAACTATAATATGAAATGGGTCCCTTTTAGATTAAATTGGTATCAACTTATCATTCCTCAAAAGGTCCGAAAAGAAATAAAACATTATAAACCTCTTGAGACAACATATAATCGGTCTTATAATAAAAAATGGATAATCCTTTATTATTGCGATAAAGCGATCGCAAGACCGCATATCGCAATAACAAAGGATGCATAACAAAAGACCCATTGGTTTTCCCCGATGCGACAAGCGCAAATAACTATCGGATATCGGGAAGGTAAGAAATCGTAACAAAAGGCCCCTCTCTTTGCTCCGATGCGATATCACTATTGGCAATCGGGGAATGTAACATGCATGCAACTAAAAGCCCTCTTCTAAAAACTCCCGATGCGAATTAGCGATATCGCTATCGGTGATCGGGGATCCCATAATAACACAAATATAACAACTTAAGCATTCCTTCGATCCCCGATTGCGATAAAGCTAAGCGCGACTTTCAAAAAGGATTGATAAGGCTTAGATATATTATGTTGAATTATTATTAAAAGCCTTTCTCTTCCCGATAGTGATTCACTTGCGCCCAACCGCCAAAACATCAAAGCCACGCTTAAAGGATTTATTTGGCCAATAAACGATATGATGAGCATTTAAATGATTGACAGGTTTAAACGGCCAATTAATGGAGCAGTAATGCCAAAATCTCTTCAGAGATTGTATCCGTGGCCACCTTATGTTAATCCTCCATTATTCATTGATTGATATAACTCTTTCATACTTGGTTTGTGCCACCTATTCTCCGCATTACGTTAATTTTATCTCCTGTGCAGAGCTCCTCCGAAGCAACGAATTTAGGCCAAATGGGGAAGAAGTCTAAGAAGGTTGGAACAGCTTCAACTTCCGCAGTAACAGGACAGCACACTGCTGATCCGGGACCAAGTAAAAAAGAATTAATCTCAGACACCACATGTCTTGGTCTCGGTAATACTACTTGGCAGAGCATCTATAATCTGGTTGAGGCCGAAGAGCCTCAGGAAACATTACTACAAGCTACAGCAGACTCGACCCGGAATTCCGATGCAACCCTAAAGGATTTAGTTGATTCTTACCTACACTGGATAGCTGTTCGAGAGCAAATTCTTCCATACACAAATGTGGTAAAATGGGTAGTTGAGGAAATTCCAATTATAAACAGAACATTTTGCACTATCGACGGGAGACTATTCGGTTCATTTCAACCCGATGATTTGAGACAAATGTACCATTTGCCCGAACCAGAGAAGAAGTATAACAAAGCATTCCTGGAGAAGTTCAGAGATGAAAATGAAATTAAATCAGCACCTATACAGGAATGGAGACAAAACCCAACGAGACACAAGCATGAGTCCTCGGGTAAGTACTCTGTCGGTTCCTTGGGTTCCCCTTATTGTTATGCTGGAGCGATGATGTGTAGGATTTGGGGGTTGCATGATTCCTCAAACTTCACCATAGAGATGGTACCTTTAATGGAAGCAGCATGCAATAGCAAAATAATGGATTGGGGGAATATATTATCTGATAAGTTAGCAATAGCTATTTTTGAGTTCAGAAACAAATCCCGCGTTACTGAAAGGTTCATTCCTCCAATTTACTTTAGTGCCTACATCTTAGATACTCTCTGTTTTAACTCCGAATTTCCTGTGCTGGGGTGGAGATGGACTCCACAGGACCCCATGCCCATTCATATCTATCACCAGAAGTTGTGGAAAGCCCATTATAAACACCACCTATATAAAATTTGCAATGGATTTATGTTACCCATTTACTATGCAATTTTTGACAAACCTGCTCCTAAGATTAACTCACAAGCACAGATTGACTTGACAGCCGTAGGAACCTGGTTCGGAGAAGAAAAATTTACATATGTAACAGTTTTTGCAGTCATGCCAGGCCTCACGTCCTCCCCTTGTATATACCCGACAAACTATTGGCTCAAGAAATAGCATATCAGCTTACATCCGAAGGAGTTACAAAGACTCTAAGGAATAAAAAGAAGCAAGTCTGGCCTCCTTTTCCTCTAAGGTGTGGCGTTTACACTCTGCATTACTACAAGCATGCAGAGAAAGAAGCAGAAAAGATAAATACACTGAATCTCGCCACTCTTCCTAACAGACGATTTGATCCAAACAAAGTCGTCTATAATGCACTAGAACAGGCAAAACTCACTAAATTTGAACATCAAGAAGATGAGTTTGATGACCTATTCTCCTGGGCCGAGTCATTATTTCATATTCAAGCGCTAGCTAAAATGAGATATCACGACGACGGGTTAGTCGAATTTAACAAACTTAGAGAGCAGAGGTTGCAAACTCTGCCTCTAGATTTGTTAGCCACTGCCCTGATGACACAGTAAAGTGAGCCTGAACAGTGACTTACCAACAAACCTCCTGCTACATCAGAAAATTTTGAAGAAGTCCAAAGAAGAGAGCAGGAGGAACTCCAGAGGAAAGAACAAGAGGAAGCGCAGAGGAAAGAATAAGAGAGAATATGTGAAGAGGAACAGAAAAGGCAACAGGAGCAGAGCAGCAAGGATGTGAATGTCGATACCCAGATTGACCCAAGGTTGCTCCAGGAATGGCAGAAATTCGATTCAATCATAAGCAATCTAGAAAGCTCAAGAGAAGCCGATACATCCAAAGCGGCCGATACACAGGATACAACATCAAAAGAGGTTCCAAGCAAAGGAACCAGCTGTCTACCCCCTACTACAGACTTAGAAATAATTCCCAAAGATCCTTCAGATCAAATCCTTTTGCAAGTGGAGGATATACCTCCATTGGATGTCTTTTATAGCCCAAAGCATAGGGCCGTAGTAAAGCGATAGCGGAAAAGGAGAAGGATTGATCAACCTTCCCTATTCCCTGAACAAACAATGACAGCCAACGTAGTTTGGAAGGAGGAGTTCGATCCTTCTGATGACCTAACAAAATTGTCCCAATATGTTGGAGCCTACTCGGCGGCCACCATGGACAAGGCATCAGAAGTGAGTAATCTGTTAAAAGAAAAAGACCAGGCAATCGCTTCGTTACAAGCACAGCTATCAGAGGCACAGCAGAAAGCAGAACAATTAGAACAGCAATTGTCCACGCAGCAACAGATAAATAATCAATTGAACAAGCAGTTGCATGAAGAGAAACAGAGGATCGATTCGAGTGCGATTCAAAAGCAAAAAGAACTATCGGAGGCATTAGCAAAATTGAAAACAATGAATGAACAGATGGCAAAGACAAAAGATGAGAAAATTGCTCAATTATCAGGTCAAATAGAGAAGTTCAAGAGTCTTCCGCAGCCTGCCGATTTTAGAGCAGAAGCACTACAGATTAATAAAGCACTGGTAACACAAATAAGATTATTATGTCATAAAATTTCTCAAGTTGAACCCCTGTGTTACATAACAGCATCAATAATCGATAAATCAGTCGATGCTAGACAAGACTTAGAGCAAGCCGATGAGACCTTGACAAATTTTCTTAATTGGCAGGACACTAATGAGGGACAGGCAGCAAATTTGCCTAAAATCCTAGAACCCCATAAAGAAATTTTATTTATGGAGTGGCAGTCCCAATTGATGAAGGCAGATAGAGCAGTTTCTAGATGCAAATTATCCACAAGTAACTTGATCGAATTAATTAATGATACTCTCTATTTATCTAATATGATCTCTCAGTGTACACCAGGTAAATTACTATCGGCTAAAACATTGGAGCAATCATGTTATCAAGAGTTGGAAAAGAATGGGAGATTGATCGCGCAGTTATTAAAAGTTTAACTTGGGACACCTATTGGTTGTTCCTAGTAAAACCATACAGCCAGAGAGCCGCCCTCAAGTGCCTAACAGATGCAATCGGGTGTATCATTCTCGATATACATGATGCCACCTATTCTGCTCAACTCAATTCTCGTCTCAGCTGCCCTCAAGAAGTGGAACCGATGCTAGCGATATGCCAACTCAGGTCGAAAGGCAAACAACCAGAGTGATGAATCATGCTGCCAACTACTAGATTGCTTTGGGGAAGATATTCAAGATCAAGTTGTACCAATTTAGTAGCATTTTAATTTTGTAGTTAGTTAGTTTAATTAAGTATTTATAGACCCTTTCATGTATTTAGAAAGGGTCGTAAGTTTTTGTATATGACTTAAACCTGAAGTTACACTACTATACTTCAGGTATATTTTTTATAAAGACTGAGCCAATTATTCCAATTTTGATAACGAAGCTTTTATGTGGATGTGCACTACTACCTTTATTTAAAAGTATTTCTGAGTCAGAAGAAGGAATTCAAATTGCGATTGATGTTGGGAATGATTTGCAGCTCATATGGTACTACTATCTATGTCTGAATTCATTCTTTTTATGTGAATTGTTATTTGATCAATATATGCATGTATTTTAACAGCATTCTTTATACTTTCCACTGTTGGGTGTTTACAGCGTGCTTTTCTTCTAATCATACATGTATCAGTAATATAAAAAGATAAGTGTAACAATGTTTTGTTAATCACTTTGTTCAACTATTTGAACAAAGCAATTATTATATGAATGAATGTCTATGTTTATTGAATAGAGTCATCTATATGCCTATTGATGAACAGAGATCATCAAACGTTGCACTTAAGAATAGAAGCTTCCCGGGATAGAATAGTCATTTGTATTTTCGCTTTTAGATTAAGTCATCCATTCATTATCACTTATTAGAAAACCAATCACTCATCCATCCCTTTTTATTCATTACTGGGAAACTGGTCCCATTATATCCAGTCGGAGCCACCATCCCAAACGGAAAAGGAGCTGTATTAAGGTCCGGACCGGGTGGTTATCCCCCGATGTTGATGCAACGATTTTTGAGGCATCAACACTTTTGGTGCTAGAAGGAGGGCATGAACTGTGAATGGCGAGCAAACCCAAATCTACAGTCCATTCTGAGAGTAAATCTCCCTCCACATCACCTCGTACTTCCCAATTGCATGTTGGTTCTCCAGCATCCAAGCGAGAAGAAGAGGAATCAACTACCACTGCTCAAGCCCACAATACTCCAGAACGATTAAGTCCTGAGTCTCCTAAAGTTCAGTTACTCATTCATAAACTTCAAGGCTTCTCGATATCACCACAGAAATCAGAGGTATCTCAAGGCAGTGAGACTTTGCAATTCAATCTACCTCATCCTCTCACCAGACTTCAGAGCAGAAAGCTCAGTATCGAACCAACTGAGTTGCCCTTACCTAAAAGGAAAAGGGCAAAGAAGAACACTGAAGGATGTGACAGTGAAGCATTTTCATCCACATCCTCCATCTCATCTTCCCGAGTGCGAAGTCAGCCATCCACTCCCTCATTACATATTGTTGTTCATCAGGGATTATGAACTTCAACATCCCAACCTGCTCAATCCTCAATATTAATTCCTTCCCAAACATCTGGAATTTCATTAGCAATCTCATCCACTACTGGTGTTTCAATGGCAAATCCATGGAATAATCCTGGTGTGGTCAATATGCCTGCACCATTACATGCATTACTTGATGCTCCTGAAAAATGGCTACCCAAGTTTAATCCAGATGCTGGAACACAAGCTGAAGAACATATTAATAACTTCATGTTATCAGTTAGTTTGAAAGGAGTAACAGAGGAAGATGTTGTCGTTAGGCTTTTCCCTTATACTTTTCATGGGATCAGCCGGATCTTGGTATTTTTCCCTGCCCTCTGGATCCATTATCAGTTGGAACATGTGCCAAGAACAGTTTCTTACTAAGTATGGTGATGATAGATCTTTAGCCACATTAATCAATGATCTCTCCAATCTTAGGATAGAGCATAAGGAACCGATCAAAGAATTCAACTCGCGATTCAATAAACTCTTAAATAAGATTCCAACGGCCTCCAAACCAAGTGAGCAAATCAGAAGTGAATGGTATATAACTGCCCTACCCGCCAATATAGCTATCTTCGTAGACAGGGCTGCAAAACCAAATTTAGCTGAAAACATGAAAGAAGCACTTGCTATGGAGAAACGTATTAATGCTCTAGAAAAGAAAGCTGCTCTTGAAGATAGAAAATCCAAAAAGGTTTCTTTTAAAGATGATTCAAAGAAGAAAACCCCTAAAGATCCATATGATATGGAAGGTTTACAAAAGGTCCTCAAGACTATGTCAAATGAAATGGTTGAAATCAAAAAACAAGTAGTTGAAACCTCAACAAAAAGGCCATTTAGAAATTTCAAGAAAACTGAATCAAAACCACCAAATGTTATATCTAATGCAAATTCAGATCCTGAAGAGGAAGAAGAAGATGAAACAATTTCACCATCCGATGAATTCGAAGAAGAGGAAGTTGTTGAATGCCATGGAATGTGGGACTTCATATTACCTAACTCTGATACAGAAAATGAACAAGAAGCTTTTCCTGTGACTACTAGGAGTAAAGGTGCCCCTGAACCTGTCCAGGCAAGTTCAAAGAAAAGGAGTGCAGGTACTACTACTACAAAGGAAAAGGTACCCACAAAGAAGTCGGCTGCAACAGTACCTCAAAACCAACCATCATCCTCAAAGTTAACTTCAACATCTAAAACGTTGGTAGTATTGGATTCAATGGATTACAATATTGTTGATGACATGAAGAAGACTAAGGCAAACATCACCATGTTTGAAGTTAGCAAATTAAAACATCAGCAGAAATTGCTTCTTAAGGAACTAAATGTAGTTCCTTCTTCGCCTCTTCCTAGTGCTAAAGCTACAAATGATTCAGGTCAACCACCTTCTGGTAGGGTTGAAGCTACTGATATGATTCTAATTGGAGACAGATCAAATTCCCATACTCCTCCTTTCCTCTTAGCCTATGAGATCTACAATAGAAACCTACACAACTGTTTGATTGACTCAGGGGCATCCTCTAATATAATGCCAGCTTCAGTTTGTTCCAAACTGAACATTGAACCCCAAAAGTCTGCAATTCATATTGTACAGTTGGATAGAACTAAGGTCCAGGTTTTAGGGAAATCAACTTAGTAACTATCAGATTATCGACTGATCCTAGAGTAGTTCAAAGAATTGATATTTTGATCGCTGATATACCTGAATTTTATGGGTTGATTTTAAGTAGAGATTGGTCCGAAAAGCTCCATGGTTATATTTCCACCGATTGGTCTCATATGTGGTTACCTTATAAAGGAAAACCTAATCAGATCAAGATTGATCGGGAGAAACATATGACCCATACTGTTACAGAATTTGAACAGGAGAATCAACCAATAGCATTTAATAACAATATCTTGGGGAATTATTCATCTGAATCATTCTTTGGCAACTTCACTGCCCAACCATCTCCTTTCCCAGTTAACAATTTCACATCTCAGATCGAAATTTTTTCACAAACAGATAGGTCAAGATGTTTTAATGTTACTGAGGAAACTGTAAATAAAATTGTTGATAATTCTTTATTTTGGTCACTATATTTTGATGGGTCTAAGTCTAGTGAAGGCTCGGGAGCAGGATGTATTTTGGTTAGCCCTGAGGGAGAAAAAATGATGCTGTCTTGTAGGTTGGAATTTGAATGCACGAATAATACAGCTGAATATGAGGCCCTAGTCCAGGGACTCTACAAAGCGATTGGCCTTAATGTTCAATATTTGAAAGTGTTTGGTGATTCATAGATTATCATAAAATAGGTCAGAAACACAATTCATTGTCTTTCTAGTCATCTCAAACACTATCAGTCTCTGGTACAAGAACTCACCTCTCAATTTTTAGCATTCAATATTTCTCCCATCCCTAGGTCCTAGAATGCAGCAGCAGACCTGTTAGCTAATGTTGCTTCCAAACTCCTACCTTCCGAAGATTATAGCCCAGATAGATTTTCAGTAGAGTTAATTTTTAGACCATCGATTCCTGACAATGTCACCAATTGGCGAGTGTTCAATCACGATGAAGACATCTTACATTTTTTGACTTCCGACAAGTCCTATGATGATCAGATCATTGAGGAAAGCAATCATGATCTTCAGATGAAAGAAAAACACGAGGAAATCTCAATACGAAAACCTGTGGTTAAAATTGAGGATCTCTACGATATTAAAGACAGGCTTAAACAGGTGACCAATGCAAAGCTCCAAAGTTCCACCTTAAGATTTGAATTGATAAACCTTGGTACTGAGCAGAACCCTCAAAACATTAATTTGGGATTAGGACTTTCTGTGGAAGAAAGGATAGCATTCATTAGATTATTAAGAAAAAATAAACATGTCTTCGCTTGGAAATATGATGATTTAAAAACATACGATACATCAATCATCCAGCATACCATTCTAATGCTTTCTGAACAAAAACCAGTTCAAGAAAAGTTGAGGAAAATACATCTAAACTTAGAGAGTCAAATAAAATCAGAACTCAATAAACCCTTGAAAGCTAAGATTATTTTTCCCGTTCGGCACTCAAACTGGGTTTCCAATATGGTGTCTGTTAGGAAGAAAAATGGCGATATCAGGATTTGTATAGATTTCAAAAATTTGAATAAGGCAAGCCAAAAAGATAATTTCCCATTACCTACCATGGAGCAGATACTCCATTCAGTAGCAGGTTCTGAGTTAATGTCCTTTTTAGATGGTTTTTCAAGATATAACCAAATTTTGGTCCATCCTGATGATAGACTCAAAACTACCTTCAGAACAAAATTGGGAACTTACGCTTATCAGAAAATGCCTTTTGGACTTATTAACGCAGGAGCTACATTCCAAAGAGAAATGGATACAACCTTTAAAGAATTGATCAACAAAACAATAGTTGTCTATTTAGATGATATTACTGTATTTTCCAAGAAGAGATCCAATCATTTACATGATTTGAATCAAATCTTTGAACGCTGCAGAAGGTATGGTATTTCACTCAATCCAAAAAAATCCTTGTTTTCTCTTAATCAAGGAAAGCTCTTGGGCTTTATCGTTTCCAAAGATGGTATTTATATTGATCTGGATAGGATTAAAGAGATTTCTGAAATTCCATTTCCTCATAACAAAAAATCCATGCAGTCATTTTTAGGTCAAATTAACTTTGTCAAGAGATTTGTTCCTGATTTTTCCCACATCATTTTACCATTACAAACCATGATTAAGAAAAATTCAGTATTTAGATGGGGATCTGCAGAAAAGGAAGCATTTGATTCAATCAAACAATCAATAATCAATGCCTCCGCTTTAAACACTCCTAATTTTTCTAATCATTTCATATTGTACACTATCACGTCTGATTCATCTTATGCAGCAGTACTCACTCAGATTAATGATCACAACCTGGAAGCACTGATTTCATTTTATAGTTCAAATCTGCAGGGTGTTGAACTAAATTATTCCGAAGTTGAAAAACAAGCCTTTGCTGTGTATAAAGCTGTCAAACATTACAGACCCTTCCTTTTAAAAGCCCATACAAAAGTCATAGTTCCTTTTCCTGCAGTAAGACAATTACTAATCCAAAGGGAATTAGGTGAAAAAAGGGCAAACTGGGTGTTGTGCCCTACAACAACCCCCCATTTCATAACATTTTTATCACAAACAATTTACATATGAAATGGGTCCCTTTTAAAATTTTTAATTGGCATTAATAAACTTGTTCAAATAAGGTATGATAATCAAATGAATTTATGCAAAAAACCCTTGTTGAGCAAATGATAAGCAATTTTTGGTTAAGTCCAAAAAAGTAATCGCAAGTTCGGTTGCCATCTTGGTTTTTCCCGATGCGACATCGCTATCGGCCATCGGCAATAGCAAATGCACACACAAAAGGGCACATACCTTTTCCTCGATGCGACGCGATATCGGCGATCGGCTATCGGCATGGCACTATGTCGTGTGGAAAATGTTTTAACACTCCGGCCCGATGCGATATCGGCTATCGGCATTCGCTAAAAGCAATTGATACACATTTGGGGGTTATGTTCGCGCGCCGAATGCGATATCGCAATCGGCGTTCGCTAAAAAACTTTCCCAAGTGATAACGCCACACACACACTTCCGATGCGATATGATGACGCATAATGATGACCTCAGTTCCAAAAGGTGATTATTTCAAAGCATTAAAGTTATATTTAAAATCGATTTGACAAAATCACAGATTTCAAAAAGCCGTTAAGTAAAGGGATAAGGTAATGCATGCGTATTTAAAGCTTTGCCCCTTCGAATTAACGAGCAATTACGATTAGACCTTTGAAAAAACTATTACATGCTTTAAGGGGTCATTCGGTTTAATAACTTAAGTAATGGTCATTTATGAAGCTGCAGGCCGTAAAATCACCATTATTACATCTACGGTGCCTGCTCAAATCATTAGATCCGCAGCCTCTTTTAGGAATAATCTCGCCATGCTTCAAATCATATATTTATCCCGTTATGGATTGTCATTGTTATTTCTTTGTTACGATTTCTCTTGCACTTGTGTAGAATTCGACTAATGAGAGAAGTCTGAATATGATGGGAAAAAAGTTCAAGAAGATGGCAGGTTCTACTGCGACACCCGCCTCAGGCCAAGCTGCTACACCTTCAAGGAAGGGCTTAATCTCAGATACTACATGCACTGGTCTTACTGGTACTACATGGCAAGGGACATACAATTTGCTAGAAGGAGAACAACCAGAAGTGACAGTAACGGAGGCAAGTGTGGATGAATTAAGAAAGTCTGAAGCAACTCTTAAAGATTTGGCTGACTCTTTTCTGCACAGAATAGCAGCCAGGGAACAAGTCTTGCCTTATACTGATGTGGTACGTTGGGCAATTGAAGAAGTTCCTCTCACTAATAGAACCTTCGTTTCTAAGGATAGAAGGATTTTTGGCTCCTTCAAGCCTGACGACTTAAGACAAATGTATCATTTGCCCAATCTCGAGCAAGTCTATAACAGAGCATTTGTGGAAAAATTTGCCAGAGAGAATGAATCACCAGCCGAACCTCTACGAGAGTGGAGGCAAAATCCAGCAAAACACAAACAGGATATGTCGGGTAAGTACTCCAATGCCTCTCTGGCTTCACCTTACTGCTATGCTGGAATTATGATGTGTAGATTGTGGGGATTTCATGATTCTGCAAATATCCATGTTGATATGGTTCCCTTAATGGAAGCGGCCGTTAATAGTATAATTATGGATTGGGCCACTATCCTGTCTGATAAGTTGGTCTTAGCTATTCATGAGTTTAGGGCCAAAACCAGAGTCAGTGAGAGAAAAATCCCACCTTTTTATTACTCTGCATACATTATGGATGCCCTTTGTTTTAATTCTGAGTTTCCTGTCCTTGGTTGGAGATGGACAACCCATGACCCAACACCTATTCATTTGTATCATCGTAAATTGTGGAAACCTTCTCACAAAGATCATTTGTACCAAATTTGCAATGGTTTTATGGTTCCCGTTCACTATTCTATTTTTGACAGACCTATCCCTAGGATTTCCTATGAAGCCTCTTTTGACCTGCCAGCCATAGCCCATTGGTTCGGCGAAGAATGTTTTTCTTATATCAGAGTTTTTGGAAGCAAGGCCAGGCCACATGTTCTTCCCGTATACATCCCAGACAAACTGTTGGCCCGAGAAATTTCTTATCAGATAATGTCTGAAGGTGTTACCCAAACTCTCAAAGAGGAGAAGAAGAGAGGATGGCCATCGTTTCCTTTAAGAATTGGAGTTTATACGCTGCTAAATTATAAACATGCAGAAAAGGAAGCAGCAAAACTCCAAATGCTATCTCTAGTTTCTATTCCCAACAGACTCTATGACCCGAACAAGGCTGCTTTCATTGCCTTGGAACAGGCTAAGCTGACAAAGGTTGTTCACCAAGAAGACCAGTTTGACGACCTGTTCATGGGCGCTGATTCAATAAGCCAAGTCAAACAACTTGCTGCGATGAGATATGAAGATATGGAATTAACTGAATTTAATAAACTTAGAAAGCAAAGGTTGCAAACTTTGCCTCTAAAGTTATTATCTACAACCCCAACTTCATCCTCAAGCGAGCCTGATCAGCCAGAAATAAATTTACCTCCCGTTACAATTAGAGAACAGGAGGAAAGTCAAAGAAAGCTGCAGGCAGAAAGGCAGCAAAAAGCACAAATTGAACAAGAGCAGAGAAGACAAAGGGAGGTAGAAGAGCAGAGAAAGCAAAGAGAGATAGAAGAACAGAGGAAACGAGAGGAAGAAGAAAAAATAAGGAAAGAACTGGAAGATAGGCAGAAAAAGGAATTAGAGGAACAGCAACGGAGAGTACAAGAGGAGCAACAGCGGAAGGCATTCGAAGAACAGCAGAGAATTGAAAAAGAAAAAGAACAGAGTAAGCAAATCTCTGTCGATACTGAATTGATTGAGGAATGGAACCAATTTGATTCCATTATAAGTGGTAAAGAAGCCTCCAAAGACTCAGATGCCTTAAAGACTCCCGATATTACTGTTTCTCCGGTTCTTGAAGGAACCAGCGGCCCACCCACAGTACAGAATGTTGAAGAAGTTACTCAGAATCCATCTGATCAAGTTGATCTTCAGGTAGAGGAAATTCCTCCTCTAGACATTTTCTACAGCCCTAAGCATAAAGCCGTTGTAAGACGCTCAAGGAAGAGGCGAAGGCTTGATCAACCTTCTGTCTCAAATGAGCAAACAGTCACGGGCAATGTCGTCTGGAAGGGAGAATTAAGTCCCTCTGAAGATTTAACAAAGCTGTCACAATTTGCGGGAGCTTATTCAGCAGCAACCATTGACAAAGCATCCGAAGTGAGTCTTCTTTTGAAGACTAAAGAGCATGAGGTATATGCATTGCAAGCAGAAGTGATAGAGGCAAAGAATAAAACGACACAGGCGGAAGAACAATTGCTGGCTCAACAACAAGAGAATCATTTGTTAACCCAGCAAATTGAAAAACTAAGGATAGACCAAAGTGACATTAAAGCACGTGAATTAGCAGAGGCATTATCACAGTTGGAAGCATCAAATGAGCTGTTAATGAAATCTAAAGAAGATCAAATAGTTCAGCTCTCAGCACAGCTTGAAGGTATTAAAGGTGCCAAGAGTATTGAAGATTTCAGAACAGAGGCAACTCTGATAAATGGCGCTTTAATATCTCAGATTAGACTTTTGTGCCAACAGCTAGTTGAGGCTGAGTCACTTTGTGATATATCTACAGCAGTATGTAAGCAAATCGAGAAAGCCAGGACTAACTTGGATCAGGCCGAAGATGAAATAATAGAATATATTGAATGGCAAGATACTCCAGAAGGACAAGCTGCTAATTTAGCCCGAATTAGTGAAACATACAAGAACATACTTTTCATGGAATGGGAAACACAGGTAATGAAGGCAGAGAGGGCAGCATCCAGATGCAAAACAATTTCCACGAACATGATCAATATAGTCAATGATACATTGTATCTGGCTAACATGATTTCACAATGCACACCTGGAAACATAACAACCGCGAATATGCTGGAGCATAAGAATTATCTTAAGCTGGAAGAACAAGGGCGGTTAATTACTGGAGTGAATACCTTGACCTCTGATGCATACTGGCTTTTCTTGATTAAACCGCATTCTCAAAGGTCGGCTCTCAACTGTCTAACCGACGCTCTCCAATACCTGATTGCCGATTTCCAAGATGCCACATATGATGCACAGCTGACTTCTCGCCTCAATACTCCACCTGAAGTAGAGCCAATGCTGGCGATATGTCAGCGAAAGAGTAAAGGCAAAGAGACAGCTGACTGAAGCATCGTCGCCGACTGCCGATTCACCCAAATTGCAAAATGATATTTGTTGATGCCGATTTCTTAGTTTTCAGTTTTTAGATATTTAGTAGTTAGATTAGAATAGTATTTATAGACCCTTTCATTGTTTTGGAAAGGGTCGTAAAATTTTGTAAAAGACTAAAAGGCTGAAGTTTGCACTATTGTGCTTCAGTCTATATTCTTTTTGAAACTCGACCACTGGTCCTTAATTTTACTTGGAATGCTGTTTCAGTAAATTGTGCACTATTGTCGTTTGCTTGGAATGCTTTCTGGTTGGAAGGAAGGACTGCTACATAGCGATTGATACATTGGATTGATCAAACAGCTTGCATGGTACTATTATCTGTATCTGTTCTCTTTTCAGTTATATGAATTGCTGTGTTATTACTTTGCTATTATTGAATACATGTATGCAATACAACAATAAGTCTTCATTTCATATCACTATTGAATGTTTTGAGATTTGTTATCTTTCACCCATGTATGTATCAATGATATAAATGACTGAGTACAGTAATTCGCTATTATAGCTCTGCGTAACTACTTACGCAGAGTAATCTCAAATGATTAAACATCTATGCTTGTTGTTAGTGTCATCTATATGCCTGTCATTAAGCATAGTTTATTAAACGCTGTACTGTCTGAATTGATAAGTCCCAGGATTAGCTTATAGTTTTTGTATTTCTTTTATAGTTTAGTTATTTTGTTTATTATCATTTCATATCTTAAATCATCCATCCATCCCGTTCACTTATAATCTTTGGGAAACTGGTCCCGTTATCCCCAGTCGGAGCCACTATTCCAAACGGAAAAGGAGCTGCACTAAGTTCCGGACCGGGTGGTTTCCCCGATGTTGTTGCAACGAATTTCGAGGCATCAACATTTTTGGCGCTAGAAGGAGGGCCATCAACTGTGAATGGCAAGTAGGTCCAACCCCACAAACCATTCTAAGAGTAATTCCCCCTCCAAACCATCTTCTCCTTCTCAATCACATGCTGGTTTACCAGCACATGATCAAAGAAAAGAAGAATCAACCACCACTGCTCACACCCATAATATTTCAGAACAACTAAGTCTTGAATCTCCTGAAGTCCAGTCTCTAATCCAGAAACTTCAGAGCTTCTCCATCTCACCACAGAAATCTGAGATATCAGAAAGCAGTGTGACTTCGCAGTTCAACCTCACTCATCCTCTCACCAGACTTCAGAGCGAAAAACTTGGTATTGAACCCACTGAGTTTCCTTTACCCAAAAGGAAAAGGCCAAAGAAAAATACTGAAGGATCTGATAGTGGAGATTTTTCTTCCACATCCTCCATTTCATCTCCTCATCTGCAAAGTCGACCATCCACCCCTCCATTACATATTGTTGTTCATCAGGGAATAGGAACCTCAATATCCCAACCTGTTCACTCTTCATTTTTGATACTTCCTCAAACATCTGGAACCCCGAAAGCAGTGCCAACCACTGTTGCTAGCACAATGGCAGATCCATGGACTAGGCCAGGTGCAGTCAACATGCCTGGACCATTACATGATCTACCAGACGCTCCCGAAAAATGGTTGCCTAAATTTAATCCAGATAACGGAACCCAAGCTGAAGAACATATTAACAATTTTATGTTAGCAGTCAACTTGAAAGGAGTGACAGAGCAAGATGTTGTTGTCAGACTTTTTCCCTACACTTTACAAGGATCGGCAGGATCCTGGTATTTTTCCTTACCTTCTGGTTTAATTACCAGTTGGAACACATGCCAAGAGGAGTTTCTTACCAAGTATGGAGATGATAGGTCCTTAGCTACTTTAATAAATGATCTCTCCAACTTGAGAATAGAGCATAGGGAACTAATAAAAGAGTTTAATGCTAGATTTAATAAACTCCTGAATAAAATCCCTACCGACTCTAAACCAAGTGAACAAATCAGAAGCGAATGGTATATTACTGCCTTACCTGCCAACATAGCTATTTTTGTAGACAGGGCTGGCAAACCTACCTTAGCTGAAAACATGAAAGAAGCACTTGCTGTTGAAAAACGCATTAATGCTCTTGAGAAGAAAGCCGCTCTTGAAGACCGAAAAGCTAAAAAAGTCTCGTTTAAAGAAGATTCCAAGAAGAAAACCCCAAAGGACCCCTATGATATGGAGGGTTTACAAAAGGTCCTTAAAACATTGTCTAATGAAATGGTTGATATCAAGAAACAGGTGGCTGAAACCTCAAATAAAAGACCATTTAGAACTTTCAAGAAAACTGAGTCAAAGCCACCCAATGTTATATCCAATGCAGACTCAGACCAAGAAGAAGAGGAAGGTGAAACAACTGAACAGACCGATGATGAAGAAGAAGTAGTTGAATGCCATGGAATGTGGGATTTTATACTCCCAAACTCTGATACTGAGAATGAAGAAGAAGCCTTTCCGGTTACTACAAGAAGTAGAAGCGCTTCTGAACCTACTCAAACAAAAAAGAGGAGTGCAGGTGCTGCCACACCAAAAGAAAAAGTTCTTCCAAAGAAATCTCCGGTAGCAGCCCCTCAAAACCAGCCTCCAATTTCTAATTCTCCTTCAACATCCAAAACACTAGTGGTATCTGACCATATGGAGTATAATATTGTCGATGACATGAAAAAGACCAAGGCAAACATAACTATGTTTGAACTAGGTAAATTAAAACATCAGCAAAAACTGCTCCTAAGGGAATTTAACGCTATTCCCTCTTCCCCTCTTCCCAGTTCAAAAGCTGCTAATGATTCAGGACAACCCCCTCCAGATATGGTCGAGGCTACCGATTCGGTTCTGATTGGAGATAGATCCAATTCTCATACCCCACCTTTTTTGCTCACCTATGAAATCTATAATCGAAATCTGCATAACTGTTTAATTGATTCAGGGGCTTCATCCAATATTATGCCAGCTTCAGTTTGTTCTAAGCTGAACATAGAACCCCAGAAGTCAGCCATCCACATTGTACAGTTAGACAGAACCAAAGTACAGGTCATAGGAGAAATTAATTCCGTGACTATCAGGTTGTCTGCTGATCCCAGAATAGTACAGAGAATAGACATTTTGATAGCCGACATACCTGAATTTTACGGTTTAATTTTGAGCAGAGACTGGTCTGAGAAACTACATGGATACATTTCCACCGATTGGTCACATATGTGGCTCCCCTACAAGGGTAAGCCAAATCAAATAAGGATCGACCGTGAGAAGCATATGACTCATACAGTAACCGATTTCGAACAAGAAAATCAGCCGGTGGCTTTCAACAATAACATTTTGGGAAATTATTCTTCACAATCATTCTTTGGCAATTTTGTTGCCCAATCTTCCCCTTTTCAAGTTAATCATTGTACATCTCAAGTAGAAAATTTTTCACAATCAAATTTATCCAAATGCTTTAATGTAGATCAAAAGGATGTAAATATTTCTGATTCTCCTTTATTTTGGTCTTTGTATTTTGATGGCTCTAAGTCCAGCGAGGGCTCAGGAGCAGGTTGCATCTTGGTTAGTCCAAAAGGCGAAAAGACAATGCTTTCTTGCAGATTAGAATTTGAATGCACCAACAATACAGCCGAATACGAAGCACTACTTCAGGGATTATATAAGGCAATTGACCTTAAAGTCCAATATTTAAAAGTATTCGGTGATAGTGAGATCATTGTTAAACAGGTAAGGAATACAATCCATTGCCTCTCAAGCCACCTTAAGCATTATCAAACGCTAGTGCAAGATCTCACTTCGCATTTCTCAGCATTCAATATTTTATCAATCCCAAGATCGCAAAATTCAGCAGCTGATTTACTAGCCAACGTAGCTTCCAAACTTCTCCCTTCCAAAGACTATAGTCTTGATAGATTTTCTGTAGAGTTAATTTTTAGACCTTCAGTTCCTGATAACATCACTAGCTGGAGGGTTTTCAACCATGACGAGGATATTCTGCAATTTTTGACCTCTGAAAAGTCCTATGACAATCAAGTCATTGAAGAGGATGAGCATGATTCTCAAATGAAGCAAACATCTCAAGATAACGTTATTCCTAAACCTGTGGTAAAGCTTGAAGACCTTTATGACATCAAAGATAGGTTTAAACCTGTAATCAATGCTAAACTCCAGAGCTCTACTCTTAGGTTTGAATTGATTAATTTAGGAACGACTCAAACTCCTCAGAATGTAAATTTAGGATTAGGACTTTCTACAATAGAAAAGGAAGCATTTATCAAACTTTTAAGAAAAAACAAACAAGTTTTTGCTTGGAAGTATGATGACCTTAAAACATATGATACATCTATCATACAACACACTATTCCTATACTTCCCGATCAAAAACCAGTCCAGCAGAAGTTAAGAAAAATCCATCCAAATTTGGAGAGCTACATAAAGTCGGAACTTAATAAGCTTTTAAAAGCTAAGATTATCTTTCCTGTCCGACACTCAAACTGGGTCTCCAATATGGTACCCGTCAGGAAGAAAAACGGCGACATCAGAATCTGTATTGATTTCAGAAATTTAAATAAGGCAAGCTTAAAAGATAACTTCCCTCTGCCTACCATGGAGCAAATCCTTCAATCGGTAGCAGGATCTGAATTGATGTCTTTTCTTGATGGTTTCTCAGGATACAATCAAGTACTGGTCCACCCTGATGACCAATTAAAAACTACATTCAGAACAAAATGGGGAACTTACGCATACCAAAAGATGCCTTTTGGACTCATAAATGCAGGAGCGACATTTCAAAGAGCTATGGATACAGCCTTTAGAGGGTTAATTAACCGAACAGTAGTTGTCTACCTCGATGACATTACTGTATATTCTAAAAAGAGATATAATCACTTGCATGATTTAAATCAGATTTTTCAACGATGCAAAACATATGGTATCTCTCTTAACCCGAAAAAATCTTTTTTCGCTCTCAACCAAGGCAAGCTCTTAGGGTTTATTGTATCTAAGGATGGCATTTATGTAGATCCTGAGCGAATTACAGAAATTTCTGAAATTCCTTTTCCACACAATAAAAAATCGATGCAGTCGTTTTTAGGACAAATTAATTTCGTTAAGCGATTTGTTCCAGATTTTTCACAGATTGTACTACCACTGCAAAAGATGATTAAAAAGAATTCAACCTTCAGATGGGGACTAGAAGAAAAGCAAGCTTTTCATGATATTAAACAATCCATAATCAATGTCCCAGCCCTGAATACTCCAAATCTTTCTAATCATTTTACATTATATACTATTGCATCCGACTTATCTTACGCAGCAGTACTAACTCAATTGAATGAGGACAATTTGGAAGCGCCCATTTCGTTCTTCAGTTCTAACTTCCAAGGCGCCGAATTGAATTATTCAGAAATTGAGAAACAAGCTTTTGCTGTCTTTAAAGCAGTCAAACATTATCGACCCTTTCTTCTTAAAACCCATACTAAAGTAATAGTTCCTTTCTCCACAGTTAGGCAACTATTAATTCAAAAGGAATTGGGAGAGAAGAGGGCAAACTGGGTCGCAGCTCTCCAAGAATATGATCTAGAAATAAAGCCAGCAAAATTTGTTAAAGGTCAAGGTTTTTGCAGGATCTTAGCAGGAGCATCAAACATTCCTGAATCAGGTGATACAAAGCAAAACCAAGAAGTCAATCAGCTAAGTATACCGGATTCCGAATCTCAATATTCAGATCTAATCTTTTATTTAAAGAATGGTTATGCACCTACCAATTTGTCCTACAAAAATAAGAGAGCCATTAGGTTGAAAGCTAAGAGTTTTTCTCTTATTAACGATGTACTCTTCAGGAGAAACTATGATTCTGTATTACTAAGATGCCTTGAGAAACCTGAAGCTCAAAAGGTTTTGCAGGAGCTACACGATGGACCGGCAAGAGGACATTTTGGAGCTGATACAACAGCTCATAAAGTAATTCATGCCGGATATTATTGGCCTACTTTGTTTAAGGATGCTCATGAATATGTAAGGAAATGCATTAAGTGCCAAACTGCCAGTGGAAGACAACGAAAGCCAGCTTTCCCTTTACAACCAATCAACATTGAACAACCTTTTGAACAATGGGGATTGGACATCATTGGAGAAATAAATCCTTCATCTTCCAAGCAACACAAGTATATCCTTGCAGCAACTGATTATTTTACAAAGTGGGTAGAAGCAGTTCCATTAAAGACAACAAACTCGGAAGCAATCATCGAATTTACAGATCAGTTCATCGTAACCAGGTTTGGTGTTCCAAACGCTCTTGTCTTTGATAATGCTTCTTACTTCTCAGGCAATGCAATGATTGATTTCGCTATCAAAAGAGGATTCAAATTAAAGTATTCTGCCAACTATTACCCCCAGGGTAACGGCCTAGCAGAATCAACTAATAAAAATCTAATCAAAATCATTAAGCGAACAATTGAAGAAAATCATAAGAACTGGCATAAATCCTTGGTATTTGCATTATGGGCCGATAGAATCACACAGAAAGCTTCCATAGGGACCTCTCCTTTTAATCTTGTTTATGGAAAAGAAGCAGTGGTACCAACCAATCTTCTTCTCCCATCTTTAGCCCTAGTGCAATTTATAGACGAAACTCCTTCTTCTTCTATACAGTTTAGACATGATCAAATACTCAAGCTTGAAGAAGAAAGGGATAAAGCCAAGGTTACACATGCAAGACATCAGCAAGTCATTAAAGCAGCTTTCGATCTAGCCTCATCCAGCCCTAGACAGTTTGAAGTCGGAGATCTAGTCCTGAAATGGGACAAAGCCCATGAAGACAAAGGTAAACATTCCAAATTCCAAAAAATGTGGCTAGGACCATTTCAAATCTGTGAAAAAGTAGGCCATTCCACATTCATACTTCAAAATCTATCAGGGGTGAGAGATTCTCTCCCTGTCAATGGTCTAATTCTGAAGAAATTCTTTAACTGAGGAGGTAACCCCTTCTCTTTCTAGCTTATTTGTTTTTCATAGTTTGTAGGATTTGTAGGAATAAGAATGTGGGACATTCCCATTGACCTTTCGCTGTAAATAAAAGCTGTCTCGCCATAGTAATATTAATATTTACTTTTTAAAAATAGCATCCTGAACCAAGAGAGATCATTTCTAGGAAATTAGATGTCTTTTTATTCTAAGCATTACAGACTTATCTTTGTAAATTTCACTCTAAACAAAGATCTATGAATCATCTTGAGTGGTTGAAATTAGTCCCCAAAGGTTATCTATACGAAAATAGGAGCTAATTCATCTTCAGCATCTTCAACTCTTAAACCTGTCATCCATTTATTCTTAATAAGATAATTGTTCATCCCATTCACCAACAGTTTTTGATTACTCAGAGTGTAATTCTAAAATATAAAAGATTAAAGATAAGAGGTCTTATCACAAGCCTGCTTACCATGTTCATAGGAAAATAATTTAACTGACATTACCAAAACTGCATACCAAACAGGGTAATGGCTTGAAATCTCAAGACAAGGGGTCTCATCACGAGCCAGCTTGTTCAGTTTAATTACTACCCGTGAATGGCATTGTCACCTATCTGGCCACCAAACCAGGACAATGGCTTTTATCTTAAACGGAAAAAGAAATTGAAATTCAAAAAATACGAGAATATCTTTTGAATTCATTCTGTTTAGTCACACTCTAAGGTGAATGGAACAATGGACAAGAACATGGTTAAAAGGTAACCCTGCCGAGACTATGAACGTTTGCTGGCAGCAGAGGCTCTACCTGTGACAGAGGAGTCTATTTTAAAAGCTGATATGGAAAAGTTTTCTATTTTTACTTTTACAAACCAATAAGGACTTATTTTAATACTCGAAGTGCATTTATAAAAAGAGGAAGTTTAATGAAGAAACCTGTTTTATTTAGAATCAATAGATATCTAGTTATATTAGAAATTTCCTTTCTTTTATAAAGATTCTATTTGAGAAAATGTAAATATAATTGTTAGATCAGAGATAACTGGTTCTGCCAGCGAATTGCCAATTGTTGTGCCCTACAACAACCCCCCATTTCATAACATTTTTATCACAAACAATTTACATATGAAATGGGTCCCTTTTAAAATTTTTAATTGGCATTAATAAACTTGTTCAAATAAGGTATGATAATCAAATGAATTTATGCAAAAAACCCTTGTTGAGCAAATGATAAGCAATTTTTGGTTAAGTCCAAAAAAGTAATCGCAAGTTCGGTTGCCATCTTGGTTTTTCCCGATGCGATATCGCTATCGGCCATCGGCAATAGCAAATGCACACACAAAAGGGCACATACCTTTTCCTCGATGCGACGCGATATCGGCGATCGGCTATCGGCATGGCACTATGTCGTGTGGAAAATGTTTTAACACTCCGGCCCGATGCGATATCGGCTATCAGCATTCGCTAAAAGCAATTGATACACATTTGGGGGTTATGTTCGCGCGCCGAATGCGATATCGCAATCGGCATTCGCTAAAAAACTTTCCCAAGTGATAACGCCACACACACACTTCCGATGCGATATGATGACGCATAATGATGACCTCAGTTCCAAAAGGTGATTATTTCAAAGCATTAAAGTTATATTTAAAATCGATTTGACAAAATCACAGATTTCAAAAAGCCGTTAAGTAAAGGGATAAGGTAATGCATGCGTATTTAAAGCTTTGCCCCTTCGAATTAACGAGCAATTACGATTAGACCTTTGAAAAATCTATTACATGCTTTAAGGGGTCATTCGGTTTAATAACTTAAGTAATGGTCATTTATGAAGCTGCAGGCCGTAAAATCACCATTATTACATCTACGGTGCCTGCTCAAATCATTAGATCCGCAGCCTCTTTTAGGAATAATCTCGCCACGCTTCAAATCATATATTTATCCCGTTATGGATTGTCATTGTTATTTCTTTGTTACGATTTCTCTTGCACTTGTGTAGAATTCGACTAACGAGAGAAGTCTGAATATGATGGGAAAAATGTTCAAGAAGATGGCAGGTTCTACTGCGACACCCGCCTCAGGCCAAGCTGCTACACCTTCAAGGAAGGGCTTAATCTCAGATACTACATGCACTGGTCTTACTGGTACTACATGGCAAGGGACATACAATTTGCTAGAAGGAGAACAACCAGAAGTGACAGTAACGGAGGCAAGTGTGGATGAATTAAGAAAGTCTGAAGCAACTCTTAAAGATTTGGCTGACTCTTTTCTGCACAGAATAGCAGCCAGGGAACAAGTCTTGCCTTATACTGATGTGGTACGTTGGGCAATTGAAGAAGTTCCTCTCACTAATAGAACCTTCGTTTCTAAGGATAGAAGGATTTTCGGCTCCTTCAAGCCTGACGACTTAAGACAAATGTATCATTTGCCCAATCCCGAGCAAGTCTATAACAGAGCATTTGTGGAAAAATTTGCCAGAGAGAATGAATCACCAGCCGAACCTCTACGAGAGTGGAGGCAAAATCCAGCAAAACACAAACAGGATATGTCGGGTAAGTACTCCAATGCCTCTCTGGCTTCACCTTACTGCTATGCTGGAATTATGATGTGTAGATTGTGGGGATTTCATGATTCTGCAAATATCCATGTTGATATGGTTCCCTTAATGGAAGCGGCCGTTAATAGTATAATTATGGATTGGGCCACTATCCTGTCTGATAAGTTGGTCTTAGCTATTCGGGAGTTTAGGGCCAAAACCAGAGTCAGTGAGAGAAAAATCCCACCTTTTTATTACTCTGCATACATTATGGATGCCCTTTGTTTTAATTCTGAGTTTCATGTCCTTGGTTGGAGATGGACAACCCATGACCCAACACCTATTCATTTGTATCATCGTAAATTGTGGAAACCTTCTCACAAAGATCATTTGTACCAAATTTGCAATGGTTTTATGGTTCCCGTTCACTATTCTATTTTTGACAGACCTATCCCTAGGATTTCCTATGAAGCCTCTTTTGACCTGCCAGCCGTAGCCCATTGGTTCGGCGAAGAATGTTTTTCTTATATCAGAGTTTTTGGAAGCAAGGTCAGGCCACATGTTCTTCCCGTATACATCCCAGACAAACTGTTGGCCCGAGAAATTTCTTATCAGATAATGTCTGAAGGTGTTACCCAAACTCTCAAAGAGGAGAAGAAGAGAGGATGGCCATCGTTTCCTTTAAGAATTGGAGTTTATACGCTGCTAAATTATAAACATGCAGAAAAGGAAGCAGCAAAACTCCAAATGCTATCTCTAGTTTCTATTCCCAATAGACTCTATGACCCGAACAAGGCTGCTTTCATTGCCTTGGAACAGGCTAAGCTGACAAAGGCTGTTCACCAAGAAGACCAGTTTGACGACCTGTTCATGGGCGCTGATTCAATAAGCCAAGTCAAACAACTTGCTGCGATGAGATATGAAGATATGGAATTAACTGAATTTAATAAACTTAGAAAGCAAAGGTTGCAAACTTTGCCTCTAAAGTTATTATCTACAACCCCAACTTCATCCTCAAGCGAGCCTGATCAGCCAGAAATAAATTTACCTCCCGTTACAATTAGAGAACAGGAGGAAAGACAAAGGGAGGTAGAAGAGCAGAGAAAGCAAAGAGAGATAGAAGAACAGAGGAAACGAGAGGAAGAAGAAAAAATAAGGAAAGAACTGGAAGATAGGTAGAAAAAGGAATTAGAGGAACAGCAACGGAGAGTACAAGAGGAGCAACAGTGGAAGGCATTCGAAGAACAGCAGAGAATTGAAAAAGAAAAAGAACAGAGTAAGCAAATCTCTGTCGATACTGAATTGATTGAGGAATGGAACCAATTTGATTCCATTATAAGTGGTAAAGAAGCCTCCAAAGACTCAGATGCCTTAAAGACTCCCGATATTACTGTTTCTCCGGTTCTTGAAGGAACCAGCGGCCCACCCACAGTACAGAATGTTGAAGAAGTTACTAAGAATCCATCTGATCAAGTTGATCTTCAGGTAGAGGAAATTCCTCCTCTAGACATTTTCTACAGCCCTAAGCATAAAGCCGTTGTAAGACGCTCAAGGAAGAGTCGAAGGCTTGATCAACCTTCTGTCTCAAATGAGCAAACAGTCACGGGCAATGTCGTCTGGAAGGGAGAATTAAGTCCCTCTGAAGATTTAACAAAGCTGTCGCAATTTGCGGGAGCTTATTCAGCAGCAACCATTGACAAAGCATCCGAAGTGAGTCTTCTTTTGAAGACTAAAGAGCATGAGGTATATGCATTGCAAGCAGAAGTGATAGAGGCAAAGAATAAAATGACACAGGCGGAAGAACAATTGCTGGCTCAACAACAAGAGAATCATTTGTTAACCCAGCAAATTGAAAAACTAAGGATAGACCAAAGTGACATTAAAGCACGTGAATTAGCAGAGGCATTATCACAGTTGGAAGCATCAAATGAGCTGTTAATGAAATCTAAAGAAGATCAAATAGTTCAGCTCTCAGCACAGCTTGAAGGTATTAAAGGTGCCAAGAGTATTGAAGATTTCAAAACAGAGGCAACTCTGATAAATGGCGCTTTAATATCTCAGATTAGACTTTTGTGCCAACAGCTAGTTGAGGCTGAGTCACTTTGTGATATATCTACAGCAGTATGTAAGCAAATCGAGAAAGCCAGGACTAACTTGGATCAGGCCGAAGATGAAATAATAGAATATATTGAATGGCAAGATACTCCAGAAGGACAAGCTGCTAATTTAGCCCGAATTAGTGAAACATACAAGAACATACTTTTCATGGAATGGGAAACACAGGTAATGAAGGCAGAGAGGGCAGCATCCAGATGCAAAACAATTTCCACGAACATGATCAATATAGTCAATGATACATTGTATCTGGCTAACATGATTTCACAATGCACACCTGGAAACATAACAACCACGAATATGCTGGAGCATAAGAATTATCTTAAGCTGGAAGAACAAGGGCGGTTAATTACTGGAGTGAATACCTTGACCTCTGATGCATACTGGCTTTTCTTGATTAAACCGCATTCTCAAAGGTCGGCTCTCAACTGTCTAACCGACGCTCTCCAATACCTGATTGCCGATTTCCAAGATGCCACATATGATGCACAGCTGACTTCTCGCCTCAATACTCCACCTGAAGTAGAGCCAATGCTGGCGATATGTCAGCGAAAGAGTAAAGGCAAAGAGACAGCTGACTGAAGCATCGCCGCCGACTGCCGATTCACCCAAATTGCAAAATGATATTTGTTGATGCCGATTTCTTAGTTTTCAGTTTTTAGATATTTAGTAGTTAGATTAGAATAGTATTTATAGACCCTTTCATTGTTTTGGAAAGGGTCGTAAAATTTTGTAAAAGACTAAAAGGCTGAAGTTTGCACTATTGTGCTTCAGTCTATATTCTTTTTGAAACTCGACCACTGGTCCTTAATTTTACTTGGAATGCTGTTTCAGTAAATTGTGCACTATTGTCGTTTGCTTGGAATGCTTTCTGGTTGGAAGGAAGGACTGCTACATAGCGATTGATACATTGGATTGATCAAACAGCTTGCATGGTACTATTATCTGTATCTGTTCTCTTTTCAGTTATATGAATTGCTGTGTTATTACTTTGCTATTATTGAATACATGTATGCAATACAACAATAAGTCTTCATTTCATATCACTATTGAATGTTTTGAGATTTGTTATCTTTCACCCATGTATGTATCAATGATATAAATGACTGAGTACAGTAATTCGCTATTATAGCTCTGCGTAACTACTTACGCAGAGTAATCTCAAATGATTAAACATCTATGCTTGTTGTTAGTGTCATCTATATGCCTGTCATTAAGCATAGTTTATTAAACGCTGTACTGTCTGAATTGATAAGTCCCGGGATTAGCTTATAGTTTTTGTATTTCTTTTATAGTTTAGTTATTTTGTTTATTATCATTTCATATCTTAAATCATCCATCCATCCCGTTCACTTATAATCTTTGGGAAACTGGTCCCGTTATCCCCAGTCGGAGCCACTATTCCAAACGGAAAAGGAGCTGCACTAAGTTCCGGACCGGGTGGTTTCCCCGATGTTGTTGCAACGAATTTCGAGGCATCAACACTGGGTTACAGCGCTTCAAGAATATGACTTGGAAATCAAGCCAGCAAAGATTGTTAGAGGCCAAGGTTTTTGCAGGTTATTAGCAGGAGCATCCAACATTCAAGAACCAGGCGATACAGAACATATTGAAGAAATCAACCAAATAAGTATTACTGATTCTGAATCGCAATACGAAGACTTGATATTTTATTTGAAAAATGGATATGCACCTCCTTACCTTTCTTATAAAAACAAACGGGCCATTACATTAAAAGCAAAAAACTTCATAATCATTGATGATGTACTTTTTAGGCAAAATTATGATTCAATTTTATTAAGATGCCTAGAAAAACCTGAAGCACAAAAGGTTTTGCAGGAACTACATGATGGACCAGCAGGAGGACTTTTTGGAGCTGACACAACAGTGCACAAAATCATTCATGCTGGATATTATTGGCCCACCCTATTCATAGATACTCATGAATATGTAAGGAAATGCCGAAGTTGTCAAATCTCCAGTAGAAGACAAAGAAAACCAGCTTTCTCTTTGCAACCAGTCAACATTGATCAACCTTTCGACCAATGGGGATTAGATATCATTGGGGAAATAACTCCACAGTCCTCCAAACAACATAAGTATATCCTTACTACTACTGATTACTTTACTAAGTGGGTTGAAGCAATTCCTTTAAAGACAACAAACTTTGAAGTAATTATAGAGTTTATAGATCAATTCATCATTACCAGGTTTGGTGTCCCAAATGCTCTTGTTTTCGATAATGCATCTTATTTCTCTGGAAATGCTATGTTTGAGTTCGCTATTAAAAGAGGATTTAAATTGAAATATTCTGCGAATTACCATCCCCAGGGTAATGGTTTAGTAGAGTCTACCAATAAAAATCTAGTTAAAATTATTAAGCGAACTATTGAACAGAATCATAAAAACTGGCACAAATCTTTAATATTCGCACTATGGACTGATAGAATAACGCAGAAGGCTTCCATAGGTACTTCTCCATTCAACCTTGCATATGGGAAAGAAGCAGTGTTACCAACCAATCTAGTGCTTCCTTCTCTAGCCCTAGTTCAGTTTATTGAAGAAAGCCCCTCTTCTTCTATTCAACTTAGACATGATCAAATCTTAAAATTAGAAGAAGAAAGAGAAAAGGCCAAAATTACTCATGCAAAACATCAGCAAATTATCAAGTCATCTTTTGATTCAACTTCATCCAGTTCAAAACAATTACAGGTTGGTGATCTAGTTCTAAAATGGGACAAAGCCCATGAGGATAAAGGAAAACACACCACGTTCCAGAAGATGTGGCTTGGACCATTTCAGATCCACGAGAAGATAGGCCATTCGAAATTCATATTACAAGATTTATCAAGAAAGAGAGATTCTCTTCCTATTAATGGCCTCATCTTAAAGAAATTCTTCAATTGAGGAGGTAACCCCTTCTCCTTCTTTTTAAGTTCAGTAGAATTTGTAGTTTGTAGGACCATTAGGAAATAAATTTGTAAGATAACTTCCATTGGCCTTTGCTATATTGAAAAGTTGCTCAAAAGAATTAGTTTTAATATTTACTTTTAAAATAGAAGCCTTAAACAAAAGGGACAATTTCTAGGAAATTAGGTATATTCACATTCTGAAACCCCATTTCATTTTTGTGAAATCTTCTCAAGATTTAGAAGTACTGTAAATCATTTTATGGTTTTCAAACTAGCCACAAAAAGGTTATCAATATCAAAACAGAAACTCATTCAATCTTAGCATCTTCAGCTCTTACCCTGTCATCCATTCTCTCTTAAGGAGAAAATTGTCCATCCCATTCATCCAAATTTATGATTACTCAGAGTGTAATTCTAAAATATTTGATATAAAAGATAAGAGGTCTTATTACAAGCCTGCTTACCATGATCATTGGGAAATAGTTTAACCAACATTACCAACACTTCATACCAAAACAGGGTAATGGCTTATAATCATAAGATAAGGGGTCTCATCACAAACCAGCTTGTTCGGTGAGATTACAACCAGTGAATGGCATTGTCAAATAGCTGGCCACCAAACCAGGACAATGGCTTTTTATCTTACAAAATAATAGAAAAGGAAAAAAGAAATACAAAATATGAAAGCATATTTTGAATTCATCCTTTTAATCATACTCTGAAATGGATGGGATAATGGACAGTGAAATGGTTAAAAGGTATCCCTGTTGAAACTATGAACGTTTGCTGGCAGCAGAGGCTCTACCTATAACAAAGGAGTCAATTAAAAAGGCTAAGTTGGAAAGGTTTTTTGTTTTATCATTATCAACCAATAGAGGCCAATTTGAAACTTAAAATGTATCTAATTTTAACAAGAGAAGAAATTAGCAAAAATAGCTCTTATTATATTCAGAATGTATGTATACCTAGTTATATTAGAATTTTCCTCTTTGATAAGATTTCTATACAAAGAAAGTCTAAGAATTTCAATATTTCTCAGAGATAACTGTTTCTCCCAGCGAATCGTCAATTGTTATGCTGCATAACAACCCCCCATTTCATAAAATTTTATTTTCAAAACTATAATATGAAATGGGTCCCTTTTAGATTAAATTGGTATCAACTTATCATTCCTCAAAAGGTCCGAAAAGAAATAAAACATTATAAACCTTTTGAGACAACATATAATCGGTCTTATAATAAAAAATGGATAATCCTTTATTATTGCGATAAAGCGATCGCAAGATCGCATATCGCAATAACAAAGGATGCATAACAAAAGACCCATTGGTTTTCCCCGATGTGACAAGCGCGAATAACTATCGAATATTGGGAAGGTAAGCAATCATAACAAAAGGCCCCTCTCTTTGCTCTGATGCGATATCGCTATCGGCGATCGGGGAATGTAACATGCATGCAACTAAAAGCCCTCTTCTAAAAACTCCCGATGCAAATTGGCGATATCGCTATCGGCGATCAGGGATCCCGTAATAACACCAATATAACAACTTAAGCATTCCTCCAATCCCCGATTGCGATAAAGCTAAGCGCAACTTTCAAAAAGGATTGATAAGGCTTAGATATATTATGTTGAATTATTATTAAAAGTCTTTCTCTTCCCGATAGTGATTCACTTGTGCCCAACCGCCAAAACATCAAAGCCACGCTTAAAGGAGTTATTTGGCCAATAAACGATATGATGAGCATTTAAATGATTGAGAGGTTTAAACGGCCAATTAATGGAGCAGTAATGCCAAAATCTCTTCAGAGATTGTATTCGCGGCCACCTTATGTTAATCCTCCATTATTCATTGATTGATATAACTCTTTCATACTTGGTTTGCGCCACCTATTCTCCGCATTACGTTCATTTTATCTCCTATGCAAAGCTCCTCCGAAGCAGCAAATTTAGGCCAAATGGGGAAGAAGTCTAAGAAGGTTGGAATAGCTTCAGCTTCCGCAGTAACAGGACAGCACATTGCCGATCCGGGACCAAGTAAAAAAGGATTAATCTCAGACACCACATGTCTTGGTCTCGGTAATACTACTTGGCAAAGCATCTATAGTCTGGTTGAGGCCGAAGAGCCTTAGGAAACATCAGTACAAGCTATAGCAGACTCGACCCGAAAGTCCGATGCAACCCTAAAGGATTTGGCCGATTCTTACCTACACTGGATAGCTGCTCGAGAGCAAATTCTTCCATACACAGAGGTGGTAAAATGGGCAGTTGAGGAAATTCCAATTACAAACATAACATTTTTCACTATCGATGGGAAAGTATTCAGTTCATTTCAACCAGATGATTTGAGACAAATGTACCATTTGCCCGAACTAGAGAAGAAGTATAACAAAGCATTCCTGGAGAAGTTCAGAGATGAAAATGAAATTGAATCAGCACCTATACAGGAATGGAGACAAAACCCAGCGAGACACAAGCATGAGTCCTCGGGTAAGTACTCTGTCGATTCCTTATGTTCTCCTTATTGTTATGCTGGAGCGATGATGTGTAGGATTTGGGGGTTGCATGATTCCTCAAACTTCACCATAGAGATGGTACCTTTAATGGAAGCAGCATGCAATAGTGAAATAATGGATTGGGGGAATATATTATCTGATAAGTTAGCAACAGCTATTCTTGAGTTCAGAAACAAATCCCGCATTATTGAAAGGTTCATTCCTCCATTTTACTTTAGTGCCTACATCTTAGATACTCTCTGTTTTAACTCCGAATTTCCTGTGCTGGGGTGGAGATGGACTCCACAGGACCCCATGCCCATTCATATCTATCACCAGAAGTTGTGGAAAGCCCATTATAAACACCACCTATATCAATTTTGCAATGGATTTATGTTACCCATTTACTATGCAATTTTTGACAAACTTGCTCCTAAGATTTCCTCACAAGCACAGATTGACTTGACAGCCGTAGGAACCTGGTTCGGAGAAGAAAAATTTACATATGTAATAGTTTTTGGCAGTCATGCCAGGCCTCACGTCCTCCCCTTGTATATACCCAACAAACTATTGGCTCGAGAAATAGCATATCAGCTTACATCCGAAGGAGTTATAAAGACTCTGAGGAATAAAAAGAAGCAAGTCTGGCCTCCTTTTCCTCTAAGGTGTGGCGTTTACACTATGCATGACTACAAGCATGTAGAGAAAGAAGCAGAAAAGATAAATACACTGAATCTCGCCACTCTTCCTAACAGACAATTTGATCCAAACAAAGTCGTCTATAATGCACTAGAACAGGCAAAACTCACTAAATTTTAACGTCAAGAAGATGAGTTTGATGACCTATTCTCCTAGGCCAAGTCATTATTTCAGATTCAAGTGATAGCTAAAATGAGATATCCGACAGCGGGTTAGTCGAATTTAACAAACTTAGAGAGCAGAGGTTGCAAACTCTGCCTCTAGATTTGTTAGCCACTGCCCCGATGACACAGTCAAGCGAGCCTGAACAGGGACCTACCAACGAACCTCCTACTACATCAAAATTTTTTGAAGAAGTCCAAAGAAGAGAGCAGGAGGAACTCCATAGGAAAGAACAAGAGGAAGCGCAGAGGAAAGAATAAGAGAGAATATGTGAAGAGGAACAGAAAAGGCAGCAGGAGCAGAGCAGCAAAGATGTGAATGTCAATATCCAGATTGACCCAAGGTTGCTCCAAGAATGGCAGCAATTCGATTCAATCATAAGCAATCTAGAAAGCTCAAGAGAAGCCGATACATCCAAAGCGGCTGATACATAGGATACAACATCAAAAGAGGTTCCAAGCAAAGGAACCAGTGGTCTACCCCCTACTACAGACTTAGAAATAATTCCCAAAGATCCTTCGGATCAAATCATTTTGCAAGTGGAGGATATACCTCCATTGGATGTTTTTTACAGCCCAAAGCACAGGGCCATAGTAAAGCGACAGTGGAAAAGGAGAAGGATTGATCAACCTTCCCTGTTCCCTGAACAAACAGTGACAGCCAACGTAGTTTTGAAGGAGGAGTTCGATCCTTCTGATGACCTAACAAAATTTTCCCAATATGCTGGAGCCTATTCAGCGGCCACCATGGACAAGGCATCGAAAGTGAGTAATCTGTTAAAATAAAAAGACCAAGCAATCGCTTCGTTACAAGCACAGCTATCAGAGGCACAACAGAAAGCAGAACAATTAGAACAACAATTTTCCACGCAGCAACAGATAAATAATCAATTGAACAAGCAGTTGCATGAAGAGAAATAGAGGATCGATTCGAGTGCGATTCAAAAGCAGAAAGAACTATCAGAGGCATTAGCAAAATTGAAAACAATGAATGAACAAATGGAAAAGACAAAAGATGAGCAAATTGCTCAATTATTAGGTCAAATAGAGAAGTTCAAGAGTCTTCCGCAGCCTGCCGATTTCAGAGCAGAAGCACTACAGATTAATAAGGCACTGGTAACACAAATAAGATTATTATGTCATAAAATTTCTCAAGTTGAACCCCTGTGTGACATAACAGCATCAATAATCGATAAATCAGTCGATGCTAGACAAGACTTAGAGCAGGCTGATGAGACCTTGACAAATTTTCTTAATTGGCAAGACACTAATGAGGGACAGGCAGCAAATTTGCCTAGAATCCTAGAATCCCATAAAGAAATTTTATTTATGGAGTGGCAGTCCCAATTGATGAAGGCAGAGAGAGCAGATTCTAGATGCAAATTATCCACAAGTAATTTGATTTCAAGAATTACTTAATGATACTCTCTATTTATCTAATATGATCTCTCAGTGTACACCAGGTAAATTACTATCGGCTAAAACATTGGAGCAATCATGTTACCAAGAGTTGGAAAAGAATGGGAGATTGATCGCGCAGTTATTGAAAGTTTAACTTGGGACACCTATTGGTTGTTCCTAGTAAAACCATACAGCCAGAGAGCCGCCCTCAAGTGCCTAACAGATGCAATCGGGTGTATCATTCCCGATATACATGATGCCACCTATTCTGCTCAACTCAATTCTCGTCTCAGCCACCCTCAAGAAGTGGAACCGATGCTAGCGATATGCCAACTCAGGTCGAAAGGCAAACAGCCAGAGTGATGAATCATGCTGCCGACTACCAGATTGCTTTGGGGAAGATATTCAAGATCAAGTTGTACCAATTTAGTAGCATTTTAATTTTGTAGTTAGTTAGTTTAATTAAGTATTTATAGACCCTTTCATGTATTTAGAAAGGGTCGTAAGTTTTTGTATATGACTTAAACCTGAAGTTGCACTACTGTACTTCAGGTATATTTTTTATAAAGACTGGGCCAATTATTCCAATTTTGATAACGAAGCTTTTATGTGGATGTGCACTACTGCCTTTATTTAAAAGTATTTCTGAGTCAGAAGAAGGAATTCGAATTGCGATTGATGTTGGGAATGATTTGCAGCTCATATGGTACTACTATCTATGTCTGAATTCATTCTTTTTATGTGAATTGTTATTTGATCATTCTTGCTATTATTGAATATATGCATGTGTTTTAACAGCATTTTTTATACTTTCCACTATTGGGTGTTTACAGCGTGCTTTTCTTCTAATCATATATGTATCAGTAATATAAAAATATAAGTGTAACAATGTTTTATTAATCACTTTGTTCAACTATTTGAACAAAGCAATTATTATATGAATGAATGTCTATGTTTATTGAATAGAGTCATCTATATGCCTATTGATGAACAGAGATCATCAAACGTTGCACTTAAGAATAGAAGCTTCCCGGGATAGAATAGTCATTTGTATTTTCGCTTTTAGATTAAGTCATCCATTCATTATCACTTATTAGAAAACCAATCACTCATCCATCCCTTTTTATTCATTACTGGGAAACTGGTCCCATTATATCCAGTCGGAGCCACCATCCCAAACGGAAAAGGAGTTGTATTAAGGTCCGGAGCAGGTGGTTATCCCCCGACGTTGATGCAACGATTTTCGAGGCATCAACACCCTGGAAACTATTTCTTTCCATATTTCAGGGGACTTTTATCTTGGAAGAGTCAAGATTCAACTTACCTTTCCCTTTATGTGGTACTAGGGGAATAACTTGGGGAGTAGTTCCCTCTTGTTGTTCTGGTTTCCTTGACCCCTTTCTTGAAGATCTTAGATCATACTTTTAGTGTGGATGTGCTTGCATGAAATCCAAAATTTTTTTCCAATAATAATCTATATCCTCCTCATTTGATGTTGCTTCTCTCTCATGACTACTCTCCTAGTGAGCCATATTTTCATGTTCTTCTTCAGAGAAAATGGAATACAAGTTTCTCTGAATCTGATGTGTATCTGACGATTGTTCATCTGGATCATCTTCTAAATATAGTGGATGAGGGATCTGAAAGAGTTGTTTCTTTCTTTCCCTTGGAAGTATCTGCAATGGAGGCCTTCTATATTGTGGGTTATAACACGGGTTGTTGCCTTGGGCATTCTGTTTGGAGAGACTCTTGTTCTCAAGTTCAAGCTTCCCAGCCTTATGTGATAAACTCATGATGAGTTTATCCCGCTCGTCCCACTTCAGGTTTGGTGATTCTTTAGCTTGGCCAAAGGAGGTTGCCTATTCTTTCCCTCTTTTATTCTCAGTAGGGTCATTCTTTCCTCTTGACTTCTCATTTGAGTTGAAATTTGCTTCCCCATCAAACGCATCGATTTGGAGTTGATCTAAAGTGTGATACTTCCTTTCCCTTTAAGTAAAACCAAAGTCAGATTCAAAGGCTCCCAAAAAATATACTCCAGCAGAAGCTAGAGGAGGCTTTATCTCACCTGACAGGTTATTATGCTGCTTATTGAACCTTTTTTAAATTCTGAGATATCCTCTTTTAGCTTCTTCCTTATAGAGTTAAACTTTGTGAGGAGGTACTCATGATTTCTCTTTTCATCCCATTTTTGTGTGAAAGAGTTTTCAAGTTCCTCCCAGGTAGCGATGGAGGCATTGGGTACTAGGTAGGGCTTTAAACCATTTTCTGTGTTATCCACCAAGGGATTGTACAAAAAGTCTCATGACCACATCCAACTGTTCTAAGTTTAGATTTTCAGCAAAATCACATAAGGTCTCAATGTGTCTCTATGCAATGTTTTCATCCTCCCCATTGAACCTAGGCAGAAGCTTTGGGTAGTCCTCGGGCATATCACTTAGGGGCTGGGTTAAATCAAGAGGGGCATATTTATTCAGAAAAATCCTGGAACAACCACTAATACATAATGACTAATTAGTTACTAAAAAAACAACTAAAATTGGCATACAAATGACCATTTTTCAGTTGGTGACCAATAGTAGCTAATTTATAGTATCTTATAACGCGACCAACTTTTAGTCATTTTGAGCTTAGTCATTAATTGGTTTCTTCAATTTTACCATCTAGTAATATATTTAGTCATAAATGTGGTCATTAATTTTTTATTGGTTTAGTCATTAATTTTCGCAATTAACGACCAAATATACAACAAAATATATTACTATATGAATCATTGAGAAAATGAATTAGTGACCAAAGAAATACGACCAAAATGTTGGTCGTGTTATAAGATACTGTAAATTAGCTACTAATAGTCATATATATGCAAATTTTAGTCATCATTTAAAACTAATTAATGACCAAAGAAATATGACTAAATTTTAGTCATGTTATAAGACACTGTAAATAAGCTACTAATAGTCGTATATATGCAAAATTTAGTCATCATTTTAATAAAAGAATTATCATTTACAGTAGTCATTTATATTTTTTTGGTATTTTCATATTCATTATAGATACCACTGATTTAGTAGTTTCTATTCATTTCATTTAATTTCAGTCATAATCATCATAAACAACTAACTTAGTCATTATTCATTTTATTTGTGTTAATCATTAATTAATATAAATTACTAATTTAGTAGTTTTAGATTTATTTTATGTGTTTATTATTAATCAACATAAATTAATTAGTATGATTTTGTGACTAAATTTAAAAAAAATGTCATACAATGTGCTTGTTTATCTAATATGATAATGTAAAGTTACATATGTTAATTACAAGACTAAATAATATCAAGTGCAAATAAAAATAATTTCAACCATATAAATTTTATTATATAAAATATCAAGTATTACAATATGAGTTTCCAACTTAATATCCGTTGGACTACAATTTACACATGAAATATTGTTTCATCATTTCAAAACATTATCATTGTATTGCCAAAGCATTGCAAGTGAATTCACCAACTATGAGGACTTGACCATCAGTCTCTATGAGTGTGTCTTATGTAAGATATTGATTCTAAGGCTATCATTAGACAAATTCTCTTCTCTCTCTCATTTTGCATTTGTCGCTCCAGTGTTTTTGTTCTCCTCTTTATTCAATTGTTGCTTCTTACCATCAATATTCAGTTCCTCTCTTGAAAATGAAAGAAGTTACAATGTAGAGTATAAGACATTAAATATGACGAATACTTGAATATAAAATAAAGTGGACTATAAAACATTTATACGAGATATACCTCAACATTCGATAGTGGCCACTATGGGGCTAGATGACCTATATAAACAAAGAAAATAAAACGTCACCATAGAAAATAATACCTTAGGAATTTAATGTTCAAGATTAAACAAAACCTTAGGCACAATCATACCAACTAAGTTATGTGTTAAAAATATCAGGCAATAGATGACTTATGAAAATAAATGGAAAAAAAAATAGTGTAAAAAATATCCTTATTGCTTGTTCTAAGAGAGTCATGTTCCTTAAATTTGGATATTCTTTTTCCCACAGTAAAGTTTCCTTGCTATTATGACCTATGTTTTTAGGATCATGAGATTGATCCAACATCATATTGGACTGTGGAGGCAAAATGATTCAACTTTCCAAGATGAGTACCTCACAATGGCCTCTGGGAGTACATTTCGTTGGATGGATGTCACACTCTAAGAGATGATTGTGTAATGCAATGAAAATTGTACATGTATTGTCACAATTTCCCTCACAATTATACCCTATAGTTGTGTCCTATAATATTAATCATATTATACTATTTAATTATAAATTATGACTATCAGATAATTATTAGTTTGAATAATTAGTCTGAAATTGCGTTTTTAGTATTTATGTATACATGAAAATATTCAGAAAAAAGGTACCTTTTGTGACTAGTTAATTTTGAGTGAATATAAATACATAAGAAATTATGGTGCCTTGGTGTTTCTCTAGTGGTTATCCACTCATTGTACCAATTTCTCCCATATCCTCTACTGCTTTTGCTGAATTCCTCTTTGATGATGTTTAATGCCAATGTAGTGGACATTTATCCTCGATGTTTTTCTAAACCAAAGGGAAACTCCACTAGTAACAACCAAAAAGTACCCTAAAATATATTATTGGGGGACAAAATGCAGTAATTATATGACAAGCCAAGAAACACTGCACATTAATCATCTTCCATTTAATATCGATTAATAATTTCTTTGCATGATCATGTAATGCTAAAGTGTCAAGTAGGGACATTTAAAGTCGGTCATGCATTGATATCACCTTTGAGAGTGCTCAGTAGTTAATACTTCCTATTACACACATAGTAGATCACCAACTTCAAGGATAGAAATATAAACACAACAAAAATGAAATTAAAAGAAATGCTAGGAAGTCAAATGCGACTAATATTGAGTCAATAAAATACAAAGGCCTTCACATTAGCAAGGCATTCTTAGGCACTAAAACATAAAATCCTTCCATTACATCATTTTCACCTTCTCTTTAATTTCTTTAATTGAAAACATAAGGTTCAGAAAAAAAATAAAATGAAATAAAATAAAATAAAATAAAATAAAAATAAATAAATAAATAAAATAAAATAAAATTCATTGAAAAAGGTCTCAAAATCCTAACAAAAGCTTGAGTGATTGTCGTATCAATTAAACAGAAAGGAAATCATTCGATATGCTTGAGGGAATATTCATGACATCGACCATCCCTGAAAATTATGAAATATTAGTAGTATCTTGCACTAAATAGACAATGTTGGCATAGAATATTTTATTGTGTTTTTTTACTCCATGTCACAAATTTATTGATATTTAATGATTCTTGGTTTCGATTTCTATGCTAGGACTAGATTCATCATGCCTACTAGGATTTTTAGTTGTGCATGCATCATATTGCTCACTTCTAATTGTATCAAAAATAGAGAGCATGCACAATGACATGTAGTGACATGTGGGTGTCTATTTTACTCAATGATATGCTTGAATTTTTAACCCATTCCAATCCTACCACAACGAAATTAAGAGAAACAAAGAAACAAGAAGGATTATCAATAAATGAAATTAGAGACTTTAGAATGCAACTCAATTTTACTTGAATGTAACGATAAGTATTTGCAACTTACTCGGCACTGATGAGCATCGAATAACACTGCGAAAAATGCCTTGCATTATGACAATTTGGTTGCACCTGCGCTAATCCTCTATAGTAGTTCCTTGACTTGCCTATAGATATAGTTTTAGAAACAATCCTACTCCTACAATTATTCCCTATATGGATCATCTTTGTCCCCCCCATTGATAGTTATTTTCCAAGGCAATGGAATAGAACTCTCAAATTGCATCATCGACTTTCAAAATAATGCTTGAGTATTTCCAGGTGATTGTTGAACCAATCTCTACTCAGGTCCATGGAATCCTTGATTTGTCTCCATTGTATGAACCTCTTTTCATAATAAAATTATAAATCCCACGTTTTCATTCCTTGTCCTCGACATACCAATTCTTTATAGTGGAATACTTTATCGTTGCTCCCTCGGTGCAATAGATATCCACTATTGTGGCATGGAGATGATTGTTGTCATAAAATGGTGCAATGCATCCGTCAATATATGTCACAAAACTCCTCTCACCTCATAGAAATCCTCTCATCTACAACAATAAGAGTCCTCTCAAACTGCCTAGTCTCCATCTCATTCATCCTGAAATAAGTGGATATTTCCATGGGTGACAAAGTGTGCTTGGGGATTTAATCAAAGGAGCTATCACTAAAAAAAAATTACAATGCAACATAATAGTTATTAGCAGGAGGAACAACCTTGCCAAGCTACTTCCTAACTAGATAAAGATACTCCCAAATTACCTCTTATAACGAACAAAAGATAACTTCAACTGCCTATAGAGTCTACCTATGCATGGTAGCAATGAAAACACTATCAAAAACTTCTCCAATAACGTTGGTCAATCTCTTCTTCTAGTCAAGGGCATGCTCAACTTTTGAAAAGTATCAAGCAGGTCAAGGTCCACCTCATCCAGGCTCCTCTTCTTCTTCTTCTCTCTCTGTTTAGGTTCAGAATAATAAATAAGGTATTGGAAATTGATGGGTGGGTAAAATTTATCACACCATTTTGGTTCATCCATTTTTAAGCATTATCTGTAAGAATTGAATATCAATTGCAAAATCCATTCTGTTTCCTTCCTTTTAGCTTAAATTAACCTAAGCTTTGGAGAGTTCTAAGTTTTAATGGATCTAAGTATATTCTACTTAAAACATAGTAACATGGTTTAAAACTGTAGGCATTGATATCAGAATCCAAGGATGAAACATAAAATATTTTATGTTCATGATTACAGGAAATTTTAATTTCATGTAACAAAGTTTGAGGAAGGTCTAGCATTTGCATCCTACCAAAAATTTTGCTTGCATCACTCAAGCCCTTTGAATTTGGGCATGGTAGATTCCATTACACAAACAATCAAGCACTAAAAAAAAGGTGAAAGAAAAAAAAATAGCATGCATTCTGACCCTAGAAAAGTTAGGGAGGAGCGAGCTGATATGTACAATAAGGACATGCAAAATGCTTACTTGTCCATTTTCTTTTGATGAACTTTTGGCCACAATCAAGATCTGCATTACCATAATCATTAAACCCTTTGTACAATAAGGAATCCAAAATTCTTACTTGTGCATTGTCTTTTGATGAATGATTTGCATTATCATAACCATTAAACCCTTTGTACAATAAGGACATAAAAAATTCTTACTTGTGCATTGTCTTTTGATGAATTGTTGGACTGATCTATATATTAAGGGCATGAAAAATGTTTACTTGTCCATTTTCTTTCGATGAATTGGTGGCCACAATCAAGATCTGCATTATTGTAACATCCCTATGCGTAAATTATTCACTAAATGAAATAGTAATTCTTTTTAAAAGATTACGAATTAGTTTCAACAACTAATTCTTGTTATCCTTAACGCTGTCAATTAAAGAATGACAGGGGAGGGCGCTAAGGGCGGCCTGGTCTATGCGGAGGCAGGTAAGGATTTCACTTTTCTTGCGCCACCTGTTTGTCCCATCACCCGAATCCTACGGGAAACTGAATGAGGTTAATCAAGAAAGGGGAAGGGGAGTTGCCTTGGAGCGGATTGGGGGGGAATGCGATGAGGAGTTCTTGGGCTTCCTCTTGAAAACTGCGGGAATACACAGTCGCATTTTATTATGAAAAAGCCGGAAGTGAGGATTCAGAGGGGGGCTGTAGACATCCTGCTCGCTTCACATGTTTCAGGCTTCCATTTTCAATGTTCCTTCCAAAATATCGCCGCGTTTGAAGATTAAACTATTTTATAAGTTTGAGATAAAGGCTCTGCTGCGGTAAGAGACCTCTTTGCTTCAGATGCTTGGGGCTTCTATTTTCAAAGTTATTTCAAAATATCTCCGCGTTTGAAGCCGAAGACATCTTGCTCCATTTTCTTCCTGCTTCGAAGTTCTGTCCAAGTACAGTTGTTTATGTAAAGATACCCATTTCTTCGTTTGAGAGAGTTCCATGGTCGTCCTATCCATTGAGTGTGAATGCTCTAGAACGAGGAAGATGTTAGATGCATCTCATTGAAGCCTTTATAATGCTGGCCTTTTGTTTTGCGCAAAGACAATGGGCAACGACGTGATACCAGGTCCGGGGTTCGAGCTTCAGGAGCATTGCCTAGCTGTAGCGGCGGCGACGGCTAGTCTGTAAGAGAGAAACTCCTGCCATGAATAAGATAAGTATCGTACTCGCCTCCTTGAAAGGAAAATATAAGCATGTTTTATTGAGTATGGTTGAAAGATTACCATGCGCTCAATGCCAGTAACTTGTTGTTTTTCGTAAAAACAGATATAAGCTTAAAAGCTTGTGTGTTAGCTGATTTTAAAGTTCTGGAAAAAATAGATATGCATGCATGCATAATAGAAAAATTGCTAATAAGCTCAAATTCTTTGTGTTGTTAGCTGACGTTGAAGTTCTTGAGATAGATATGCATTGCATGCATGGTAGAAAATTTCTAATGATGTGCTTCCAGATGCATAAGGAATCATACTAACTTTCTTGAAGAAAGTGTGTTTTATATACATAATAAATATGGTTTCTTTCTAGAAAAGAACGCATACTTCAAGTATGATGATGAAGGATTCCAAGAGAGGTTTTCTTGGAAACAAATTAGAGATTCTTTCTTTTAAAAGAATAAATAAATAGTGCTTTTACTATAGTGAGAACCCATACTTGTATCATTGAAAGATTATGTGTACTGTATATACTAAAGAAGGGATATTAGGATAAGCTAATGGCTCAAAGAACAGTCATCGTGTTATGGAGATGTGTTCTTTGTATGTTAGCAAAACTATGATAAATCTTGACCATTGTGTTGTATGTTTAGAGAAAGAAACATGGACTTGTAAACTATTGGTTGGATCTCTTAGAGAGAGATATGCACCAGTGTGAATAAGATTTGTGTAAAGTAGAACAAGAAATTTCTTAAATAGACGTACTAGTGAGTTAGTATGTTATGCGTGCTCATACAGATGAGTAGATGAAAAAGATCCTTTTCTAAGGTTGTTTAATGAATTTTTGATAATGTATCTAATATTGTTACCAAGCTTGTTGTCAACAGCATTGACAGGAAACGATGGCGGTTGGTGCCAGAGGAAAGTGATGTTTACCATTGGCAGGATAAGGATTATTTGTCCATGCAGATGAGTCCAATTTGCAGTATGGTCCTTTGCTAGAACAATTATGCCACAAGGATTATTGCATGTGGCGGTATGTAAATAAGAGATTACATGTAAGCTGTATTAGCTGTTAGCTAGTTATGTGATAGCTTAATGATAATTCATTGTAAAGATTTTAATACAATGGTTAAGGGATGGAATCCCTTATAAGCCATTGAGTGAGGGGTGAAAACCCTCACGAGCGTTTAATAAGAAGATTAAACGTTTGCTGGTTTTCACCCTACGGGGTTTCCAGGGTATATCCGTGTTCAATGGTGTGATTGATGTGATTGCCTTATGTGTCTGTTGATGATGATGGGTCCTTGATGATGATGGTTCTTTATTTGTTGTGACAAGCAGAATGTCTTAGTGCATGATTATTTAATATGGTTAAGAATATCAAGAAATGGATGCAGGGATTCATGAGACAGCTTATGTCAGAACACTACCACATGGATGGTTAATGGTTATGAAAATGGATATATAACTTATTGTCTTTCACTGCGATTTACTTGATGTATTAGTGAATGTTATATCTAATCGTTAGTGATGATTTGTGGAGTTGTGAACTGATTAATTACTTGTGGTAATTGTATAAATTAATTCTAACTCCCTACTTTTACCTGCGAGGTTACCGGGGTATGTGACAAGTGGTATCAGAGCTAAAGGTTGCAGTACTGGCGCCTTTGGGAATTGGTAAGCGGAAAGGATATTGAGGTACGCCATCAGTAGGCATTAACTCAGGTATGAGTTTAATCAGTCGCATATTCATTTATGTCGTACACTACTTTTGGCATGATGGGTGTGATTCATGTTTATAACTTCTTTGAGAAGTAAGTAATAAGTTGTTGCATAACTACGTTCATAACGTGGATTCCTGATGAGGATAAAAGACAATGAAACTTTTGTCGCACTTACAAACAATATTGAACACTCATTGAGGAAGTGACAATCAACTACCAACTTTTGATTTGCACATATGGCAATAACAACAATGCATATATTGAACTAGATTGAAATTACAACGAACAAAACTTAATGAGCCAATGCATGAATATAAAATTGGGGGGAACATCCTTGAATAGGATGAAAAATTGTTTTAAAAAGGACATTAGAAGAACCCCTTTAGATATTGAAAACATGCAATGAGTCAAGCAGCGAGATTTGATTGTCATAACTAACTTTTGGATTTAGCCTTGTCATGGATGCATGAAGATGATTGGTAGTTGAGATTGGTTAGTGTTGTATGACTAACCCATAGAACGTATATGCATTAATTGAATTGGACTAAGATTGTTACAGTTCGTAACCAAGTGAAGGTTGATTGATGTTACGAATGTGTGTATGAAGATTCTTACTCTCCTTGTGCTATAGTTCCGGTTTGTTTATGAGAAGAGTTCTTAATTTTATTCACCATGAGAATGCATGATGAATAGTATATGCTTATGTCTTCATAGATTTAATGATGTTATCCTTTAATTAATCGAAATTCACTGGCATGATATGTGTTTATGTTAATCATTACTTGTTGGGAGATAAAAATCATTCGAGCTTCGATTTAATGATGGTTGAATTTATCTCTACTATGGGAATGATGGATTTCTTATGCATGTTGCATTCAGTGTGAGGTTAATTGTAAAGGCATGTTCAGTGGGTAACATTTCTAGGACCCATTCGTGGTTTGATTACATGCGATAATTATTCATAAATAGACTACTTGTGTTAATACAGTTGTCCGTAAACTCTAATTACCTTCCCCAACTATAGATGCTTCCAAAGGAAATGGAAGCAAGGAGAAGGAAGAAGACCGTGCTGTAGGGACAGACGGAGATGGGGAAAAAGAGTTTGGAAATGACTAGATAGCGCTTGATGTGCATGTGAGTATTCCCTTGACCATGCTTAAAGAATTGGAAAATGATAACTAGAGTGTGTTGCTGTTAATGATTTTCGTAATGTCTCCTTGAAGTCATTATTCTGAAATGGATACATAGTAGTGTTATGATATTTGTTGCATCTAGCATCAAGTGGTAACTCTGGTGCATGTGTGACACTTAGGAGATTATGTTTCTAATTGCATAAGTAGAGCAATTGCTTCCGGTAAGGGTGGTTTAATTTGTTAGTTATGCATGTTGATCCAAGGATAAGATAAGTACCTTGCTCACTTTCTTGAAGAATACATATGAATGTTTATATGATTTCTTAGTAGAGGAAGTATTTGAATGCATGCAATGAAAGAATGGTTCTTTTCTAGATTTTCTTGGTAAAGAAAATGTGTTAAAGCATGCAATTAAAGATTGATTATTTTGTATGCTTTCTTAATAAAGCAAATAAGTAGTTCTTATTGGGAAGACTCCACATGAGTCTTGTATGTGAAATGCTTGTCTCTTGTCTATAAAATCCTTGCTAAATATGGCCAAAGTAACTTCTTGAGGAAAGAGTATATTACATATATACATAAACATAGTCTCATCCTAAGAGTATGCATGCTTCATATATGAATATGCAGGATTTTATGAGAATTTTCTTGAAAATAAAAGTAGAGGTTCTTTCCTTAAAGACACATTAGAATAGTGATCATACAAGAACCAAAATCCTTACTTGTTTCATGAAAAGAACTATGTGCATTGAAGTAAGGTAATTGTGTTAAGAGAACACATGTTGCATATGAGTAGCTATTGTGACTTTGAAATTGTAAGTCGGTGTGTACTTAGAGAAAGTGGTCATGCTAGCTTCTTTGAAAATAATAATCTCTTGGAGAGATTGTCTTGTTGGATGAGCTGTGTCGATGGCTTGATTTTGATACATAAAGGATAAGTAAACTTTGTTTTTGTATCTTGATTTTTATGCCTAAAGATAGATATCCTTAATAATTTCTTGAAAGGGAATCTGGAGAAACCCTCACATCGGAAGATAGAAAAATGAGGATTAAAATGACTTCCTTTAAGAAAGAGGTATGTGGTTTGTTGTATGAAATGCTGGTAGTATTCTAGTGAAAGGAATATGGGTTGTATACATTAAAGAAAGGCTTATATGATAAGCAATGGTATGCACAAAGATTAGTCATTATGATATAGAGTTATGATCTTTGTATGTTAGAGAGATTATGTTTAATTACATTAACAATGCATGACCCAAGCTAGCCATAGTAAACGTGAGATAATACTCCACTAATGATGATTGAAATTGGAACAACAGACTATGGCAAAATTGGAAATGCTTAGATTGTTAACTCAACGGTTGTTGACATTTATACATTAATGAGTATTTGCATATGCTTTTATACATGACAATATTGTATGCATGAACATTCTTGGAAATGGAATACGTGTTAACTGATGCATATTTATAACTAACGTTGCTGATGGGATTAAGTAGTGGTAGCTTAACGGCAACAAGAAAACTCATCACATAAATTGCTGCAATGTGAAATACAATTATAAATGAGAAAGAATGATGTTATATGATATGCATGAATTATGTTATTTGGAAAATTTGCATGCATACAACGTGTATGATGGATATGTTCCCCATCAATCTTGATGTTGTGGACCCATGTTGGGGTTAAGTGTAAATGCATGGTATACATGCATGTTTGTTGTGCTAATGATAATGTTCATATGTTTCATTGCGTAAATTACTTTGAGAAAGAGTATTAAAAGAGAAAATATTCATGCTATGTCTGGTTAGGATCAGATGGCATAAGAGGAAAAGAATTTTCCTGTGTACGCTATGTCTGGTTAGGATCAGATGGCGTTTACTGGCGAGACCAGTGTAATTGCGGTCGAGTAGGACCTGCAAGTGCTTGGGTTGATGGCAGTACCTGCCCGGAGGGGTTGATGGTACTTGTCTACCCGGAGTTGGGTTGATGGCAATTACCTGCCCGGAGGGGTTGATGGTACTTGTCTGCCCGGAGTTGGGTTGATGGCAATTACCTGCCCGGAGGGGTTGATGGTACTTGTCTGCCCGGAGTTGGGTTGATGGAAATTACCTGCCCGGAGGGGTTGATGGTACTTGTCTGCCCGGAGTTGGGTTGATGGCAATTACCTGCCCGGAGGGGTGGATGGTACTTGTCTGCCCGGAGTTGGGTTGATGGCAGCTACCTGCCCGGAAGGGTTGATGGTACTTGTCTGCCCAGATCTCCTCTCCCTAGAATTCTTGAGCTGGTTGGCCAGTGGGATTCTATGTTAGACCTGGTAAGGTCTCTATCGAAGAAACTGTCTGGATGTGAAAATGACTCGGTTTGGTTGTGGAAACCAGTTCCCATGGGTTGGGAATTCTTTAGTCCATTGTGGTCTCATGGCTAAAGGAATTAACTAATCAGCTATATGTTATGTTAGAAATAAATTTTACATATAGTTGTGTGAAATGTGTTATGCACTTTTAACAGGAAATGAGTTTAATGTTCAATAAGGAGTAATTGGAAATCTTAATTCCTTTATTGTATTATTAATGTTGTGAACATCTTAGTGGGAGCTAAGATAGTTTTTGCTGGATGCAGTGATTGACAATTTTGATGGTTAGAGAGCTAGGTGCTCTTTTGGTACTTCTAGAAGTACATTATGGATGTCTTTAATGAAAATTCATGCAGTGTGCACGTGAGCAGTGATTTATCATTGGTTGATTAGTGTTAGTGCTCTTTAAGTACTTGTAAAAGTACTGTGATTTAGAAATCATTTAGCATTGCACAATTGATTGCTAGTCAAACGTATTTTATTTGACTCAAAATATAGTGGCTAATGCAATTGAATTTGTTAGTCATATGTTACAGGAATTACTTACCGTGGAGGAATGAAGAGTTTCCAACCACTATTAAAAATACTTACATGAAAGTATTCATGGTTTTCAAAATGGATGGTAAGTAATGGTAAGTTGACACAGAGAATTGTTTATTATGAATGAATAAGGGCCAGATGGTGGCGATTAAAAGTTGCATATTTTGCAATTACGAATGCTTATGACTATAGATGCTTATAACTAATGATATTTCTTCTGATTATATCACTACTATTTCGGTTATTGTCATTTATTGAAATGAAATCTTGGATTTTAAAAAGGAAGGATCATCTTTTTGTGTGGTTTAGATGGTAATACAATGAGTAAATCTCAAGTTCTCAATGAAAGAAAAACACCGAGGACGGTGTTCCTGTTAAGGGGGGGAGTATGTAACATCCCTATGCGTAAATTATTCACTAAATGAAATAGTAATTCTTTTTAAAAGATTACGAATTAGTTTCAACAACTAATTCTTGTTATCCTTAACGCTGTCAATTAAAGAATGACAGGGGAGGGCACTAAGGGCGGCCTGGTCTATGCGGAGGCAGGTAAGGATTTCACTTTTCTTGTGCCACCTGTTCATCCCATCACCCGAATCCTACGGGAAACTGAATGAGGTTAATCAAGAAAGGGGAAGGGGAGTTGCCTTGGAGCGGATTGGGGGGAATGCGATGAGGAGTTCTTGGGCTTCCTCTTGAAAAATGCGGGAATACACAGTCGCATTTTATTATGAAAAAGCCGTAAGTGAGGATTCAGGGGGGGGCTGTAGACATCTTGCTCGCTTCACATGTTTCAGGCTTCCATTTTCAATGTTCCTTCCAAAATATCGCCGCGTTTGAAGATTAAACTATTTCATAAGTTTGAGATAAGGGCTCTGCTGCGGTAAGAGACCTCTTTGCTTCAGATGATTGGGGCATCTAGTTTCAAAGTTATTTCAACATATCTCCGCGTTTGAAGCCGAAGACATCTTGCTCCATTTTCTTCCTGCTTCGAAGTTTTGTCAAAGTACAGTTGTTTATGTAAAGATACCCATTTCTTCGTTTGAGAGAGAGTTCCATGGTCGTCCAATGCATTGAGTGTGAATGCTCTAGAACGAGGAAGATGTTAGAGGCATCTCATTGAAGCCTTTATAATGCTGGCCTTTTGTTTTGCGCAAATACAATGGGCAACGACGTGATACCAGGTCCGGGGTTCGAGCTTCAGGAGCATTGCCTAGCTGTAGCGGCGGCGACGGCTAGTCTGTGAGAGAGAAACCCCTGCCATGAATAAGATAAGTATCGTACTCGCCTCCTTGAAAGGAAAATATAAGCATGTTTTATTGAGTATGGTTGAAAGATTACCATGCGCTCAATGCCAGTAACTTGTTGTTTTTCGTAAAAACAGATATAAGCTTAAAAGCTTGTGTGTTAGCTGATTTTAAAGTTCTGGAAAAAATAGATATGCCTGCATGCATAATAGAAACATTGCTAATAAGCTCAAATTCCTTGTGTTGTTAGCTGACGTTGAAGTTCTTAAGATAGATATGCATTGCACGCATGGTAGAAAATTTCTAATGATGTGCTTCCAGATGCATAAGGAATCATACTAACTTTCTTGAAGAAAGTGTGTTTTATATACATAATAAATATGGTTTCCTTCTAGAAAAGAACGCATACTTCAAGTATGATGATGAAGGATTCCAAGAGAGGTTTTCTTGGAAACAAATTAGAGATTCTTTCTTTTAAAAGAATAAATAAATAGTGCTTTTACTATAGTGAGAACCCATACTTGTATCATTGAAAGATTATGTGTACTGTATATACTAAAGAAGGGATATTAGGATAAGCTAATGGCTCAAAGAACAGTCATCGTGTTATGGAGATGTGTTCTTTGTATGTTAGCAAAACTATGATAAATCTTGACCATTGTGTTGTATGTTTAGAGAAAGAAACATGGACTTGTAAACTATTGGTTGGATCTCTTAGAGAGAGATATGCACCAGTGTGAATAAGCTTTGTGTAAAGTAGAACAAGAAATTACTTAAATAGACGTACTAGTGAGTTAGTATGTTATGCGTGCTCATACAGATGAGTAGATGAAAAAGATCCTTTTTTAAGGTTGTTTAATGAATTTTTGATAATGTATCTAATATTGTTACCAAGCTTGTTGTCAACAGCATTGACAGGAAACGATGGCGGTTGGTGCCAGAGGAAAGTGATGTTTACCATTGGCAGGATAAGGATTATTTGTCCATGCAGATGAGTCCAATTTGCAGTATGGTCCTTTGCTAGAACAATTATGCCACAAGGATTATTGCATGTGGCGGTATGTAAATAAGAGATTACATGTAAGCTGTATTAGCTGTTAGCTAGTTATGTGATAGCTTAATGATAATTCATTGTAAAGATTTTAATACAATGGTTAAGGGATGGAATCCCTTATAAGCCATTGAGTGAGGGGTGAAAACCCTCACGAGCGTTTAATAAGAAGATTAAACGTTTGCTGGTTTTCACCCTACGGGGTTTCCAGGGTATATCCGTGTTCAAATGGTGTGATTGATGTGATTGCCTTATGTGTCTGTTGATGATGATGGGTCCTTGATGATGATGGTTCTTTATTTGTTGTGACAAGCAGAATGTCTTAGTGCATGATTATTTAATATGGTTAAGAATATCAAGAAACGGATGCAGGGATTCATGAGACAGCTTATGTCAGAACACTACCACATGGATGGTTAATGGTTATGAAAATGGATATATAACTTATTGTCTTTCACTGCGATTTACTTGATGTATTAGTGAATGTTATATCTAATCGTTAGTGATGATTTGTGGAGTTGTGAACTGATTAATTACTTGTGGTAATTGTATAAATTAATTCTAACTCCCTACTTTTACCTGCGAGGTTACCAGGGTATGTGACAATTATCATAATCATTAAACCCTTTGTACAGTAAGGACATGCAAAATTCTTACTTGTGCATTTTCCTTTGACAAACTGTTGGCCGCAATCAAGATCTGCTTTATCATAATCATTAAACCCTCAACTCTAGATAAAATTTATGCTTTGATCATATCATTAAACCTTTTGTACAGTAAGGACATGCAAAATTATTACTTGTGCATTGTCTTTTGATGAATTGTTGGCCGCAATCAAGATCTTATTATCATAATCATTAAACCCTCAACTCTAAATAAAATTTATGCTTTGATCATATAAACCCTCAAAATTGTTTACCCATAAGAAAAAAAATCATCTCTAGTAAAAAGGAAGAACTCTGCAAGGTCCAAAGTCATACCCATATATAAATTACCAAAATCTCCACGCCCAATGACCTTACCCTTCCTCCATCTAATCATTGATGCTCTCCTAAGGTGTTTCCTATGCAAACTCCATCTGTTGTTCGAATCCCATGAAATTTGTAGATCATGTTGATGGTCTTCCTTCCCATGCAAACTCCATCTACCGTTTGAATCCCATGAAATCCGTAGATCACGTTGATGGTCTTCCTTCTTCTAGTATTTCCACGTAATCCGTAGATCACATTGATGGTCTTCCTTCTTTTGGTATTTCCACGTAGATATAGACAAGGCAGAGAAAAATGTAGTGCTACAATGCGATGTTGTATTTTGTGAGTATTTTATTTGAATGCAACGCTAAACTGGAAATAAAAAGAAAAGAAATATTTATAATGGAAAAAATAAAAGAAATATTTATAATATAAAATAAAATATATAAATTGCAATTGGGTTAAATGATTTACTTTTAATAAGAATTTGTTATTTTTACATAAGAGGCTATATTAAAAAGAAGAAGAAGTTAAAAACGATATGGGCATGAGAGTAAACATTTAAATATGACCTCAATTAATAATAAAAAATTAAATTAATAAAAATAATAAAATTCAATTTGTTATATTTTTTATTTTGTTATTAACTTGTCAATACACTTTGTTACAATACCATGGGCCAATACCATGGCTTATCAATTCTACAAGTCCATAAAAAATAGCTTTTGGTACAATACCATGGGTCAATACCATGGATTATCAATACCACATGCCCAAAAGACATAAATTATTCCACAATCAAAATATTTTATAACAATATTACAAGATTGTTAACCATGGATATTCACCGTCACTTTACCATGGATATTAACTTGTGAATCGGCTTTGTTACAATACCATGGGCCAATACCATGACTTATCAATAACACATTCCAAAAAACCATAACTTATTTCATAGTAAAAATATTTTTATTTTAATTTAATTTTACAACATTTTTTTTAATTGAATCTAAAAGGGAAAATGTTACAATTTGAGATATATCTAAACCCACAATACCATGGGCCAATGGCTTATTAATACCACATGCCAAAAAACCATAACTTATTTCATGGTAAAAATATTTTATTTTAATTTAATTTTACAACATTTTTTTAATTGAATCTAAAATGGAAAATGTTACAATTTGAGATATATCTAAACCTACAATACCATGGGAAAATACCATGGCTTATCAATACCACATTCCAAAAAACCATAACTTATTTCATAGTAAAAATATTTTATTTTAATTTATTTTTACAACATTTTGTTAATTGAATCTAAAATGGAAAATGTTACAATTCGAGATATATCTAAACCCTCTATCATCACTACTAAAAATATTCTCATAGAAATTAAATTAAGGTTTTAATAAAATTAACCTAAGATGGATCTATGTTGGTTCTTTATATATATAAAGAACCGGCGTAGATCCATCTTAGCTAAGTAGCCAAGGGATGAGAGAGAACAAATTGACTAATTATGATAGATTAATTATAGTGCGTGATTTTTTGAAGTTTTTCATTATTTTATTTTCTTTGACATGATTGATCCAAAATGTAGGTTTAATATTTTACAACCAATTAAGTTTTTTTAATGTAGATAATTTCTTAAACAAAATACAATATGATCAAATTTAAGAGAGATTTGGGGAGGGGGTGGAGAGAGAGTGAGGTGGGAGAGAGGGAGCAAGAAGGAGAGAGAGAGAGATGGAGTTGGAGTGGAGAGAGACGGAGGAAATAAAAAAGACATAGAGAGATAGAGGTGGAGAGAGAGAGGAGTGAGAAGGGAGAGATGAAGAGAGAGTGAGGGGGAGAGGAGAGGAGGGAAGAGAAAGAAGAGTAGAGGATAGAGATAGGGAGATAAGGGGAAGGGAGAGATATGGAGACATAGAGATGGAAAAGGACAGGGAGGAAGGGAGATAGTGATAGAGTTGAACAGAAGAGAGAGAGAGAATGAGGGAAAGTGATTTGGGGGGGAGATAGAGGGAGGTGGGAGATAAATAATAGAGAGGAAGGAAGATAAAGATGAAGGGAGAGAGATGGAATTGGAGGCGGTAGGAGAGGGAGGGAACAAGAAGAACATAGAGGGAGAAAGGCAGAGAGAGAGATGGGGTGACAAGGGATTCATGGAGAGAGAGTGAGGGAGAGAGGAGAGTGGGAGGGAATATAGAGAAGGATATAGATAAAGAGGGAGAGAAAGGGAAAATAGAGAGAGAGATAGGGAAGGAGAAGAGAGGGAGAGTGTGTGTGTGTGTGTGTGTGTATGTTTGGGGGGTGATATAGAGAGAGGGAATAACAAATAGACACATATATAAATATAGATATTATATAGTATTATATAACCAACCTAGATCCATATTAACCCTATAACTAGCAAGTGCCGAGAGGGATCCAATCTCTCGAGGTTCAAACATTTCCTCAAGTTTTTCACTAGAAAGAAAAGTTTACACCTCGAGAGATTGGACCCCTCTCAGTGCTTTATAGATCTGGGATTAAAATGGATCTAGGTTGGTTAATATGAAATTAAAGTAGATTTTGTTTGACATTATACTCTTAAACATTAAAATTTCCCTTCAAATTAATTTAAAATTGGAACTAGATCCAATTAGATTCAATGAATATATTTTTAATAAATACATAAAATAATTTGTTTTATTAAAAAATGTGTTTTTAAAATTACAAATTATTAGAGATAAATAATGCAAAATTGGCTCACCTATACACCATGTTAGCCTCCTATTGCGACAGGTGTTCATTTTTCATGATTGACATTTTTACATGACAAATATGTCATACTTCGCATGCTGTAGTGTTCCATATTTCCAAAAAGAGGTTAAAGAAGACACTGAGAAAGTGTGCCAATCCTAATGCCACTGCTGAATTCCAATTTTTGATGACTCAACCATTTTTTTCTATAAAAGGGAGGGCCAAACAGCTTAAACTTGGTCTCCCTAGGTTTCAATTTCCTGTTTTAGAATATAGAGAATGATATCTGTCCAAACAGTTTAATCTTGGCAGATTTGTAGATAGGTAGAGAATCAAAGGAGCCCAACTACTTAATCTGGGCCCTTGGCAGAAAGAAGTGTAGACTTAGATAGGATAACAAAAAAAAAGAAAAATTTGTAAAGCTGGGTCTGCAAGTCTAAGTGCACCCAAACCAAAGAGAAGAAAAAATGTCAGGATGGTAGGCTGGGTAGGTAGTTTTGAGGTTGCAGAATGATGATTCATGATCAATTTTGTGTTTCTAAGTGTTATATCTTTTCAAATCACAGTCATGATGCAGTTTTCATATGGAGGAAGTCAAGCTAGACATAACTAACTCCCCTGTTCATTCTTATTCCCCAAATCACTCACTAATTTTCCCAAAGAGGTCAAGATCTGCTTGATGCCTCTTAGTCATCATTTTCCACATCATTGGCCTTGGTGAAGATCTGCTTTACTCAAGGATTTCCATTCTTCTATTACAAAGTCCTATTCCCCCAAAATGGCCTAAGGTTCCTTACCTTAGCGCTTTCTCATCATCTCCATATTAACTACTGACTATATTATATAGCCCCCTATCTATTCCCTCTTCCCCTACTAAATCTATGCTGAATAACTCCCCTATATACATACCCCTCCCTCTAGCACTATAGCTATGTATTTATCAGTTCTGGGACATAATAGTCCACCTGGGACTATCATGAACCCATCCGCATCCTAACAGGAGTTAGTGTGACACCTGGTCATGCTAACAACCTTTTTCCCTAACCCTAGCCCTAAAAAACCCTCTTTTCCGCCCTTAACCTAAAGTTGTGTGCATAAAACATTAACCCCGCTCGTTAAACAACCCCATAACCCACATTTCCTAAGTTCTAAACCCCCCCGCCGCGCCGTATGAAGATTCGCATATTCGCGCGCCCATCCATTATTCTCCCGCCAGCTCCGCGCTCCGTCCACCGTCGGATCGGGCCCTCCCCATCCGACGGCTCTCGGCGTTTTCGGAGGCGCCCCGCTGCTCGGTCGTTAGCTTCCGATAGCGAGGCAGTTTTTTCACCGTACCCAAAGACACTTGTCCATTTCCTATTGCATCGGAGGGGCTCTGACGGATACTGCCCCCGTACAGAAAGCGGTCCGATGAAACCGCTTTCTGCCCTCTGTACGTGCGCCCCATGTCGCCTGTCTGGTTCCGCGTGTCTGCCGAGTCACCCTTGCCACGTCATCGACCATACGTGCTGACGTCACCCTGCCATGTCATCCACCGTACCATGGTCCCACCTGCTGACGTCATCATCAATTTTGAGGCGAAAGGAGAAAATCGCGCTTAGGAGGCCCGGATTCAAATTCCAAGGTAGTTTTTCATGCGCGATTAACGCCTAGCGCTAATTGTGCATGGCTACGGGAAAAAGGCCGAAATGGAAAATCCCTCATTACGCAACCCCAAGCAAGCCCAAAAGGCACCGAATGACCCGTTTTTCTTCGCGAGGCATGCAGAGATGAACAAAAGATAATTCTGAAGAAGACAGAGGGCCGAACTGCGGCCATTAAGTTTTGATTTGACCCGCAGCGAGAGAGAAACCAACCCAATTCATTTGTCAAAGAGTATAAGAGGAGAGATGAAGCGGCAAAGAGTTTTAGTTAATTTTTTAATGGAAATCTTCAGTTCCCAAGGCACGTCAGCATTAATTGGCCTCCAGCAGAGTCAAGTCAGGAGGTGTAAGCCCATCCTAGCTCTCAAATCATAGTTAAAGCACTTAAAGCCATCGAACTACAATGGACCAGAAGTCCATGCGCAGTTATTGCAGAAGCACTGCACCAAGCCACCGAGGACAACACATTGATTCAGTTCTGATACGGCTGCCCTCAGTGCAGCTCATAGATATTTTTTTGCATTTATAAGTTTAGGTTAGAGTAATCATTTACTTTCAGACCTGCTTAGGTCACAGTTGTAATAAACAATTTTGGAGAATCTTCCCTATATATACCACCCCCTGTATTGTTTCAAGGGTTGGTTAATTGATAACTTTTCATTAGAGACTCATACTGTATGTCTGATACTTTTCTTTAATCAAAGATTACTGAAGAGATTGGAGGAATGACTGCCTGATGTGTTGTTAATGGTCTCTGGAGACTGAATGATGGAATTCTTGTGCTGCAACATGAATCAATAAGTGCCTCTTATCTCTGTTTTCATTTTTTCACCATCTAAATAGCAAAAAGAAAGATTAGCTTCGAACTTGTTTAACTGCACTCTAGGCTCAATTTCTGCTATTTCTTTATGTTTTTTTCATCTGAAATGAACAGGACATGAATATGAATTCCTTGTGGCTCATATTTACTTTTATTCACATGTGTTTGACAGTCATCTAGGGATTCTTTACTGCCCCTAGATAGAGATCATCCACGTTTCTCTGTTAAGCTGACTGAGAGATTCTTAAATGCCTCTCCTTCCTTAGCATTCTTTCCATCCTTTAAAATTTGGAAAATTGTTTCATGTGCAGCTACCTTGCTCCTCATCCCTCTTGTGGCCAAGAAAACGCACTAGCAGCCTTATTTCCTTGACTGCATGCCCAATGGTTTGAAACTTTCACACTACACTTGCCTCTTTACTTGAAAACATCAATTTTCCCACCAAAACACAAACAAAACACAAACAAAAATCCCTGAACTCAATAGCTAGCCTAAAATCATCATCAACAAAGCTAAATCATAAAGAGAGAGCCCTCTCTAACTGCAAGTGGGCTAGAACCTGCAATCCAAAGTTGGTTTGTGGTTACCTCGTCTGTATCCCTTTACTCCGACCTGGGGGACAACCTGAGTGATAACATAATGGCGACTCCACTGGGGAATATCCTCAGTTAATTTCACTAAGAAGGTTGGAAAAATCCACTGAGCAAATCGATTTTCTAATTGCTGTATATCCCTTTAAACTACAGATGAAGCCTAAATGTCAGCTAGGAAGCCTTTGAAGTTGTTTCTGTTTTACATTAACAGAAGTAAATAAAAGCTGCTTCAGTCAATCTTCATGCTAGTTTTAAGCTATACACCGCCATTTCAAAATCTGACACTTCCTTGCCAATTTCAAAAATATTCCCATAAAAATACCAAAAAATAACATTCGGAAACTGGCTCCCAAGAAGAATCCACGATATACAAGGTCAAATCCAGATCCAGACCCTCCAGTTGTTTTTGAAAATCTGAACCTAATCCCAAAGATCCTTACGAAGCAAGAGCAAAGACAAGATTTTGCTGATTTGAGTCCTGAAGTAGCTCCTCCGAGGTGTATTCCAACCCCTGTTAAAGTCTTATTTCGTTCAACCTCTACTTCCCCTTATTCGTCATCCACATCTCAAAGTACTCCATCCACACCTCCATTCACTGCACATACTACAAAAACTACAACTGCTGTTCCAGTTACTTCTGTTATCCCTGTTGTGCCTGTTATCCCCGTCGTCCCACTTATCCCTGCCAATATGGCTAATAGATATGCACCCCTGCAATTGCCTGCTAATCCCGGGGCTTTACCTCAGGAGTACCAATCTAAAATTACCTATTTTGACAGCACCGGTCCTTTCACAGCCCTTCAGCATACCAAAAAGATGCAAGACTATTTTGAAAACTACGAGATAGATGATGATAGCGTGAGAATGAGAATTTTTGTTCAAAGTTTAACCGGTGATGTAAGAACTTGGTTTAGATCACTTGCTGCAAATTCCATAACTACTCCAGATGAGCTTTACCAATCTTTTACCAACAGATGGGAGAAAAAGAAAGACCACTTGCACATACTAGCTGAATATGATACAATTAAAAGAGGTCCTCAGGAGACTGTCTTGGAGTACTGTGCAAGGTTCAACAATGTCTATAATGCAATACCACAGAACTTAAGACCCCCACCTGACCTTGCCTTGTATAAGTTCCCTGATGGATTCGATCCGGATATGGCATACCAGTTAAAAGAAAGAGCTCCTCAGACCCTTGCAGACATGCAAAATGTTGCTGTCAGCGTAGAGGCCAACCTAATTGCCAAAAGAAACAGTGCCAGAATGGAAAGAAGAACCACCTTTAAGGAAGAACCCTCAGCCTTTCATCACAAGCTTGATGCGATTATCAGTGGCCTACAAAGGCTAGGAGAAAGAGTAGAAAATGTTGAGAGAAGATCATCATGGGAAGGGCAACAGTCCAATACCATAAGGAACCCAAATTTTAGGAAAACGCAGAACACAAATGTTGGTAGGTCAAGCCCAGACCATGACATAAGACCCCCTTTTCAAGATAAATATGTTGAAGGATCTACATCCAATGAGCAAACAGAAGACACTCACATGAATCTGATGGATCTAAAGAGTGAGCATCAGACTTTTTTGAGCCAAGAAGACCAAGATGAGCATAACTTTAGTCAATTTCAGACTAAGTCTGGCGAGTCTTTTGATTTTAAACAAGGATATGATACTGTTGTGTATGAAGTACACAAACAATACAAGCTGAGAACTAGAACCATTGACATTTCTGAACCTAACAAAATAAAGGATGGAAAATAGCTCAACAAGATTAAGAGCAAGGCGGTCATAACAAAACCAGCTGATATAATTGTCCCAAATCCGCATCAAGTAACTGTAGAAGACATTATAGAAACGCAGCCTTCTGTAGATCAGCTTTTTCCACCTTCTTCCTCGGAACAAAACTCGAACAACGCTCCAAAAGGCCTTCCTGAAGTTGAAAAACCGCAAGTAATCAATTCCCATAACACCGATAAAAAAGAGCAAAATGCTGATAATTCAAATGAAACACAAAAAACTACCAGCATCAATACCAAGACTCCATTGGAAAAGCCATTTAATTTAGAGGCAAAAATAGCCAAGTTGAAGATATCCATCCCCCTCTCAGAACTTGCCAAACATGATGTATATAGGCAACAAATTCAAAGATCACTTCAAATCCCAGAGAATAAGGACGATGTAAATGTCCTGGATGATACCCCTGAACTGTTGTTTGGCCCAGAAGTTAATGGAAAATCAACGTATGGACCTATTCCACCCTTTTATGTTAGTTTGCATATACATGACAAAGTTCTGCACAACGCTATGTTTGACTCAGGAGCGTCACACAATCTGATGCCCAAAGCAGTTATGGAAAAGTTGAACCTTGATATTACAAGACCCTACAAAGATTTGTACTCATTTGACTCAAGTCAAGTCAAGTGTTTAGGCCTCATCAAAGACCTGTGTGTCTCCTTAGTCCAATATCCCAATAAGACCATCCTCATGGACGTGGTAGTGGCTGACATCCCACCAAAATATGGTATGCTCCTATCAAGATCATGGGGAGCAATGCTCCAAGGATCCCTTCAACTAGACCTCTCCTATGCTACTATTTCAGTCTTTGGGCAACCAAAGAGACTGTACAGAGAAACCCTTATGAAATATGTGGTGAGTAGTGAGAGTAAGCCTGAAAATTTTCCCATTTACTCAATCCATTCTGATATGGATTCTTTTATTTTGTTTAATGATAATACAAATTCTCTAACTGATGATGAGCCGTTGGCTCTAGAACAACGAGCACAAATCAATGAAGAATCAGTTGCATATACCCATGATACTGTCACAACAATTAATGCAACCAGCATGATAGAAGAAACTTCCCAAACAGAAATTTCAACTCTACCCAATCCTAACATAGCTGAAACTCTTGGCACAAACCACAAGCAAGAAATCACATGGTATTTAGAGTTTGATGGCTCTGTCAACAAGTTAGGAGCAGGGGCAGGTGTGTGGATTCACAATACACATGATAACCATGCGGAAGGTCATGCCTACAGACTGAACTTTAAATGCACAAACAACATGGCAGAATATGAGGCTCTGCTTTTAGGCCTTAAACTGCTCAAAGCTCTAGGAGCTGCAAAGGTGTCTATTTTAGGAGATTCTGACCTAGTCATACAGCAGATGAAAGGTAACTTTGTAACCAATGACAATAGAATGAGGGCCTATAGGACTGCTGCCACTAATATACTCAATGCATTTACTGAATTCAAACTGGCCAAAATTTCAAGAGAGCATAACATTCATGCACACAGCCTAGCCACCTTTGCTAGTACATGCAAGCTTCCTCTTGACCCAAACCATAACTTCACAGCCGAAATAAAACATAGGCCTACTGTCCCAAACAACATGAAAGATTGGCAAGTGTTTGAAAATGACGCCCAGATCAACAATTTTCTCACCCTTGAGCATGAATTCTCTAATATCAATATTGACATGGATGCTATGAACGATGTCCAACAGCAAACAAATGAAAACCAACAGGTTGTAACAACTACAACAGCCAAACAAATCCTAAACCCCACTGTTTTTTTGACAAAACAAACATAGAACAGCTGAAACAAATACATTTGGAGGAAATTTCCAAAACAGAGGCAGAGATCATTGACCTGAAGGATAATTTTCTGCCTGCTGGCCTAACCCCATTAGAAGACATGTTTGACGCCAATGATGTTCCCAGAAAGCCAAAATTGCAACCATTGAACACTGCTATAGAAGAACACAACATTGGGACAGCAGAGAATCCAAAAATGATCAAATTATCCAGAAATTTACCACCTGATCAAAAGCCCAAGTACATTGATTTGTTCAAAGAATTCCAAGATGTATTTGCTTGGAGTTATGAGGATTTGAAATCCTATGACACCTCGATGATCCAACACATAATTCCCTTAAAACCAAACCAGAAACCTTTCAAACAGAAACTTAGGAGAATTAACCCTATGCTTCTTCCCATGATTGAGAAGGAAGTAAAGAGGATGTTTGAAGCAGTCATAGTAGCACCCATCAGATTTTTTGAATGGGTATCCAACCTCGTTCCTACAAGAAAAAAGACAGGTGAGATTAGACTTTGTGTAGATCTGAGAAATTTAAACCAAGTCTCCCTAAAAGACCACTATCCTTTGCCCAAAATGGACCACATCTTACAAAGAGTAGTGGGGTCATCTAGAATCTCTTTGCTAGATGGCTTTTCAGGTTTCAATCAAATACATGTTCACCCGGATGACCAAGACAAGACAACCTTTACCACACCCTGGGGAACATTTAAGTATGTTAAGATGCCATTTGGACTTAAAAACGCTGGTGCAACCTTTCAAAGAGCAATGGACATTGCTTTTGCCAAAGAAATACATGACTTCCTAGTTGTATATCTTGATGACCTGACCCCTTTTTCCAAATCTCACGAAGAGCACCTCAAGCATCTTAGGCAAATATTCATCACATGCAGTAAATATGGCATTTCCTTGAATCACAAGAAGTCTCTATTTGGCCTTGAAGAAGGCAAATTGCTGGGTCACATCATATCAAAATATGGGATTAGAATTGATCCTGAAAGAATCCAAGCCATCCTCCAAATCCCATATCCAAGAAACATAAAAGAGCTACAAGCATTCCTTGGGAAAATCAACTTCCTAAGAAGATTTATTCCAAATCTCGCTGAACTGATACGACTGTTAAGCAATATGTTAAAAAAATATGCCAAGGTAAAATGGTCTCTTGAAACCAAACAAGCATTTGAGAGTATCAAATCCGCCTTAACGCGAACCCCTGTCCTCACTAGCCCACAATTTGACAAAGATTTTATCATTTTTTCTTTTGCATCTGATCATACTATAGCTGCTATCCTTTTGCAAAAGGATAAGTAGGGAGCTGAAAAGCCGATTGCATTTTTCAGCCGAGCTTTAAGAGATGCCCCTTTGAAGTACCCAATCATGGAAAAGCAGGCCTATGCACTTGTTAAGGCCATCAAGGATTTCAGAGTGTACATTTTATATTCCCATGTGATTGCCTATGTCCCACACGCTGCTATAAAAGACATATTGACCCAAGAGGGATTAGAAGGCAAAAGAGGCAAGTGGATAGCAAACATCCTTGAGTATGACATAGAAATAAAACCAACCAAGCTGATAAAGGGACAAGGTTTAGCCAAATTAATGTCCGAAACAAGCTTTCAAGCCTTAGACATTAACCAACTGGACAATGAACAGGAGCTGGCGACTCCACAGATCAGTGAGACCTTTTTGCAATCTCCCTGGTATGTTGATATATGTTTTGTACTGTTAAACCTGTTTGCTCCCCCAGGATTGTTCAGAACCAATAAAAGATTTTTGAAAATGAAAGCTTTAAAGTTTTGTGTCATAGATGGTGCATTATTCTGGAGAAATCATGAAGGTATATTGCTTAACTGTTTAACCATGAACGAAACTAACGATGTCATGAAAGAATTCCATGCAGGTGACTGTGGAGGACATCTATATTAGAAGTCCACTGCTGATAAAATTTTAAGGGTTGGTTTTTATTGGCCCTCTCTTTTTGCAGATGTAAAGAAGTTTACCATGTCATGCCACAAATGCCAAGTCTTTGAGGGCAAGAGAAAGTTGTTACCTTTGCCCCTGAAACCCATCTCTACCGAGAAGCCTTTTCAACAATGGGGTCTTGACTTCATTGGAGAAATCCATCCCTCTTCCTCAGGCCAGCACAAATGGATCATAACAGCCACCGACTATTTCACCAAGTGGGTCGAAGCCATTCCCTGCAGGCAAGCCAATGACACCGTCATTATCCAATTCCTTGAATGCAATATCCTTTCTAGATTTCGCTGCCCTGAGAAAATCATCACTGACAATGTTGTTGCCTTTAAATCCAAAAAGATGGTTAGTTTTTGCCACAAATTTCATATTACCTTGGGCCACTCTACAGCCTATTACCCTCAAAGCAATGGCTTGGCCGAATCATCCAACAAGAGCCTCATCAACATCATAAAGAAAGTGTTGGAAGAGAACAAGAAGAACTGGCACAAAAAGCTGGTAAATGCCCTATGGGCAGACATACTTTCAAGCAAGAAATCCATTAGAATGAGCCCTTATGAGCTAGTATATGGCATGGAGGCCAGATTTCCATCATCCCTGGGCATTCCTACTATTAGACTATTACAGGAAGTTCAGGCTGAACCAAATGACATTCAAAGAAGGATAAATCAGACCATTCATCTTGACAAACCAGAGAAAAAGTTTATGATAGAGCTCAAATTTTTCAAGAAAAACTCAAAAAGATGTTTGATAAGAGAGTTAAAGCTGAGGATTTTTACATTGGTGACAAAGTTCTAAGGTGGGACTCACGAAGAGAAGACAAGGGGAAACATGCCAAGTTTGATTTTTTATGGAAGGGACCATTCGTTTTTTCTGTTGTTCAGGGAAATAACACTTATTTTCTCAAGTCTGTACGGGATAGTTTTTTTGAAGAAGGCCCTGTCAATGGCCGTATGCTGAAACATTACCATGATCCCTTTTAAGGGACACAGTGCAGCTTTGTATATATCTTTTGTACAGCGATATTTGTATATATCAGCACTTTGTTTTCACTTTTTTTTTATAAGCAAACCCATTGTCAAGGGAGCAGCAGTAAATTTTGAGAAGACACAGCCAATACAAGTGTTCCAGTTTAAAAGCTCTGTCTCTGCACTAACCTCAAACAAAACAGCAAGAATGGCACAGTCACATCACAGCAACTCATGGTAAAGGGAAGTTGTTGGTAATCTTCAGTCAAAGGTAGCAAAACAGACCAGTATTTCAGTACATATCAGCACCCTTGGTCAAAGCAAAGTAAAGCAAACATATCAGTTTTGATCCATGTTTTGAAAATGTTTCAAACGCAATGCTCAAGCAACATTCTACATAATAGCAAGCACACAGAAGAAAGCAGGCAGTGCTATGCATTTCACAAAATTCCAGTTGAGGAGGAGGTTGTTTATATTACAAAGTTTTAATTATCTAACAGCCAGCATAAAGAAGTTCCTTCAATCTGCAGCAACCATAGAAGATCAAGGCATTCTGACCTGCTGTTCTTGGCTTTTCACAAAGAAAAGCCATCCCCAAGTGGAGCCACTGTTAGCCTCCTGTTGCGACAGGTGTTCATTTTTCATGATTGACATTTTTACATGCCAAATATGTCATACTTCGCATGCTGCAGTGTTCCATATTTCCAAAAAGAGGTTAAAGAAGACACTGAGAAAGTGTGCCAATCCTAATGCCACTACTGAATTCCAATTTTTGATGACTCAACCATTTTGTTCTATAAAAGGGAGGGCCAAACAGCTTAAACTTGGTCTCCCTAGGTTTCAATTTCCTGTTTTAGAATATAGAGAATGATATCTGTCCAAACAGTTTAATCTTGGCAGATTTGTAGATAGGTAGAGAATCAAAGGAGCCCAACTACTTAATCTGGGTCCTTGGCAGAAATAAGTGTAGACTTAGATAGGATAACAAAAAAAAGAAAAATTTGTAAAGCTGGGTCTGCAAGTCTAAGTACACCCAAACCAAAGAGAAGAAAAAATGTCAGGATGGTAGGTTGGGTATGTAGTTTTGAGGTTGCAGAATGATGATTCATGATCAATTTTGTGTTTCTAAGTGTTATATCTTTTCAGATCACATTCATGATGCAGTTTTCATCTGAAGAAAGTCAAGCTGGAAATAACTAACTCCCCTGTTCATTCTTATTCCCCAAATCACTCACTAATTTTCCCAAAGAGGTCAAGATCTGCTTGATGCCTCTTAGTCATCATTTTCCACATCATTGGCCTTGGTGAAGATCTGCTTTACTCAAGGATTTCCATTCTTCTATTACAAAGTCCTATTCCCCCAAAATGGCCTAAGGTTCCTTACCTTAGCGCTTTCTCATCATCTCCATATTAACTACTGACTATATTATATAGCCCCCTATCTATTCACTCTTCCCCTACTAAATCTATGCTGAATAACTCCCCTATATACATACCCCTCCCTCTAGCACTATAGTTATGTATTTATCAGTTCTTGGACACAATAGTCCACCTGGGACTATCATGAACCCATCCGCGTCCTAACAAGAGTTAGTGTGACACCTGGTCATGCTAACAACCTTTTTCCCTAACCCTAGCCCTGAAAAACCCTCTTTTCTGCCCTTAACCTAAAGTTGTGTGCATAAAAAATTAACCCCGCTCATTAAACAACCCCATAACCCACATTTCCTAAGTTATAAACCCCCCCGCCGCGTCGTATGAAGATTCGCATATTCGCGCGCCCATCCATTATTCTCCCGCCAGCTCTGCGCTCCGTCCACCGTCGAATCGGGCCCTCCCCATCCGACGGCTTTCGGCATTTTCGAAGGCGCCCCACTGCTCGGTCGTTAGATTCCGATAGCGAGGCGGTTTTTTCGTCGTACCCAAAGACACTTGTCCATTTCCTATTGCATCGGAGGGGCTCTGACGGATACCGCCCCCGTTCAAAAGCGGTCCGATGAAACCGCTTTCCACCCTCTGTACACGCGCCCCATGTCGCCTGTCCGGTTCCACGTGTCTGCCGAGTCACCCTTGCCATGTCATCGACCATACATGCTGACGTCACCCTGACACGTCATCCGCCGTACCATGGTCCCACCTACTGACGTCATCATCAATTTTGAGGCAAAAGGCGAAAATCACGCTTAGGAGGCCTGGATTCAAATTCTGAGGCAGTTTTTCATGCGCTAATCACGCATGGCTACGGGAAAAAGGCCGAAATGGAAAATCCCTCATTACGCAGCCCCAAGCAAGCCCAAAAGGCACCGAATGACCCGTTTTTCTTCGCGAGGCATGCAGAGATGAACAAAAGACAATTCTGAAGAAGACAAAGGGCTGAACTGTGGCCTTTAAGTTTTGATTTGACCCGTAGCGAGAGAGAAACCAACCCAATTCATTTGTCAAAGAGTATCAGAGGAGAGATGAAGCGGAAAAGAGTATCAGTTAATTTTTTAATGGAAATCTTCAGTTCCCAAGGCAGGTCAGCATTAATTGGCCTCCAGCAGAGTCAAGTCAAGAGGTGTAAGCCCATCCCAGCTCTCAAATCACAGTTAAAGCACTTAAAGCCACCGAACTTCAATAGAGCAGAAGTTCATGCGCAGTTATTGCAGAAGCACTACACCAAGCCACCGAGGACAATGCATTGATTCAGTTCTGATATGGCTGCCCTCAGGTCATAGATATTTTTTGCATTTATAAGTTTAGGTTAGAGTAATCATTTACTTTCAGACCTGCTTAGGTCGCAGCTGTAATAAACAATTTTGGAGAATCTTCCCTATATATACCACCCCCTGTATTGTTTCAAGGGTTGGTTAATTGATAACTTTTCATTAGAGACTCGCACTGTATGTCTGATACTTTTCTTTAATCAAAGATTGCTGAAGAGATTGGAGGAATGACTACCTGATGTGTTGTTAATGGTCTCTAGAGACTGAATGATGGAATTATTGTGCTGCAACATGAATCAATAAGTGCCTCTTATCTCTGTTTTCATTTTTTCACCATCTAAATAGCAAAAAGAAAGATTAGCTTAGAACTTGTTTAACTGCACTCTAGGCTCAATTTCTGCTATTTCTTTATGTTTTTTTCATCTAAAATGAACTGGACATGAATATGAATTCCTTGTGGCTCATATTTACTCTTATTCACATGTGTTTGATAGTCATCTAGGGATTCTTTACTGCCCCTAGATAGAGATCATCCACGTTTCTCTGTTAAGCTGACTGAGAGATTCTTAATTGCCTCTCCTTCCTTAGTATTCTTTCCATCCTTTAAAATTTGGAAAATTGTTTCATGTGCAGCTACCTTGCTCCTCATCCCTCTTGTGACCAAGAAAACACACCAGCAGCCTTATTTCCTTGACTCCATGCCCAATGGTTTGAAACTTTCACACTACACTTGCCTATTTACTTGAAAACATCAATTTTCCCACCAAAACACAAACAAAACACAAACAAAAATTCCTGAACTCAATAGCTAGCCTAAAATCATCATCAACAAAGCTAAATCATAAAGAGAGAGCCCTCTCTGACTGCAAGTGGGCTAGAACCTGCAGTCCAAAGTTGGTTTGTGGTTACCTCGGCCGTATCCCTTTACTCCGACCTGGGGGACAACCTGAGTGATAACACACCATGTGAGGTTGAACAAGTGTTCAAGGAAGGATAACCTTTCAACCAATCTTTAACAACCTTTCAATCCCCTATCACTTGTAAGTTTAAACTGCTTGACGCAATTAAGATGACTAAAATAAAAATTTGATTCATATTATTGTAGCACTTGTTAGGTAGTTGTATTTTTGTTCTTAGACTAAATTAGTCATTCATGTTAGTCATTTTTAGTTGTATTACTTATTAGATAGTCACATATTTTAACCCGTGACTAAATTAGTGATTTACTTTAGTCATTTTTAGTTCGGTCACTTAAGATTGTTCATTTTTTATAGTATTTCACTTGGAAAAGCTACGGTGACTAACGGTTTTAGTCACATAGTCACTAATTGCTCATTTTCTACTAGTGAACCATATGAATTAGTGGATGGGGGTTGAGATTTGTTTGAGGAACTTGGGCCAAAAACGCAGTGGTAGGAGTTGCTAGACTAAAAGCAAGGTATGTAAGGATTTTAGGAGTAATTCCTAAGTAGTGAGTAACATCGGTTTGAGAGCTGAATGAGGAGGCTTTAAAGACTGATGGGACGGTACCATAGGTAATAGGATTTTTCTCCTTCCAGACTTTAATGAAAATTAATTTCTATGGGTTAGATACAAATGGGGCTTTCTGTTGAGAGGTATCTGAGCGAGTGTTAGGCTTTTTAAAATCCACGATGATAAATGATAATGTGGTGTGTGGAGTCGCCAAGGTGATGTGGATGCAATCAGAACATCTTTTCTCACATACACAAAGAGTGCTCAATTTTCCATATCCCAGGGGAAAACTCCTTTGATACGTTCCTCGACAATGGCGCCAGAGGATGTTGTCGCTCCCAGAGACAACCTCAGATTGCTTACAAGACTAGTACCTCAGCACATCAAGATTATGTTTGTCTCTTGTGATTCACAAGGAATTGGAGACATCACATATATTTTATATATGTATATATTTAAATGGAATGGGTTGGTTCATTCATCTAAAGGAGTAAGCCATGAATTTCTGTTACTTCTTCACATGTACAAATTGTAAAATATACATGCATAAAACAGTGGAGGCCTAGTAGTTCAAGGACTTACAATTTTATAAGATTTTGCAGAGTAATGAGGGAGGATAAGGAGAAGGAGTAACTCATAACATAGAGCTTAAAGTGTCAAGGATTCTACAATTATCACATAGATTTTGATGCATCAAGAATTTCTACACTTATCTGAGTTACAAGTAGATATAATGGACAAAAGAGAGAGCGAATGCTAGGATTCACGTAACGCAATTTTAAAGATACAATCTCAATAATCCATACAAGTGCATGCATTAATAATTCAATACAAATGAATCTGTGAGGAAGTATGAAATATTTCTAGCAGCTGTGGTTGCATGAATTTAGAGAAGAAACATGAACATAATGGGTTTTAAACAGAGGGATAAAATATTGTAATACTTGAAGGGGGAGTCACCACCATTTCCTTAATATTCTGAAAGATTTGTATCATAAAGTCATACAGTCTAAAATTAACATGTTGCGTTTTCTTTAGGATTTATGAACCTTTGTAAAGTGTCGCTTCCCCCTATTTATCTGGAGAGGGGAGGGTTTGAACATTAACTACAACAAAATATCTTTTTTCGAGTCTCAGCTATCAGATCGACTAACTATCTCAGCCAAGGATGGCTTTGTGGCCCAAAAACATTGAAAAACATTAATTTCTTCATTAAAGGGTGACACATTACATGATAAAAAAATGGGTCAATAGAGCGGATGAACATGCCAGCAAAATATCTACATGCCCATTCATGTGATCGCCTTTTCTTTCAGGTTGTTGCTTTCTCATTGACTGACCTCCTGTGTTGCTCAACCAATTCCCGTCGCTTCGACCTTTACTGCTTGAATCATTCATCCATTAAAGTTGGGAGTGGGCAGCTACCAGTTTCATGTTGAAGTACAAGAGCAAAGGATCCCTCGGTAGTACTTCATCTTCGCTTTTTATGGGGGCACCATGCTGGATAATTAAGTCCTCTCGAACTACTAAGTCCTTGTTTACTTCTGTCAACGTTGACCCTGGTTCCATGTCCCAAAGGACATTTCTGGATCAACCCATGCTGGGTTTGAATGCTCCATCTCCCTTATTAAATGCCATGTCGACCCACCACGCCTTTAAATTTCTACAATACCTAGTTGCGGGGTTCTCATATCCAGAATTTTCTCTGAAAAGCCTTTACAGGATAGGCCTTCAGATCCACTCCAGCCCCTTTTTCTTCATGTGACCGGGGGTTATAACCAAGTGCTTAGTCCTTGGGTGCTAGGGCCTTTGGACTCCCCTCCAAGATCTTTTCCTTTGTTACATGGAATCCCACAAATCGATGATTTATAACACTTTACCTTTGGTATTTCCCCTTGACACTTGCGATCGCTGATCTGTGGGATCGGGCCCACCTAGGATATCGCAATCACAATGTGGGAGAGAGTGTTGAGGATGAGTGGTTTTTAGAGGGGGGCATCATTGGTAAGTGCGAAGTGGGGGGGTGTGAAATGATATGAGACAGACACATAGTAGTGGGGCTCAATGGGGAAACCACTTTTTTGGACCCCCCCCTCGCCAATAAAGGGAAACATGGCGGGGGGTGCCAAGAAGGCTTGGGAGTCGTCGATCTGGGAGGAGTCAATCTGGGTTATCTCGAGATGGGGGTGTTTGATTAATATGTAGCTTTTGAAAAGAGATGTACCCGCCAGCCCTTTAACTCCATTGTATAAAATATCATGTCTGGGGAGTTCCAGCATAGCGCAGTCGCAAGACAGGAAGGACTTCGGTGGAGGAGGAACCTTTGCTTTGTGCGATCGTTGATTGCCACTCTACAAGATTGATGATGTCATTAGTGCCATGTGGCACTTCTTGAGTGGTGACACGTGTCACTTGGCTATGCCCCCTAGGACCCTTGGAAATGCCAAATTTGTGTGCCACGTGTCCTTCGTATTGTTACATCATCTTGACGTCAGCTGCCCTGTGTATTTATTTGGACCAATGGTATTCTGCCACGTGGCCCCCTCGAGGAGAGAGAAAAGGCATGCTTGCCTCTGGTTTTGTAACTCATTTCCTTTGTTAATCGTCATTGGCCCTTCCCGATGCTTTAACACTAAAATCCTAATTTTTGGCGATTTTCATGATATTAGCATTCGACGATGCTCTGATGTTGTGTTTGTGTGGACACTTTTGCACCTTTGATCGTCGATATTCAATATTTGTCTACCTCCGATGTTGCGTGAAGCCTGATATGCGAGACCTCCCATCCACCGATAAGATGATGCGCCATGCCTTGGGACACGCTGAGTTGTGACTTGCGATATCAGCGATCGACCAATCCCAAATTCCACTGCCTTCCCATGCTACTATTTCAGAAAAGGTCTCGATTTGTGATTTACGATGAGCCTCACCCCTAGCCATTTTTCCTTTGTTTTCTGGCTTTGAAAGGGTATTTTCAATATGCTCTAACTTCTGATCGAGGAGTCCGTTTTTGGACCTCCACCTACAGTTGGAAAGCTTATTCTGAACACTATCCAATGGAGAGGATCGAATTTAACTTTGAGAGCTTCTGTGGCTTGGAAGATGGATGATAACCTCTATGTTCTTTGGTACTCTTTGTAGAACTAGAACTCTGTTTTCAAAAGGTGACAACACTTACTATTACACTCTAGACCATTTATTTTGATATTTTAAAATAATACAAATTTAATAAAACACATTGACAATTTATTTTGATATTTTAAAATAATCCAAATTTAATTAAAAAATAAAATATAATTATCATTTAGTGTTTTTTTAATGTTCATATTATGAAATATGTTGTGAGATCTCAATATCTATTATAAAATAATATCTATTATCTTTTACCTACTATTTGATCCATATAACAATACTAACTTTTAAATTATAGAAGAACTTATAATTTTTATATAGTATTCCTGTGTTAAAAAGCATTACATTCCATAGCCGTAAAACCAAACTTTAAAGCTAACCATCGACATAGTTTTAGAATGGTATGGCCATGCCAAATACCTAATAATTAGGAAATATGAAAAAATATTTTGATCACATGCTCCTATTGAGAAGTTATAGTCAACATCAACCACGGAAAAATACATTACAATTAAAAATGATTTTGATTACATATGCTCATCTTTGAGAACTTATTGTTAACGTCAACCACGGTAGAAGAATTTGTGGAGCATCTGCAATGCTCCATGAGCGTGGTTACGTCATGGCTAGTCTAATAAACTAACCTTTCATACTTTACTTAATTAGCGCGGTTACATCATGGCTGGTCTAATAAACCAACCTTTCATACTTTAGTTAATTAATTTAATGTCGTGATCGGTCGATAATTAGTTACCCACACATATCTGCGGCAGGACCCCCTTCAGGGGATTCGATAGCAGGAGGACAAGTAGGTGCCATCGGCATTTTTGTAGCATGGGTTGCAGGAGAAGAAGCAGGTGATATTATGCACCCTCTAAGGTGGATCCGGATCGGGTTCACGATCAGTAATACATCTATTTGTTTATTTGTATTATACAATGCGCTTTCGCTGCCCTCCAGTTTACATTTGTGCATCCATCAATTGTGAGATATATAGTTGGGAAGAAGAAATTTAAAAGACGAAAGCAGTGGATAAGTTTGGTACCTACTACATTAATGCCTCTTTACTTCCAACGTTAGTGTCAACTGATGCAAATAATACACATTAAATCTATGTGTTACAAAAATACAAATATGAGGTGGCCAAAAACAAGAATTCCGCGAATATATAAGCGATTCAAAATGTTTACACGATGGGGAAGAGAAAGAGTACGTGAAAAAGAAGTCACGGTGTTACCGAGGTAACGAGATTCTGTGGGTTGTATGAGATTCCGTGCGAAGAGAGCACTGATGATCAGTCTAGTAAGCCCATCAGAATGTTATGGTGATTTATTTGTGTTTCATTTGAAAGCTATAACTAGGGTCATTGTTAAAGAATATGTTTCTTAAATTCAAGAAAATGTCGAATCCACTGAAACCATTTTCTTTTTAGATCCTAAAAATCTTCTAGAAGAAGATCAAAGACATGGTACTTCTTATCTACATCTTTGTTGTATCCGGGGGAGCATAAATTCTTTAACCCACAGAGGGCTTAATACATGTGTTGGCTACTATCAGAGATCTCATGCATAACATATATATTGATTCATTAATTGGTGGTATCATGGATTCTTTATCAAATGGTCCTGTATTGTTTGATTGCCAGCCAAATTTCTCAGTATATGTGTATGATGAACACATTAAAGACATCCTCCAAATGAAAATCAAAACTAGTGGTTTTGATATGAAAATAAAAAGGACAAACATTGCAGTTCATACTAGAGGGTGTTTCAGGCACACCAACACATTATATCCATCCATTCTTCATACATCCAGTCGAGTCAAAATTCAGCACTCTCGTAATTAGTAATGCTCACAATCAAAAAATTGAGCATCAGTCTATCAATTGGGAAGATCTCAGCTTTCCTGAAAACTAGGTAGTATATCTACCTTAGTTACCCAAAGTTCAAAGTATCACGACTGCTCAGATACAAGAAGGACCATATATAGCTACTTTGTCCTTCCCTAGAAGATCTACTTTGGATTGGAAAATAATACAAGAAGCCTGTCAAGCCACAAAATACCACATAAACACAGATCATATTTCATGCCAGCCATCTACTTCCACATCTGTAAATACTCCATCTGTAAGGTGTTCACATGTTCATTTATTTGAACTCTCTCAGTAATTACATTTTTCCACTCTCAAAGTAAAATGTCATGTTTGCCAAACAGTTGTTTTCTTAGAATCTCTTGCAGATGTTGTTCTCCACAAAAATCGAATCCCAAGACTAGAGAGGCCCCTTCTACCATTACTACAAATTCATTTCCAAATCCAAACTTCTCTCACATTCCATTTCCTCATGACACTATCCTAATGATTCGTGAATTACCCACTCTGGAGAATGAAGACCCCCATCTCACTATAATGTTTAGCAAGATGAGACCACATGGGATGCCAAAATATGGTTTGGGATATCTTGAAAGACTAGACAGTCTCATTCCTTCTTCAAAATTTCAAAATCCTATTCCACCAGACTACAAAAAGCCATCAATCCCAGAAATGTACAAATTCTTCTCCCTCATGGATAGTTGTCCCAAACATAAGATTAATAGAGTCTAGATGAAGAACATGCTAAATTGGGATCTCTATACACATCTTGAATCCAAAGAATTTAGTCTCAACACATCCATTGATGAAAAATATGCTCTTTCTCTAGAATGGAAAAAGTCCATGGAAGAAACAAACTCATGGATTTCTTTGAATGGAAGAAGTACATGGAAGAAACAAACTCATGGATTTCTTTTTATTTCTAGAGAAATTAAAGGAACAACTAAAAGTACATATGGAAGATGCAAAAACTTCATCTGCACAAAACATTTTTGGAAAACGTTTGATGGAAGCAAGTTAGGAACAAATACCCCATTCCCTCCATACAAGGGAATCATGCTAGGAGAAGCTAGCAACTCAGCCAAGGCCATTCCTTTAGTATTAAAAAATGATTCAGCCCTAGGAATAGATGGAAGGATCCAAAAGGCAAGTGAACAAATAAACATGACAAATACAACAATTAAAGGGCTAGAGATGAATATAGTAAAAAATTTCGAACAAAAAGAATGTTTTGACTCACTATCAGTGGCTATACTAGTGTGAATAAAACTTTGAATGATGTCAACTTTTCAGTTTTTGTATTAAAAGGTTTTGTGAGAGAATCAACAACACAATTTGGAAGCATGGAGAGAAAAGTAGGTTATGAGTTCGAATCTACTCAGACTCTTATGGGTAAACTATCTGAAAAAATTGAGTAGCTTGCAATATCTCCCAAAGATAAGGATATCCCTACCTCCATGTTGTTTAGCCACCATGTACCCATTCAACATGCCACAAAACCTGCAGAAAGGTTTCTATTTCTATTTCCCCAAGAAAAACCAAAGAAACACATTAGCACCAAAGATTCCTTTAGTGAATCCTATTCTCTTTTCACAGGGACCATGATCAAAGAAGAAGAACTAGGATGCTCAGGACAACATCTTTTGCCTATATATGAACCTCTGTCTAGCAAATTCACTTGATATCCAACCCCTGACCTCAATGGAAAGGGAAATATGCAAGAAACTCATACCTTTCTGTCTAGATCTTATAAAGAATTGAATATTGATGGCTTGAGTGTCAAATCAGGCAAATGATTGACTAGTTGTACACTGAATATAAGCTTATGTGTATGAGAGGAAAATCTGAAATTGAATCCTGCAAAACTCTCATCCAATGATTTACAGGTACCCTACAAAGATGGTGTGAAGTAGAATATTCCCCTAAATTACTTCCAAAATGGAAGCAAAATTTGTTAAGGATGAAGCTGGAGATGTTATCCACAATGAAAATGGTGACCCCAAAAATAATATGATTCAAGCATTAACCTCCTTCATCCTAGAACGTTGGTGTGGAGCGACAATAAAAATTGCAAATAAACATGAGATGATCCTCATGAATCTGAAATGTAAGAAAACGTCCCAATATGAACATTTCCATAGAGATTGGATTCAAAGAATTTATGAAGTAAAAGAAAGTCAGAATGACTTGTGGAAACAAGTATATTTAGCAGCATTACCCTCCAAATTTGTTGAATACATCCAGCAACAAGAAGTGTTCCAAACTTCTTTTGAAAACTATACATGGGGAGAGATATATTGAAACATAACAAAAGCCTTGGTAGGACTTTGCACCAACATGAAATTCAATAAGTCCTTACAAAATATGTCCAGACTACCTGACAACAAATCCATCTACAGTAAATATGGATTGATTATTGATGATCCAATTGTGCAAAGAAGAAAACACAGAAAATCCCAGAAGAAAGGTCATAAGCAGTCAGCTAAAAGTCATCCTCATAAGTCAAATAGGCACAATAAAGGATCATATAAAATAGTGCCCAGAACACACTACTGTGAGCCCAAAGATATCCATCTTAAGTCTCAAAGAAAAAATATGATTACCAGTTGGTTATGTGGACAGACTGGACATATTGCAAACAAAATGTTCTCAAGGAAGATAGTCAAGGGAAAATAGAGGAAAAAAGACACAAGAATGTGTCTCTAGAAGACCTAGAATCCACTTCAAGGAAGAAATACACCTAATGAAGAAAAATTTTTGCAGTTCATCAAAATCATCTGATTTGATTTTATCTGAGTCTAAACATAGTGGAGAACATGTGAATGTCCAATAGTGCAATTACACAGATATTGATGAGTGCAACTGTAGCACTTCTGAGACAGACTCAGAGTTTAGCTCAGAAATAGAAATAGAAAAGGCACCAGCCAAAGAAAAGGTGTGTATGGCACACTATTGATGATGATGAATCAAAAGTTCTCAAACGCATCAAGATGCTTGTAGAAGGAGAAATGAAAGGAAAACTTCTAGAAACCTTTTTATAATTCAGACACAAATATCTTGGTAATACCTCAAAAGGTAATATTTCTAAAGCATTGTTTGTTGATGCTTCTTATGAGAAAAACACAAAATCTTTTCAAAGAAACCAACAACATACAAAACGAAGGTCTCTGACTCTAGGAGAAATCAATCATGAGATTCATCATTTAGAAAAGGAAATAGTTGAGCTGAAAGCAAAAATCTCGCAAATAGAAAAGGGAAAATGGCAATAACTAGCAGAAAATCCTAATGTCAAGATTTTTGAAGATATGCAAAATAGTGGCATAGGATTTAGCAATATGAAGATCATGACCATTCAGTATCAGCAAAACCATGCACTATTAAATGTTAATATACAAGGAAAAAAATTCACTCTCAGAACATTAATAGATTCGGGTGCAGACATAAATGTTTTAAACAAAAAAGTGATCGTAGCCAAATACTGGACACCTGCATATAGGCAAGTCACTAAGGTAGGTACACAATATTTTCAATATGAATTCTCTAGTGCATCTCTTTGTTTTTCAAGATATTGTATGAAAATGAAGTTTGTAGTCGGAAATAATCCAATTGAGTGTATTTTAGGCAATATTTTTCTTGTTGTTGTTGAACCACATGGATCGACCAGATTACAGGATGGAAAAGATGGTTATTTTATATCTGTCCCTGATAACAAAGGTTTCTTACAAACCATCACATTGCCTTTTATTTTAACACCAAGAATATGCACCATGGTTTAGACTATGCAGGAAGTTAATTTGATAGAAAGAAAATTGGGAGAATTAAAAGACTTCAAGTCCTCTCTTAAAATAAAAGAATAGCTACAGTCCCCAAAGGTACAACAAAAAACCTCAGAGCTGAGAGAGCAATTAGAAAAGGATTATTGTTCTAAAATATCCAATGCTTTCTGGGATAGAAAACAACAGAGGGTTTCATTGTCGTTCAAACAAGAATATGATGGAAAATCATACAAGAGTTGAGCCATACCTATGAACAACGAGTATAGAACTCTGTGCCAAAAATAAATCTCAAATCTCTTAAAAAGATGATTGATGAGAGAATCTAGCAGTCCTTGGAACTGCTACGTGTTCTATGTAAATAAACACTCAGAAAATAGTAGAGGTGTTCCCTGATTAGTCATAAATTACAAACCACTAAATTATTTACTAGCAGATGACACATATCCTATTCCCCACAAAGGAAGCCTAATAAGAGGAATAGCAGGAGCTAAAGTTTTCTTATGCAGAAAAGAAAGATCACAAATATATTATACATTATTAAAATTTGGACCTGTCTTCGTTACACAATTACTATTACAACCAGCTTGGTTACAGGAATGGTGGATATGGTATGGGATAAATAAAGCTGCTATGGATCCAAGGTACTTTGAAAGAGACTTTCAAAGTGATTGCTAGGAGTGCATGGAGTGTAATGGCATGGAGTGGTTTCACATTCCCTATAAGACTATTGCAGATCTAAAAAAAAAAATGATGATCGCATATTAGACTACTTCATGAGAGGACATCATCATTGGTTTGTCTTAACCAAAGTAAACCATGAGATTATCCTCGGGAAACCAATGATTGTCCGAAGGATTTATACAAAACCATGGGAGACTAGTGGAGCATACCATTATAATAATGGTTGATTCCCTGGTACAAATCCATTGGGAACATAACGTAAAAGACTCCAAGGGTTCTCGTGTACTTCTTCTGAAAATCACCCATAATGTACAGTAATGTCTTGTCACTTGACTTTGATAGTGACTGATTTTTGTGGGATTTTACAACAAAAAATCTTCACATTGTAAATATCTTTTTTGTAGGATTTGGAATAATCTCTACTTCGTAAATATTCTGATTTTTTGAGACTCAGAGTGCTTCTCCAACTTTTGGTGTGATTTGATTCACATCTCGGAATCTTAGTACGATTGTCTTTTGGTATGATTTGATCCATATCTCGTAATCTCAGTATGATTGTCTTATGTTTGTCCCATTCTCATCCTATAAAAAGAGAGAAGTAAGGCTCATTGGGACATTCGGAGTTGGAGAGTATGAGAGTGAGAGTCTTGTTGTTTGAAGTATGAGATAATCTCCCTGCTCTGCATCTGCGAATGTCTGTGTTCAATCTCCTTGCATCACGAAGAAAGTCTATTTTAGAGTCGAGTTTGACAAGCCTGTGTATCAAGGCCTAACAAACCTGGTAAGAACCTAATTTGGCTGAACTCATTAAGTTTGAGTCTGTGTTTGTTTGAGAAAGTTCAAAGACAATGTTTGCAAAGGGTTAGGTAGCCTCTGGAGTGCATCTTAATTTAAGGTGTAGACTGTAATTCATCTTCTGAAATCAATAAAAGAGAGAAGTTTTTCAAAATGTCCCGCATAAGTTTATGTTTTGTTATGCTATTTTAAATATTATGTGAGGTGAGATGTTCATATGAGGTTAGCCAGAGGTTCACTAAGAGAGAGACGTTTTCTCGTGTTGGCGAGAGGTAGTTAAAAAACATTATTCCCTAAATATCGAGAGGTTGGTGTAAAACTCTGTGTATTCATAAGAAAAGACATAAAAATTACACATCAAACTTCATTTTCTCCTTCATAAGAAGCCCGTGCTTCAAATTTGATTGATCCCAAATCAACCATTAAACCTTTGTACGACTCACAACTCAAAAAACAAATGATGGGGCAGAATGAACGAGAAACTCAAGGAAACGGGAACTGAGATCAATGAACACCATTGGGTATCGAGGACATGTATTTATCGAGAGAAGTGAAGTTTCTGTTATTTATCAATGTCTGATTTTTACTTTGCATAGCAATTGAAGTAATGAACGTGTCATGCCAACTCTTTTGTTAATGCCTAAACTGTCATGCGATTTTCAAATTTCTTTATCAATGAATGCCAGTCATTTTTAATTGGTTTAAGAAGTGAAAAATATGTAAGCTTAAAAATGATTCTATAATGCAGAATAAACACTTAAAAAGAATTGAAAACTTTAATGCCCAATAAATCATACCTCCAGCCATTAATGCTGCTCACACTCCAAAACTAGACTTTCCCTTTTTGTTTTCTAATGTGTTTACGATGGCGTTGGCTCGATAAAAAAAAAAAATGGTAGTCTGATCACATATAAATTTGAAATAGAGAATAATATTTTTCTAGAATCAAGACCTCTCCTGTGTGCATGCGATAAAGCTCCGGCACAAGTTGAATGCGTCAAAGTAAGTGAATTTGAGAGTAACTTGGTCAAGTACATAACCGATCTTGGCAGTCCTTGGAATCGGAGGCAATGATAATGAATGCGAGAAGAAGTAACAGAACAATGCTCAGTGGCATCACGACCTCCACAAAGCTACTACACAGTGTTCGCACCCTCGTCAATCTGGTGGACGGAGACGCAGCCGTCTCTTCATCTGGACGCAGATGACAATGAGTTCCTCGAAAATACCAGCATCTGAAACTTCACCGTGGAAGCACCAGGCAAGCTTTTTGTGTGGCACTTCCAAGCTTTGCTCACTCTAACTTGATGGTGTAACCCTAAGGGGATTGAGTTGGTGAGCTTGGGTACCAAACAGAAATATTTATAGCCAAGCTTCCATCAAGCTTCTGTTGGCTATGTGTCAAGTGTTCCACAGATCATGGTAGAGAACTGCAGAGGGAGTAATGGACCACTCCAGGAGCTCCCAACAAGAAATTAATTTAACTGCAGTTGGTTTCCGTAATTTAAGGAAATAACTGCAGTTGGTTTCCTGAACTTAAGGGAATGGTGGCAGACTGTTGCCCGTAATAAATCGGCAGCTGTTATGGGAGCCGTAAAGGGAGCTTAACATTCTCCCACTTGGTCCATACTTCCAATCTTAATGTCTCATCTTAAAACCCATTGATAATCTGTATTAAATAATAGATAAATGAATCATGGCGATAAGTCCTCTAATGACGAGTATTATCTTCCATGTATTACTATGTATTTATTTCTATTAAAATTTATGTGGCAACAATTTCTTAATGAATAAACCTTATGTTTATTCTTGGTCCTACACAAATGAATTCTCTCAAATCAAATTAAGGTGCACATAAATATGAGAAAAACATCACAATAATTAAGAATTTCATTAAAATAACATTGTCCATATAATGAGAAAGTACATAATGGAACCAAGTCCCATATTCATTACATGATCCTTGAATTTAAACAGTGGCATGCCCTTAGTCAAAGGATCAGCGATCATCAACTCAGTGCTGACGTGCTCAATGACCACTTTCTTTTCTTTAACACATTCCCTTATAGCTAAATACTTAATATTGATGTGTTTATTTCGACTCCCACTTTTGTTGTTTTTAGCCACAAAAACAGTAGCCGAATTGTCGCAATACATTCTCAATGGCTTAGAGATAGAATCCATAATTCTAAGCCTAGAAATGAAACTCTTAAGCCATACACCATGTAAAGCCTCAAAATAGGATACAAACTCGGCTTCCATAGTGGAAGTGGCAATCAAGGTCTGTTTGGCACTCCTCCATGATACAACTCCACCGGCCATCATAAAAATGTATCTTGATGTTGATTTGCGTGAATCAACACATCCAACAAAGTCAGAATCTGAGTAGCCAATTACTTCCAAATTGTCCGTCTGTCTATACATAAGCATGTAGTTTTTGGTTCCTTGAAGGTACCTCATTACTTTGTTTGCAGCTCTCCAGTGGTATAAACTTGGATCACTTTGATATCATCCCAACATTCCCACAACAAATGCAATGTCAAGTCTTGTGCAGACCTGAGCACACATTAGGCTTCGGACAGCAGAAGCATATGGAATGTTCTTCATTTGTTCCCTTTCAAAGTCATTCTTTGGGCATTAGTTCAAATTGAACTTATCACCCTTCACAATGGGAGCTACACTGGGTGAACAATCCTTCATCCAAAATCTCTCTAAAATTTTATTAATATAGGTTTCCTGAGACAGACCCAAGATGCCTCGAAATCTGTCTCTATGGATCTTAATGCCAATGACATAAGATGCCTCACCCATATCCTTCATATCGAAATTTTTAGAGAGGAATTGTTTCACCTCATGCAGCAAACCCTTATCATTAGTTGTTAGCAAAATGTCATCCACATATAAAACAAGAAAACAAATTTTACTCCAACTGAATTTCAGATATATACATTGATCCATAATGTTTTCTACAAAACCGAATGAAGAAAATACAGTATGGAATTTCAAATACCATTGGCGGGATGCTTGTTTTAAACCGTATAAGGATTTCTTGAGCTTACAAACCAATTGCTCACCATCACTAGCGGGGAATCCTTCAGGTTGTTTCATGTAAACCTCCTCCTCTAAATCTCCATTGAGAAATGTTATTTTCACATCCATTTGTTGCAACTCCAAGTCAAAATGGACTACTAATGCCATAATAACGCGCAAGGAATCTTTCTTAGATACATGAGAGAAAGTCTCCGTGTAATCGATTCATTATTTTTGAGTGAATCCCTTAGAAACGAGTCTTGCCTTGTATCTCTCAATGTTGCCCAATGAGTCTTTCTTTGTCTTAAAGGCCCATTTACATCCAATGGCTTTTGCACCATTAGGAAACTCAACAAGATCCCAGACTTCATTACTCTTTATAGAATTCATCTCTTCCTTCATGGCATTGTACCATAATTCTGATTCTTTACAACTCATGGCTTGTGAAAAGGACTCGGGATCATTTTCGGCTCCAATGTTATAGTCAGATTCTTGCAGATACACAGCATAATCATCAGGAATTGTTGATCTCTTTGGTCTAGTAGATCTTCTTAATGTTGTACCACCATCTTCCTAAGAAGTATGTAGTTCAACTCATTGTTCAAAAGTTCTTGGAAACTCTTGAACTACCTGATTTACTGGAATGCCGTTAGCAGCTTGTGGAACTTCAACAATTGGATGTTCATCACCAGTTTGTACTTGAGGGGTATTGTGAAAAATAACCAATCTATCACTTGAGGTGGAAGGTTCAGATTCGGAATGATCCTTCTCAGAAACTATGTTCCTGGTTTGATCGCTCCCACTGGTCAAGTCATTTTCAAGAAACTTTGCATTTCTTGATTCCACAATCCTAGTGCTATGAGATGGACAATAAAATCTGTAACCTTTAGACCTTTCAGCGTATCCAATAAAATACCCACTAATGGTCCTTGGGTCTAGCTTCTTCTCTTGTGGATTATAAATTCTCACTTCAGACAGGCATCCCCAAACACGCATATGTCGCAAACTCGGTTTCCAACCTTTCTATAATTCAAATGGCGTTTTAGGAACAACCTTGGTTGGAACTCGGTTTAATATATACACTGTCGTCTTAAGTGATTCAGTCCACAATGATTTAAGAAGATTGGAGCTGCTAAGCATACTTCGCACCATGTCCAATAATGTTCGGTTTCTTCTTTTTACTACACTATTCTGGTCGGGTGAACCAAGAATGGTGTATTAGGCAACAATCCCATGCTCTTGAAGAAATTTTGCAAATGGACCAGGTGCTTGTCCATCTTCTGTATCTACTATAGTATTCTCCACCTCTATCTGATCTCACAATCTTAATTTTCTTGCCGCATTTTTTCTCTACTTCAGCGTTAAAGATCTTAAAGGCATCTAATGCTTCGTTCTTTTAATGAAGCATGTAGAGATACATATATCGTGAGTAATCATTTATAAAGGAGATGAAGTATCTCTGACCATGTGAGTCCATGTCTGGACTACATATATCAGTATGTATGATCTCTAATATGTCTGAACTCCTATTGGCACCTTTCTTTGACTTGTTCGTCTGCTTTACCTTTATGCAATCCACACAAGTTTCAAAATCAGTAAAATCCAGAGTATTAAGTACCCCTTCATTTACCAATCTTTTAATTCTTTCTATGGAGATATGACCTAATCTCCGGTGCTATAATTTAGAGGAATATTCATTAATAACACATCTTTTAGTGCCAGTGTGAACATGCATTGAATCATAAGTGACATTGTTTTGTTAAATTAATGTAGTAAAGACCATTAGACAAAATACCATTCCCAACATAATCAGATTTATAAAATAAACTGAAGAATGTTTATGAAAAGTTAAAGGAATATCCAAAAGGTACAAGCCTTGAAACTGAAATCAAGTTTCTAGAAAAACTTGGAACATAAAAGGTCTTTTCTAATTCTAAAACAAATCCACTACTTAAAGTTAAATAGCATGTTCCTATAGCTTCCACATGCGAGCCCATATTGTTTCCTGATAAGATGCTTTGCTCACTTCCCACTGGCTTCCTTAGGTTTTTCAAACCCTGCAAGGAATTCGAAATGTGAATTGTTGATCCAAAATCAATCCACCATGTGTTAATATTGACATTAACCATATTAGATTCATAACAAACAAACAAGATTGGATTACCTTTGTCCGCAAGCCATTTCTGAAATTTGGCGCATTCCTTCTTCATGTGTCCCTTCTTTGTATAGAAGAAACACTTGGAATTCTTCTTGATATCGGCTTGGGGAGGTACTTTACCTTTCCCTTTCTAATTGGCTTGAGCTTTGTCATTTCCTTGCATTGCCAGCATTGCACTTTATCCCAGTTCCATCACCAGTGTCTCTTCCTCTTGAACACACATGGTCATGAATTCATTAATTGACCATTTATCCTTATGTGTGTTGTATGAGATTTTGAAGGTTTCGTATTAGTGCATAAGGGTGTTCAGAATGTAGTGCACCAGGAAGGACTCCGATATTTCAACCTCGAGTTTCTTCAATTGAGCCACAGTGTCCCTCATTTGCATGATGTGCACGCGCACACCTTTCACACTGGTGAGCCTTAGGGATGAGAATTTCATGATTAGGGTGCTTGCTAGTGCCTTGTCTGAAGTGACGAATTGATCATCAATGGCTTTCAACAAGTATTGGACCTTTTTCATGTTGATCAACGGAACCACGAATACCAGCTGAAATTTTAGTCTTAATGAACATCATGCTTAGGTGATTAGATCGCTCCCATTGTTCATAAAGTGTGATGTCCGCTGCAGTTATGGTATTAGTGAGTGCTGGTGGTTCATCTTTCCTAATAGCATAGTCTATGTCCATCCACCCCAAATGAAGGAGAACTCTCTCCTTCCAGACCTTTTAGTTATCTCCCTTAAGTTCGGGGATATCACAACAAATTTTAGAGAAATTTGCAGGTTGTACAACTACATAAAATTAAACATCACATGCTTATGTTAAAATTGAGGCCTAAAAATAAAATTTCATGCTTTACCAATGTAAATCATGTTTAAAATTGAATCTAATGACATAAAAATTGTCTGTGGACTAAATTTTCAATTCAAGCATATTCAATTATTCTTTATGATAGAATTTATCAAATTATTCACTTAATTCATAATTCTAAAGGGTATATTATGATTATAATTTGGTATAAATTCTATCTTAGATTTGAACTTTATGATAAAAGTATTATTTCATAAATCCCGTGGGTAAGTTATGAATAATTTAATATTTTATCCTAATTAATTATATAAATATAATAAAAATTCATGTGGGATAAAATTTATTATATTTAGTATAATTAATTACAATTAATGTCTAAATATTCTTTATGTGATCCTAATCAATCTTAATATATAATATTATTTAATTAGAGATGATGTGGCTATTCTCTAATCAATTAAAAATTATATAGATCACTAGACATTATTTCTTTTATGCATAAAAATTAATTTGATATGAGAATAATTATAAATTGCATAAATAAAACTATAATATTCATGCAAAACATTCAACGATGGGTCTCCTATACTCATCCAAAATAGCATATATTAATTAGAGCAGAAATAATTAATTCATGCAAATTAAATATGAGCATAGTTATAAATTTGCACAACAATTATTCAAATTGCATATAACTAAACCAAATAAATATTATAAGCATAAAAATTGAGCAAAAATTAGATATATTTTTAAATAAATGCCTTAACTCAGAAAATTCTCAAAATATGACATTTAACCAAACAGAGCATGTCTATAAACACCAAGGCAGAGATAAAAATTGCTCTGATACCAAATGTAAGCTTAAAAACGATTCTCTAATGCGGAATAAACACTTAAAAAGAATAAAAAACTTTAATGCCCAATAAATCATTCCTCCAGCCATTGATGTTGCTCACTCTCCAAAACCAGACTTTCCCTTTTTGTTTTCTGGTGTGTTTACGACGACATTGACTCGATAAAAAAAAAAATGGTGGTCTGATCACATATAAAGTTGAAATATAGAATAATATTTTTCCGGAATCAAGACCTCTCCTTTGTGCATGCGATAAAGCTCCAGCACAAGTTGAATGCGTCAAAGTAAGTGAATTTGAGAGTAACTTGGCCAAGTACATACGATCTTGGTAGTCCTTGGAATCAGAGGCAATGAGAATGAATGCGAGAAGAAGTAACAGAACAACACTCAGTCTCATCATGACCTCCACGAAGCTACTACACAGTGTTCGCGCTCTCGTCAATTTGGTGGACGGAGAAGCTACTACACAGTGTTCGCGCTCTCATCAATTTGGTGGACGGAGATGCAGCGGCCTCTTCATCTAGACGCGGATAACAATGAGTTCCTCGAAAATACCAGCATCTGAAACTTTACCGTGGAAGCACCATGCAAGCTTTTTGTGTGGCACTTCCAAGCTCTGCTCACTCTAACTTGATGGTATAAACTTGAAGGGGATTGAATTAGTGAGCTTGGGGACCAAACAGAAGTATTTATAGCCAAGTTTCCATCAAGCTTTTGTTCGCTATGTGTCAAGTGTTCGACAGATCATGGTAGAGATCTGCACAGGGAGTAATGGTCAACTTTAAGAGCTCCCGATAAGAAATTAATTTAACTGCAATTGGTTTCCGTAATTTAAAGAAATAACTGTAGTTGGTTTCCTGAACTTAAGTGAACGGTGGGAGAGTGTTGCCCGTAATAAATCGGCGGCGATTATGGGAGCCATAAAAAGAGCATAACAAAATATACACGGCCAATTTTGGATGCCCATTTCTCTTGAGGATTGCAGAAATACTTCTGCTTTGACATGAATGAAAGGTACTCTGCTCAAGAATCTTACCCAAGCAACCGATAACTAAGGTCTGAATTACGTGACAAGTGCTCCGTCCAAAGACACCAAGTTTGCTATTTCTTCCAAGTCGCATGGTTGTGGTATAATCGTTAATTTAAGTAAGTAAATTGGGTCCCCACAAGTCGTCTTCTTCTGTTCAATCCAGAGAAAAACTATATATGATTGAAAGATACTCCAAACATAATTTCTTAGTTGGAAAACAGATGGCTGCTCCTCCGGCCCATAATTCCGATAATTAATGTTTAAATTCCGTGACAAGGGCTCCGTTCAAAGACGGCAGGGTTGCTGTTTCGCCGGTATAAAGAATTACATTACATTTGTCGCGTAATGCTGCGACTCCGAAGTCAAGCCATCTTTCACTACTTCTCGTAACCCAAAAGAATTAAGCATAAGAAAGATTACCTAGCAGTCAAAGGTTAACATAAATTATAGTCTTCTTTAATAGCCAAATCAATTATCAACATAAACAAATATTTCCACGGCACGTTCATCTAGAGTATCGAATTTCCAATTTATATTCCATGAATCTGGACTTTCAAACCCGCTGATTTCTTTTCGGATCTTGATGTGTATCTTTATAACTTTGTTTTGAAATTTCAAAGAAAAGCATAACATTATATATATATATATATATATATATATATATATATATATATATATATCATTTGATTTATGGTTATTGTTATTAGGGAGGGCAACCATTCATTCTAATAAATAATTATTACTATTATTTAAATTAATTAAAACAATTTTAAATAATGTTTTATAATTAAAAAAAATATTATAACATTTTTTTATATTTATTCAATGTAATATTTTATTGATGATAATGATGACAGTTAATGTCCACTGAGACTAAACTTTGGTCTATCAGACCTAAAGAGATAAATTATTTAGTTTGATTTAAGATTTTATTCCTATGCTCGAAAAGCTTGGAGAGAAGTCTCCCAAGCTCACTATAATTTTGACATCATAAAAGGCTAGGAAGGTCAATGTTGCGACAAAGATTATGAAACTGAGATCTAAAGGCTATGAAAGTCAGTATTACATTTACTTAAGCCAAAGTATATTATTAAATAAGTTGGTAAAATTATATATTAATTTGTTTTTTTAAATTAAAAATTTTTTTACGAATTTTTTAAAATTAAATTTATGTGGTTTAAAATTATTATTTAAATTAATTAAAAAAAATTTAAATAATGTTTTATAATTAAATATATATATATATACACATATATATATTTTCTTATATTTATTCAATGTAATATTTTATTATATTTATGTAACCCAAAGTGTATTATTAAATAAGTTGGGGGCTTTGGATTGACGGTGAATAGGTGAATTGTTAAGGCACTCCTTGCGATAGGTCACTAGTTCAAATTACCTACCAAAAAAAAATTCAAATCCCCGTGGGTGCTTACCTATCAAAAAAAAATTAAAAACAATATAAACAATGTTGCATATTACACTGATTTTTCCTTACTAATTTTTATTATTATTGAATAGACGTTCAATCATTTTTCCTCACTAAACCATAGTTATATTATACATTTTCACAAATCAATTTTAAATCATGATTCAATATAAAAAATAAAATTTAACTCAATACTACTATAAAAAAAAAAATAGGAATCTTTTGCACTTACACAAAAAATTTAAAACAAAATAAACAATGTTGCATGTTACACTCATTTTTCCTTACTAATTTATTATTATTATTGAATAGATGTTCAATCATTTTTCCTAACTAAACCATACTTATATTATACATTTTCACAAATCAATTTTAAATCATGATTCAATATAAAAAATAAAATTTAACTCAATACTACTATAAAAAAAAAATAAGAATCTTTTGCACTTACACTTAAGCTCTTGTGTAACTAAATTTTTTATTTTAATATATTATAGATTGTAATTTTTTATATTAAATATTTTATTACACATGAATTCTTTGTCACACGAGCATTTCAATTTGATTTTTCTAACATAGAAATTCTACCATAAATTATTTATTTTTCCCTTAGGGTGTGTATAAATTTAAAGTTCAATAAATAATTTGTGACAATAATTAACTCTATATATATATATATATATATGAATGATACATTGTAATTTCTCTTTTTTATTTAGCCTTATAAACTAAAGATTGAATAAAATGTGCACAATCATATTTATTGGGGCTAATGTTTTATCCAAAATTATCTATACAACTATTTGTATTTAGTTCCAATGTTATCAAATTTATTAGTTACTTATGTTACATCCATTCTCTTCAACGTATTTAAATATGTTTCATTATTAAATTTATAAATTTATTCAAACATTCAATAATTGCTATCAATTTGTGTTTTATTATTAAATTTATAAATTTCTTTGAACATTGAATAATCAAATTAGCTTATTTTTCAATATTTATGTATATCTCTATATAAGTATCTATCTACCATGGTATTTAGTCTATCCGTCTATGTTTTGAACACTCAATGTTAGTAGCCTTTCGACCTTAGTATCTACCATGTTATTTACTCTATTTAAATTTTTATTGTAGTTAGAGTTAGAGTTATATATAAATAAAGCATTTATTATAAATGGAAAATAAAAAATGATCGAGAAACAGAAGTACGATGTTAGGGTGTAATATGAATCAAGAGTTCTATTAATTGAATTTTGTACTTGGCTCGATAATTCTTCCTCATATGAACTAAATTATAAAAAAATAATTAATTTTTATTAGCAAAGAATATTTTGAAAATAAAAGAATTAATATAAAATTAGTAAAAATTAAATTTATCATGATAAATAATTTTTTATATAAAAAATATATTTATAAAAAAAAATAATAAAATTTTAATATTGTATTTATTAAATAAATATTTTGAAAATTTTGAAGGTAATTATTTTTAATATCTTCACAGTAATTTTGTTAATAAATATTTCGTTTAAATAATACTCATAATTTTAAAAAATATGGTTGGATTCAAAACATATTATATGTCTATTTCACTTCAAGACTCCTCTAATCCCTTTTTATATGAGTTTATGCATATAATTAAATTTTCAAGAGGTGGGCTTTTTTAGAATTTTTACACCGGTCAAAAGCAATTTCAGTGATTGGAATGCCCTTTCACATTCAAGAGTCCATTCAAATGTAACTTTATTTTCTATAGAGAGGTGATCTAGAATGTTATTTTTGAAAATCCATGCTAATCGCGTTAAATACCTAACTTTAGTTGAATTTTTAGGTTTTTTCCACTCGTTGAAAGCTTTAATTTTTATTGGATCCACTACTATTATTTTCTCTAATATGATATGCTCCACAAAACCAATTTGATCTCGATAGAAAGAACACTTATTCAGTTTGGCATAAAAGTGATGTTCTCTCAACACTTGCAATACTATCCACAAATGTTGTCATTATTCCTCTTTATGATCTAGAGTAAATAAGGATGGAATATAAGAATGCTATAAAATCCTTTTCCAAAAATTCCCATAAAAATATTGTTCGTGAAACACGTGAATACAAATAGTGCACTAGATCAACCAAAAGGAAGCACCCAAAACTCATAGATGTCATACCTAGCTCTAAAAGTTGTGCTCATGGTATCCTCTTTCGTATCCTATCTTGATGGCATCCTAATATAAATTTAATCATGGAGGATACATTTTCCCTTCTTAGTTGATCAATTAAATCGCCCATGCATGGTAAAGGATACTTGCTCTTAATTGTTTACTTCTTTGTTTGTATGAATTGAATGCATAACGAATTAATGTTCCATATTTTTCTTACAAATACTACTAGGGCACCCTAAGAGGACATGCTCGGGCATATATATCCCTTTTTCTTTTTTTTTTTCAAGCAACATCTATAACACCTTTAGTTCAAGTATGCTCATTCTATAAAGTGTTTTGGATACTAGGGAGGCTCCCGACATTAAGTCAATTCAAAAATCAATATCTCTTTTAATTGTTAGCCCTAGTCTATCACCAAAAGGCTCTTCATACTCCAATACAACATATACTCCTCAATATTATGCATCTTATCCTTGGTCTCTTATTCCATATGGATAACATAAATCTAACATCCTTGAATGAAAGATTTCTTAATGTCCATGGTTGACATTTCCCTTCATGGTATAAGTCTTAGGATCCCATGTACCTTCCTTCATTGCCCCTCTTCATTGAGATAGAAAAAGGCTTTGTCGTAGTAGTCCAATATAGCATGATGTCTATCTAACCAATCCATGTCTATGTGGTGGTCATACAACCCAAATGGAATAATGCTCAAATCTCTCTTGTATCTACACCATTACTATTGATCAAGCATTTCTATAATAACTCATTAATTCTTCATTTTTCTCTTGTAACTAGTTGAACTAAGCCCTTTCCTATTTAATTTTTTCCAAACTAAATATTTCAATAAGTTTGGGATTAATATAAATATGGACAAATTTGGAATCAATTAATGTTACATTAAAATTATATGATATGTACATCATTTTTTCAATTATCCAAAGATGCAGATATTCTAGGCATCCTTTTCCCCGCATCCTCCACTATATCATCTTCTTGTATGTGGTACATAACTTCCACTTCAGCATATTTATGAATGCACTCCTTGAACATGTTATCTCCCTCACATAACCATCATTTAATAGTTGGGCATCTTGGCATTTTTCCCAACATTCCTACTTTATTTGTTAGATAGTTGTGGGTCATTTTGGTTATTTTATTAAGGGATAGTTTTTAGAGAAGAGGGATTGTATCCCTTATTCCTTTTCTCTAATTTAGGATTCTTCTTCTAATTCTAGGCCCTTTTTTATTTCTAAGGTAATTTTCCTTCCCTTGTGCATCTTATAGGGTCTTAAATTCATCAAACTTAATCTTATCACTATAATATCAATGAAACATACTTAAGAACCTATGGATTTTGACTATCTCTCATATTTGAAAAAGTCAGCATATTTCAATAGTTCAAAAAACTTCCTCTCATATTGCTCCATTGTCATAATACCTTGCTTGAGTTTAAAGAATTCTTACATCTTTGTGTCATAGCAATGCTCAAATAAGGACATCTTCTAAACATATATATTTAATTCTTATTGGATTAATTGTTCGTCGTCCAAGTTCTACACCTAACTGAGGTGTTCCCACCATATAGACGTGTATCCTTCCAAGTAGTATAGGGATTTTATTGTCTCTATGTTATAGGATTAATTGTGAAATTTGTGTAGCATCCCTATCCCAAATAGCCAAGCTTCTGGTTCCTCAAATTTCTTCTCCTTCACATTAAATGTAGGAGCCTTGATCATTTTGATCTCTCCTTTTAGAGAATTAATTTTATATTTTCCTTTACCAGGCCCAATAGGTGATAGATTTTAACTCCTAGCTACATCAAAGGCTATGCATGATATTTTCTTAGCTTACTTTAGTTCATGATGTTGATATCTATTATAAGTCTTAGATTTCCCAAGCAATTGGTTTCTTCCGATACTCCATGACCTATGGCTTACTTAGATGCATATTTTTTATCAATCGTCTAATTTAATTTGTATATACTTTGAGAAATCTATGCATAAATTAGTTATTATTATTCTTGTGCCTTGAAAAGCGTCAGCTCATCAACATTATCTATATATATATCTATATATATATATATATATATATATATATATATATATATAGAGAGAGAGAGAGAGAGAGAGAGAGAGAGAGAGAGAGAGAGAGATATAGCCTTGGATAATCTTTGGCTTCGTTTCTTTCCTCTTCCAATACCATTTGTGTCTATTTATGTATTATTGGGACTCATCCTTCAGAGCTCCCCACTTTAAGCACCACAAGATCTTGGTGTATCTTCCCTATCTACTTGTATTCCAATTCTAGAATTAGTTCATCAGAAAATTGTTAGACAATAGTGGAAGTCTTATTAGATAGAGTTTTCGGGTCCTAAAATTAGCACATTTTTGCATCATTGATAAACCCTTTTTATGTCCCTAGTCCTCCATATTCACCACTTTACTATCCCTCTCCTCACATCACTCATGATTTTGACACCCAAATATTAAAAGATCTCTTTGAGTTAAAAACTTTTCATTATATAATGAAATTTCTTATTGTTAATGACCATATGAATTGGAACAAACTTTTTTCTATAACATTTCTACAATTTATCTTTCTTGTAACCACTATTTGCATATATGGTAATCATCCTCATTGATTGGCATACCAACACATATATAGGGAGAATTCTAACACTTGGGATTTACTTCTAGGTGACTTGAGATGGTTCCATATTGGTTAGAATAGCACTAGGGTTAAAATCCCATCACAATGCTTGGTCAAAATTTTTCTAAGAATAGGGTAGCCACTAATAAACACAATTGTGGCTCAGTGATGAGAATATTCTCATGCATTTCATGGCATGAGAATATCACAAAAATTGGATCTACATTCTATCTTTTACCAAATGTTAACTAAATTTTGTTTCCTCCACATCTCCATTTTTCATTTATTGATCATGGAAATTTTGTTAGATTTGAGACATGAAATATTATTTACGTATGGTGTAGATCCATGCCCTTGTCTCCAATATAAGAAGTTAGAATGACTCTAAAAATAGGGGAGTTGATATGGTTCCAAAATACCTTGCCCATATTCTATATAAACATTGTATAATGTAAAGAACGGAATCAATCACTATTAAAAGGATTTTAGGTGTTCATAGAAGTAGGATGTTGGATGTGGCTTACCATGACCTCCTATATTTTATATAATTTATATGTAGTGTAAAAGTATTGGAATTTTTTTTTAGAGTAAGAAATTGGTCATTAAATAGTCGGTTTGTTTATCTCTAATTCGGTCAATGAGTCCGATGTGATGGTTGTATGTTAGTGCATATTACAGCTCAAGGATAGAGCATATGAAGGTCCATGGTGACTATATGTAGGCCCTCTTCATGATTTTAATGTGAAATTTCATATCACAATTTAATATAAATTATGTTGTTCTAATTTTTAGTACGTAGAAAAGTACTTATACTATAGTTTTGTTTACATCATAAGTTAGTTAAGAAGGGTCCCTTATTTGGTTTTCATTGCAATTGTTTTCTTTCTTACTTAGATTACTTAAAATGAGATATATTTGTACCTTTGCATTTCCTTCATAGATTATTATTTCAGTTCTCTTGACCTAAGCTATTGAATTATTCACATGATTTCAAATTACAACTATGGATCCCTTACAAAAGTTGGACACTAAAGGTTGAGGAATAAAAGTGCTTCTCAAAGAATCACATTCTATTTGATGCCACTAATACTAAACAAAGAACTAATATCAGTGCCTGTAAATTGTTATCATAAACATAATCCCAATGATCCAATAATACCTCTATAATATTTTACTTTTCGTCTAATTGGATTCAAAATTTTAATTGGAAAGTGTACATTTCCCTATAGAAGTTAAACATTGAAAGTTGAAGAATGAAAGTGCTTCTCAAGGAATCATAGAACCAATTGATTCCATTGAGGCCAAAAAATGATTACTATCAATGCCTATAAGGAGTTATTGTAAACATAAGCCCAATGATCCAAAAAAATGTATGTAGTATTATAATTTCTAGTTTGGTTAGAGTTTATTGCAAGTGTGCTTCTTAAAACATTAATTTTCTTTTTCATAGAATAGGAATTATCAATAATATAATCCTCAATATATAGTGTATGCATCTCGAAATCTTAGAAGACCTAGATTAAAAATTAAAATGTAATAGGCTTTATATATATAAATCGACTGACATAGTTGTATATATATATATATATATATATATATATATATATATATATATATATATATATATATATATATATATATATATATATATATCTATATATACATATATATATATATATATATCTATATATATATATATATAGATAGATATATATATCTATATATATATATATATATATATATATATATATATAGAGAGAGAGAGAGAGAGAGAGAGAGAGAGATATCTATATATATATATATATATATATATATATATATATATATATATATATGTATGTATGTATGTATGTATGTATGTATGTATTTTAAGCATCGATCGTCATCTACTCATGCGGGCTATCTGAGATATTCTACATTCAAGCCTAAGTAGACCCAACATTACAACTTAGGCTCTCATATCACTCTATAGGATACCCAACCTCAAAGGTGACTTTACGGAAGAGGGTTATCAATTTTTTTCTCATCCTGCAATTATTTTAGATTAAATTCTAAAAAACCATCATTATCTTCTTCCCGTCATGAATTTTCCTTTGATACAAATTTTATATCATTCTACACTCTCAACATAAAGATGTGGCCTAAGAAATATTTTTACCCATTCATTCCCAATTAATATCCATACAACTAACACATGCCTAGCCAATGGTATTCTTACCACATGTCACCACAATATTATGCCACATCATTAGACATGTGGTTGATATGTGGTAGTCATCCATCCACCTTTGAGCATCGCAGCACACTAGCTCTACAAGATAGTCACAATCGATGTTATGTCATATATGGATATGGGTATTCTAGTGCATATGTGACAATTAATTTGATTACATAATGATGACAAAATTAATAGTGTTTACCCACCTTTACCTTAGTACTAATCTCCTTTAGAGATTGTACAATAAAAAATGGAATGCTTAGTAGCTTAGAAGCAGGAAGGTGGGCTTGAAATCCTAACTAATACAAAAACCTAAACTAGTAAGCATAAATTATGCTTAATATGCCCTCACATGAGATATATTTTAGGATGTGGTAAGTCACCACATCCCAAGGACCAGGTAGGATTTCTCTCCTCGCTACATTTTCATCTTCATTAAGTTGTTCATTTTGCAGAGAAAATTGTCATCATGGCCATAAGTTTGTTTAATTCCTTTTTTACTTTTGGCTCTAGGGATGGATCTAATTTGTATTGAATTAGATTAGAATATTCATTCATAGCTATGACATATTCGATGATCTTTGTATCAAATTTCTTCATGTCACTATAAGTCCAAGAAACAAAATCATTGCATTCTTTAAATAGTCGAATGAATTTTGACCTATCGATAGGAGTACAACCAATTCCTAAATTAATTTTTCTTGGATAGTTTACAGTCCTCACATTTATGACCTCATATTGTATAGTTGGGATATTGCTTAAAGAGTTAGTTATTCTTCAAAATTTAACTTCTAGGTCCTAAATTTTTTCAATTATATATATTGACTTTGGGATCGAATTTATGTATATGTTTGTTATACCGAAATATGATTTTTGTGTTTCATGACTTTGTACTTCTTCATGAATAATTAAGTTCTTGAAGGTAGCTTCCATTAAGAGAAAGTTTAGAATATAGGAATTGTCATCAAAGACTTAGTAATGTGTAATATTATTTGGAACTATAGGCATATAAATCGATTCCACAAAAAAAGATTTAGTGAAATGTTTTTTATAAGGAATTAACCTAGAGGAAACATTGGCTAATAAATTGGTATTAGTATTTTGAAAATGGGGAATGGAACAAATATTGAATGCAAACAAACGATTGACCATACCTTATGATGGTATTGTTGTGGCTATTTTGGCACAACAACTAGGAGCTATTTCTCCATAGTCTAATGGTCATGACAAGGCTACTAGATCAAAGAGTATATGACCAAATCAATCAAGTAAAGAAATCCAAACCCATATGATCTCGTCAATTATTCATGCATACTTTTCCCTATCTAGGTTTGTGTTGAAACTTGTAATCCTCATAGATTGGTGATGGATGATGTGTTCATTGCAAAGATTCCTTACTCCAGCTAAGAGATCACATCCTTCACAATAGATATAGAACCTTCACACAAGCACCACCAAACAAGGAGAACAAATGACATTATATAGAGGAACATTAGCGTAAACAAATAAACATGAATATGACAAAACTCATCAAAACTTCAAACTTATAGAAAGGTAACATTCACTTCCATTGATCATAAAATGAATAAATACAACAAGTATACCTTCATGCATAGGACCTACTCTACGATTTCGGCTGAGTCTCCCCCTCTTTCTAGAGAAAATGACCAATGAAAAGAGAAACACTCCTTTATGGTATAAAGGAAGAAAAATAACCCTAGCAATGATCTAAGATAACTTACTATAGCTATGGAGTTATGACTCTCTAATTATGACTAGCCTGACCCTAGAGAATAAACAAATTTATGTAGATGTAGAGGAAAGCCTAAGGGGATGCATGTAGATGCTTAGGGTGACAAAGTGTCAAGGAATATTATACAATAATATAACCCTAACCAACTCATACACAAGTCGGTCAAGTTGATCTTCTTGGGAAAGTACACCTCTAGAATTTTTTTCTTAATCATGAGTTTTTTCTCAATTGTTGTCAATTATAAAATAATTAATATCTCATAATTATAATATTTTGGAAAAATAAGTATGAGAAATTAAATACCCTTTCACATTCAAGATTTCATACACATTTAACCTTTATTTATATAGAGAGGTGTTCTAGCGTGCTATCTTTGAAAATCCTTGCTAATCCCATTAAATACCTAACTTCAGCCACATTTTTGGGTGTTGGCCATTCGTTGATAGCTTTAATCTTTAGTGGATCCACAACTATTCCTTTCTCTAATATGATATGCTCCAGAGAATCAATTTGATCCCAATCGGAAAAGTAATTAGTTTGCTATAAAAATAACGCTCTCTCGATACTTGCAATACTATACCCAAATGTTGCAATCATTCATCTTATTTTGATCAATGGTTAATAAGGATATCATATAAGAACACTATATAAACCTTTTCCAAAAATTCTGTAAAATATTGTTCATCAAACACATGAATACATCTAGTGCCTTAGATAAGCTAAAAGGTAGCACCCAAAACTCATAGTTGTCATGCCTAGTTCTAAAAGTTGTTTTGACAATATATTCTTCCATATCCTAGCTTGATGGCACCCTAATATCAAGTCAATCATGGAGGATACCTTTTCCCCTCTTAGTTGATCAAATAAATCTTCCATAAAGGGTAAAGTATATTTGTTCTTGATTACTTGAAGATTTTTGTGGTGGGAATGTTGAGTATCTTTAGTGTTCAGAATTAGTTTCCCGTTGATGCAAAAATGGCTACTATGGAACTAATTTCGAACACTAAAGATACTCGATATTTGTTCTTACTTTTTATCATGTTTAGTTGTATGAATTAAATGCATAACCTTAATGTTCCATCTTTCTCTTACAAAAATAGTACTATGACACCCAAAGAGGTTGCACTTTAGCATGTGTATCCCTTTTTAATATTTCTTCAAGCTTCATTTATAACACCTTAAGTTCATGTATGCTCACTCTATAAGTTGTTTTGGAGACTGGGGTGGCTCCTCCCATTAATTCAATTCAAAAATCCATATCCCTTTTAAGTGGTAGCCCTAATGTATCACCAAAAGCCTTTTCATTCTCCAATACAACATACTCTTCGATATTGGGCATCTTATCCTTACTCTCTTATTCCATATGGATAGCACAATTCTAGCATCCATTAATGAATAATTCCTAATGTTCATAGTTGATCTTTCCCTTTATGGGATAGGTATCAATATCTCATGTGCCTTCCTTCATTTACCCTCTTCATTGAGACAGAAAAAGGCTTTGTCCTTGTTCCATGCCATTTTTTCACCATTGGGAAATGACCCTAAATCTAGATCCCTCACTATCCGAAGAACCCTTCTTGGTAATCCCCTACAAAGTCAGAAGAAAAGCCATTATGAATATCCAAATAATCTTGGATTACATTGCTTAAAAAACCTAATTTTATGCAGAGTCACATCTTTCCTAGACACATGAAAGTGTGACACCGCAAGTTCATTCACGGACACTTGTGTAGTGTGTTGCATTGTTCTCCATTATAGAGTGTGACACCCTTCCAACATGGGTAAAAATAAAAAAGTAAATTCTAGAAACTTGTTTGGGAATGTTCCCTCAACCAACTAAACCTTGAGCTCCTACCTCTTTGGATCTCATCCCAAGAATGATGGAGCTCATCCCCCTTATCATGGAACCAATCCCCGTCTAGTTATCGATCTCATTCCTTAGAAATGGATCTCCAACCTACTCCCCTGTCCTATAAATGCAATGCAAACTAAATGAGTAGGGGTTGGATTTTGGAAGTACACTTATGCTTTCAAATTGAAGAGTGAAGGCTTCTCATTGCAAGAGGAAGGATTAGATATTTCTTGGAAGAGATCTTAAGACATCAAATCCAAAATCGTTTTCTACATCTAAAATTGAAGCATAAGCTTAAGTCATCGAATAAAAGAAAATTTGTGAGAATGTCATTCAAGACAAAAGTAAATTGTAAAAATATCACCCTCAAAATTGAGTAAGGAAGTATAATTATTCATAAAAAATAAATAAATTGTAATCACACTTCAAGGGTGCATTATTGGTATTAATTGACATTATAAAGAAACTTAAAATAAAAAAAAAGTGGGACACATAAGTATACAAATCAAACAAGTAAATAGAAGCAAGTGTAACAAGTGAGTGTTAGAATAATGGATAAAGAATCAAAGCACTTAAAAAATGCCTCTCACTAAGGATTTGCAAGAGTACAACTATGAATTGGAAAATCAAATTAAAGCACTTGAGTGGAACTTAAATCATAAAAAAGATACAGTGTTGATACATTTTAGTGAGAAAATGATCTTCCATGTGAACTAGATATGAAGGATCCATTAATTGATGCAATCGAAATAATATTAGGAGAAAAGTAAGATCAAATTTACAAAATTCTTGATGCAACATCTATGCTAAGGTAAATGTATTTTGTGACATAGAGGATATCATAATAAAATATAATGTAGTTTGTGTTATAGATGAACTCATCCAGAATGTTGATGTAAGTTTTGATACATAAGAATTAATAGAGAAGATTTATGCAACAAATGATATAGAGTATCTTATCCAAAAGTTTGACACAACAAGTGATACAAAAAAATTTATGCTAAAAACTTCGTGCAACTTGTGACACAAAAGACATGATAGAGGTGGTTGATTTTCACTATGATACAAATTATTTGATGGATATGAAATCATACAATGAATTAATTGAACATAAGCCACAAGAAGTAGTAAGTAATGTTAACAAAAGCAACAATAAAAGTGAATTTGAAGAAGTAAAAGAAAAAAATCACGATTTTTTCACAGTGCTTTTTGTTTCTGGGAAAACTAGTATTCCTATAGAATGCTAGCCCTCTAGGTTTGGCAGCTACTGTAGAAACAACAATTTAAAGAAATTCAATGATTTATTCTATGTGTAACAGATAAGAGAAAGATAATGGAACCAACCTGGAACTTCCACTTAATCCCTTGCTTGATCTCTCTCCCCTTTGACAGATCCTACAACTCCTCCCCGTACTTAACACGCTTGGAGAGTACCTACACAAATACAGCAACAAAGAACTGTCAAAGCATCGTGATCTATTACAACATAAACATTACAGAATCAGATATATAATGAACAAATGATAGCATTCACAAATGATAACATTCAAAATTGCACAATCATATGGAAGAAAACTTGAAGAACTTTATTAATAGAAGGGAAAATTACAATCCAGTTGTCTGATCCAGCATCATCCTCCCAACTTCAATCCTTCTTCACCTCATGAAGTAGCAAGATCACACCAACAATACAATGCTCTTTCCTCAATTACAAACTATCAGCACTTCCTTGCAATTCACAATATTGCAGCCAGTAGATCTCTTAGATGAGGGATCCATTTATAGATGTGTGTAAGGGTGTAATTCATCCATGGGGTTTGATTAGTGTCATTCCACTTGTTACATTTGATTCCATAAGAGAAGGGATTGGAGATTTTCTTAGATCCCCTATTCAGCCTTGGGCGAATTCGGAGAGGCAAGCGGCATAAGAGAAGTTTCTAGAAGATTCCATGAGCAACCACCTAGCAAACTGTCTCAGACATTTTTCCATCATCGCTCATCGCACCCTATAGAAGGCCTAAATAGTATGCATTGCACCCTGGCAGTGTACCACTCAGTATGCATCACACTTTTCCAGTGTAGCAGTCAGTATGGTTCAATTTAGGAAATTTCTAGATGGTTTCTCAGGTTGAACTTTTGGGGAACGATGTATTCAGATGACTATGTCCTTTTAGGGTATGAAACAACTCTTTTAGGGGTTGATGAGCCCTAGTTTATCAACATATAAGTTTGGGGTTGATGTGCCCAAATATGTCTATAACAGTTGCCCCCTAAAGCATGAAGTCATAAATATTGATGTCGGGTGAAATGCTTTATCATGAGGATCCGAAGTTTCAAACTGGAAGGTGACCTGCATAAGTTACAATACAATACATCATCATAATATAATTTTCATGATCTAGCTGAGGGAGGCATTCCCATGCTCAACTTTATAAATTCATTTCATGTACATAGATCAAATAGTCGTTTGCAGATACAGACTAGTGATTCTTCAGATATAGAGTCATCATCCATGGGTATGATGACCATCTGTGTAGAGCCTTTGTACATTTGATGTCTTTATATCCTTGAATATATTGCAGCCCGGATGGATGAAACTAGATCTGGGGTCTTCAAACTCGTTTAATCTTCGCTCGATGTACAAGTCAATCCATGTGAAGAGATGTTTTGAAGTCGAACATGGAAAGACATCGCCTGATTACCAACCAATGATGTGAGCTGTTAACAGACATAAGAGGGATCACTGATAATGATAATGATCCTCAAGGTACTATAGTACAATTCATGTGGTGTGAATATATGATCCGATGTCGAACACCATGCAAAATCTTTCGGTCGAAGGCCATTGATGTCAACCTGTCGCCGGAAGTGAGAAACTTGCCATTGATGTATGCAAGCTTCAAAGCACTAAAAGGGTTGTTTCTAAGTCAACTTCTTGGATAATGAGCTGATGTCGACAAGAAGTGACTCATCGTAGGAGGGCCTTGATGTATCCCACATCTACGACACGAAACGAAGCAAATGATTTTTGGAGGTGAAAATGAACTGACGACACAAGGTTCAGGAATGATGGTCATGAAAAAATGAAGGTTGGAGGTATTGCAGCATATGAGGCATTAACTGGATGGTGATTTCTCAACTGGATGAATTCTCTTGAACATGTCGGTGACACTGAGATGAATTGGTAGCGTTAACCCCAAAAGATGGATGGTATGAAAGACCAATGGTGAGATGACCGGTGAACGGAATAACCCAACCCAACTCAATGATGGTGATGAAGTGAAAGTGTCATGTTCAAGAGCGACTTGCTACCATAAATTCTTCAAGTTTCTTTTCCTTTTTCCCCAGTCATTGCTGACCAGTACCTCTTTATTTTTGTCAAGCTTGAGGAGGATAACATATGCTTGTTCTATAATTCGCCCTTCGGGCAAACCTGTCGCTATTTGATGTTTTAACGAGTCTAGCGATAGTGAAACTCGATCTTGTCTAGAATGGACAAGTTTGTCGCTATTGTTTTAATGAGTTTAACGACAAGGATAACTCGGTCCTTTTCATGTTTAGAGAGTTTTAAAAGGGACGAAAAGAAAACTCCATAAGTTCTTTTTTCGTAAAATAATCCCTCAGGTCCGAGAAAGGATAAAACAATACAGGAGGGATGACATTTCCAATCACTTTAATGAGCTAGAAAGGACAAGCGCTTGACAATATTTTCATATTTAATGAGTCTGAAAAGGGTTTAAAGAGGACTCTATTTTGAGGAACGAGTGGTGTCTAGGGTAGCAACTGGTTCTAGTGATTTTGGAACTTCTCAAAACATGTTGATTTCTATGAAGAGGCTGGCTAATAAGACCACTCATCGCAACTGTTCCTCAAAAAGGGTAAAACAACCAAGTGAGAGCGTATGATTGGCCAAGAGGATGGTGGTGATGGGATGTACACAACCAAGGTTCAAAAGGCTGATAGAATGGAAATCACAAAGGTTAATTAGTTGTAAATGGGTTCATTTTTTGACAAGCTTGAACCATGGGGAACTATGCTTGGATTCGGTTTCTTGTTTACAGAAGCTTGAAACAAACAAACTACGCTTGGCTTCAGTTTCATTTTTACACAAGCTTGAAACGAAGAAACTATTCTTGAATTCAGTTTCATTTCTACACAAGCTTGAAATGAACAAACTACACTTGGCTTCAGATTCATTTTTACACAAGATCAAAACGAATAAACTATGCTTGAATTCAATTTCATTTTTACACAAGCTCGAAATGAAAAAACTATGCTTGAAAAAAGGTTTGCATGCCCCCAGCATGATGAAAAGACGATTTTTCTGCAACCAAATGGAAATTGTTGTGGTGAAGCAGGATGGTTATCCAACACTTATTTGGCTTCATCCAAAATAGACAAAGGTGAATGGTGTGATAGACCAATCATATAACCTACAGGGAAACTTATCTTTACTACTAGGTGCATGCCCCCCAAGCTTCATTACATTCACCAGACTACTCATGGCTATTAGGTGGATGGAATGAAGGTTCAAGTGATACCGTTGATGTAAATGGACCATTTAGGGATGATGATTGACTTGGAGCTATGTTTGGACCAGGAAATGAAAGCTGGTCAACGGTGACAATCTTGCCTTCATGCGGGAAATGCATCACTCGGAAGAGTGTTGAAACAATAGCTTCCATGTTATAAACATAGTCACGCCCAAGAAGTAAATTGTAATCTAACGGTCCTGGGACTACCATCACGTTTAGATGAATGGTTTTCCCTCCCAAAGTAATAGGTAACTTAGGAAGGATCCCTAACGGTCGACTTGTTCCTTTGTTAAAGCCTAACAGATTCTGTGTAACAGGCATAAGCGGTGGCGAACCAAGAACTTTCCAAGCAGTTGAGGAAAGGATGCTCACTAATTCACCTTCATCTATAATAGTGCCAGACATGATCATTTTACAAACTTGTACTATGATCTCGAAAGGTACATAAGAAGGAAGGCAGGATCCTACCAGTCAATTCCAATCAAAGGAAGTGACTAGACTACTTGGAGAGGTACCAAAGAAACAGGAGAATTGACCCCTTGTGTTACAAGAACTGGAAGGTTTTCCTCCTGTCTTGATGGAACAGGCGGTCTTGACGGAACAGGCGGATTGCCCCCAAGTTCATTAGAATCTGAAGTAACAAAAAGAACTTGAACAGTATCATTTTTACTCTCTTCAGGAAAGGTACGAGTAGCTGAAGGTGAAATTGGGTCAATTGTTGCCTCAACCTATTGACTTTGGTCGGATATAGACTCATAAGATTCACTTTCAAAGAGAGTGGTTTCGACCGATGGTTGATTTAAGTCAGTCGGTTTTTCAACTAGAAAAGGACTTAGGGAAAGTTTCTTGTAACTAGATGGAAGTCGTTGCGGTGAAGCAAGATGGTTATCCAACACTCTTTTGGCTTCATCCAAAAGGGGACAAAGGTGAAGGGAATGATTACCTTCACATAACCTACATGGAATCCTAACCTTTCCCTTCTGTCCACGAACTTTACTATCACTATTTGATGGTGTGTTACCAACATGATCGCCAGAGGTTGATGACACGGGATAGTGTGAACGGGAAGACCATTCTTTCAAGATTTGAGAAAAGCAAGGACAATCTCGATGAAAATGGTCTCCCACACAAATTATGCATGGATATTTGGCTTTGGGAAGTTTAATGGATGAGTTTTCATCAGTTGTTGCATTCGGAGCAATGGTTGCTTAGTTGCCCCCTTGCTGAATTGGCTTTTTCTTCTTCTCCTGCCCTCTCTTCTTCTTCTTAGCCATCGGGTTACTAGTATCACCACTTTCACCAAAAGAAGAGGAAGAAGGGGAGGGAGAAACAAACGCGGAAGAAGGCGAAGGGTCAACTTCAGGATCAACTGGAGGTTGATTTTGTTCAGTTGAAGGTGTACTCCCATTTTGAACCAAAGAGGTTGAAAACAGCCATACTGGCAAGCCAATGGTAAGTCCCGGAAGGGATAATGTAGCCATATAAGGAGCACCAATATTTCCAAAAGAAGGAAAAGGACTAGGATTCCCTTCAAAAGGGATTCCTTGATTGGTGGACTCCAGATTTGTCTCCATATATCTCAACCTAAGATCAACTAAGGAACAGGGATGTTATTCCGAATTCAATTAATTTTAATGACGCTTGGACACAACTTTGCTTTTTCAGTTTTTAAGAGTCGAGAAAAAGCTAAAGATGACTCTAGTCTCCTTCGATTTTTAATGAGCCTGAAAGGACAAGTGCTTAGATGGACCTTTTCTTTTAAAGAGTCGAAAAGGAACGAAAGTGACTACTTTGAAAATCTAGACAGAGGGATTACCAAACCAATCACAAAACTGCAATATACACCTTGGTGATAAATTAAAAATAAATTACCAAGGACTTATGTATGACAGTGAATATTCCCGAATGCTGTGTTCAGTGCATTGCGATCAATAAGGTGACAGACTTAGTTTCCTATGGATAAAGGATTTAAGCCTATTGTGGTCTCCCAATATATACGCGACAATATGGGGAGCACAATTCCATGCTAGCACTTGTCGTATCAAGGAGGAGGAATCACCCAACCTTCAATGAAAATGATAGCCACTAGTTTTAATGACGCTGGGACATGTCACTAGCCTAGACCTCTAGATATGTTGTGTTAAGTTCCAAAGCATTGATAGGTTCATTGAAATTTATTTTAAAGTTGATCTTGTTTAGAATTTTCCTTTCAATGGTTCACCACATGATGATGATCTGAAATTCCTAAGATGCAATCTACAATGATAAACAATCTTTGTTTATTTTGAGCAATGAAAATCCTAGCTACTAGGGAAAGAAAATTACAATGCTTTTAAGCAAAGAGAAAAGAGCACACACTAGTGCATTTCCATAAATCATCTTTTCGCACACAAATATAAAAACGCTAAATGCAAATGCATGTATTTGTTTTCATTCTCCTTAATGTGAAAAATGCTAAAAAGGAAAACTAAATGCAGCAAAGATCTGAAATATTTCACTCAAAATGACAATTTCGATAATTTCTTCTTCAAAAGAGAAAGGAAGACTCAACAACACTTTTCAATTTTCAATAAAAATGCTTTCGACACTTCGAATATAAACAAATCAAACCAAATACATGAAGAAAAATTTAATCGATTATCAAGGGAAGGAAGAATTCACGACACTTCTCTTTTCGACACAAAACCACAATTACAACACTTTTGTATCAAAGCGACAAATCGATTTAAACAACTTTTCGACGAAGGATTATAAATGATGAGCAAATACACAAAAACATTCACTAATCCTAATGTAATTGAGGCTGATCTAAGTGATGCAAGTAAGTTTCAAAAAAGAGGGATTGTTCATATGCAGCAAAACAACTAAACAAAACTGAAAACAAGGTCAAAAACCCTCAATTTCTAGAATGGAAAAAGAATTCAGTCAGTCATCACACCTAGGCTTCATAGAAATAGAGATGCATCGCACTTACTACACTTGGGAGGTGCGATGCATACTGGGTTATAGTGGAAGATAGTGCGATGGTCTAGGGAGCGCAACTGAAATGGGTTTTGGCTCAGATGTGTAGTTGTTTTCAATGAGTTAAGTTGGGCTTTGATGAACAATAAAGAGCAAAGTATAAAGGAATGTCTTGAGAGGTTACTGAGCTACCAAAAGGGCATCTAGATTTGCTTGTAAGTGAAATGTTTAATTCATAAACCAAACCAGAGATTGACTGAAGCAGCATTCATCAACTATGCAATTGCAGAGCAAGAGCAGTTCGAAGGCTACCTAGTTGAATTCAGGCTCTGTCTATAGTTTATAAAAAAAACAATAACAACAAACAAAAATATGTTCATTCCCGAGTGGAGTCGCTGATTTGTTTCTGGGAAAACTAGTATTCCTATAGAATGCTAGCCCTCTAGGTTTGGCAGCTACCTAGAAACAACAGTTTAAAGCAATTCAATGATTTCTTCTATGCGTAACCGATAAGAGATAGATAATGGAACCAACCTGGAACTTCCGTTTAATCCCTTGCTTGATCTCTCTCCCCTTTGACAGATCCTGCAACTCCTCCCCATACTTAACATGCTTGGAGAGTACTTGCACAAATACAACAACAAAGAACCATCAAAGCATCGTGATCTATTACAACATAAACATTACAGAATCAGATATATAATGAACAAATGATAGCATTCACAAATGATAACATTCACAATTGCACAATCATATGGAAGAAAACTTGAAGAACTTTATTAATAGAAGGGAGAATTACAACCCAGTTGTCTGATCCAGCATCATCCTCCCAACTTCAATCCTTCTTCACCTCATGAAATAGCAAGATCACACCAACAATACAATGCTCTTTCCTCAATTACAAACTATCAACACTTCCTTGCAATTCACAATATTCCAGCCTCTAGATCTCTTAGATGAGGGATCCATTTATAGATGTGTGCAAGGGTGTGAGTCATCCATGGGGTTTGATTAGTGTCATTCCACTTGTTACAGTTGATTCCATAAGAGAAGGGATTGGAGATTTTCTTAGATCCCTTACTCATCCTTGGGCGAATTCAGAGAGGCAAGTGGCACAGGAGAAGTTTCTAGAAGATTCCATGAGCAACCACCTAGCAAACTGTCTCGGACATTTGTCCATCCTCGCCCATCGCACCCTATAGAAGGCCTAAACAGTATGCATTGCACCCTAGCAGTGTACCACTCAGTATGCATCGCACTTTGCCAGTGTAGCAGTCAGTATGGTTCAATTTAGGCAATTTCTGGATGGTTTCTCAGATGGAACTTTTGGAGAATGATGTATTCAGATGACTATGTCCTTTTAGGGTATGAAACAACTCTTTTAGGGGTTGATGAGCCCTAGTTTATCGACATATAAGTTTGGGGTTGATGTGCCGAAATATGTCTATAACACTTGTTACACCTTGAAAAATGATATCATTTAGAAGAAATCAACATGGTGTCAAATATGACAAAGAAAATGACATGCATATTTTGTATTACTCCAAACTAGTTCAACTTATAAGCATCATATTTATTAAATATGTCTAGAATCTTGAAAATAAATTACCACATTCTCAAAGAGTTGGTCACATCGAGAGTCAATGTTTTGATTTAGATACTTGTCTTGATTATGGGGGGACAAATAACCTATCAAAAAAATTTTGAATGCAAAAGTAGATTAAGAAAACAAATTCTTATGGATGGATAAATTCTTAAAGATGGAATCTATAGGTAAAAAAGTTGCATAATACTTACCACCTAGTATTATAAGAAAATAAGGATATAAAAAAATGAGAAAATGAAAAATGATGAAGCTATTAAGCAATTGTTCTAGATGATTCTAGGCATAACCTAGATATAACTATATATGTTTTGTCGAGTCAAAAATGGTACTCTCCACACCTTAAGAGGGAGAGAACAATAATAAAAATAAACTCTCTTAAGGGAGGAAGTAAATTATTGAGGTGAAGATGGTTTCCGGTAATCCAAAAATCATCACATAGTTCAAATCAAATTCGTTAGTGGCCATAAAATTTTCCACATTATTCAAGTGAAAATAGTCAGTGATAAATGCGAAATTACCACATATACTATAATTGAATTGGTTAATGGTCATACAAAACACCACATTGTTAAAGTCAAAATGGTTAATAGTAAACTAGAAACCACCAATCCCAATGGAAGATGGCTAGTAGTCGACAAAAAAATTACCACCAAATTAAGTGAAGATGGTTATTGGTCAATTAGGAAAACCACTAACTAAAGTGAAGATGGTTAGTCATCAAGTAACAAAACCACCAAACATAAATAATGTTATGAAACCATCTCAAGAAAAGATAGAAAAGATAGATCAACGCCTTAGAATTCAGCCTCTTCGAGGGGCAACCTCCTTTACATTACATAAATGAACAATTCTTGGATGATTCAAATGACACAACTTCCTTTCTATATATAGGAGTCTAAGGAGTCACAATATAACCCAGCCAACCTAACAATAATACTATAAAGCCACAAAAATAACAATAGAGGGTTTCTATGGGGCACAATAATAACAATATGGGGGTAGTAGGGGCACAACAATATTAATAGGGGATACAACTACAATAGTAATGGGGTAATCACTAGTATTATAGGGATCTAACATGCCCCTATCCTTCAAAAAAGTGTTGTCCTCAACGCTTGAGTAGTTCTGGATGCTTCTGTATAAAATTCTCATCCACCCATGTGGAATCTTCAGCAGATAAGTTCTTCCACTTGATGAGATACTCTGAAATTGATCGATTTCGTAGCTGTCTAGTTCTTGTCTCTGTGACTGCTTCCGGTTCCAATATAATTTTTCCTTCCTCGTCAAGTTCTGGCAATATTGTTTGAACTGGGAGCTTGTCGCCTATAACCTTCTTTAAACATGAAACATGGAAGACTGGGTGCACTCAAGAAGCTGTAGGAAGCTCCAATTTGTATGCCATAGTACCAATCTTTTGCAACACCTTGTACGGACCATAATACTTTGGTGATAATTTATTATCCTTCTTAGCTTGCTTCAGGGACATTTGTTTATATGGTTGTAGCCGTAGGAATACCCAATCACCTACATCAAAACTTCTTTCGATGCGATGTTGATCTGCCTATTGTTTCATTCTATTTTGTGCCAACACGAGGTTATCCTTTAAGAGTTGGAGGACTTGTTGTTGACGTTCGATGTGATGTTCCACTACTTGAATCTTAGAATTTTCTCTTAAATATGATGTGATGGATGGTGGTTGATATCCATAAAGTGCCATAAATGGGGTCATTTTTGTTGCTATATGGAACGATGTGTTATACCACCATTCAGCTAGAGGCAACCATTTGACCCATTGTGTCTGTTTATCAGAGACAAAGCAATGAAGATATCCTTCCAGACATTTGTTTACTATCTCAGTTTGCCCATCAGATTGAGGATGATAAGATGAGCTATGAGCTAACTGAGTACCAAGACAAGAAAATAATTATGTCCAAAAATTTCCAGTAAAGATGGGATCTCTGTCACTTACAATAATCTTTGGATTTCCATGTAGCTTTTAAATTGTCTCCATAAATGCAGTAGAAACTGTACTGGCTTTAAATGGATGTGATAATGCACAAAAGTGTGCATACTTGGTAAGTTTGTCAACTACCACCATGATGACATTCTTTCCCTCAGACTTGGGTAAACCTGTGATAAAATCCATTGAAACCTCCTCCCAACGTTGGCTTGGAATGGATAAAGGTTGTAATAGACCCGGGGTCTTAATTGTTTCAACTTTATTTTGTTGGCAAACCAAACATTTCGCCACAAACTTTTGAATATCCGATTTAAGGCCATCCAAAAAAAATTCCTTCTTAACCCTGTGGTAAGTTTTTAAAAATCCTGAGTGCCCTCCTAAGGCAATTCCTTAAGAATCTTTTGTTTGAGTTAGGAATTCTTACAGAGGTATAAGTGATCTGTGTACCATAACGAATCATTTTTCCAGCTAAATGTATCAGATGTACTGGAACCTTGTTGTAACTTTCAAATAAGTGCCCATACTTCTTCATCATTCTTCCATTCCTCCCTTTCTTCGTTTATCCAATCAGGTTGGATAATAGAAATGGCACACAACAATGCTTCCACATCCTCATCCTTTCTTGAGAGTGCATCTGCCACCACATTTTACTTCCCTTTTTTGTAGATGATTTCAAAGTCATAACCCAACATCTTTGTGACCCACTTTTGTTGCTCTTCAGAGGATAATCTTTGTTCTAAAAATTATTTAAGGCTATCATGATCCATTTTTACCTTGAAGTGTCTTCCCATTAGGCAGGGTCGCCATTTCTTCAGTGCATGTAGTATTGCCAACATTTCCTTCTCATAAATAGCTTTGTGTAAAAACTTTCCCTTGATTGGACGAATTTCAAAAGCAATGGGTCTTTCATATTGCATTAAAACAACACCAATTCCATTTCCTGAAGCATCACATTCCACAATAAAGGTTTTTGTGAAGTCCGGTGTAGCTAAGACCGGTGCTTGGCACATTGCCTCTTTAAGATGTTTGAAGGCCTTTGTTGCTTTTGGAGTCCATGAAAATGCATCTTTCTTCAATAATGTTGGTATAGGTGCTGCTATTCTCCCATAATTCTTAACAAACTTGCAATAATACCATGTCCACCCGAGAAATCCTTCATGAGATACAATATGACCCAGATATTCCACCTCTTTTACTCCAAAGAAACATTTGGATATTTTTGCATATAATTGTTTTTCCTCCAATAGTTGCAGCACCCTGTCAACATGTTCAACATTATCCTTCCAAGACTTGTTGTACATTAGTATATCATTAAAAAATACTAACACAAATTTTCTAAGGAATGTTTTGAAAATGGAATTCATCAAACCTTGAAATGTAGAAGGTGAATTGGTAAGGCCAAAAGGCATGACCAAAAATTCATAATGACCCTCATGAGTTCTAAATGTTGTTTTCGGAATGTCTTCAATCTTCATTCTGATTTGATGATATCCTGAAGGAAGATCCAACTTGGTGAAGTAAATTGAATCATGCAATTCATCTAGTAATTCACCAATGACAGGAATGGGAAACTTATCTTTAACAGTGAGCTTGTTGAGCTCCCTATAATCCGGACACATGCGCCATGATCCATCCTTCTTGTGCACCAATACTACTGGAGCAGAGAAAGAACTTTGACTAGGTTGAATTATACCAGCCTCTAGCATTTCTGCAACCATACGTTCAATTTCGCTCTTTTTGGCATAGGGATATCTGTACGACCTGATGTTTGGATGAACACTTCCTGGAATCAGATGAATAGCATGATCATGATCACGAATAGTTGGGAGACCTTTGGGAGTCCCAAATACCTTGGAATGATTGTCCAAGACTTTTTGGAGATTTGGAGAAATAGATGATTCTGATGTGGAAACATCTAGCGAACATAATTGTGCAATTACACCTCTTTGTTCCTTTTTTAGAAGCTTTGTCATACCGTTAGAGCTGATTATCTTTCCCAGTTTCCCTGCAATACCCCTTAATTCAACTTCTTTTCCTTCTGCATAAAATTTCATGAAAAGTTCTTGAAAATTAAAAGATATTGTACCCAAGGATTGTAGCCATTGGACTCCTAGTACAACATCAGCACCTCCCATTGGAATGGAAAGCATTGGGCTAGTTAATACATATTCTCCCATGGATAGCTTGATATTATGGCACTTTCCAGAGAAATTTATTGTTCCTCCATTTGCAACCATCACTTGACACTCTGGTGCTGGATATAAGAAGCAATTCAATTCTTTTGCTACCTTACAATGAATAAAATTGTGGGTACTTCTTGAATCAATCAACACTATTACCTTTTTCTTATTGATTTGTCCTTCTATCTTGATGGTTTGAGGAGTGGTAATTCCCGCCAATGCATTACAAGATATGGTTGGATTCATTTCTTCTTTATCTAGGCTTTGTTCCTGGAGTATATCCTCCTCTTTTGACCTTTCTTGCTCCTTTTCTTCTTCCTCTTCATAATCTATGTAGAATAATTTCTTCTCAGCACACTTATGACCTTTAGTGTATTTACTATCACAACTGTAACAAAGCCCTTTTGCTCTTTTTTCTTCCAATTGTTGTGGTGTCAACCTTATAGGTTGTGGAAGAATAGGGGCAACAACACTTCCATCTTTATAGTTGTGAGTGCTATGCTTCCTGGTTGCCATAATTTTGCTTTCCATTTTTCTTGCTAACCTGAATCCCTTCTCTAATGAATCAGGTTCCCAAAGGCAAACATCATGTTGGATATTATCCTTTAAAGTCCCTATGAACACATCAATCCTATGCTCCTCTGGAATATTTTTTACCCTTATGTTCAATTTTTGGAACTCCTCAATGTGCTCCATTATTGAACCCTTTTGTTTGAGACTTATCAATTGGATAAAAAAAGTGTTGCGTTTTGTATCCTCATAATGTGTTGTCAATTCTTCCATAAAAATTGCCCAAGTGATAATTTGTTTACGAGAGCAAAGCCATTGATACCATACAAACTGATTTGGCGCCAAATATAAAGTTGTAATACGTACCTTTTGTGTGTTTTGCACATTATTAAGATCGAAAAATTGCTTCATCTGTAATATCCATGTTGTGGGATCATTCCAACATTAGAGTCTATGAAATCATGATTAACATTTCTTTTGTTCTCATTATGAGTTTCCTTTACTACCCTTTCACCATTAGTAAGCATTTCTTGTAGAAACTTTGTCAAATCTGTCTTCAAATCTTCCATGCTTGTCTTTAAAAAATACATCTTAGCTTCTACGCCTTTCTTTAAACCATCCATCTTAGCTTCTACATCTTTCTTTAAACCATCCATCCTAGATTCTGTTGCTTTTTGTGCAAGTGACACTTGTTGCACTTGGTCTCGTAATTTTGATATATCATGTTGCATTTCTTCCTCTTCTTCATGAGTCATGCTAGAGCTTTCAGGTTGCCTACTAGATGTTTGCATTTTCTTCCCTCAAGTCATCAATTATCGATAATAATGCTTTACTATGCCCTTTTAATTCCTTCAAACTAATTTTTCAAACCAAGCTTATGCAAAAATTTAAAAAAACTACACACCTTTTTTCACTTTGTAGGAGCTTGATATTGAATCTGATGTATCTCTGTAATTTCGAATCATCTAGTTCTGAAATTGCAACCTGCGATAGCCCTCTGTGTCCTCTTTCCAATGCCACTAGTATGATCCAAATTGGATTCTCCACAGAAGAGTTATGCCAAATCTCCCACAGTGACCTGATTATAGACTAGTTCAGTAGAGCGAACTTGTATGACGTGCCACGAGTCACTATTTTGACCTTTGGCTCTGAAAAATATATACAAGAAAACTATAGTCCGTCCTCTTTCTGTACCTTCTTACGAAATTTCAATCCGATGCTCAGAGAGAAAGTTATGACGATTTTCCCCAAGTCACCTATTTGGAATGTAATTCAGGAGTCTGCAAAAAGACCAACTTCCTCAGATCATATCTCCGCAAATATAGAGCGAAAAGCTCTGAAATTTAGACCTGAGATTCAGCACGATGTCTTCCCAAATGGGTTTTGTTTTTTAGCTTCTGAAATGTCGCAGAAAAAAGTTATATAGAAAATTCCACGATGACCTATTTGGAGCAGCGAAACCCTAGAATCCAAAGCTCTGATACCAAATGTTATGAAACTAGCTCAAGAAAAGATAGAAAATATAGATCAATGCCTTAGAATTCAGCCTCTTTGAGGGGGCAACCTCCTTTACATTACATAAATGAACAATTCTTGGATGATTCAAATGACAAAACCTCCTTTCTATATATAGGAGTCTAAGGAGTCACAATATAACCCAGCCGACCTAACAATAATACTATGAAGCCACAAAAATAACAATAGAGGGTTTCTATGGGACACAATAATAACAATATGGGGCCAATAGGGGCACAACAATATTAATAAGGGATACAACTACAATAGTAATGGGGTAATCACTAGTATTATAGGGATCTAACAAATAATCCAAATCTCCAACTTGGATCCTTACAAGAATGGAACTTCTCTCCTTACATCTAATAGGGAGAATCAGATATCAACATCAACATTCAAATTCTAATTAGCTGACCAAACTTAAATCATCATTTGGGAATTCTAGCATAACAATTGGTCTTGTCAACAAATAATCAGCAACTATTTTAGTTATTCATTGGGAATGTTTAGACATATCAGTTGCACACTTTAATATATTCAGATATTGACGTATTTTTTGTGATATCTTTATCAAAGCTCAGGTCGACAATTTTATATTGAATATGACAAAAGTTATTGGTAAAATTATTCATAATTGTGATTGGGGGGGGGGAATTTTATACTATAAGTGCCCAAACAATCACAAAGACCAAGAGATATGAGTTGTAAACCTTATCTTTTATGAGTTGTTATCATGATACAATAATGAGTCTTTAATGAGATCTAGAATGATCCATACTATAAATTCATATCCTCAAATCAATACAATGAGTTGAATATAAGATGAAGCCTTTTCCACCAATTTTGGTTATGTCTAGCCTATGCTCAATTATTAACACTTGAATCCATGTATTATACTGATTTTAGAACTATATCGATATGATAATTGGCATCACATTTAATTTCCATACAAATGTATTCAAATCCTATACCTTCCATAATTTCAATTACTTTTTTGTTTTTTCTTAGACACTCTTAGCATCACAAAATGTCAAAAGAATTAGTTATGGATTATGGTGTAAATAGTAACATGACACTAGAAACTTAATACCAAGATTCACAGTCATGAATGCACAACTCTATGAAACTTTGAAATGTGAATAATAGACATCAAGCCAACCCAAAAAAATTATGTCACCTCTCTTTTTTCATGTTCATATTTTTATATCTCTAATAATGTCAATCATGTTGATTTATATTTATTTTGTTGCATTAGTAATGATATATGTCTTCTTACTATAAGTCATGAAATAGTTATAATATTGGTATATGGTATTTTATTAATATTTGTGAACATTTGTTAATATTACAAACACGTAGTATATGTTTCATGGTATCCAATTTATCATAATAGATACTTAAAAGGAAAAAAATAAATATACTTGAATGTAAATCTTTTGAACACTCTAGTGATCTTGTATGAGGTTGATAAAGCTCATAATAAAAATAATGCATATTATTTTTCTGTCATACAAAACTACATAAATGATTTTGTTTGAGATAACAATTAAGTTTGCATATACAACCCTGCAAAATAGACCTTGTAAACCTCATATACCTTAAAATTTAAGTTAGAGTCATGAGAATGGTGATTTTCTTAGATTAGTTTTTTGTATCATCAATTTCTCACTCTTGTGACTTGTTCCCTATTTCCGAATACACTTCGTTATTATTTTTTGCTAATATTAGCATCTATGTAATGATACTTTGCTAAATATTTAAAAGAAAACATTTTTTATCTTCTACCTTATCCCAAACATAAAGTTAATGAAATGCATCCTTAACCATCTCCATGATTGAAAAAACAATTTTGATATTTAAATAGAATTCATAAAAAAAAGAGATAAAAAATAGTCTAATTCATTATAAGAGAAATCTGTACATTTTACGTTATACTCTAACATCAACTTTTGTCACACAATTTTGGATGTTGTGAGAGATAGAGTCGAAGTTGTTTTCAAGTTAATGACAGGCTTTTGTATGTTCTGAGAGATAGAGTCAAAGTTGTTTTCAGGTGAAAGACTGATATCTAACCAGTTCCTAAATTATCGCAAAAGTTCATACCTACTCTGCCTTTGAATCATAGTAAAATATTTTTGGTCAAAGACGACATGTATATCTATTCAATGGTATGAAATACTACTTCTCTAGCCAGTATGTTACCTGATTCTCAGTAACCCAATTCGTCCTCCTCTTCCAGTTTTACCTCCAATTTCACTTAATACCCAGTAACCTAATTTGTCCTTGTCTTCCAGTTTCATGACCCAATGCAGTAGAGTAGGATGAAAATGCAAGGATATAATTTTATGTATCTCATAGAATTTCTCGTTTTCAATATTTTCCAGTATTTTTGTAGGTTACATGCACTCATTTGTTGCGTTAATGCTCTGTCAGCAGATGGAGCCACCCTTTTAGAAATCAAGGCATCCTTTGTGGTTCCAAAGAATGTTCTTTCAAGCTAGATAGATGACAGCTCCTCCGAGGTGCATCCATGTAAGTGGGAAGGTGGGTAGTGCAACACCCTTTTAGGCTACGACATTTCGAAGTCATCTATGGAGGCAAAGAAATTGCTCGGATGGCAAAAGTGGCCAGAATCTAGGCAAAAAAAATTCAGAAAATTGTGTATATGCAGTGTTTCAATCATGTTTTTGATGGTGGAAAGGGATTCAGCACCATCAACAACCTCTAGGGCACCTAAAATTATGAAATTTGATAGCTTTTACTTGGATTTAAAAAAAATCGTTAGACTACGGCATTTCAATTTCCCTACCAAATAGAGGTTTGTTTGGCCGTCTTTCCAGTGAAATAGGAAAGATGCCTGACCAACAGAAGCTCGAACTTTCGGGAAATAACTTGTCGGGTGCTATTCCTGGCCAAATAGCCAACTCCTCTCAGCTTTTTCAACTCAATCTCGCTAATAATTCCTTCACAGGCTTCATCCCTCCAGATATTGGGAACTGTAGCCTTCTTACCATTCTGAATATCAGTACCAATGATATTTCTGGTTTTATTCCATCTGAACTGGGTAATCTCGTAAGCTTGACTACTCTATCATTAAATCAAGTAAACTCAGTGGTGTCATTCCATCATCTCTAGGAAGGCTTGCCATTGTCGATACCATTAGGGCAAAGTCCAAGTACTTCAAAGGCTCTGTACCACTCGAAATAGGAAATTTAACTGAAATGCGCATTTTTATATTGAAAGCATCAGGATTGCGAGGAAGGATTCCTTGGGAAATTGGGATTTTCAAAAATCCTATTGCGTTGTCCCTATTTGGCAACAATTTGATGGGAAATATCCCTCGTTCTATCAGGAATTTATGTTTACACGAACTTGTTACATGGTACGATACCAAGCGAGATAACTGGGTTGGAAAATATAAGACATATATTTGTTTATCAGAACCATCTTACAGGCTCAATTCCTGTAGGATTTTTCAGTATACTGCAGAAGTTGGAGCAGTTCGATGCATCTACCAATAATCTGACTGGGACTATACCAAATGAAATGGGTTGGCTGAAGATTTTGACACACTTTCCCTTTGCTTCCAATAACATGTCCAGCTCGATCCCTGTTGGAAAGGTGGAGGAGACAAAGCATGAATTCACACATAAAACACAAGTTGTAGCTCTTCTATTGATCACACAAAACTTGATCCTTACAATGAATCCGATGAAGGGTATTTATCCTTTTCGACTATCGACTTGCCTAAAATATCTTGACATGCAGCCACATGTAACCACACACTGAAAGTCATATATCACTTAACTCGACTTGACTCAACACTCAACACCCAATTAAATGACTCTTTGTCTTTAGCCAACTCCTCATGCATGAGTAATTATCTTATTTTAACAGTCCCCCTTAATTACGACAACTAAACTAAAACATGACTCATGGCAACTCAAACATGCCTACTGGTCTATGTCTCAACTAGGCTTACAACACCCAAGTTTCTTCTATGAAACTGAAACACATCTTTTGCTAATGACTTAGTAAATATATCAGCCAATTCATCACTAGATTTACAATGCTTCAAGTGAACTTCTCCATTACTCACAAGTTCTCTAATAAAGTGATATCTAGTATCAATATACTTTCTCTTTTGATGAAACACACTATTTTTGGATAGTGCAATCGTTGAATTTTTGTCACAATATATTGTTTTTTATCCTTGTTGTTTCTTCTTGATTCCATCAAATACTCTTCTTAACCACACTGCTTGACATGCTGCTAATGTTGTTGCTACATATTCTGCCTCTGCCGATGAAAGTTTCACAATGGGTTTCTTCTCAGATGCCCATGAAATCACACCTGAACCAAGATAGAACACATAACCATAAGTGCTCTTCCTATCATCCAAACTTCCTGCAAAATCACTATCTGCATATCCAATCAAATCTTTATTTTCTATGCTTGCATACATTATGCCACAATATCTAGTTCCTGCTATGTATCGCAGAATTCTTTTTCCCAGACTCCAATGTGTGTCTTTCGGAGTCTCCACAAATCTAGAAATCAAACTCACTTCTTGCATGATATCCAGTCTTGTAGTTGTGATATATATGAGGCTACAAACCAATCTTTTGAATAAAGTTGGATTCACATTTGATCCTTCATCATCCTTGCTTAACTTTGTACCTGTTGCAACTGGTGTAGTGACATGTTTGCAATTTTCAATCCTGAATCTTTCCAATAAATCTTTGGTATATTTATTTTGACAAATAAAAATTCCTTTTTCAGATTGTTCAACTTCTATGCCAAGAAAATATTTTATGAGACCAAGATCTGTCATCTCAAATTCTTTCATCATGGTTGCTTTAAATTCATCTATCTGAAAATCACTTGTAAAGATCATGTCATCAACATGTAAGAAAGCAATCAAAATTTGTCCATCCTCATTTACCTTTGTGTACAAGGCAGGTTCAATGTTACTTCTACAAAATCCATTCTTAATCATGTAGTTGTCAATTCTGCTATACCAATCTCTAGGCGCTCGCTTCAGTCCATAGAGCGCTTTCTTCAACCTATACACTTTCTCTTCGTTACTTTCAACTTCATATCCTGGAGGCTGCTGCACATAAATTTCTTCTCCTAGAATTCCATTCAAGAAGGATGATTTCACATCCATCTGATATACTTTCCACTTGTTTTGAGATGTTGTGGCTAGAACTTCTCTTACAGTATCCAATCTCGCTACTAGAGCAAACTTTTCTCCAAAATATATTCCTGGTTGCTGCAAGAATCCATTTGCTACAATTCTAGATTTAAATCTATCAATTTCACCTTTCTCATTCAACTTTTCCTTGTACACCCACTTCACACCAATGAGATTTTTGTCCTTTGGTAAATCGACCAAATCCCATGTATCATTATTTTCAATAGCTTCAATTTCTTCATCCATGGCTTGCACCCAATTTTCATCTCTGATTGCTTCTTCAAACAAATAAGCTTGGAATGACAACAATACAAAATTTGAACTAACATCCAAATCATCATAAATATCTTTTAGACTTCTCATATTTCTCTTACCATTGCTTGATTCATCACCTAATTGATTGGTGGGAGAGTTTTGGTCTGTTGATCTACTTGAAGATCCATGTTGCTCTGAAAATCTTGGAGTCCTTGTTGTTCTATCTCTTTTTGATGTCTTCACCTATGATTCTTGCTGATCCTTTTCTACTGCATTATCTTCTTCCATCAGTGGCACTTATGCATCCACTGTTTTATCTACAGTTCCATTCCATGACTCTTGTTCTTTGAATGCAACATCTCTACTAATTATAGTCTTCTTTGTGATAGGGTTATACAATTTGTAAGCTTTTGATTTCTCATTATAACCAGTGAATATGCATTTTTACTTTTATCATCCAATTTGCCTCTTCGCTCCTTAGCCACATGTGCATAAGCTACACATCCAAATACTCTAAGATGAGATATGATGCAATACATACCTGACCATGCTTTTCTGGTACTCTATTCATCACACTCTTTGTAGGAGATTAGTTGATCACATAAATAGCACATGCAACTGCTTCTGCCCAATACTCATTATACAAGTTTCTGCCTTTCAACATGCTTCTTACCATGTTAATAATTGTCATGTTCTTTCTCTCTGCTACACCATTCTGCTGTGGTGTGTACCTAGTTGTAAACTGTCTTCTGATTCCATGCTGTTTGCAGTAATCATGGAATGCCTTTGAATCATATTCTCCACCACGATCTGACCTCAATACCTTGATCTGTCTGTAGTGCCCACTCTAGTTTCCTGATCCTAATATGACATTATCTTAGACACTTTATTCTTTGAGGACCTCAGGTTGAGGATCCAGACACATGACTCTATTATTAGTAATTGTGATATTAGTGGTTTTGATGTTTATGTATGTTATCCATTGACATTACGATGATGATAGTATTAATTGTTATGCACATTTTCTATTGATATTATGATGATTGTGGCATAAATGGTTATGTTTGTTATCCATTGAATTTATGATGATGATAGCCCTGATGGATGTGTCCCCTATGTTACCTACTTGCATTAGTTCTGGTTCACAATGAACAATGATGCGAATGACTAGGTGATGGTGATGATGTTATTATGGCTAACACTGAGAAATCTTGTTACTGATGATTATTGAGTATGGCAAGCAACCACCAGAGGCACTCGCATATGATGAGTTGACGACACCTGGTTTGATGAAAATTTGTATTATTTTATCTTTGAAATTCTAAGTCAATTTTGGAACCTGCTATATATGTTTATCTATATTTTGATGATATGTTAGTGGTTGCAGGCATAGATTAGTTGCTTGGCTGAAAGACGCACATATGGCTAATGGGGTTGTACAAGTGGATGGAACTACATGGGAGGGGTGGGACAGTGTCCCTGATCTCACCCACTAGCACTCCCGTCATGACTTGGGCTGGAAGGATTGAAACACCTTCGCCTTGAAGATCACAATGCCATGAGGGCAGGTCCCAAAGTTGGGTCGCTCATGAGGATTTTACTGGGGGTGCATATCAAGGCGGATTCCTTGATCCCCGACACCATTAGTCTCACTATCGCAGGCAACATAAGAGATGATAGCGGTCTATGATATTGCACCTATACTTTCCCCTCGTAATCACTGAATGCTTGAAGGGCAAGTGGCATGGCACCCTTGGAACTTCAAGGGAATTTCTTGAAGGGCATGACCAACTTGGCACCCTTGGCATCACAAATAAAATGTTGGGCGTGGCACCCTTGTAAATTCAAGGGAATTTCTTGAAGGGCATGACCAACTATGCACCCTTGGCATCACAAATAAATTGTTAGGCGTGGCACCCTTGGAGCTTCAAGGGAAGTTCTTGAAGGGCACAACCAAACTTAGCACCCTTAGAATCATTAAAAATAAATTAATTGATAAATATAATTAAGAAATTAAAACTAGGTAAGTTTACATCAAGGGTAAATGATGTTAGAAACCGAGGTAATTAAATCAAAAATAAAACTTTGGTTAAGAGGATCATAGGTAGAAATAAAATAGATTACCTTAAAAACTCTACCCTTCCCATGTTGGAAAATATTAAGTAGATTATGTAGTTTAATTAGGTAAAAGGGGAAAGAGGGACATAATTGTAAGGATAAAGATTAATCCTAAACTAATTAAACCTAATTAAGAGAAGAGGAAGGTGAATTAAAATAAGAATAATAAATTAAATTTAGAGAAATGTAGAGAACCTCCATGTGGCAACAACCAACATAAGAATATCCATCTAAGAGATAACTTGAGTTAAATTAGGGAGTAGATAGGGGATCAAATCTTGACTCATTAATTGACTTTTAGTAATGAACACAAATTAAGGAATAAAAAGGGGGATAAAGAGGCAACTAGGAGAAGAAATAGGAATCTTGTTGAGGTGAGGAAAATATTAGTTTTAAATTAAAATTTAAGTAAATAATTTTGGGAGACCCTTGATGAGAGAGTGACACATGGGTGGGTGAATAATCAAGCTATTGAATTATAAAAAAATAATTAATTATGCATGACATGCCAAGTGTCACCTATGAGGACTCCTATAAAAGAAGGGGCAAGCCATGGGAGAAGGGACTTTTTGGGGAACCCTATTGTTGGATGGATGAGACGATGTCAGAGCAGTGATTACGAAACTATAGTGAGTTTGGTGAGGTAGAGGATTTTAGAGAGGGGACTCTTGAGCCAAGGAGTGCTCTCCTCTACCAGCTAGTGCATTCCTCCATTGTATAACCCCATTATAGCTTGGGGATTCGCGGGGAAGAAGAGTACCCAAGGAGTAGGCTGGGAGGTTAACTGGTGGGTCATCGCATTTGGATCAAGTACGTCATCATTCACTCTCGGAGGTGACCAACAACAAGGGAATACAAGTAACGGCAAATCAAGTGGAGTCTTGCCTTCTGGTGAATGGTACATATGTGTTGCAATATTATTTTGTATGATTTCTTTATGGCCTTAGTTAAATATATGTAAATTTAATGATATGTTCAGTGAACTGAAATTTAGGAATGTGTTAGACAATGCCGAATAAATTTGAATTCCCAATGTTTTTCTCGTCTGGTTGTATTTTATTGTGATTTATTTTAAACATATATAGTATACAAATGGTCCTTACACTTGGTATCAGAGCTATGTTGAACCCTTGAGGCCTATGGGCCCATGCATGCATGACTAGTTTTGTTTGCTATATGTGGGTATTTCTCTAAAATAAAATTACTCAAGTTTCAAAAAAAAAAAACGTAAGGCAATAAAAAAATAAATAAAATTTGAAGATAAATTAGACTTAGAGTAAAGTTGTTGAAACAATTTTTGAGAGATTTCCTTGAATTTTTGCATAAGCAAAACGAAGCCATCTCCAAAACAATTTGGCATTGGTGTTGTTTTCAATCCCATAAGAATGGATTAACGAAAATTCAAAACTTTCAAGGGGACCGCAATGAAAAAGCATCATGTGGATCACAAAAAAAAAATGCAGATCTAGGTAGTTAAGGAATTTTTGTATCATTTTCTCTATATATTCGTGTGGCTATTTTGTGTGACCACTACAGGCTTAGACAAGATACGTGGAGGGTTTTAAAAACGTTTCATTTGTAGGTATCCTCATGAGAGAGTTTAGGAAACCGAATAGAAGAAAGTGCTCCACCCCTCATAGCCTTTACGGCCAGGGTTTGAGTAAAGAAAATTTTAAAGTTTTGAAGCCGTCTTGCTTAGGCCAAGAGGGACTTTCTCCATTTCAAAATCCAGATTATTTGAACGAAGAATAATCACATTTTTCAAAAAAATTCTTTTAAATTCTTATTGAGAATTTGGGTCTAACGTTACTCGCAGGCCGCACTAAAATTTTAATGGAAATCTGTGGGCTGAAGGGCCTCCTTTTCTGTGAAGAGTTCTTGTGATAATTTCTCCACTAAAATCGAGTTTCAAATTTGCAGAACTTATCACATTATAAAGAGAGGTTTTACCAAGAGGTTCTCAGAAAATATGAGAGGGTACCAAATAAATTTCTGAACCTTGAGAATTATTTTCTCTGGGAAGGTCACGTCCTTTTCCAATTTGAAGCAAAAGGGTTTCTTTCAAAAACTTCTAAATCTTTTGGCTAGAATTTCCTTTTTTTTGGGGTTCCGGGAAGAAATTTGTGGCTCAGGAATTCTTTTTTGATAATTTTGTGAAGTAGCCGCTAACATATTTGCCTCATTTTGCTACACGACAAGGGGTTTGAAACCCATTTTCATGGTTATGAATTTTTTTCTTTCTAACCCTTCCTCTTGTAGAGAAAAGATCTGATTTATTAGAGCTTGGTTTGATATTTTTGTGAAGAAATTGAGTGCAGGTGTGATTTCAGGGCGGAGAGATGCTTTTGGAAAAATCTATTTCTCTTTAACTAAATTTTACATCACTTTGCAAAGGATCAAAGCCATTTTTGCCACATCAAATTGTTGAAGAAATTTGCCATTTTTCTCTCTGGCCTAGGGCCAAGAGTGCTTCTTTACAGTGTCTAGTTGTTTGCATTATCTGTGAGGGATACAGGCTTTGAGACTCAATAAAAATTCCCCTAAGAACTTAATAGAACTAAAGCTAAAATTTTGATCAAATTTTGGAGTTGACCATAAGCATTTGATTTGGAGTTGACCGTAAGTGTTCCTAGACACACATTATGCAGAGAGAAGAAGAAAACTAGATATGGGATGTGTTCTATTAAATTTCAATGCAAAATGTATAAAAATGCCTGCTGCTGCTTTGGAAGATTAAAAAATAAAAATAAAAAAATTCCTTTGTCTTCAAATAGCATAGAGAGAAAAAATTGGACAAACACTTGGTCTCAAAATACCATATTCCAAATTAAATCAGAAGAAAGCAAAGATGGGATCAAGGATATGGGCTATTATAAATTTGTTCTAACGTCTTTAGTGGGTAGTTACAGAAATGCCCAAATCTTCAGAATGCAGCCAACACCCAGTTTCAAATCCTCCATGGCACCGTAAGGAAGCATACAACCTCGAAATAGAGCTGGAAACCTAGGAAAAACGTTGTCAGCTCTTGGCATTTCATTTTAAACCAATTTTTTTTATTTTTTTTTATTTTTAAAGGTCCTATTCATTCCAATGGTCTACTGCAGTCTTGATCAGGTTGTTTTCTCATTGGTCGGGTTGAAGAATTGGACTATCCCCCTGATCCGTATGTAGGTCCCTCTCATCTGCAAAGTTTCCCTCTTCTTCCCTTACCAGAGGTCTGGGTATCGAATCTTTAGTCTCCATGTGATTTCCTTCCTCGAAGGTCTGGGGTTGAATCTCCAATCTCGTCCCACCTCATTTTCCTAACACCACACAATGGCGTGATGGAAACGTCTAGGAAAATTAACAGTCTCAGAGATTCAAACGTGAAAACATAACAATTGCAATTCCAAAAATATGACACAACAACCCAATCCCAGATTAAACCCCATGAACAAATCTTCAGACTGGAGATTACATTACTCGAGCTTCAGATCTTTGGCGTGGCTTCCAATGGTAGAAGAGTGTCATGAGGACAGAATGGGCCTCAATTCACGTGAAATGGCTAGGAAACACGGGAAGCCACTGGCGAACTCGCAACCGGAAAACGGTTAGAGTATTCCACCAGTCGTGTCGATTGATGCACCCTCGATTCCTTTGATCCCTCTAGATTCAAAACGGTCTCTCACTTCCACTGCAACTTTAAATTGGGTACTCAAACATGAGCTTGGATGTCTCAGCAAATTTATTTACACAACAATTCTTGGTCCTGCGTTTGATGCTGACCGATTACATGTTTGCTTGCTTTTTGCTCTTTGCTTGCTTATTTGTTGTCTCAAAATCGAGGCTAATAGCGAGAGTTACACAATTACCTTATGCCCATAATCAATTAACAGATGCAAATGCTCTCTGCCACCGGCATCTTCGCACTCTTATTGTGAAGGATGCAATCTACAGCCCTCTGCGGGGCTAGTGCTTTTGATTGAGTGATATGAGAGCCCAATTATAATTATGCCCAGTTATTTTGCATGCACTGGTACTCAGCATTTTCAGAATCTTATACAAAACGGGCTTATTAGCATCCACAATAGTCAATAGAAAGGTATATAGGCAGACTTGGATGAGCAGTTGACTTCATTTGAAGTGAAGTGTGTTTCTACTTTAAATCCCTCTTGTTTATGTGAGTATCCAGCCAAGTACACGTAGATCTGCTTGAGATCAGAGCCAGCTACACTCAGCCTTCACGCTGGCATTTTTCTAGAACACACACAGGGACAAATTCGCTCACATTTTTTTTTAGGACTGTGGGTTCATGGTATAGTGTTGATTTAGTGGCAGTTCACAGCATTCATTACAATTTTTTGCTAGTAGTTTTCAAGAGTAAATTGTGGGATATGTTTCCCTTCATTTCCACGCAAATATATGCTTGTGTCGCTCATACTCATACGCTGGGCTGAACAGAAGTATACACTGCCACATTTCAGATTTAACCTCACATATGTTTTGGTCTCTGACTGGTGACTCCTATTTTAGAAATGGTTTTGGCCGAGAAACAGTAAGGGGCATTTCCCAGTTCTCACAACCCAGAGTGCATCCAACCAAATTTATCTCATACTTTCCTATCAATCTGTTTCCTAAGATCATTACGCTATGTGCCTATTTTATCCTTGACTTATTTCTTTTACCTCTCAAATCTCAGGTTTCAGTTGACCCAAACTCAGTTCACAACAAACAGCATCAAGCCCACACACTTAGCTACAACCTTAAGTTTTGTTTAGTACAACATTTCCATAAGTTTTAAGAGTTTAGGAATATTCTGAAGTCTGGATCTAGTTGAACATTTCATATGAGAATCTCCACAACTGTGAGACCGCAAACAATGGAAATATACCAGGATTCATTTCAGATTTTAAAAATATACCCCTCTCTCTCTCTTTCTTTATGGTTCTAAATTTTGGAAATATACCAGGATTCATTTCAGATTTTAAAAATATACCTCTCTCTCTCTTTCTTTATGGTTCTAAATTTTAGAGGCACCAAGTGATTTTCAGCAGTCCACTCAATGGCCAAAAAAATAGTACCTGATACTGAAGTTGGAGAATTGTTGGTGAATAAATCAAGAACAAAGCTCACCCACACAGATCAATTCAGGTAAGCAACTTTGTGCCTCGCTTTTTCAGATTAACGAAAACATTTAATTATTTTTCAGAATTTCATATCTTTGGTGTACAGTAAATCCAAGTTGGATATATACTAATTATTAATAAATTTAATTTAGATTTTTATTTTAATTAAAAATCTGTTAAATATGGACAGAAATAAAGGGCCCATTTTTAAGCAACATAGAGAGACTTTCCCTTAGAAGATATTCCCTGGGTAGGGGAATATTTTCAATTTGCTTGTGTGTAACATTAAAGAAATGAAGTAGAAACCAACATTTTGGAAAAAAAAAAATATGAGGATTTTTACCACCAATTTTTGATATTTTTCAGTGATTAATAGATTAGAGTTTAAGAGAGTCCTAGGTTAGTAATCACCTCTACTCATAAATCTATAAAACTTTAATTAAGACATACTAATTATGGTTAAGTCTTCATTTTTGAAATAAACTTTTAATCTTATGAGGTACTTTGAGAATGCTCTTTGCAGATCTCTCACCACAATTGATGATTAAACTGTTTTTCTAACTCGACCAAAGATTACATTCTGCTTTTCTAACACGACCACTGGATTCAAGGAAGAATCAATATAGAACACTTCAAACTAATGTTTTATTTCCATAAACTGATACCCTAAAGAGGTTGGTTTCTAACCTCCTTGCTATTTGATTAAATTCATAAGCAACTGGTGCAGACCTCCCAGTCCACAATGAAAATGTGAGATCAGATGCCCAACAGAATGAGAAGCTTGGGTATTGCAGTGTTTTTGAGTGTACTTGGAATTAGTAGCTTCTTGAGTGGCATTGTTATATCCATTGTTGATGAGATCAGCAGCAGAAGCAAAGAAGGAAGTTGGTTCCAAGACAATCTAAACACAGCTCATTTGGACTACTTTTATTGGCTTCTGGCTGCACTTAGTGCACTCAATCTCTGCCTATACATCTATTTTTCCAGCTGCTGTAATGTTACAAAATCGGAGGAGAGGATTTTTGTTTATGAAGAGGTGGTCAATTAATCAGTGGTATGTCCTGCTTCATGAACTGTGATAAAATTGCCGATTGCCATGAAACTACTGTTAGTGTGCATTATATGTAACAAAAACTATACATATTGTTCATATTAGAAGCAATTTTATTAATCTACGAGGTAAATATCTGTTATCTTGTTTATGTAACCATATTAGTTTCTTTTCTTCGTCATGTTAGTTTGGATTTGAGTTAGCAACCTCCAGTTACGGAATTCCTCGAAGCAAAGTAAATTCAAATCTCCAATTGAAGGAGCAATGGAGAGGAATACTAATAATCAAGGCATAGGCACCAAATGAAACAATTGTGGTTAACAGCAGACAACAAGAACACAGGAAAAAGATAGAATGAATTCAACCATAGAGCTTTTTTTTCTCTATTCATAATTGAAAGAGCCACACAGGACATCAAAAAAAAATGCACAGTATCAAATGCACAACTACACAAACTATTTGTACTTAGCTGGTCAAATTATCTTCAGCTTCTTTCCCAGTGTCATGTGTTTCATGATTTGATATTTTTCCTTATCTTCTTTCACAACAAAATCCTTCCTTAAAAGACCTGGGATCCCACTCTTAAGTTGCATTATCTTCCATAAAATCAATCTTTATTCCTTTTAGTATCTGTCTATCAAATAACCATATTTTCCTTTTGGAATAAATGATGATAGTTATCTTACTTGAGATGGTCTGACAGCAAAATGGAAGCAAGCAAAACTTTATATGCATGGAAAGAGAAATGATAATAAGGGAAAATGTTTCCTGTGGCAGGTACTCTAGTCTACTCACTAATCTGCATTCGATGTACAGTATAACAGGGCCTGAACTATTCCTTTCATTGTTGTGCGAATCAATTGGTAGGAAGCATCAAACAAGTGTGAACAATAAATAGGACAAAAATTGTTACAGTTATTTTATGCATACTTCTTGATACATAGTCCGTTGTCATGGCCTTGAATCCCATCCTTGAGATCTGGTGTGCTCTTCCAATAAAACATAAGAATAAGTTTAACTAATGAAACTAGTTCCATCTCATTTCAATAAGTTGTCCTTTTTCATCGTATAATACCAAAAACTTAATCTTGACTTCATCATACGCTAATTTTCTTAGTTAGGCTTTATGAGTGGTTGGATGTGAAGCATTTTAATGCTCTAACAATAATCAAGCCATTCTTTTAAAAATTAATAACGAGTTAAAAGTGCCACATTATAAATTGACATATGGAAATTATGTTTTATGTAGTAATATCTTGGTTAAATTTAATATTTATATCAATTCTATAGAATTTTTATATATTGGTATGTATTAAAAAGAAGTCAATAATTAAATATTGATTGCAAAAGGGTGTTTTTTCTTAACATGGGCAAATGAAAAGTTAGGAGTGTGTTTTAAAATATTATTAAATTAATTTGTTTTAAAATTTTTAATAATAATTTGAATTAAATTATAGTTTTCATAAATATAATTATTGATATAAATATATATTATAATTTGGATATCATATTTTCAATAAGTTGCTATGATAATTTGATAATTTATATAATTATTTATGCATGAGTAAGTGAAGTGGAGTGGTCATTGGTCACAAGTTGTGATCACTTAATAGTATTCTTGGGTTTTCTTTGAAAAAGGTTGGGATCTTTCCTTGGAGATGAACTTGAGTGATAGCAAGTATGTCACTATCTCTTTCTTGATACATGAGGTGTGGTAGGTGTTATAACCAATTTGATTCCTCTCGATAGTTTTTATGTAGCTAAAACAAAATCTTCCCACATTTGCAAATAGAAGACAACTTCCTTGGATTGGGAAGTATGTTTTTGTTTGATTTGCATAATGGAATTCATGGTATAGATACCTTGGGAAAATTATAACCTGCCCACCAAAAGGTTAGCAAGAGTTTCAAGAAAGGTTCCTAGGATATGTGTTGTCAATTTTCCTTTATGTTCTAAGGACTTCGGGACGAAGTCCATTGTTAAGAGGGGGTGTATGTAGTGCCCACTCTAGTTTCCTGATCCTAATATGACATTATCTTAGATACTTTATTCTTTGAGGACCTCAGGTTAAGGATCCGGACACATGACTCTTTTATTAGTGATTGTGATATTAGTGGTTGTGATGTTTATGTATGTTCTCCATTGACATTATGATGATGATAGTATTAATGGTTATGCATGTTCTCTATTGATATTATGATGATTGTGGCATAAATGGTTATGTTTGTTCTCTATTGAATTTATGATGATGATAGCCCTGATGGATGTGTCCCCGATGTTACCTACTTGCATTAGTTATGGTTCACAATGAACAATGATGCGAATGACCAGGTGATGGCAATGATGTTATTATGACAATGGCTAACACTGAGAAATCTTGTTACTGATGATTATTGAGTATGGCAGGAAACCACCAGAGGCACTCGCATACGACAAGTTGACGACACCTGGTTTGATGAAAATTTGTATTATTTTATCTTTGAAATTCTAAGTAAATTTTGAAACTTGCTATATATGTTTATCTATATTCTGATGATATGTTAGTGGTTGCAAGCATAGATTAGTTGCTTGGCCGAATGACTCACATATGGCTAATGGGGTTGTACAAGTGGATGGAACTACATGGGAGGGGTGGGACAGTGTCCCTGATCTCACCCACTAACACTCCCGCTGCGACTTGGGCTGGAAGGGTTGAAACACCTTCGCCTTGAAGATCACAATGTCATGAGGGTAGGTCCCAAAGTTGGGTCGCTCATGAGGATTTTACCGGGGGGTGCACATCAAGGCGGATTCCTTGATCCCCGACACCATTAGTCTCACTATAGTAGGAAACATAAGAGATGATAGCGGTCTATGAAGTTGCACCTATACTTTCCCCTCGTAGTCATTGAATGCTTGAAGGGCAAGTGGCATGGCACCCTTGGAACTTCAAGGGAATTTCTTGAAGGGCATGACCAACTTGGCACCCTTGGCATCACAAATAAAATGTTAGGCGTGGCACCCTTGGAACCTCAAGGGAATTTCTTGAAGGGCACGACCAACTTTGCACCCTTGGCATCACAAATAAATTGTTAGGCATGGCACCCTTGGAGCTTCAAGGGATGTTCTTGAAGGGAACGACCAAACTTGGCACCCTTGGAATCATTAAAAATAAATTAATTGATAAATATAATCAAGAAATGAAAACTAGGTAAATTTACATCAAGGGTAAATGATGTTAGAAACCGAGGTAATTAAATAAAAAATAAAACTTGGGTTAAGAGGATCATAGGTAGAAATAAAATAGATTACCTTAAAAACTCTACCCTTCCCATGTTGGAAAATATTAGGTAGATTATGTAGTTTAATTAGGTAAAAGGGGAAAGAGGGACATAATTGTAAGGATAAAGATTAATCCTAAACTAATTAAACCTAATTAAGAGAAGAGGAAGGTGAATTAAAATAAGAATAATAAGTTAAATTTAGAGAAATGTAGAGAACCTCCATGTGGCAACAACCAACAGAAGAATATCCATCTAAGAGATAACTTGAGTTAAATTAGGGAGTAGATAGGGGATCAAATCTTGACTCATTAATTGACTTTTAGTAATGAACACAAATTAAGGAATAAAAAGGGGGATAAAGAGGCAACTAGGAGAAGAAATAGGAATCTTGTTGAGGTGAGGAAAACATTAGTTTTAAATTAAAATTTAAGTAAATAATTTTGGGAGACCCTTGATGAGAGAGTGCCACATGGGTGGGTGAATAATCAAGCTATTGAATTATAAAAAAATAATTAATTATGCACGACATGCCAAGTGTCACCTATGAGGACTCCTTTAAAAGAAGGGGCAAGCCATGGGAGAAGGGACTTTCTGGGGAACCCTATTGTTGGATGGATGAGACGATGTCAGAGCAGTGATTACGAAACTATAGTGAATTTGGTGAGGTAGAGGATTTTAGAGAGGGGACTCTTGAGCCAAGGAGTGCTCTCCTCTACCAGCTATTGCATTCCTCCATTGTACAACACCATTACAGCTCAGGGATCTGCGGGGAAGAAGAGTACCCAAGGAGTAGGCTAGGAGGTTAACCAGTGGGTCATTGCATTTGAATCAATTACGTCATCATTCACTCTCGGAGGTGACCAACAAAAAGGGAAGACAAATAACGGCAAATCAAGTGGAGTCTCGCCTTCTGGTGAACGGTACATATGTGTTGCAATATTATTTTGTATGATTTCTTTATGGCCTTATTTAAATATATGTAAACTTTATAATATGTTCAGTGAATTGAAATTTAGGAATGTGTTAGACAGTGCTGAATAAATTTGAATTCCCAATGTTTTTCTCGTCTAGTTGTATTTTGTTGTGATTTATTTTAAACATATATAGTATACAAATGGTCCTTACACTGTCGATCACTTTGGTTCTCTGTTAAGGCTTTGAATTCTTTAAACTTTGCAAAAGTTTCAAACTTCTGCTTCAAGAAATAAACCCAAGTATTTTTTTTGTAGTCATCAAATGAAAGTGAGGAAGTAACAACTTCCACCAATCGACTGTTTCCTCGTAGGTACACACAAGTCTGTATGCACTAGCTCAAGAGGTTGCTTTGCTCTGTATGCAACTCCCTTTGGAAAAATTTCATGGTGTTGCCTTCCCAAGATGCAACACTCACAAGTACTAGCAGGTTCTTTAATGGGAGGTAATCCTCTGACCATATGTTTCTGTTGTAACAATCTTAAACTAGAAAAGTGCAAGTGTCCAAATCGAAAGTGCCATAACCAATAATCATCAGAACATGCAACTATAAAAGAACTCACCTGATCACTGTAATTCATAATTAGAGGAAAGAGTTTGTTCCTCGTCATCTGCACCTTTGCTATAAGCTGCTTTCTTGGGGGCTTGTCATATTTAACACATTATTGACCTTGAAAGATAACTTTGTATCCTTTCTGTGTCAATTTACCAACACTTAACAAATTATGTTTGACACTAGGAACATAATATACCTCTGAGATTGTCTTCAACTCCCCTTGCTTGGTCAGAATGTTGACCCCTTCTTTGCCATCTACTTCCACAGTCTTGTAAGTCCCCAACTTTATCTCTGTTTTCACAGATTGATCAAAATTTGCAACCAAATCCTTGTTGCATGTCATGTGGTTACTGCAACCACTCTCTAACAACCACACACTAGTAGAAGGTTCATGCATGGTATGGAAAGCTAGGAACAGGGAGTTAGAACTCTTTGTAGTGACATTAGCTCTCTAGTTACCTTGATCAACTTTTTCTTCCGCCAATCACAAGCACAGTGACCAAATTTATTGCAATAATAACATCTCACATTTGATTTGTCAACTCTTTTATTATTGTTGAAGCTTCTATCATTGCTTCCACTTTCATGTTCATGCTCTTCTTGGCCATCTCTCTAACCACCATATCTTTCACTTCGTCCTCTGCCTCTCGATCTACTTCTACCTCAACCTCTATCTCTTGAAATAGAAACCTGACTTTTGAGAGCGGTCTCTAAAGTGGAATCCTTATTTCTGTCTATCCTTGCCTCATGCGATAGAAGTGATCCCATCAGCTCATCAACTGTCAATGATGCCAAATCCTTGGCTTCATCTATGGCTTCTATCACAACATCAAATTTCGTAGATAAAGATCTGAGGACCTTCTCAACCACAGTTTGATCTTTTATATCTTCACCATAAATCTTTAACTAATTTACGACAGTTATGACCCGATTCATGAAAGAATCGATGTCCTTTGTCTCCTTCATCTGCAGACTTTCAAAATCTCTTCTAGTATTCTGCATCTTAACAATATTGGCTTTGGCCATACCTGTATAGTTTGTCTCCAAAGTATCTCATGCTACTTTTGCTTAAGACGTAATCATGATCTTCTGGAACACTGTTCGGTCCACTCCTTGCTGAATAAGTTGCAACATTTGTGCATTCTTCTTGTTGTCTTTCTTCCATTGTTCCCTCTTTGTATTGTTGAGAGCTCTTTTTTCTGCTTCATCCTTAGGTTCTGAAAACCCACACTGGACATAATCACAAACATCATGTGCCTGCAACGTCGTCACCATCTTAATGGCCCACGCATCATAATCCTTAGGTGTAAATGGTGGGAACTCGGGCTGAAAATTTGAAAAATCCATCTTTCTCCAAAAATTTCTTTTTTAAAAAAACCCTAAATTTCTCCTTTAAAAACTTTCTGGAAAACTTCTTAAAAAAATGTGAGTTTCAATAAAAACCCTAAATTTTTTATTTAAAAAAAACTTAAAAAACCTTTTTCAAAAACTCTTAATTATTTTTACATATAAAAAAATCTTTATATAAAAAACAAAAATCTTTATTTTAAGGTGCTCTATGTTTAATAAAAACTTCCGAGTCAACGTATATGAAGTCAACAAACTTTAACATATAACAAAAAAAACAAGTTTCGAATCTCTTTGTATATGTTTTAAAACAGAGGTATAACATGTTATACAAATTCGTGATTATGTACCGCATTAGATTTAGCCACGGGAAGAAGGTCCACTTGCGTGCGTCTTGAAATCTCTTTGTATATGTTTTAAAACACGGGTATAACACTTTATACAAATTCGTGATTATGTACCGTGTTAGATTTTGACGCGGGAATAAGGCAAGAGCTAACCAGCCATACATTGGGTATTAAATGCCCAATGTAGGCTGGCCCATCTATGTATGTCATGAGGCGCATCCATGTAACTCCGGCGGCCACCTTTGCCTTTCCGGCAACACCATGCGGGACCCACCATGCACGAGCCCGGGCCCAAAACGAAAACGACCTCGCGCCAAAACGCATTCAACTCCGGTTCGAAAATACTCTGCAACCCACCTGGACGAAGCTCTGCAACCCGCCTGGACGAAGCTCTGTTAGCGGCCAGTTCAATCAAAGGTTCTCGGAATGATATAAGAAAGCTATCATAATGGCGTATTTAAACTTGTTACCAAACATCGAACGATTCTGCAATCAAAGCGGGTTATTTTCCAGTTCATGCAGCTCCGAGAAGTTCAGGAAGGAGGTGGCTGAGAGCACCGGAGATGGATTCGCAATGGAAGAAAGCTGTTGGGGTTCTTAAGGACGTTGTTTCCATGGGGTTCGCCAAGCTGAACAACCCTCTGGGTTTCATTGACGTAGCAGTTGTGAAAGCTACTCAACACAATTGCAGCCCTCCCAACGAAAAACATGTCCTCGCTGCCTTGTCTGCGACAAACTCTACTCGCTCACGATCACGACTGAAACATGTGATTGAAGAATGTTTGTGGCGAACAAAAGACTGGATGGTCGCTGTGAAGACGCTGGCACTCATTCATCGATTGATGAGAGATTCCATTTTTATTGAAGAAGAGGAGATGCAGCGCTCCTCTCATGCAACAGTACTCGCCATCACGTCGCTACAGTTCCACGATGGCTCTAGCCCCCTGGCATTCGATTGCTCTCTGTGGGTCCGTAAATACTCAGCTTACCTCGACCAGAGACTGCGATGCAGCAGGATTTTCAAGACCAACATTCTGTGTGAGTGTCTCCATCAGAGAACAACTGATTTGGATGTGAATTACATTTTCTTAAGCTTGCCATCTCTGCAACAACTCATGGGCTGCCTCTTAAATTGCACACCGCAGGGAAGCCACGTGGTGGGGAACCCACTAATTCAGTATGCCCTCGATTTGCTAGTCAAGGAAAGCCGAAATATCTATGGGACAATTAACCATTTTATACACACGTTGGTAGATTCCTTTATGGCTGGCATGGCCAAATATAAAGTTATAAGGCTAATCAATATTTGTAAACGATTTTATGAACATTGTGACAGACTTTCAGAGTTTTATGATAATTGTAGAATGGTTTCACAATGCAACAACATTGACTTGCCCCCTGTAGTGAAACCTTCAGAGTCAATATTGGCTAAAATGGAGAACTACCTTATAAAATGTGCGGATCATACACCTGCCAATGTCAAAGAATACAGCTAATTTCCCATTGCCAGTTGGAAATCATTTGCAAAAATTGCCTGGCAGATTTTGAAAAACTGGTTGTTAGGAATGCACTGCATACATTTTTTAATATCCTGCACTTCAATTTTCTGTAGTTCCTTCTTTTCTTGGCGCAGATGAAACAACATTTAACCGTCAAAATCATGCGCTTTTAAATCCCCTACACTTCCACTCTCTGTAAGGTAAGTTATTGTATGAGACAGATTCTTCTCAAAACTGAAGGTAAGTTATTCCACTCTCTGTTGCTCGTCTTGATTATGCCAGTCCGTGATGAACTGCATCAGGATGTAAGCTTAATGCAATTCACACATTCAACACTGCCTTTTCACTTACCGACACATTGGACTACACAGACATGCCATTAATGATTATTTGAAGCTTCAATGATTTGTACATGAGAACTTGACATTTCTTAACATACTTGTGCCATATTATTTCTTCAAATTGAACTCACTTTCAAGGACCGAATTCCCAAACCAGAAATACTGATCTTATCATTGTCATAAGTATATGCCAGATTTGAATCTAGTTCATTACACAGGGATCCATTCTTGATTGAAATGATTGTTGTAGAAGTTATTGTAATTAGACCACTGATAAATGTGCAAACTTCCATGTCCAATCTTCAACAAAATTAGGACAAAGACTCCGAGCCAATATGAAGAATGAGATTGAAACATTCAATTATAGTTGTTTCACTCTTGAACTTGCACAGGTCGACTTAATTCACCTTGACACTCATATATGTATAGTTAGTGAATTCTAGACACCATGGCAAAGGAGAGTGTTTCAATCACAATTTGACTACTGCAATTAGACTCAAAATCTTCATTGTCATGCAATTAGGCTTAGGCACTGCAATTTGGATCATATCAAAATCATGGACAGAATGGCAATACCAATCATCATTCCTTGTTGTTATCAAAATTATTGGCATACAACTTCTAAAGAAACCCAAGGCATACAAAGCACTAGTGCTGGTCAGACCTGCTCATAGTCATTTTTCTAGTATGTCTATAATCATAGCCAGCACCCATATATTTGCGAAAGTGCATTGTATCTGGTGATAGTTTGGCATGCCAATGAAATGCGAATAAACAGATCTTGTATGTGTGTGCAGCCTTCAATATAGAACATATGATGGCCTTTGAAGATCAATTATAATATATGCAAAAGTGCAATGTTTCATAGTTTTTTGCGGAGAAAAGTCTAAGAGCTGAATATCAGTCATCTTTGTACTACAAATTTAGTTCAAGGATGAATTGTATGATTAATGTGTAGATTCCAGTTCTAGTTTCTATTCTATATTTTTAAGTACAGGCATTGCACTCACAATTTTATAGTTAGGCTTCAAAAAGTGAAGCTGGTTAATACACCTCACGAATGCCTTTTTATAGTCATTTCTTATTCATTAGATTTACAGTGCATGAAAGTGCACAAAAGTGCACTGCTCTAATTAATGTGGAGCAAAGGTCTGTGAAGGTTGCTGCATAGGATCCAAGGGTTGATCTGTATGTTCAGCTTTAATTTTTACCTTCAAGTTTCAATTGGTAGATTCATTGTTTTATTAGTTTTTGTTGATGCACAGTTATTTGATTCTGAAGGCAACAATGTGTTAAGGTTACTGTCTTTTTGATTACATATTTAATCTTACTAGTGCTTGATTTATAATTTTTTATTGAGTTTTGTATGTCTATTTCTGGAGTTCATTTGTATGTTTCTTCTGTAGGTAAAGCTTATTTTCCTGTTTTAAGTTTTAATCTAGAGGCCACAGTACATGGGGGGGTACAGAGCACTAGTGCTAGTCAGACCTGCTCATAGTCATTTTTCTAGTATGTCTATAATCATAGCCAGCACCCATATATTTGCGAAAGTGCATTGTATCTGGTGATAGTTTGGCATGCCAGTGAAATGTGAATAAACAGATCTTGTATGTGTGTGCAGCCTTCAATATAGAACATTTTGTTGACACCTAATCCGAAACGGATGAGGTGAAGTTGGACAGTCATCTAGAAGATGAACTGATCCGTTTTGTATATGTATAAATAATAATAGTCTAATGAATAAAATCACTCAGTTGTTTTGCGCTCATTAATTTCTGAGCTAACCTGGCCTGACATGGTATCAGAGCCACAGGTCCCAGAAATAGCTCCTGCCTCTGCCAGGTTTCTGCTGCCTCATGAAACCTCTGCTCCTCTGCTCCCTGGCACACCAGCGCTGCATACGCTCTCTGCTCTTCTGACATCTCTGCTCTCCTGACATGGTCCATTCACGTTCCTCATTTATTCTGCGCATTTTTTTATGAACGTTTGTCTAACCTCTGCCTGGAATGCCTGGAACGTTTGTCTGACCTCTGCCTGGAACGTTTGTCTGCTTGGAACGTTCTACCAATCCGCTCATTCATTAAGAATCCATAACTGGCAGTCAGAGAGCGCATTATCCATAATTCTGCTCTGCTGAATGTGCGTTTTTTTTAATGCACCTGAGCGTTGAATAATCTGCCCTGACGCCGATTTGCAGAAACGTTGCTCTCACCTGGTATCATCGAAATTCCTAGGATCATTTTACTCCGGTTCTCCTGTGGGCTCATGCGTATGTCTGAGTCTGTAGTTAGAACTAAACTGGATGGTATGGAATTTGCTCTGTTCATACTGCTTGAAACGTGAGCCTCGGCTCCTCCCCCGAGATGTGCCATTAAGTTTGCAAGTTTTCTCATGGATGCCTCCGTCGATCATGTTCATATTCATCATACCGTGCGAGCATTTGTCGTTTGTTATCAGGAACCCGAGGCAAATATTCTTTAGTGAATAGTGATGGGGTTGTTTCCTTCCTTCCCCACGCGAGCCATGTCTTCTTCTTATTATTTCTGTCAATAGCGGTGATTGTAATAAGCCACCCAACTAAGCAAGGACCAGTTTCAAGTCAAGTTTTGTTCGGATCCACCATCAATAGCTTGTGAAACCTGTAAGTTAATGTCTCAGAGACATCTTTATTATTTTCTCAACTCCTTGAGAAATTTTGCTCCATTCAATACCATGGTGCAGACGCATAGTTGCAGCTTTCTCGATTTTTTTTTGTAATATGGGAAATATATCATTAAGGAAGTTGGAAACGCTTGTTCTTATGAATTGTTATGAGAGTGATTATGGAACCAACAGCGTAGGACGGAGGTGATTCTCTAATTTCTTGCATCTGAAAATCTCCTGAGCAGACACCGTCACGACAATCTCCACCGTATTATTGAACAGGCGTCGAAGATTTCGAGGCTGAGCATTGTTTCCACGTCTTCGATTGATTCCCTTGGCGAATAAAATCAGATCATCGCCATATTCATCACTTTGAACACTACTCTCTTAAACTAGATAATTCCATTTGACGGGATGACGAGATATACTCTTCGTCGAGAGGGCCAATATGTTCTCGTCAGAGCTGCTTAATGCAATTGTTCCATTCTCACCCACTGATTTCAACCAGGAATCAACTCTATTGAGATCTCCTAGCGGGCAGTGATGAAATGCTGATATTTTTTTAGCAAATATTAGAGGGATTTGAAGGCTGTGGCATAAGGATTTTTTTTTCTCAGCAGAAATTTTTTTCTATTAACAGAAGTTTTTTTTTATCAGCAGAGATATTTTGTTACAGTATGCATTCAAGAGAAAGAAGAAGATATTTCAGAGGCAGGGGGGGCAGACACCCTCAAGAAGAAAAGGCAGACTTACATTGCATTCGCTGCAAACAAAAAGGATCTCATGATGCTTCTACATGCAAGCTACCATGGGAAAAGATTGAGCAGAGAAGAAATCAGCAGAAAGGTAAAACTTATGACTCAGACAAAGGTAAAGCACCTGAATCCGCTCACTATATTGAGGCACAATGTAACATTGGAGTAAATGAAGATCTGTTTAATGCTTCACTTACTTTTTCGAAAAATGACTGGTTGCTTGATTCAGGAGCAACCTGTCATATGACTCATAGGAAAGATTTTTTTGAAGATTTCACTGATAATGTTGATGGAGCAGTATACTTTGCAGATCAGTCAAAAATCAAGCCATCAGGGCTTGGCACAGTCAGGCTTAAACTGCCTGGTCTTCCAGACTTTCTTCTGGATCATGTTCTATATCTCCCACAGCTCAAGAGAAACTTGCTGTCCCTGGTCCACATCCGCCAGCAAGGTCACTCCATTCATATGTTTGATGGAAAGCTTGAGGTAAGAAAGGCATCTGACCATTCACTTGTCATGAGGGGTATAGAAGAAGAAAGACTTCTTAAATTGCAAGGAACCTCTGCTCATGCACAACATTTTTCATATATTTCTCATCATGATGAAGGTACACTTCCATCAAGTTTATTATGGCATGCTAGATTTGGACATCTAAACTATGATAGTCTCCGCTTGTTGAAGAAAAATGGTGTTGCTGGTTTGCCTACAATTCCTAGAAAACATAAACAATGTGATGCTTGCATTCTAGGAAAGCATAGCAAACAGTCTTTTCATGATTCACATTCAAGAGCACATAGGAAGCTTGAACTTATTCATTCAGATTTATGTGGTCCAATGCCTGTTCCTTCTGCAAATGGAAATAAATATATCATGACATTTATTGATGATTACACCAGAATGTGTTGGGTTTACTTATTGAAGAACAAATCTGATGCTTTTCAAACATTCAAGAATTTTCATAAGTGGATTGAAAACGATGCACAATCTCATATTGGGTCTATTCGCACTGATAATGTAAAAGAATATACATCAAATGAATTTGAACACTATCTTCACCAACATGGGATTAAACATCAAACAACTGTACCTTATAATCCTCAACAGAATGGTGTAGCTGAAAGAATGAACAGAACAATTTTGAATATGGTACGATCCATGCTTTTCTTCAAAAATGTAAAGACAATGTTTTGGGCTGATGCTGTTCTATGTGCTGCATATATAAAGAATAGATGTCCATCTAGTGCTATAAGAAACAAGACTCCTTATGAACTGTGGTATGGACATGTTCCTTCGGTAAAACATCTCAGGATATTTGGTTCCACCTGTTATGCTTTAATACCAAAGGTACATAGAAACAAACTTGGTGCTAGAAGTCGTAAGTGTATCTTCCTGGGGTATTCAAACACATCTAAAGCATACCGCCTTTATGATGAAGTAAATAAAAAGTTTGTTTTATCTAGAGATGTCATTTTTCTTGAATCATCCAAATCTGACAGTGTTGTTGAGCGGCAACTTGATCGCTTGGATAGATTCACAAAACCGAAACCATTTCAAGAGTTTGATAATCAGATTCCACATCTTGAAGGGGGGATTCCTATACTAGATCAACATGTGGAATCTTCTTCTGAAGAACAATCTCCCCTGCATGACACTCCAACAACGGATGATGCTTTAAGTGATGTAATTGATAGAATTGGGAGACTCAATCTTGATTCAGACCCAACTCAATCAACAGAACAGCCTAGACCATCTCAGAAAGGTCCCCCAAAGTGGCTAACAAAGACACTTGAAAGTGTTCATCCTGATGAAATTGGAAAAATACGAACCAGAAATTCAAACTGACAAGATGGAGGTGATGTAGATAACTCTAATTCACCTGTTGATATGGATGTTACTTATGATTGTGAATTGAACTTGTCTACAGATTTTGAACCAACTTCCTTCAAAGAAGCTGCTTCTCATGATGAATGGAAAGAAGCGATGCAGAAGGAGTATGATGCCCTCATAAAGAATGGCACTTGGAAGCTGGTTGCTCCTCCATTTGGAACCAAACCAATTGGCTGCAAGTGGGTCTACAAGAACAAGTACAAAGCTGATGGCTCACTTGACAAGCACAAAGCTAGGCTTGTGGCAAAAGGTTTTGCACAGAAGGAAGGGGTCGATTATGAGGAAACTTTTGCTCCCACAGCAAAATGGGCCACCATCCGGACACTCTTTGCACTAGCTGCTCAGAACGGTTGGAAAGTCCTTCAAATGGATGTAAAAACTGCATTCTTGAATGGAGATCTAAAAGAGAATGTTTTTATGTCCCAGCCTGAAGGATTTGCTGTGAAAGGACATGAACACAAAGTATGCAAACTTGTGAAGTCCTTGTATGGCCTAAAACAAGCACCACGAGCCTGGTATGAAAAACTAACTGAGCATCTTCTGAAACTCAACTTCAAACATTTTGATCTTGATGATGCAACTTTATTTGTCAAGAAAGTTGGCAAAACAATTGTATATCTTGTGGTATATGTAGATGATCTTTTAATGACAGGGAACAATGAAAGCTATATTGCATCCATAAAGAAAGAATTAGGAAAATTTTTTGAAATGACTGATTTGGGCTATGTTCATTACTATCTTGGCATTGAAGTAACCCAACATCCAAAGTCCATATTTCTTTCTCAAAAGAAATACATTGGAGATTTGTTAAACAGATTTGGCATGACAGAGTGCAATCCCCTTTCTACTCCAATGGAACAAAACTTGAAGCTCACATCTATTGAAGGAAAGGAATTTGAGGATGCAACAAAGTATAGACAGCTTGTAGGAAGTCTCATCTACCTCACTACTACCAGACCAGACATTTCATTTGCTGTTGGAATCCTCTCCAGGTTTATGCAAAAGCCTTGTGAGGGACATTGGTCTGCTGCAAAAAGAGTTCTAAGGTACTTGAAGGGAACTCAAGACCTTGGAATCAAGTATACACAGGTGGACGACTTCAACTTGATTGGATACTCTGATTCAGACTTCGATGGAGACAAAGAAACTGGGGTATCTACTTCAGGATATGCTATGAGTCTTGGATCGGGAGCTGTCTCCTGGAGATCACGCAAACAATCAGTACCAGCAGATTCCACAACAGAAGCAGAATACGTGGCAGCAGCTGAAGCAACGAAAGAAATTGTGTGGCTCAGGAAAATTCTTGAAGATTTGCAAGTAAAAAAAATACAATCTACTCCACTCATGATTGATAACACCTCTGCAATAAAGTTGGCCAAGAACCCAAAGTTCCATGATTGTACTAAGCACATCAATACTAAATATCATCTGATCCGACATCATGTTGAGGCCAAAACAATCCATCTCCGTCATTGTTCCACAAACGAGCAAATTGCAGACATCTTCACCAAAGCGCTTGGAAGAGAAAAGCTTGAAAGATTCAGAACGATGCTTGGACTCACCAACATCCCTTCAGATTAAGGGGGGGAATGTTGACACCTAATCTGAAACGGATGAGGTGAAGTTGGACAGTCATCTAGAAGATGAACTGATCCGTTTTGTATATGTATAAATAATAATAGTCTAATGAATAAAATCACTCAGTTGTTTTGCGCTCATTAATTTCTGAGCTAACCTGGCCTGACACATTTGAAGGCCTTTGAAGAGCAATTATAATATTTGTGAAAGTGTATTGTATCTGGTGATAGTTTGGCATGCCAATGAAATGTGAATAAACAGATCTTGTATGTGTGTGCAGCCTTCAATATAGAACATTTGAAGGCCTTTGAAGAGCAATTATAAAGCAATTTCTTGACTAGCTTACATTTTATTTATTGTCGTTAAACTCCAACTGATGAAGTTGACTAGTTATAACATTTGTCTTGGGTATCTTGTTTGGTGACCAAAATTCTCAATAACCTTATAGCATAAATAAATATCTGGGTATCACCTAAGCAACACATTGACTGGGCAAGGTTTGCAATTTGTATGGTTCAGTTGATTACATGTTGAAACGATGAAGACATTTACGAGGGGACAACAGTTATGTATTGTGGTAGGATTGATATGGAAATTACAACTTGTGCAGATATCTTTTAGGTGTGGTAAAGCATGAATATTGGATCTGATTAATATTACTAAGGCTTCTAATAAGTTGAATCAGTTTGGTGTTCATTGTGAATGAAAAAAATGAATACTACGAAAGTATGCTTTGCTGTTTTATATATGTTGAAGCCTCAGTGGTTGCATGGATCAGCAGCTCCTCTGCATAGGCATTCTTTTATGGCCTATCATTTAGGTGGACTGCTATGTATTAGCTCTTATTATATTCCCTGTCGCTTGTACTATATTAATCGCTTTTTTTGTAATATAATCGCGGCACTTTCTTCTGGTTTCTTGATCTATTGGCTTTTCCTTACTGGACCTCTTCCATATTGTTTGATTTTCATTGGTTGGTTGTAATAACATAAATCTGTTAAAGGGAGAGGTTATGTTTCTTATTTCTTTTTGTTTGTATTTCTTACCAGTAGTTTTCTCAGTTTGTTTGTGATGTTGGACAAATTATATGATCCAAAACAATTGATTTGCACTGAGATAATATCAGCTTTATTTCACATAACTAGATGTAGCAAGTAACTATGCAATCACTTATTGTTGTTAGCTTCAGCCTAAAGGCCCTGGAATTGTTCCAACTGCTCCATATGCCTCTACTATGGATTTGAATATGACCAACATGTGATTTGACCACTAATGGTTACTTGCTTTCCTACAAATCAGAAAACTGGAAAGAGAGATTAAAAATATATCCTTTTCGTATTTGTAATAATAAAATTACTTAAATATAAATTACAGAGATTTGGATTTGTATCCAAATGTGATCACTTGCCCACCCTTGGAGAGCTAAAAGCCCTTCATGGCTAAATGGAGCAAACCTCCTCTCACAATGATCATAATGGTTTTCATTGTTCCTCTCAAGAGAAAGGAAGATAAGTTTGGGACCTTAAATGAGCAGAGTTGGTTTTCTCAGTTAAGACCAGGACATAATCTGAGCACAGATAACCCCTTTTGGGACCTTGTCTGAGAAGATATCAAGACCAAGATGCCCACCCTTGGAGAACGTAAAAGCCCTTCATGGCTAAATGAAGCAGACCTCCTCTCACAATCATCATAATGGTTTTCGTTATTCCCCTCAAGAGAAAGGAAGATAAGTTTGGGACTTCTAATTACAATAACTTCTACAACAATCATTTCAATCAAGAATGGATCCCTGTGTAATGAACTAGATTCAAATCTGGCATATACTTATGACAATGATAAGATCAGTATTTCTGGTTTGGGAATTCGGTCCTTGAAAGTGAGTTCAATTTGAAGAAATAATATGGCACAAGTATGTTAAGAAATGTCAAGTTCTCATGTACAAATCATTGAAGCTTCAAATAATCATTAATGGCATGTCTGTGTAGTCCAATGTGTCGGTAAGTGAAAAGGCAGTGTTGAATGTGTGAATTGCATTAAGCTTACATCCTGATGCAGTTCATCACGGACTGGCATAATCAAGACGAGCAACAGAGAGTGGAATAACTTACCTTCAGTTTTGAGAAGAATCTGTCTCATACAATAACTTACCTTACAGAGAGTGGAAGTGTAGGGGATTTAAAAGGGCATGATTTTGACGGTTAAATGTTGTTTCATCTGCGCCAAGAAAAGAAGGAACTACAGAAAATTGAAGTGCAGGATATTAAAAAATGTATGCAGTGCATTCCTAACAACCAGTTTTTCAAAATCTGCCAGGCAATTTTTGCAAATGATTTCCAACTGGCAATGGGAAATTAGCTGTATTCTTTGATATATGTATGTCGAGCGGGTCATCTATGGGAAATTAGCTGTATTCTTTGACATTGGCAGGTGTATGATCCGCACATTTTATAAGGTAGTTCTCCATTTTAGCCAATATTGACTCTGAAGGTTTCACTACAGGGGGCAAGTCAATGTTGTTTTTTTTCAGAAAGAAAATCAGAATAGTATTATATTAAGAAAATATAATGAGCATAAAACATTACATGTCAGCATTCAGAATCTGAAAATGCAGGAAAGGTATAGCTGGAGCCTGGCTCAAGCATAAATCTGGGACATTGTCGATAATGATCAGAACAAAATCTTATGCGTAGACCCCATAAATCAAAACAAAACAGGTTGTCATCCAAAAAAGAAAAGGATTAGCATAATGACGGGCAAGTCAATGTTGTTGCATTGTGAAACCATTCTACAATTATCATAAAACTCTGAAAGTCTGTCACAATGTTCATAAAATCGTTTACAAATATTGATTAGCCTTATAACTTTATATTTGGCCATGCCAGCCATAAAGGAATCTACCAGCTTGTGTATAAAATGGTTAATTGTCCCATAGATATTTCGGCTTTCCTTGACTAGCAAATCGAGGGCATACTGAATTAGTGGGTTCCCCACCACGTGGCTTCCCTGCGGTGTGCAATTTAAGAGGCAGCCCATGAGTTGTTGCAGAGATGGCAAGCTTAAGAAAATGTAATTCACATCCAAATCAGTTGTTCTCTGATGGAGACACTCAGACAGAATGTTGGTCTTGAAAATCCTGCTGCATCGCAGTCTCTGGTCGAGGTAAGCTGAGTATTTACGGACCCACAGAGAGCAATCGGATGCCAGGGGGCTGGAGCCATCGTGGAACTGTAGCGACGTGATGGCGAGTACTGTTGCATGAGAGGAGCGCTGCATCTCCTCTTCTTCAATAAAAATGGAATCTCTCATCAATCGATGAATGAGTGCCAGCGTCTTCACAGCGACCATCCAGTCTTTTGTTCGCCACAAACGTTCTTCAATCACATGTTTCAGTCGTGATCGTGAGCGAGCAGAGTTTGTTGCAGACAAGGCAGCGAGGACATGTTTTTCGTTGGGAGGGCTGCAATTGTGTTGAGTAGCTTTCACAACTGCTACGTCAATGAAACCCAGAGGGTTGTTCAGCTTGGCGAACCCCATGGAAACAACGTCCTTAAGAACCCCAACAGCTTTCTTCCATTGCGAATCCATCTCCGGTGCTCTCAGCCACCTCCTTCCTGAACTTCTCGGAGCTGCATGAACTGGAAAATAACCCGCTTTGATTGCAGAATCGTTCGATGTTTGGTAACAAGTTTAAATACGCCATTATGATAGCTTTCTTATATCATTCCGAGAACCTTTGATTGAACTGGCCGCTAACAGAGCTTCGTCCAGGCGGGTTGCAGAGCTTCGTCCAAGCGGGTTGCAGAGTATTTTCGAACCGAGTCGAATGCGTTTTGGAGCGAGGTCGTTTTCGTTTTGGGCCCGGGCTCGCACATGGTGGGTCCCACATGGTGTTGCCGGAAAGGCAAAGGTGGCCGCCGGAGTTACATGGATGCGCCCCATGACATACATAGATGGGCCAGCCTACATTGGGCATTTAATACCCAATGTATGACTGGTTAGCTCTTGCCCGGGAACAAGGTCAACTTCCGTGCATCGAAAACGACGTAAGTCAAGTACTGTTAACGCGGTTCTCTACTGAGCCTAAACGCTTTATAACGCTCTTTAGATAACCTACGCCCTCTAGATAACCTACAAAATGTGTTAACGCATTAACCACGAGGAAAAACATATTTATAACGCCTTGTATATATCTACAAAAATATTTAGTAATCTACAAGGTGCGTTAACGCACTAATTACGAGAAAATATTTACACTCTTACACTAGTTGTTAATCCATTTTCTCTAGTCTTTGTAATCTTGCTCTAATACCAATTTATTGGAAAGGCGATTCACACATAAAACACAACCTGTCCCTTTTCTATTGATCACAAAAAACTTGATCTTACAAGGAACCAGGTGAACTTGATCTTTACAATAAACCCGGTGAAGAGTATTATAACTAAGTATCTATATTTAGCCAACTCCTCACGGAAAAATAACTATCCTATTTTAACATTCCTCTCATCTTTTTCCAATATTACAAACAGCTAGATTTATCCGAGAATAAGTTTGAACACTCTTTGCCTAGGAATCGGTTGTCTTCCCAATCTGACAACGTTGTATCTCTACGATAACAACTTCCAAGGTCCGTTGCCTTCTGGACTTGGCAGCTTCAGCAACGTGGAGTACCTGGATGGATCCATTCCTTCAGGGTTGTGCAGCGATAGGTCGTTGACCCAGCCGTAGATCTTCGACAATCGGCTGGAGGGGAACATCACCGGCCTTGTACAAGTCTGCGTCTCACTACAACGCGTCTGCCTGCAGAGCAACCTCTTCACAGGCTTCATACCAAGTAACATCTCTAAGCTCTCCGAGTTGAATTAACATCTCCAAGCTCTCCAAGTTGAATTACTTTGAGATTTCTCATAACAAAATCAATGGAAGTATACCCTCTTCCATAGGACAGATGGAGAACCTTACTAATCTTCTGCTCACTGACAATAATCTCTGTGCTGTCATTCCTGCTGAAATAGGAGCCTTGAGAAAACTGGGAAAACTGGATCTGAGCGACAATAATCTCACTCGAACGGTTCCTCCAGAAATAGGCAAATTAACTAATTTGAAGGGTTTAGATCTCAGCGGAAACTCGTTGGAATCTAGCATACCGGAAGGTGTTGGCCAACTTGTCATGCCGTCGACATTAAATTTGAGTGTAAACACATTGACAGGAAGAATCCCCAAATCCCTGGGAATTGCAGAAAATTAAGAGAAGTGAGAACTGTATCTAGCTAGAAATAAAATGAGCATGACCATTCCTTTGGAGTTGGGAATGCTAGCGGACACTCTCATATATGGGTTAGATCTAAGCTGGAACAATCTATCGGGATCTCTTGCTCCTCAGATAGGAAGCTTGACGTTACTTGAATCCTTGGACGTCTCCCATAACCAGCTCTTCGGTCAGATTCCTTAGTCTTTCCTAGAAATGAGGAGCCTGGATCATTTCAGTTTCTCTTTCAACCTTTTTACAGGGGGCATTCATTCAATGAGGAAATTTTTACAAGGTCCGTAGAATGCATTTGAGGGAAATCCAAGTCTGTGTGTACCTCCGACAACCAAGAATTGTTCCGATGCAGAAGTTGCACGTAATAAGAAAAGAATAAGCTCAGTAGGAGGTTGCACGTAATAAGAAAAGAATAAGCTCAGTAGGAGTGGCAGGGATTACCATCGCCTGTTTTGGTACCATAACCATTTTCAGCCTTGCGCTGATGTGCTTGATAAAATTATCAAGGTCGAGGAAGGAGCGACATAACAATGAAGATGCTACAGTGGGTATTAATTCGGGAGATGGGCGAGGTATAATCAAATACAGAGATATAGTAGACGCTACTGAGAACTTCAGCGATGATTACGTCATCGGCTCTGGGACATCCGACATGGTGTACAAGGTAGTTATTCAGGGATGAGACAAAATCCTTGTGGCCAAGTGCTTAAAAGTGGCAAGTCATCGCACGGACGATAATGGATATCGCAGTGGCACGAGATCGAATCCTTGAAGCACCCCCGTCACAGGAACATCCTTCGTCATCGTGACCTGTCACCTGATAACAGAGCATGATGGAAGGAATGAGGTAATAGTTCTTCTGTGTGACTACATGGTCAATGGATTGTTGTGGGAATATCTGGCCCAAGAATCGAAACGTCCTCATCAGACGTTGGACTAGGGGACTCGGTACAACATTGCAGTGGGCGTGGCAGATGGACTCAAATATCTACACCATGACTGTGGACCTCCAATAATTCACTGTGACATAAAGTCTGCCAACATATTGCTGGATGATAAATATGTAGAACAAATCGCAGATTTTAGACTTGCCAGGCTACTGAAAAATCCATGAGTGGATTCTGAATCAAGTTCTTTTTTCGGAGGGGCTCTTGGCTACATCACGCCCGGTACTAAATCTCCATTGGTTTTCTGTTTACAAAGCTGAATGAATCCACGCATTATTATTATTATTATGCTAGTAAATCATATTCCATTTCATGCGAATAGTCATAAACTCTGAAGATTAATGTTTCGTGCAGAATGCGGGTATGGACTCATGGAGTGAAAGCATCAACAAAGCAAGAGGTGTATATTTTTGACCGAGCCAGTGTCAGTCCGATTGCTGAATATAAGAGGTGTATATTTTTGACCGAGCCAGTGTCAGTCCGATTGCTGAATATTCGGGGAATCGGCAAGCGAGATAAGCTCAAGGGAGGTGTATAGCTTCGGAGTGGTGTTATTTGAGATGGTAAGCAGAAAGCCTCCAGCGGCAGAAGAGGTCGACGGTGAATAATTTGTGCATATCACTGCATGGGCTGCGAAGATGGCGTAGGAAGGGAGAATTGATGAAATAATTGACGAGGATTTGAGAAGTAGCAGTGCTTATAATAATGTGAAGGATGAAATAGTGAGGATAATGGAGATTGCCACACTTTGTAGTCGATCTGCTCCCAATCTCAGGCCACGTAGTTGTTGACCTGCTTAATGTGTAAAACTGAGAAAAGGTCGACGATGAATAATTTGTGCATATCACTGCATGGGCTGCGAAGATGGCGTAGGAAGGGAGAATTGATGAAATAATTGACGAGGATTTGAGAAGTAGCAGTGCTTATAATAATGTGAAGGATGAAATAGTGAGGATAATGGAGATTGCCACACTTTGTAGTCGATCTGCTCCCAATCTCAGGCCACGTAGTTGTTGACCTGCTTAATGTGTAAAATCTGAGAAAAGGTCGACGATGAATAATTTGTGCATATCACTGCATGGGCTGCGAAGATGGCGTAGGAAGGGAGAATTGATGAAATAATTGACGAGGATTTGAGAAGTAGCAGTGCTTATAATAATGTGAAGGATGAAATAGTGAGGATAATGGAGATTGCCACACTTTGTAGTCGATCTGCTCCCCATCTTAGGCCACGTAGTTGTTGACATGCTTAACGTGTAAAATCTGAACAACTGGTTGTCTCTTCTCCGTTCCCATAGAAAGCAGGGCATTTTTTTTAACGCCTATCATCTTTTTGTTTTGATAGAGTTGTTTATTTTGGAAAAGGATTTTTAAAAATTTTAACGATCAATGATATTAAGATGAATAATAGGATTTAAATTTGTTTAAATATTTTTATTTATTTATAAATAAAATTTTGGGATTTATTTTTTAAGGTTTTATGTTTTATTTTTTTTATTTTTAATTAAATTGATTAATTAAATTTTTAAGGATATGAGGTTGTGTTATATAAAATAAGTGATGATTGATTTTCTGGGATGTGGTATTGATAATCTATGATATTGATCTATGACGTTGTAACAATGTCTATTTAAGTATTAATAATCTTCACTATAAAGTTGAGGATGAATTTCTATGGTTAAGATTCTTGTTACATATTTTTTTAATTGTATATAATTAATTTTTTTATTTTTTTTAATAAGAAACATATATAATAAAGGAAGTGCATATTGATCATAAATTGATGTCTATCAGCGATTTAATTTATATTGATACATTAATGTAACTTTCTAAACATACAAGTGCATTTTTAATGATTCTATATATATATTATTTTGCTATGTATACTCTTGGTAGAGTTAATAGTTAACATTATATATTTTTCTTTATATGCTCCGTAACTTATTAACTACTTGGGAGATGTTGATAGTGGTATATAAAATGAAATAAATAAATAAAAATCCATAAAAATTAACTAAATTATAATTTTATTTTAAACTATGATTATTATTAATTATAAAAATAATTAAAATATGAGTTAAACAATATTTGTTACCATGAAGATTCACCCTACTCTACCATGAAATTTTTTAATTTGTAAATAGCTTTTGTTATAATATCATGACTTATCAGTACTACATGTTCAATATGACAAGTTTTGATATGAATTTAATTATTTATTTTGAGATAAATTTACTTAGAGATAAAAATCAATCCTTCATTTGTGAATATTATAGTGAATATTTCGACATATTCCATGAAAGTTAAATCACTATCATCCACCTAATAAGTATTGATAATTAAATTAAAATTTCGTAAGACATATTCTACTCAATTATAAAACATAATTTCTAATCAATTAAAAAGTGATTAAAAATAAATTAATTAATAAAAATTATAAATTAATTTAATTCAAATTTTCTTTTATTGTTTCAAAAACAAAAATTTATATTATATTTTTATAATATAAATAGCTAATAAAATAAATGTAAATAATAATAATTCATGGTTTAAAATATATAATTAATAAATTTTAAAAAATTATAATTTATATAGAACATTTTTTTATTATTATTATAATCAATGTTATACATATCACATTAGTATGTCGATGAAAAACGTTAAGGTCATAAATATATAGCAATATTTATTATCAATGTTTCAATCACGAGGGTTAGGTAGATATCAAGAGAAGTGTCAGGGTTTTCTGGGCCGCAGACTTCGCTGCCACAGAGCTCCTATTTGTTTTCACTTCATGCAACAATTTTCGACTTCTGGAGATCAACTCTAAGGCGATGGTGGATGGTCTCCTTCAGGCGACATACCTCTTGCACAAAATACCGAAAACGTCTCCATTCTACGGATCTCTTCATGTTGTAGTTTTTCTCTTCTCAGGTAAGGAGACAGGAGCCTCTGGTGACGTGCTTTTCTCCAAATCTACGTTTTGTTTTTGTTATCGCAGGCCCTCAGCCCTCGTGCGGGTTAGATTCATCGTTTTCACTACTGGATGTGGGCGTTGGGACGCAAAACAATGTTTTTTCTCCAAAAATCTTTCTAGTTTCGTGATACCTTGTATTTTATTGATGTCGAAGGTCTTGTTAGGGGCGTTTCTTATTGTTTTTATGGGTTGCAGTTTTTGTCTGTCCCTGGGAGGAGCGAGACAGGTTTAATGGTCGAAACCAGGTCTTTTTTGTGCACCCAATACGGATCTTGTTGGAAGATGTATGGGATCCCTTTTTCACAGTACAAAAAAGGTTCCTGGGTAGATCATTACATTTTTTTGGTTGGAGAAGAATGGTGATGGGGAGTAAAATGAAAAATTTTCCCATCAGTCGTTTCTTTGGACCTATGGATCTTTTAATGTCGAAGAAAGTTGATCCGGCGGCTATTGGAAGCGTAAATCAAAACCAAACCCCTGATCTGATAGTGAAACCTTCTTTTCAAAATTTCATTAAATCCCTCGCTCGGAAATCAGTCATTATTATGGTCGTTATTATGGTATGGTCTAGGGATCTGGTAAAAGAACTGAAGCAGAAGATCCAAGAAAAGAAGTCGATTCCAGAAACTCTTCAAAGTTTTATCTTTGCAGGGAAATCATTGCAGGATTCTTTAAAGTTGTAGGATTATGGCATTAAAAGTGAGTCATCCATCATATGTGGAGGAACCCTTGATCTAGTAATCTAAAAGGCTGAACCTCTTTTGAGGATGCAGTAAAGGGGGAGGATTGAAATTTCTAAATCTTTTGATCTCCACCCAAATGTTCTGAGTCCTTATATTGTGGAACAGATGAATCGAGGGGATTACAATAAACTTGTCAGAGGTAAATGAGCTCCATTGAGTTTCAATCCAACGTAGTTTTATGCAGATTTAACGGCTTCTTGCTAAAGAAAAGGATTTATACCACTGGATTTTTTTCCTCTTTGAAAAGTGTGATATTCACCTAGGTTTAATATTCACCTATGTTTAAGGGGATTTTTTATTGTTAAATTTGATACATCAAAAGATTTAGACTTTGTTTTAAACAGGGACCACCACTTTGGGGTAGTATAGGTTTGTTTATGACTTTATAGTTTCTGGGTTTTGATGAAAATATCATGGTGGTATCCAAAATGTCGATAAAGCTCAGGTTACACAATTTTCTCCTTCATTTCTGGCATTTCAAAGTGTAAAGCTCAGGTTACACAATTTTCTCCTTCATTTCTGGCATTTCAAAGTGTTGGAAGGAATCGACAATTCTTTAGGCAAGTTTCTTAAGGTGGATGTGGAAAGAGCCTCAAAAAGAATCTGCACTTTTACGAGAATTTGCATAGAAATTGACCTTAGTAAAGGTTACCTAATTGCATTATTCCCATTCATAATAATTTGCATTGTACTAAATTTCTAGATTTTGAAAATACAACATTTAGATGTCATATTTATCTTTAAACTAGATATTTTCAAAACCCGTGTCTGCGGGGAAAAAATCCTAAAAAAAGGCACCATCTCAAAAGCCTAAGGGATGGTACTTCCCATGGGAATTTTAGTACTTAATCTGATGAGTATTTAATAGGAATTTTAGTACATGCATGGATTTTTAAAATCACATCTATTTTGTTTCACATTGATGAAAGTGGACTACTTCACACTCTGGAGAGAATAGTTAATGTAAAAATCAAATAATGAAGAGTTTGTTAGCATCTATTTTGTATTGATGTTTTTTTTGAGATATTTATAAGTTTTTGGTTTTGTTATTATTGATATTTAGTGTCAATGTGTGAAGGATTTTTTATATTTAATTATTTGTTTTTTTTAAATAGTTTATAGAGGGAAATATTAATGTTTTATAGAGGAGAAATATTATTATAATGGTGTTATTTAATTTTGTTATGTTTGGGATGTTTTTAGAGAAATTATTTTTTGTTGGATTAAATTTGTATTTTCTTTTTTAAGATTTGGAAAATTTTGCCGAAAAAATATGATCAGAAAACTTCTAAAATGTAAAATGATTAGTCTATTAATAATAATAATGGAGGACGCATTTAGCTTGAGTGAGTCCAAAAATTAAGATATGTTTCTTTAAAACAATTTATAAACTCATAAAAGCATGTGCTTCTTTAGAACAAGTCATAAATTTATATTTAGAGAAGTAGAATATATATATATATATATATATATATATATAATTTAAATTAAATCCCTCATATTAATTATTTAATTTATTTATATTAATAAATATTATTCTATGTTTTGTATATATAAATATTTTTCTAATTTTTTTATTTAATCATAAGTAATTATTATTTATATAAATGTTAAAAACCAAAATCTCTTATAAAAAAAATATCTAGCAAATATTTATTAAACAAAAAGTAAACTACTTGTAAAGCAATTGAGTGTTAAAAACATTAAAATCTTAATTATATAAGATAATGATGAGAATATTACGGCAACAACTGAGTCTCACATATTGAGAACAACTCAGTCTCCTATATTGTATTGAATTTCTTGTCCGATCATGTTTCATTTTTTCTCTTTCTCTCTTTTTTGGGATATATTAATGTAATGACTCACAATATATTAAAATGTCTATATTATTGTTTATTTTTCAGTGAAAAAAATTATTGAAGGTTATTATTAGTGATCGTATTAGTTCTTATAACTAATGATGAAGAATATTTTATTTATTGATAATACATTGGATGAGAAAGAATTTTATTCTATACATTACCTTCTCTTCAGTTTATCTTGGGTGTGGGCTATAAATCGACATGATATTTTAATGAGATATGATTAATTTTGTATAGTGGACACAATTGAAGTATGGGACAGGTATGGGACGGGAAAAATGGTACTTGCAACTCCTATAAATCATGTATAAGGAGATTTCTTTCTGATGAAGTTAGATTTAGCATGATGTATTTTGTCAATGTACTGATGTGGATATGGAGGGATGCGTGAGAAACCCATTGTGTGGTAAATTTAAGAAACACACATCAATTTACATACTTGAATGATTTTTTGTGGAGTGTTTAGTTGTAGGTCAATACTTAGACAAGGTTAAGAAGGGGAATTGCAAGGAAACTTGGCTTGTCCCCTCTCTTTCAATCGCATTCATTCATGGTATTGTTTAGATTTAATCAAGGTTATCTTTTCTTCATGGTTTTGTTTGTATTTAATGAGTGAATCCATATTAATAGCCACCATGAATCCTTCTTAAAATAAACTATTATGATAATGCTCATGGTTTAAACCTTGGAGCTCATGGTTACTTAATAAAGGGCTTCATATTCCATGAGAAGCTTCCACATGGAATTTGTTTTATAGGGTGAAGGCTAAAAACATGAAAATGGGTAATGCATTTTAGAGTAAGGCACATTAGTGCTACATGAAATTTCAACAAAACACTTGTGTGATATTTTTAATATACTCGTTGATGAGAGTTTGCGAGTTTTTACCCCATAAAATTATTAAAAACTTTGGGTAAAACTCTCTCTTAGGTTATAGTTTATAAAACTCTAATCCATAATATTTTCTTGACTAAGATTTTTGGTCAACTAGAACAAAAAAGTTTCCTATATTTTTCGGAAACCTACAACATCAACAAGGATAGACCCATATAAATTTTATAGATCATCTATTATTCTTGCTACTAATGGATCAATCTTTGGATAAAATTTACAATGAATTTTTTGTTGGATTAATTTATCATTGGTGGCTCTACGAACCCATGGCATTAGGAAACCCATGTTATTTTCATGGCATCACATATGATGAAGCCTATTCAATGGCATAGAATACTATATAGTGTAAGATGTCTCATCATGGCCCATAGAGTCTGTTAGGTAACTTAATTGTTCTTAAATCCCTTTCACTTAATTAATAATTGAAATTGTAATCTTGTGAAGCATTGACACTATCTATATATGATTTAGTTATTTCTAAAGGATAATTACTAAATGATAAATTTTAAAACAATGGGATAAAATGCTACAAGATTTAATCAAATTTGTTATCTATAGAATTACTTAGTTTAGCATTTCATTATAGCATTTAATAATTTAATGTAAATGATGACCCTTGACATAGATGGTTGTAATGACCCATCATGACAATATATTATTATAACAAATATAAAAGTGATTATATTATATAAATATATATAACACTTATGCAAGTCTATTTATACATTACAAATTATACAAATCAAATGACTATATTATATAAATATATATAACAAGTATATATTACAACTTAACAAATAAATACAACATTGTAAAAGTAAATGTATTTTATACATAAATATATATTGATTATCTAATATGCAATCTAACAAATGTACATCAAATATAATTTCATATGATACCACTTCAAGACTTGAATCAGGTATTACATGTGTTAATTTAAGTCGAAGGTAGGATAGACCCACCCAAGCGACTCCAATCAACTAACTGAAATCAACATAATCAAATCGACAAAATCTGATTTCATCATTGTGGATATATTTTTTAAAACCAAAGGGTCAGTGACCACCTATAAACCATGAATATCATTTATCTTGATGTTAGGTGACAGGCAGATGACCCAATTTCATGGTTGTGGATATATTTTTTTAAACCAAAGGGTCAGTGAGCACCTATAAACCATGAATATCATTTATCTCGACGTCACGTGGCAGGCAGATGACAGGGGTAATTACGAGATTATTTTTATTCAAAGGGGGTGGGGGAGAAGGGTTTTCAACCTTCATGAAACAGATCTTGGTGGGGGGGTGGCTCATGTTTTTTGGGGTGAGGAGTGGAGGTGAAAGAAAATATAGAGAAGCCATGGAGCTCTGGATTTAACTGGAAAGAAGTGTTCTTGGAGTTTTTCGTACGGGGGGCACAAGTCTTTGATCTTAGAGTCATCTGGGTCTGGGAAACATAGAGGTTGATCTCATAGAGTCAGAGAGGAAATCAGTCATTTTGGTAATGAAGGTGGAATACTAAGAGAAAAAACAACTAAGGATTGAAATTAGACAGGAGAACCAGATACATACTTGTATTTATTTTGGTAACTTCAACGTAAAATTTTCTTCTATGTCCGAAATGAATTGTTATGATTGTTACAATGGCATTCTAACGATAAAATAGATATTAGAGTGCACTCTTCAAGCATGCATGATCAATTTTCCTCATATCAATTTGGAGAGCTCTTGTGTCTTCGGGGAATTAAGGGTGAAACCCTTGAACAAATTAGTTTCAGTGGTGAAACAAATCCATACTAGCTAATCAAAAGGAATAATCACTCAAATATTTTATTGTTATTTATTATTGAAGATTCATCTCATTACCAGATGGTGGGTATAGGCAGAGATCGTGGGATTTTTGGGAGGTCATGTTTTCCATTTGTAGTTCATATTTTCTCAGTAGTTTGAGCCATCATTTGTTGGGTTGTGGAATAAAAAAGAACATTCAAACCAACAATCAAATCTACTTCAGTATAGAAATTTACAACCATGTAATGAGACATTCCAACATTGTCATCAACTCCTATTTTCCCAATAAATCGTGCTATTAGCCATGAATGTTTATGGACATCCATAAATCTATTTTTGTAACTCAAATTGTTGCTCCAACATGTAATTTCAAGTGAAATTAATAAAACAGATTAGAATATATTGGTTTATTTTGTTTGTTGTGATATTTTTCTTGTGGTATGATGGTTTGGTTATTTTTTTAGTGACAAAGGTTTTATAGTGGTATTAATAAAAAAATCTATTATATTGGTTGAATTTATTTTCTATGATGTTATGTTTTAGGTGTATTAGTTGAGTTTCTTATCTAGAAAGAGGGGATTTCACATATATTGTAACAACAAAAGGTACTTGTAGAAGAACTAGAATACCATAATTAGCAATTCATTTATTAAAGAGATTAATATTAGTTTCCTCTTCAAGTGGGGAACCTCTAATTAACTAGAGCTCTAAACACACTTTTCTTTATAGGACATCTAATTACATTATTTATAATGTTTAAGATGGTTTCTATCTAAACTTCCTATAAAATTTCTAGTAAAAAATCTTCCATATAAATATTTTCACATTTATTACTTTCATATTATATCTGATACATAAACCTTATTTACCCATAATAACTTTTATACATAGAATCAAATATATCTTAAAAAAAAAGGTAAAAATAAAGCCCAAACAATATTTACCATATGCATTCAAAAATCAATTCTAAAATAACAAATTTTACATTAAAAAATCAAATGTGACATAAAATGCATATACATAAATAAGAATCCACATGGTTTCAATATTGTTAGGCCCTCAAGTTGGGCGAATGCGCACATTGTTCGACATCCCCATCCCACAAATTGCGACGTATATATCGCTTGGGTTTCTGGTAGAGGAATTATGCATAGGTGATGGCACGGCAAGGTGAGTTTGGCTAGACGAGTTAGGCGACGAAGCGAGTCCATGCTGTACAGAGACCGTACAATTGGACAAGGATGAGTCACTTGGTTGAAGCAAGTGTTGGAGCCAATTGGCTTGATACCTTGGTTCACCGAAATGAGGGCATTCTCGATTAGATGAGTTAGCTTCAGGCACCAGCCGCCCAGTGAGGGGTTTCCATCTGGGAAAAATAACAAGTGATAGATAGGGCACACGACATATGGGGCGCATGACTACGAAATATCGGCATGGTGGAATGGGCGCTAGGTGCACATGGTATTAGCTCGAACGAGAAGTCATCCGTGTGATGGAGAAGGCGTGTTGGCATAACGATATGTGGAATGAACCCATTTAAGAGGGGTGAGCTAACATGTGAACTAATGCATAAAGAAGTAAATGTGAGTGGGGTCTATGAGAATGCAAACGAAGTTGAGTCGACGTGATGGTTCACGTGTCCCATTGCATCACATAAATAAAACAGGGCATCGTTCATTTGGGAGAGGCGAAAAAACAGGGCATCGTTCATTTGGGAGAGGAGAAGAGTCGCAAGCTAGGATGAACAAGAAGAACAAAATCTCAGACGAGTTATGATAAGAGTTCATGTGAATTGCGTTAAGAAGTTTGGGTTTGCAGTGAACAAGGGATTTTGAGAAACTCTGTAGTAGGGTAGACTGCAGGGAAAAATAGGCAAGATGGTTATGCACGAAACTTGGTATTTTGAGCTGGGGGTTGGGAACTTGGTGAAATGGGCCAACAACCAAGTTTTCATAACAAACTGACCGTATTGTATATTTAGTGATTTTTGCATGTATATCGCTATTACAAAAATTTCGAAGGATAAGGTGTCGTTCCATGTAAAAATTGCATTTTTTTATACAACAATGGACTTATGATATTATACTTCATAGTTATTTGAAGAAGATACATGGATTGTGAAAATATCAATGCTTGTATTTTTTGTGAAGAGTTTATGATATTTTGCTAAGTAACTTGTATAGAGGTTTTTACGAGCAACATATTGTGATGCATAATCTTGGTGAATTAATATTGTGTTACTCTAACGAGTTGCAAAACAGATCGATGTCGCACATTCAATGGATCGAAGTGTGACAAAAGTGCCTTGTAACTAAGTAGATCCCTGGGGTTGTGACAGGTGCTATTAAAAAATACACCAAAGTAGAAGTATAAACAGTGGGATCATGGCCTAAACTCAGTGGTAGTGATTGTAGGTGAAGTTTCTCTTTTACTATTACTAGTGGTAAGTGAAATGTATATATGATCGATTACTTGGAGAGAAAGGTTGGTTTGACTATTGGTTTCTTATGTAAGATACATTTGGGAAAATAACTTGTGTGAGCCTTAGCAAGGCCATAGTGGAGGTATACAATTATCAAGTTAGAATGGTGAACACGAGAGGTAGCTTGAGGAACCAATATGAAGCTACATTGGTAGACAGGTTCGAAGTTGTTGAAAGAAGCTTGGTTCAAATAATGAATGTTATGGAAGGTTATGGAAATTAGTTTGATGAAATTAGGATAGATATTGGAGAGATGAAGGAAGTTATCCATATAGATTCATATGCACTTGAGGAAGCTATAGACCAATGAAGGATTCTTGAGGTCAAGAAGTTCATATGAGGTACTTGGAAGAGAAAGTGGCATTGCTTGTGACTTTGACACGTCATTAGGCCAACATGATGGTAGTATTGAACAAGCCTGTTGGATAGGATTTGACAAGTTAATAATGAAGGTGAAGATGAAGCAACAAGAGTTGTATGATGGGACTAGGAGTGCCAAATTACTTGGGAACTTTTGTTGGGATGTAGAGTGTATGTTGTAACAAATGGGGAGGTTGTTCCTATGAAGTTAAAGTAAATGGTGTTTCAATGTATCTCATGAGAACTACAATGTTATGATGGAAAAAATGAGTGGATTATTTGGAATTTGATCATATCATGGTTAAGATATCAGACTAGGCAGAGCTAAAGATAACTTTGCATATGCAGTTTGGACTAGGAAATCAAGCATGGGTAGAAAGGGACCACCTTAAGACATTGAAGCATACAGGAAGGATATAAACTTATATCAAATATTTTTATAGACTTATGTTGGAGATTATGGAGATGTACGATGAAGATCATCTATACCACTTGATCAATAGTTTGTAGCCATGGGAAAAAAAATTAAGAAGCAGGGAGCCCAAACATTTGTAGAGGTTATTGCTATAGCGAACAAACTATTGGACTACCATACTCATGGGAAGGAAAAGAGGAAGGATAGGGTGATAAGGAAAAGAAGAAGAAGGATCAAGAGAAGAATAAGTCTTACAAGGAAGGCAAATCAAAACATGCGGGTACTACAAAGAAGATGAGACTCATCACATGTAGGATATGTGGTGAGCTACAATAAGAGTTAAGGAAAGTTGTGATAATAAATATGGACGAGCAGTGGATGAGGTAATTCAGGAGGGTTTGCGGTAAGGCTGACTACATGAACATATAGGAAAGTTGAGTTCGCACTCAACTTGGTATTTTGGAGCCATGGGTTGGGAACTTGGTTACACAGACCAACAACAGAGTTTTGGTAATAGACCAACCATATTGTGTATTTGGTTATTTTTGCATGTATGTGGAGGGAGCTGAGTCAAAGGGCTCAGACCAAGAATTTATTGCGAATATAACTATTATAATAAATTTGAACACTAGAGAGTCATTCCATATAAAAATGACATTTTGTATATCTTGTGTAAATTATGGATTTACGGTATTATAATGTATAGGTATTTGGAGAATTGTTGTTGGGATTGCAACAATATGAAATATCTGCGTGAAAAAGTTATGATATTATGTTAATAAAAATTGTATAAAATATTTTAACAAACATCATATTATCAAGTGTAGTTCATGTGGATTAATAGTGTGTTACTCTAGGAAGTTGTGAAACATGTCGATGCCTCATGCTCAAAGTGTCATGGTGAACAAAAAGCACCTTGAAATTGTACATAACCCTGGAGTCATAAAAAAATATGAAATGAAAAAAATAAAAAAGCACATAAAACTTAATGTTTCTTTTTGAAACTTTAAAAATAAATATTTCAACAAATATAAATATAATATAAAGTTCAACTTAATAATATTTTACAATGCCAAAAAAAATTGTTTTATTAAAATAGCTAATATTAATATAAATTAATTATTAATAATATTAATATATAAATACTTAGAATAATGCTTACAATAGTGTATAGGTAGGATTCGTGTGTTGGTTATTAGAGTTTTGTTGAGATATTTTCTCAACAATATTTTCCTTGTTTGGAATCTGTTGGATCTCATAAGAATTATTTATGTGGTTTGCATTTTGGTCTAGATTCGAAATATATAAATAGTTTTTGTGTGGAATTTATTCGTGCTATGTGTTCTCCTCAATGTTCCTATTTGGTATGAGAGCCTATATGGGCTTGACTCCCTCAAGGGAGGAATTGAGAGAATGGAAGAGATCTGAAAATTGATACGATGTACATAGATTATTATAGGTGAGTGTGGGATTTTACTGTGTAAGAGAATATTGTTCTCTTTCTTCTTTTTCTGAGAAATTTTGTTGTTCAACGCATATTTTTTTATTTTATTTTGTCTAATTCAAGAATCATTGATAGCTGGAACTCTATCTAATTCATGAACCATTGATAGTCATTGAATTGAGGTGGAGGTGTTGTTGCAGTCTATAATTATAACGAGTAATCAACGTTGAGATTTGAAGCGTACTAGTCACTTCCATGTTGGAGCTAGTTTTCATTTGTAGTTTGAAATTGTTGAGGTTACTGTGTTTGTAAGAGTTTTGTAGCGACGAGTAATAGGGGAATGCACAGTGAAAGATGATGCATGGGTTTTGTGGTGTTCCACTTGTTTTTGATATCATATACTCATGTGTAATTCAGAAGATTGATGCTGGATGATTTCTGTACATAGGTGTTTGAATTTGAAAACTCCATGGTGATCTCATGTCAACGAATACCAAATCGAATTGTCGTGGCTGGTTGTATAATTTCACAAGGTATCGACCAATGCTTTATTTTTATTTACAGAGTCTTCTCTGTAATGATAGAGCATGATATGGTTTTTGATGTATACACAATCATTATAAAATTGTGTTGCAACATCATCGATTCCCATTCTATAATCATGGAGGCAGTTGTTGTGGACAGGCCCGATCCTTTATGGGGAGTAACCCCCTGCACTTTTTGTGAGCACATGTCTGTTAATGAATGACATACCAGTGTCAAAGATGATTTCATTTTGCAGAAATTGGTTGCCTCACTACATGGTTCCCAAAAGTATGGTGTTCATAGATTCATTGCCTAAGACTTCCATGTGTAAAATCCAAATGCTACCATGCATTTTCCTATATGCTGGGCCAAAACTGGTCCACTGAGGAAATGAAAGAATGGACCAAGTCATAGGACATACACTTTGACTGTTTATGCCTGGATGACAACTATAGTTTCATGATTATTGATTTTATTACTATAAGATTTGTGTAGTTTTCCATTTTGCTTGTAAAAAGTGCAGAACCAATTATTGAGCAGTGTTGTATAAATCAGATTATTGGTTCTTGGTGCTTGAAACCCTTGAACACATCACTAGTTTTATTGTGTTTATATTGTTACAATTGTTTATTCTTAGCACTCGAAAACCCCTGAGAAATGACTACATGTTATAATGTGAAATCCTTCTATCTTAGTAAGGTCAAGTTGTTTGATCAAATTTTGAACATATTCAGTATCAAGATCATCTTCCTAGCAACTGACAGATAGCCAAAAGCGAAATATCTGATATATGGTGATTGGTCCATAGGATGGTCCATTACTTCACAACTTTTATCACGAAAGCCCTGACAAGCCGAGTTTGTCAACATTGTTGATCATGCAAGTTTGTCAAAGATGGTAAACGGCATTTATGTTTTAAATGGACTTCAAGTGAATACTTGAAGATGAGGTGGTGAAGAAAGAACGTGTTTGTGAGATTCCAGAGTGGATATGAGTGTTGATGAAGACTAGATAGACATATGTGACTATATGTAATTTATGATTCTACTAATAAACTTTGTAGTGATTTAATATAACCATTAAAAGGGGGACTCGGAATAATGCTTCCAATAATATATAGGTAGGATTGGTTTGTTGGTTCTTGAAGTTTTGTTAAGATATTTTCTCAATAATACTCTCCTCTTTAAAATATGTTGGATCTCAAAAATACTATTTATGTGATTTGTATTTTGGTCTTGATTTGCAATATACAAATAGTTTTTGCTTAAACATTTTGTGCACTATGTGTTCTCTTCAAATTTCTTATTTAAATTAGAATTTTATTTAAAAATATAAAATATAAACAGATATTTCACATTTTTATCATTAATAAATTAATTTGGAAAATACAATTAAAAAAAAAAAAAAAAAAAACTAAATATAAACAAAAACATGGTGAACAAAAACACGTTGAAAGATATGCTGATCCAAATGAGCTCATACTCAATAGGGATTGTGCATATTTATTGTATACATGCTTTTATCACGGACTTTGTTACAATGTCATGACTACTATTTGATAATCAATAAAATGCTGTTTAGTTTAAAATTTTGGTTTATGTATTTCTTTTTAGAGGATAGATAAAAAGTAATGCAACTAGCAATTGCACCAGATGTTGCAAAGGAAACGTGATAAGGCATAATTCAAGAAGAATCATCACATGTAAAAGATCATTGAAGATAAGGATTAGTAAACAAGATGTTATTGAAGAATCATCACATGTAAAAGATCATTGAAGATAAGGATTAGTAAACGAGATGTCATTTAAACATAGAAGATGAATGATTTACATTATAAAAAATATTTTCCCCTCCCCTAATAGGCTCCTCTTCTTCCTTTATCATCTTTTCTTTTCATCATTCATCAGTTATTTACAAAAGAAATCATTGTTTGGTCTTAGGTTCATCCTACAATCCTAAGTTGTTGAAATCATAGCATTGGCATTAATACAACTAAATGAATACAAATAAATGATAATGTGAGTTTATATATATGCAGCCACTTACATACACTATTGTGTATGATGTAAAAAATTACCATTCCATGGTGAATGCTCTATGTGAATACATTGTCTAATGGATAACTCCTCTTCAAGGTCTTTTTTTTCTTTGATATAATGGGGATCTTTCCTTTTAAGTATGGTGGATTCTTTTTCTTTGATATAATGGGGATCTTTCCTTTTAAGTATAGTCGATTTTCCTGCCAAAATTCTCTCCTCTTAAGCAATACTCAGATCAATGTTATGCCTTTTGTCACGATTAGTCTTACAGTTAGGACTACTCTAACACTCTAGAATGATTCTTAATTAAATTGGTACTCCTATCATCGAAGGGGGGCAATGAAAAATTAGTTTTTTTCCTTTAGTCCATGAGTGCTCTAGTTGCACTATCATATGCCCAAATTAAACCACAATGATACATACCTAAATTTAAGTCTTCATATAATTTTCTTCTCCCTATTATGACCAACTCAAGCTCAATCAAATCCTTTATTCTTTCTTCCTATTAGCATTGCTCAAATAAATTATCTACTTAGTAGTGTTTAATATATTTGCACAAGCATTTACAAAGGGATTGGCGGAGATATTAATATGGTCACATCCATTGATTCAATGTTGTGTTTCTAATTAATATAACATAACAATTATCATATGCCGTTATTATAGATAGAATTAAATAAAATATTATTTCATTGGATAGCAATAATACAAAATTAGCACATCTATAACACAAAGTAAGACAACCCCCAGCGACATTAAATCTTACCTTGGCCATTTAGGAAAAGAACAAAGATAGACACAAACTATCATGCCTTGTTACACTATAATAGTAATACAACCCCCAACGACATTAAATATTACCTTGGCCATTTAGGAAAAGAACAAAGATAGACACAAACTATCATGCCTTGTTACACTATCATAGTAGTGCTAGTATCGGAAGAAATTCAAGAATATGTTACATAACACTATGAAAATGAACACCCTTAGTTTTATTCCAGTTTAAAAGAGGTTGGTTTTATATTTGTTTAATCATAAAAATTAATATCAAAAGTCTAAGTAATATTTGTCCTTTTTTCCATATTTTTTTATTTGGATTAATTAATTATTGATATTTTTAAAAAATATTATAATAGAAATTTATGTTATATATTTAATTACTTTATGATGTTTAAAAAAAAAAATTTTAAAAATATGAATGGTTGTGGTCCTTTTAATGGGTGTTCTCAGTTTCACTATTCATGGCATCAAATTTTCTAACTAAGAAAGAGGTAAGGTTTATGGTAAGAGCCTAATTATGTTGATGGCAACATCCTAATTAGATTGGATTTTGCATGGTGATTTCTTAATTAGATTGAGTAGGATATTGCAATGAGTTTGATCTAAATTTTTTAAATCAATCTTTTGATCATTTTTTAAATCAATCTTTTGATAATTTTTCATTCATATCTTTATTTTTTCTTTAGTTCATTTTGAAACCATAATTGTATGAAATTTATTAGTGAAAAGAAGGCATCGTTTTTTCATTTTCTGCAATTTCTAGTTCTCAACAATTTCAAACTCCCAACTTCCTACCACTTCTATATCCAATATTAAAACTATGCCACTTGTTAGAACTATTCTAATCAAAAATGTCACTTACTATAGTATTTGTAATCATTAGATGAATTATTAACATGATATCAGCCCAAATGCCAAATTTGGTAGATGAAGGTAATATTTGTGCACGAGACAAATCTCATACTCAAACAAACAATACATGATAGAAAAATATGTTCACATTTTCTTTATATAGTTTGTTAGTTAGTTTATCAAATTATGGTTACCTAATTAACAACCATCTAACCAATTTTGATTCCAAATGTTGTAGTATTTATTTACTCATAGAATATTTGCACAGTAAAATCGTGGGTCGCATGTGACTTGAACAATATGCCTATATAAAATGACATTGGTCCAGAAAATATGACTTAGTGAGGCCCATTGTAATGATTACTTGAAAAAGAAAAAACATTGCACTACTATTTTCATATATGGATAAAATTTCATTCTTCTAACATTTTCTTTTAATTACCAGAATATTAAAAATACAGAGTCTGAGGTCCAACGTACAATCGGAGATCCAAATTCGATATGCCTGAATAGAGTCATTGTCCTCACACTCATATAACGCGAACACTGCAAATCCTTCAAGCTTTGTTTCCCAGCCTCTGGAAATCCATGGTGCAGCAACTCAGCAAGGAAGAGGACTCCTCTTTCTTATACACACTCATATAATGCAAACACTGCAAATCCTTCAAGCTTTGTTTCCCAGCCTCTGGAAATCCATGGCGTAGCAACCCAACAAGGAAGAGGAGCTTCAAACCTGCTCCCTCAGCCCATCAAGTGCAGGGAAGTTCCCATACAAATCCTAGAAATCCATAGAAAAATGTATTGGTGAGTACACTAAACTGGATATGTGGTTAAAAAAATTTCAATCTAAATACCTAGATAACATGGATCATGAATGAATGAAGCAGAAGGCAATATCACAAGAAGAAATAGTCATCATTCAGTTTGGGGGAGGCGATGAGAGAAACATATAGTCTAAGGCGATCTTCTTTGCAGGAAAAAGAATAAATTTTGGTGAGTGGTCTTCGCAGCCGAACAAGGAGAGGGAAACAAGAGAGGAAGGCAATGGCAATTGACCTCGCTTTGTAGCGTCGCCATGCCAATTGGATGGAAATGGTCACCCATGTCCTCCACCCGGGATAGTAATACCTCGTTGTTCCCTTCAAGTTCTAGTTGAGAAACATGTACTAGAAGTGTTTCATGAGTGTTCTTAAACAACTCATAATACTTCTGGGAGTGATTGAGAAGAAGAGTTGTATTCTGGGGTGTGGGGGGAAGGAGCAAATGTGGCAAAAAAGATAAATGATATCAGATGGTATTGAGAGAAGAGCAAGTAGACATGGAGGGATATGAGATTTTCATATCTTCTGATAACTGCTCATTTGCATCTTTCTTTTTTCCTGTTAACCATGGTGGCCCTTTCTCTAACGAACCTAGCAATTAACTGCATAACAAAAAGTATTGTTCTGCGGCACTAGAGATGATAATAATCCAAAGGATGGTATTAGTTTAATCGTCCAACACAATGATCAAATGGTTCATGACTGCACACCGTGGCATGAGAGGGGACTTTCGGGAACACCTTACGATGTAAATATATATATTTTTCTATAATTAAATCTATTAAAATATGTTTTTAATATAATAATAAGTCATGAAAATAGAAATAATACAAAAAATAAAAATAAAAAATAAAAAAGTTTAATAAAAATAAAATAAAACTAAAAACAAAAAATTAATAACTAATAGAAATGGAAATTACTAAACAACTAATAATAAGACCCCGACCACTCACCTTACAAATAAATAAATTTAAATAATAATAAAAATCTCATACTCAGACAAACTATACATGATAGATTTCCAAGTGCCGACAGTGATCAAATCGCTTTTAAGTGAATTTAAGAGATTTAATTTAAGAGATTTGATCCCTTTGGGTGATCTAGACTGATCTATTTAAAAGTGTATATACTCCATTGTAAATTTTCTTGTGGAGAAAGAATATAGATTAATCATATGCATTGTGTTGACTAATGATGAGTGAGAAGGTAGACAAAAGAAGCAATTTAGTAGGATGAACATGAGTAGAAGTATATAATTCCAAATGATCTCCATCAACTATAAAATAAGTTACTTTGAGGTGTCAAGTTTTTTTAAGTGTATATACTCCATTGTAAATTTGCCTTTGGAGAAAGAATATAGATTAATCATATGCATTGTGTTGATTAGTGATGAGTGAGAAGGTGGACAAAGGAAGCAATTTAGTAGGATGAACATGAATAGAAGCATATAATTCCAAATGATCTCCATCAACTATTTAGTAAGTTACTTTGAGGTGTTAAGTTCCTTTAAGTGTATATACTCCATTGTAAATTTGCTTTTGGAGAAATAATATAGATTAATCATATGCCTTGTGTTGACTAGTGATGAGAAATAATTTAGTAGGGTGAACATGAGTAGGAGTATACAATTCCAAACAATAATATAACAATAAATATCTAATTTTCCTAGATGGCCATAAGAAAGCAGTTAGCCATATAAATACTTTCATTTCTTTATTTTGATATATATTTTTAATATTTAAATTTATTTGAAACCTAATAGATAACACCATTTTGATTTTAATAGTTATTGGATCATTACTCTTTCAAAAGAATTTGAAAATTATTGAAATTTTTCATTATGTTTGCATTTTTATTATAATTATAATGACTTTACATTTTCTTTAATATGTCACATTTTCATTAATAATATTTTGATTTTTTTCCCCTTTATGTATTATATTATCCTATAACATAAATTGTACCTTCTAGTCTATATTGATTTTCAATAAAAAGAAATTGTTGGGAAAACCAAAAATAAGTTGTAGTTTATTTTAAAAGAAAAAAAATTGGAAAAGTTGTAGTTTTTTTTCTTGTTAGAAGAAATAAAAATATGTAATGATGTTTATTTATTTTTAATGTTTATAGTTCTACTTTTTATTTATGAGTGTCAAATTCTATTAATCATTTTCATTATATTTTAGTATTATGAAATGCTTCATCACTTAGTTGTTTCTTCCTTTTTTTTAATTATTTTATTTTATTTAAGTTAATATTACAAAGTGCACATACTAGTAAACAAATCACTAATTAAAAGATCACAAGAAATATAATAAAATTAATAAATTAGATCCATAGGGTCTAATTAAATTATAGAATTCCAATTCGCTACAAAATTTTCAAAACTTCAGATTTTAAAATATTAATATTAGATTAAAAAGATAATATAATTTTTTTATAACCATTATCTCATTCTACTTTTACTCCCATTGATATATAGTACTCTATGCCTATCTCTATACATGTATCATAGCCTCACTTAAAGGTTGGGTGAGGGACATAGCTTAAATAAAAAAAAACTTAGTAAGTAGCAAAGTAACATCATTATTTCAATATAATAATAAAAAGATTGCAGCTAAATGGAAAAATGCCTTCTTGGTATTTTTTTGTTTTACTTTTATCACACGACTGTCAATGTTGGATGCGGTCATTGCCTATTTTTAACGACGTTTAGATTACTAACCAGTAAACAAATCACTTGTTACTGAAATATCGTTACAATTATGCAATGATTTCATTATGCAATACGATGATAAAAAGTGAATAGGAAAGACATTAAATCATATAATATCAATAATAATATTTTAGAGTAATCATATTTGAAATTCTAAATTTTAAAATAATGGGATTTATTTTGAAGAGTGAGTGAGTCACTGATATCATTTGAGTAACATGTTCGTTAGCGTGATGATGATGATGATGATAATGATGGTGGTGGTGGTTGACCAAATTGGTCTATCGGACCTATAATTTCTTAATTTCTAATTGTTTGGCTCCTTGTCTTTCTTGGCGAGATTGGTGATGTATCTTTCTTTCTTATTATTGAGTGGAACTAAGCCAATCAATGTGAGCAACAAAAAATTAATAACCATTTAACCAATTTTGTTTTCAAATCTTGTAACATTTATTTACTCAGAATATTTGCACAGTAAAATCGTGTTTCCAAATGTTGTAATATTTATTTACTCGGAATATTTGCACAGTAAAATCGTAGGTTTAATCAAACTCAGGTAGGACAACGCAGGAAAGATGAGTACATCATTTCAACGGTGATCTATGCTGGGATAAAATGGCATTGTTCCGGAAACAAGACTTAGTGAGGCGCATGGTATATCTACAACAAGAAATGATTGGGACTACACTTGAAATATATTTTACTTGAAAAAGAAGAAATATTGGGCTATTCTTTTAACGTTTTCTTTTAATTACCAGAATATTAAAAATACAGTCTGAGGTCCAGCCTACCATCAGGAACAGAGAAGGAGAGCCAAATTTTATATGCCTCACTAGCGTCATTGTTCTCTTTCTTATACACACTCATATAATGTGAACACTGAAAATCCTTCAAGCTCCGTTTCCCAGCCTCTGGAAATTTGTGGCGCAGTAACACAGCAAGGAAGAGGGTCTTCGAAACTGCTCCCTCAGCCCACCAAACATAGTGCAAATCCCGTATAGATCCTGGCAATGGACAGAAAAAGGTATTGGTGAGTACTACACTAGATATGTGATAAAAAACTTTCAATCTAAATACCTAGATAGCATGGATCATGAACTAATGAAGAAAAAGACAATGTCACATGAAGAGGGCGGCCAGAGAGGAGCCAACGGCAGCTGACCTCGCTTTTAGTGCCGCCATGCCAGTTGGATGGCAACGGCCGCCCATGCCCATGTCCTCCACCAGGGATAGAAATACCTCATTGTTCCCTTCAGCCTCTTGCTCAGAAACTTGTAACGGAAGTGCTGCGTCTGTGTTTTTATAGAGGGAGCAATTGAGAAGAAGAACGATATTGTGGGGAAGGATAGAATCTGGCGAGAAAGATGAATGATATGAGTTGGGATTGAAGGAAGAGCAAGTAGACATGAGGGATCTGAAATTGTCATATCTTCTGATAACCGCTAGTATATTTCTGTTCTCCTGTTAACCGTCCTGATCCTTTTTCTAATGAACCTCCTCTTTTTACGGGATTAATTAACTGTATAACACAAAATATTATTTCGCAGCACTAGCGATGTTAATAATCCAATGGATGATATTAACTTAATCGTCTAACACAATGATCGAATGGCTCGCGACTGCACACCTAGGCATGAGAGGGACTTATTCTCAGAGGGAATACCTTACCGCATAATTAGGATTTAGGGATAAGTTTAAAGTAATATAAATGGGATGATTTGATTTTTATTATAATTAATAAAATGTTGTTTTATATAATAATTTGGGTTATATATATATCTATTTATATATATATGGATGGGATAGGTTGAGAGTAATATAATTAGATATAGAGAAATTTAATTGTTAGATATTTTTTTATTAAAATTTGGTGATATAATTTTTGGTAAAATTGTAATTTTTTATTATTTAAGTTTATTTTTCAAAATATAAGTTTAGTTGACAATAAAATTCTAGGTAAGATTGTAATATTTCGTTTTTTAAATTGTATTTTTGAATGTATAAATGAACTCAACAGCCTAAAAGAAAATTCTCCAACATTTAGATTATGCACACTACACAACTCAATTCTATAATTATAACAAATCTCCATAGCACAAAATAAAAGCATCAAATAATTAGACTACCAAATTAAATATAACTTAATTATTTATAAATATTAAAAATTGTATAATTAAAAAAATTTTTAAGGCTTAGTTAAATTATAAACGAAATAATTCTGAAAATACAATTTCAAGATTTTTTATTGTTTAAAATACATTTTTGAATTTAGATTCAACAAAATCCCCAAGACACTCAAATTATGCAAATTAAACAATTCAAACTCAAGTTTTTAAAAATATCTATCATATTTTAATTAAAATTAACTATAAAAAAATATTATGAAAAAAGTCATTTCATCAACATTTTTTAACACTATCTAATTTATAATTTATAAATTATTATATTATTATTTTAAAAGATATTTATAATTTCTAAATCATATAATAATTTTCTCTATTCACTAAATCATGGAAATAGTTCCATAATGGTATGGCGATGCCAAATATGTGGTAATCCATAAAGATTCCATAGTAACATAATGGTATAGCCATCCCAAATATCCAGTAATAAAATAGACTTTGCCTACATAACCCCATCATCGAGAATTTATTGTCAACGTTAATTATGGGAAAGGAATTTGTAGAGTAGGCAAACAATCACCACAATAATTTGTGGAGCAAACCAACAATGACCACTAGTAGGATAGGATCATCTGTTATTGAGAAGAAATGTAATGAATAAATCTGATTTTGGTGGGCTTCAATAATGCATTTTCGAGAGTAAGGAAAATATTATTATAAACTTGCTTCAATTAATCGTTATTGTTTTATTTTATCAGTTGAACTTTACATTATTCCTCATGCATTTTTAATCATTAATTTATTACTTAAATAATTAAATAATTATGGTTCATTTTATTGATTTCTAAATTATCATAAGTATATTATAATTAAGTTAATAAATTAATTTTACTGCGTATATAAATTAAATATATTTATAATTATTAAAATTTGTTATTTATAGTTATCGGTGTGGCATGGCCATTTTTTGTGAGGATCACCAAAATACTCTGGCTTCTACCAAAGATACTCTGGTCAAGACTGTCACGCGGTCAGAAAATATTTGTGGTCTGAATTGTGTGAGGTAGAACAGTCTGTTCAAAGACAACAGGGTTGCTGTTGCGCTCGTGAAGAGGGCTATATTGACATTCGTCGCGCTAACACTTTGTCGGCCTATAGAACGATGTTTAGAAATAAAGTTAACAGGGTTAGCTGTTACGCTCGTGAAGAGGGCTATATTGACATTCGTCGCGCTAACACTTTGCCGGCCTATAGAACGACGTTTAGAAATAAAGTTACCTTCTGTAGCTTCTCAGACTGCATTCTGAGTGATGGGGTTCCCTCCATAGAATGAAGCACAAATTAAATGCGCTTGCAGCCAATAAATTATAATTTTCATTGCCAAAACAATAATCAACGTAAATATTTATTTCCATCCTATGTTCATATAAAATATCAAATGTCCAATCTATATTCCGTCCCTTAGGACATTCAAATGTCGATCAGTGTTTTGAACCTTCAATATGACTGTCCTTTCAACCTTAATATCATCCATGATAGTTTAAAATATTTTGAATTTCATATTCTTTTAGAAGTTTAAAAACAAAATAGGGCATAGGTTACAATTTTATTATCACGGTTATTTTTCACCAGAATCAGATTGGGTTTTTTAAGGTAGAAATAGATTTTAACACCCTTAAATCTTAGAGCACCTAAAATTCTATAATTTGAAATTTGTAACCTGGATTTCTAAAAATTTGACCAAATTTTTCCGAAAACCTGTAAAAAAACTCTATATTTTCAACGTAGAATTATCACCTACTTAAACTACTCTCTTAAAATTAGAAATTTAAAAATAAAATACTCACATAAAAATAATCAAAAAAAAAAAAAAAAACATAAATAAAAAATTAAAGATTAAAAAAATATTTTAAAAATAAAATAAAATTGTGATGTTTGGTTGGAATTACTTATAATTAGCCCAAATTCATCTTAAACTTTTATATTTCAAACATCAAGAGAGATCAAATCTATGAAGGTGCAAATCTTTTTAAAGTGCAATATTTGAATAGATTTGAGATTAACATAACTTATTGTTTGGATGGTGATTAAAGACATTGTTGGGATCCCACTGGCCCCAAAGGACAAATTTAAGTGGAGTCTTTCTACATTAAAATATGCTACATTCCACATGAATACCATGGGAAAAACCATGGCTTTTCATAAACCATCAGTAAATTGATTGAGTGAAGTTTACGTGAACCACCATAACAACCCCTCGTTAAAATTGACTCAGGGAGATTAACTTGGTCCCAGTCATTCATCAACCATCTCACCTCAGATCTCACATTCCCCCCATCAAACTAGAATACCAGTACACCTACCACCTTAGTACCTATACAATTGGCCCATTCCACAACTTGATGACACCATGCACCACTATAGTACATGTATTCTTGATTAAAGACATAAGGCCTTACAACAATTTGTGTTCCTACATAACATGTATACCTGAACAACATGTCTTACAACTTCATGAGGAAATAAAACTTGCCCAAAACCCTTAAGGTGATCACATATGAGACGTTGGATCCTTCAATAAACTTCAACACCATTGACTCCATCTTCATTCTTTATCTTACCTATACCACCTCTCTTTGCCACTATATATTTTCCAATATCTTATCCAATCGCTACCTTAGCCTGGTTTTTCAATACCATTTACACTTTCTATTTGCATGTTGTCAATCCAAATCTTCTTCTATCATGACGCATCATGTGCTCTCTCTACACTACTTTTTCCTTTCAGTGCTTTCTAATCTATTTAGACACTAGTCACACACTAAACATACATAATACCTACTCAGTAATGACCTGTCGACACATAGACGTGACTGCCTCATATTCAACAACTCTCCAAACCCACTTAACTTGGTAAGCTTCAAAACAACCTCTCATATTTTAGCTTTGATTCCTTCAAAAAGTCATGAATGTTGAGACACATTCCTATTTATGCATGAAAATGCTATTGCCATATCCAGAACTTCAGATTAATATTTATTCCCCCGTTAAGTTTCTTGTAAAGAATTCGTCCTTCGTTCAATGGTGGAGTTTATTACAACATTTTGGACTAAGTTCCTCATTGATGTTACATGCTCTCTAATACCCACTTCCCTCGTCTCCATCTTCTTTCTCATCTATAGGCTTCTCTACTTTGGTTACTTGGTCTTTACCTTAGGATGATATTTCTACATAACTCATCTTCGCGCTTCTATTGTCACAACCATTTTTCCATCCTCGGTTGTAGTTTCTCTCACTGTCTCCACCTTTTCTACCATGCCTTCCTCATCGGTCTCGACTTCTTCAACGATATTCTCGACGGATGGCTCAGTCGCCAATTCGACAAAGGTGATTTTTATAGAGCTTCTATGGGATCAGATTCAACTCCCATATCCCTGGAAATGAACATAGATGTCTTTCATACAATATTCATCATGGACCATAGTACTAGTGGTGCCTTGTTTTCTTGGGACGCGCCAGGGAAGTCGAATTTGACAAGGTCCTACAAAAGATTTTTCATTGGTTTAGGCTATTTATGGATCACATTTTTTTTGGATTCTTCATAGTTATCTTCTTTGAATAACAATATGTAGCAATGGGAAGATTTATAAGATTGGAAGAAGCAAATTTCCATACTCAAGCACCGCTCCACAGAGTCTCCACACAATTTTCTATGTAGTGGCACTCCTACTACACCCTAGATGACATCAACATTCTGCTAACTATTTTTCCTTTTCCTGCCACACACTCTCAATTTTTTCACCTGAATTCTGTGCTATGATTTTCTCCTATTGCATTCATGCTACAATTCATACTGTGTTTACCTTTTGTGACATGCCACTGCCCTTTGTTTTACTAGCTTGGCGAACACTCATACTTTAACTATTCCATAGATTCTCTTGCATCAACTTCACACTTTTCTTTGGTATTAACAATCAAATGAATTCAACCGTGTAACTTGAATCAGATGCCAATATTCTTATTTATTCAATTTGTGGGCTTACTCTGTGTAACTATGTAACTCGAATTAGAACTAGTTATCTCTGGTTAAAGATAATGAACTTTGATTTACCCAAAGATTAAAAATAATTGATTCCATTGAATCATCAAATAATAAAACATTTCCATGGATCCCACATAAATAGATTAAGCAATATGAGTTTGAAAACATAAGTGCTCAAAAGCAGACTTGTGTAAAAATCATGCATCCAAATTTGGGGAATATTTTATTCTAATATTACCTCGTATGAGAAATAGAAGAAGGTACAGATAGGAGTTTTTGATAAATCATATATCCATTATTATGAATGGTTTCTGACATCGCTTTGCTGTGAGCGAGCCTAAGAAGTACCCCGACGAAGTTGTTTTTTAATCCATACAAGCCTAGCCGTGCTCCGAGTGAGCATCCATAACCCTGATGGGTTTACTTGTATTTCCCATGCTTCCTCCTTTCATCGTCCTTTTGATAAGCACACTTGCGAGCTTTTAGTTTATGATGTATTTGAGTGAAAGAGGTGGGATGGTAATATAGACTTATGTTAATGGATACAATACTTTCACAATGTTGACTCCAAATTCTTTCGCTGTGACTATCCATCAGAGGCTTTTATAAAGTGGAGGGGAGGGAGGGATCCATTGAATTAAACTCAAGTCAATTTTTTCCTTGAAATGGTAAACCCTATCACTTAGAAAGGATGTGTGTTTCTCCATGAGATGGTTTTAAAGCAAGAGGATTTAATGGTTCCATAAAGATATACCTTTAATGATAAATGAAATTCACTAAAATAGATAGAGTAAATATTTCTCATTATTGCCAACCACTGTTGAGTGAAGGAAAGACATTCCACATTAATCATGGCAAAGTTACCAAAATCAAACCAAAACCGAAATAGAAAGGAAAAGAAGTCCAAAATGAAGTAAAAAAAAGTCAACAAACTCTGAAAATATAAAAATGAAGAAAGAAAAAGATAAATGATAAATCCAAATTTAAAAGATAAACCCCAACAAGACTGCTTATACAAATGTCTCAATAAAATAAATAACAAAAGATAGTCATGTGAACGTTTATCTTTTGATGGGGATCTAGTAAATTTTATCTTGAGTAGTTGTAAGTGGTAAGGCTTCTAAAATTTAAGGGTGAATAGCAGTGATGATAAATAATAAGCTAATTGAGAAGTCTCTACCTATTGCAAATTTTCTCATTTCAAATTAGCATCTTCATAAAATCATCTTAACCATTTTCTGATAAGAACAATGCTTAAGAAATAGACTAAAGGTTCGGAAACTCCTCGGTTTAGCTGTTTCGATGAGGATCATTACTTCTTATCCCAAAAACTTGAAAGAAAACCAAACAAAGGAGAATGAGATCCAAATCTGATCTGGTAGAGATGTGATAATATTATGAAGAGATGCAAAACAAAGTTTTATATCAGCAAAAACTAAAAACAAAGGTAAAGAAATCAAAATGAATGAAAGTGGGTGTATGAAAATTACTATTGGAGAATTTCTTTTGATCTTACCTGAGAGATATCATCTTCTCTAATAAAAGATAACTTCTCCTTTTAATTAGAATTAAAATTTTGAAGAAGTTTAATTAAATTAAATCTTATTTTCCCAAAATCATCATTTATTAAATCTAAACTAAAGCAAGTAGTCAACTAAAAGAAAGCAATGTTTCATGTTCAAGGAATCAGAGGTAAACCAAATCCATCAGAATGAGAATGAAGATATGCTTGTTTATGAATTGCAGAGATGATTGTTCTCTTTTCTTTTTCTATTATGAATTTATATCAGTGTCAAGATATTGAAATCGATTCAAAATCCTAAATAATGTAGCAATGGAGAGGACTTGAATCTTTATATAATAAGTATGGAGTAATATATCAAAAATTCAAATAAAAGAAAATTCAAACATGAATTAACCATGCTCCATTACCTTTACCTGTTCCAAATTCTTTATTAATTTCTACATACCATAATGGTTTCTCAAGAGTGCCTTGGAGTGTATCGGAAGAAAAATATGAGAGAAATTTTATGGTTGTATCTTTGAAACATGCGACATTCTTACCTTTCGATAGGATTTCATTATTAAAACGTAACGAATAAAATATGAGCGGGAAGGGATATCAAAGGTCTTATATCGAAGATTTGATATCAGGGGTGCGAAAAGAATGACAGATGATCGGAGGTCCTGATATGAAAGTTTTGATATGGATAACGGGAAGTTTATCGGATATCGGCGATCGGAGTATCGAAGATGTATGGACATCACAGTATGAGCGAAGTCATCTATCAGAGGATGAGCATGAAGGGATAAGGTAGATCAACGGATCGAGATATCAGATACCGACAATATGAGGATAACGGAGGATCGGAGATGTCATATATCAGATGATGGGCAAAAAGAGATATCGAAGGATTCGCGAATTGGCGGATCAGGATATCAGATTATTTTGATTGATGCTCATATGAAATGTTCTGATATTCGGAAGCTCCGATAATGATATGTGGAAATTTTGTGGGGTCGGGCGTTTTATTTTTATATTCATAAAGAATCATTTAGCTCAACTTTTCTTTTTTAACAAAAAACGCCGTTAATAATTATATTAATTATCAGAAATATTAGATCGGAGAATAATTTTATCGAAACTTTCTTATGAGGAGAGTTACGATATTATAGTGCTTTGATATGAATCTTTCAATATTATATTAAAGGCCTATTGGGGTTTTAATGAATAGAAGCAAAATTAAAGAATCCTCAAATTCTGATGAAACAATAAATACTTCCCTGGTCATGTTGCAAATTTAGAAATGGTTGGTTGCTTGCTTATCTCAAGTCTCCAAAATCAAGCCAATGAAGACCTACAAAAGAAACAAAACAAAAATAAGAAGTAAACTACTAAAAAATAAAAACTAACAATAGATGAAGATGAACCTGTAAAATGCATACCTGGAAGAATATTGACTGTAATTTTACCTCATGAATCTTCAAGTTCTCCCATATATTTCTCAAAATTCACATATATTTAACATCATCTATTTATTCAATCTAAAATGCTAAGTAATAAATTTTCAAATCGCAGCAACCTCAAATTTTCATTGGAGGACAAGAGTGGTGAATATGAGCCTTTTTAAAAATACTTGTGAATCAAAAAATTACCAAGTTGTAGCAAATCCTTGGAATTTATTTCACAAGACAATCAAGTGCTTTCACAAGTGTGGATGATCTGATTCTATAAGAACTTTGATATGTTCTAAAGCCACTTTTCCAGAAACATGAAAATGGATGCCAAGAAAAACTCGGATTCATTACTTGCTTATTAGAAATCTGAAATAATAAAATGAATGAAAACATAAAATAATGTAATTTAAATTAATCTATGCCTAATTGCTAACTGAATAGAAGGAAACATGACTAGGTATAGTCATACTTCCAATGTAACCGTTCTCTCATTTTAACTCTTGCATGTATATACATATCAATCAACAGGAGTAAAACTGAGACTAAATTACAAAAAGAAAATTTTAGCCTACTATGCACAATTAACAAATTGAGCGAAATAAATTTATTTACAACATTCTTACCTTGAAATTCTTCCAATAAAATGTCTACAAGATCATAAAAAATAGCATGAATTTTAGTGAATGATTGGAAGAAGTTCAAAGGAAGAGGAACTGTCATGACAGGGTTGAATGAAACATTTTTAATCATTGAAGCCTGTCGAACACTAGAAAAATTAGAAATATTCCTGAGCACTGGAATGTCCAGATATTTTTCAAATAGATCAATAAAGAATGGATGAATATTTAAAAGGTTTCTAGAAGTATTCCATTGCTGGTCAGAATGAAATGGTGTACTCTCAAGTGCCATAATTTGTGATGAACTTATTTGAAAATCATAAATAAATCGGGCAAGCATGAACAAATAAAATTTCAACACAAAAAATAGCCGATGTTCATTCTTGAAATTATAGGATTGATTTTCATACAAACAAATTAATGGACATGAGGAGTGTATATAGTTTAAATATTCAAATACTAGTACAATGTTCTCAGAAATTCAAAAATGAGATTCAAAAGCAAATCGATTCAAACTGAGGTAACTAAAGTGGAGCGGATTCAAGTCCACAATAATGTTACAATTAATGGTACAACATTGCTCGGATTCATTTTCAAAGATTTCTTTCCCACAAGTATCAATAGAAATTAAATTAAACTTATTTTTTGCTTTCTTTTATGGGAATGGGAAGATTTCAAGCTTATGATTCAAAAAAGGCATTTCATCATTGTAGGAATTAAAAATTGGGATAGGTTCTTGAATACCAAAATTAATATGATGATTGAATGTTTGAAAATTAGAATAGACTGGAATAAATCCTTCATTAAAATTCTCTTTATCTTCAAAAATAGACTCACCTAAGGAATCAAACAAAATCATTTCTGGAGAAAAAAGAGGTTGAGTGCTTTCGTTTTCCAAGTCATGATCATAAGTAACTTCATAACTGTTATTTCCCTCTGAATTAAATAAATTAGAACCAAACAAATGATTGACTATGAAATTAAGATAATCTTCAGGTTTATTAACTGAATTACTAATTAAAGTTTCTCTACCAATTTTTAATTATTCATTATTAATATCAGTTCCTTCGTTTTCTAAATTAAATTTGTATTCAAAGGAGCTACTGATTGAATATGAAATATATTATCATTACTAAAGATATCAGGGTAGAGAGAAAAATAGGAAGTTGAAGATATCTAGTTGAAGATTTTTTTTATGCATAGATGATTTCTAATTTTCCAAAATAGACAATTCAGAATCTTCATGTATTTGATCGATTTGCAAATTGTTGTTGAACTCCTCCATCATTTACAATTTATTATCAATAGACTATGAATTAATTTCATCAATAAATTGTGTGTTGCTCACATTCTCTAGTTGATTTAATTGTTGATGATTGTTGCTAATAGATTGTGCATTTTATTGAATTTCTACTGGATCATCATTATGTCAATTTGGAGCATTTCTGGCATTATCATTTTTTCTTTCAATTTGCGAAGAACCGAAATTTTAATTTTGAGAAAGAGTATCACTATCAATAAAGGATATACTTTCTGGTTCATAATAGTTATCACAGGGCAGAGACACTAAATGCTTGAACTATCAAATTAATTAGAATTGAAGAGGTAAATCTTTGGATCGAAATTGCATTAAAATTAATTTAAATATAACATAAAACATATCCAAAGTCTCACCTTCCATCCTATGCAATTATTCTAACTGATCACACACATTTTCGTAATCATATTCCTGAAATGCATGAATGAAAATCCTGGAAAATTTGTCCCAACTACGTACAGAGGCAACGAAGTGATAAGCACAAGTATTTGGCTTTTCCTATCAAAGTACGAGTGAGTACAGTGCAAATAATATCTTCATCAATATTGAAATTATTGCAACTTAATATAAATTGAAGGAGATGATTAAAAGCATATGTCTTACCATTATATTTTACCTAAGACAGGATCTTGACTGCCTTAACTGGAGTAGTTTTTGGATGAAGCCCAATAAAATAAAATCTAAGGAAGTCTTTTACATGGGTCCATAGTCATATAATAAAATTTACAATTTTTCAAAGAAAACAATTTACTATGCCCTCCTTCTAGTGCCAAAGATGTTGAAGGCTCAAAAATCTATGCCTACAACATTATAAGGGAGACCACCCGGTCAGGAACTTAGAGAAGCTTCTTTTCCATTGAAATGGTGGCTACGACTAGTTAAACTAGGTTTACGTACCTTCTCTCTATCTCTACAGGATTAAAATATGACTCACCTACCAATAGAGAAGAGACATCAGATCATCCCTCTTACTGATCAGGCAAGAAAGTGATCCTTAAGCCAATCTGGGGCTCAACCAAGCCACAATTGAATTTTTCCTCTTTCATAAGAGGACTTATAAGAACGTAGAATTGCATCTAAATGTAAACTAATCCTAGAATGCAAGCAAAAGGAGAAAGACCTTAAGCCTATCTCAATTAGGAAGATGTAGATCTAACCTAATCGAGAGCAAATTATTTAAATGATTGATATTTAAATATGTCTGACTTATAATGAATATCAAGCTAACGAAGTAGTTCAATTACCTGATATTATGGATACCAAAACACATTCTGTCCACAGATATCTTAACTGAGATAATCAATCAACCACATTTAGGAAGTAGTTCACAAAATGATGATGATTGTTAAATGAGTAACTCGAATGATTAAAAAATAATATAAGGAAATAGTTCACAAAATATTGTTGTTTGTTAAATCGTAATTAAAAGACCGATTTCTCTGTAAGTAGTTACTCATAAAACAGAGTTCAACACATAGGAGCAGAGATAAATAACAACATATTAGTGAAGCAGATTACTCATATCGATAATAGTGCACAAATATCAATTAAAATGACATATTTATGCTATTATAAAATGAAACTAGTATTAAAACAATAGTATTTTAAATACCAATTTATTGAAACCGTTTCTTTGGCTCTGATCTCCAATAACCCTTTACAATGCTTCAAAGTATGCTATTAAAACAAGAGCTGCAATAGTGCAAGCTCTGCTCCCCATACATAGTTCAAAATGCACACGAAAAATCTCAATAATCCCCAAATGTGAGATTAATCATCTCCCTACATACAACCTAAAATCCCTATTACAATAGTGCTTTAAGCGTTACTAAATTGCAGAAGAGAGAAGCCATTTTTTTTCATTCTAAAAATCACTATTTGTTATTTACAAAAAGAATTACAAACAGGAGAGTTGTTGAAGAGTAACTTTACTCCAACAATTTTCATTGGTCCAAATTCATTTTATTTTATTGTTGGATCAATCCTATTGATTTAAATCTTCTTTTCCTCATATCTTCAACTATTTTCCTGTCAAAACCAATCAAAATTTAATTAAAATACAAATTGAAATCACAATACTAAATCTGGAATACAAAATATCCTCCAACCAAAACTTAATTAGACAAATAAATGATGGAAATCTGAGTTTTTCATTGATTCCTGTAAAGATCTAATTGGTCAAGGAGAATATAAACAAATGAGTCTATATTCAACAAAGGTTATTTGCAAATGAAAATGCAGAAAATTAATTTTGTTCAAAAATTTGGAATTTGGTCTTCTGTATAATTTTAGACTCATTAAATGAACAAATATGGTCATGAAACCACTTCAGAAATATTCTCCATGATCAATGAGTTGTCATGGGCCTCATTTGGCCAAGTAAAACTCAACTTATGATCTTCCAAAGTTGAAGAATCAAAACTACCAGAATTTTGGAAAATTTGTTGTGTAGGCCAAAAATATGAATTTTTTAATTAAAATCTATTTCTAAATTAGATTATAATTATTTATTAATTAATACTAATTTAATTGTAAATACAATATTAAATTTAATTAATTATAAACCAAATTTAATTAATTTAAAAATTAAAATAAAATAAATTATAATTATATTATATTAATATTGTAATTTAATTATACTAAAAATATAATATAAATATAATATATATTATATTAAATAATCATATTAATTAAAATAAAAAACCCTTTAGTTATCATGAAGAGTATGCGTGTTGTAAATGGGGGAGGGAGTATGAGTATACGTGAAGTGGAGGAATAAGGAGGTGGAGAGATAAGGAGGCGAGCGAGGATGACGTATGGAGTAGAGGTCTGGGGTTATAGGAGGTAGAGTGAAATTTAAGTTAAAAAAATAGGCACCCCATAAATTTTAAATTGGAGATTGGAGAAAATGAGTTATTGCCATTTTTAAAATGCATGCCATATAAAAATGTTGATAGGGTGATGTTCCGATATTAAATAAAATCAGAAGTTTATTTTAGAGTTTTAAAAAATTTGAAGTTTTATTTCAGAAGGGAGTACGTAAGGATAGAGTGGGGTCCACTTGGAGTGGAATTAACAATTCTACAAAATGAACTACAGCCACTTTGTAATTTTGAGATTTTGGGTTTGGTAATTTCTTTTAAAATTAGAAACTGGAATAAATTATCGAGATTTCGAAAATGCATTTTTAATTGTTCTACAATTTGGGTGGGTGATTTTATAGGACCGTTAGTGAAAAATGAAGGAATTAATAAAAAATAACTAGCATCTAATACTTACAATGAATTAGTTATTTAATTACAAAAATTAAAATAATATACATTTTGTACATTTTTTAACTGAGGTGGTAAAAATTATCGAACTTCAGATTAACACCATTTACAAACCATGTAACCAAATGAGATGAAACAAGTATCAATGGAAATCTAGTGAAAGGTTGAACTCAATGAAGCCATCAAAATATAAATCCGATGAAAATGAAAAAGTGAAAAAATTGTAAGACACTTTACCAAAAGAAAATATCATAAAGGTGATTTAGCCAAGATTTAATGGAAAGGGTCCCCATTATGTGAAGTAAAAATGTGAAAAAATGGGGGTTGTTGGTTTCTCACTACAATAGGAGGGAGATGAACTGATTAAGCCTTGACTAGCCCTGCCCGTCTTCCTGGAAACCCTAGAGTGATTCTTGAAAACAATTTTGATGTCATCATATGATAATTGATAAATATCTCCTCCAAACAACATGTTGAGAGTTTCCAACATATCCTCCATGATGCTCGGAGAAGAACTAGCATGAGTGACTCATGATCAAGGGTACAATTGGCCCTCCTATATCTAAGTTGAAATATCCCCTCATAGTCCTCTAGGGATTCATCAGGTCCAAGAATCATTCTAAAATTTGATTCCTTGATTGCTTTGGACCTACTGTAGTCCTCGTACTTTCTATTGAAGGCCTGTTGCATTTGGGCCCAGGTAGTGATGCTACCCCCGGGTAGAGCCATAAACCAGTGTAAGGATACATATTTAAGGGTATAGGCGAATAACTTTATCTTCTTCTCATTAGAGGCATAGTCATAGGTCCTACAAAAAACAACAAATTCAAACATGAAGGTGTTAGGATCCTCAGAGGTTAGGTAATGGAAGTGTGGAAGGGAAGTAGGGCTTATATTCTTCATTCTAGCCTCTCCATTGGTCTCCCTGATAGGGAAAACCTCATTGTCCTTATTTTAATCTATAGTTTGGGTAGGTAAAGTGAGTTATTATTCTTCCCTAATAGGTTCTTCAAAAAATTTAGGTTGCTCACCTATAGGGTATTCTAACTTCCCTGCAGTCAGAGAGGAAAGCTCATAGTCACCGAGGAAGAGTGAAGGTTGAGTGGTTGAGGGTGTGGGGGTTTTTGGTTACAATTTTCCTTGATTACCAATACTCCTACGAGGAATGAAAGTTTTGTTTTGTTTTTTGTTTTTTTTTTAGTTTTTCAAAAATTGTATGTGAAACATAAAATAATGCTCAAGCATAAACAACATCTACTTGGGCACCTTCCTGGAAAAGACACCAAAAAATGGTGAGCCCTGGTATTACCCTAAGGATGTTGCAACTCCCAAGGCTCTTCAACTCAAATTATCAACTCATGGTTCATACAAACTTAGAGGTGACAATGTTATATGCTTAACAGATTTGATTCTACTCATGCCACCCTCAGTCATGACATTTGATCATAGTGCTCAGAGACCATTCCTCCTACTAAACTATAATGAAAGATTGTTGATGAAAATGCATCTGAAACCTAATTCTAGCTATGAAAGTGGAAATGATGTTAGCTCAACCTATAGATGCTAATTAACCAATTGATGAAAGGACAAGGATTAATCTACTTGCAAAAAGAAAGCTATTGTATTTTGCAAAATTCATCAAACTACCAAATCTACTTGTAGAAAGGAAGCTACTTTATCCTGCATAATTCATTAAACTACCAACATAATTTCATGTATCATCTACCTAGTTCACACTTGCTTGAAAATTAGAAGCCTACTTGCATCATACTTGTGATTAAAAAAACTAATTCTACTTTGTTTTGTAGTGAAGAAAAGGAATGGTTGGAGTGGCCTAGGAGCTTCCCTTAATCATAAAATCATAGATGGGGGTCATTATTCATCTTAACTGATCTAAAGTTGAAGTGGAGATCAAAACTGGTGAAGAAAGGTGATGTTATAGGAACTCTTGTATTGCTACAGGAGGGGTTCCAAGAGGATTTTTGGGGTGAAAATGATGTCTTGAGGGTATACAGAGGTGGATGGAGGTTAAAGATAATGAAGGAAGGTTGGGTGGATCCCCTAGCCAAGCTCAGGACCTCTCAGATGTCTGTCTTGCACTAGGATCAATTCTCACAGTGTCCTAAGTCTACTAGGAAAAATGACTTATGGAAACAAAGTTTTGGGACAAAATTAAGGGTGGATGGAAGTGGAAGAGGTGCCCTCCCCTATAGATCAACACAATCTTGCAACCATTCACATGCATACATCCATTTATCATTAACAAAGTGATATAACCTATGATGGAAAAGATGAGTTTAATTCAAATAACATCTATCTTATTCCATAACACTAATCTAATCACTAAAATGACTTCTAAGCTATAGGAACAAAATGTAAAGTAGAACAACTAACATTTAACTATTTCCAAGAAATCATAAACAAAATATTTTGTTCACTGAGATTGTGAATCCTTCCACTCATTCTCCCACAAGAGAGGTGATGTAGAAGCTTTCAACCACATGTTATATAGCTTAATCTCTACTCAATGAAATAAAATATGAACTTCTTGGAATCAAGAACAAAACACAAGTACAAAAAGAGGTACCAAAGCTAATATGGTTGGGCCCAAACCCAAGGGTCTCAAACCTCTGAAACTAACTCAGATGCAACTTAATATCCAACTTATCATTATTAGAAAGTAAAGGTCTCATACATCACATAAAACTTAAAAATGACAATGTCAAGTTTCAAGCTCAATAACTACACCTAGCTGAATAAAAACTTTGAATCCTAATGAGCTTTTCTTCTTGTTTATTTATACAAAAGGGAAACTGAGAGAAGATCCATTGAAAATATGAGTGATTACCTCCTTGATCTTGGAAATGGTGCATCTTGTCCCTCTTGAGCTTCACTTGGACTAGGAGTCACTTGACTGCCAATGAATTCGAACTGGTGAGAGTGGATGATGTGATCCCAAGTTGCGTTAGGGAGTTAAGGAGGTGGACAAACACCCTGGATTCTCTCTTGGTTGTATCCATCAAGCCCCTGCATAGTATTTTCGTAAAAAAAAAAATAAAAAAATTCCCTGTAATGAAACCACATTAGGCCACATACTATGACAAACACCTTTTACTCCTCTTACCAATAAAAATTGTGAATTAATGTGAGAGAAGGATAGTTTTAAGGCTGGAGGATGGCATGATGATCTTAAAAATATACCTATTGATGGGACTCATCACCATGGACTTTGTTCCAACATTTTTACTTGCTCTTCTTTTATTTCTCTAGAAAAGGTGGGATTCCCTCTCAGGGTTTTACTAGTCATTATATAACAACTCATTTTCCTTTTCTTTTCTTTTTTATCTCTGATGCCCACATGACTATGGAGACTCAGGTACATACTTTACTTTACAATTCTCCTATGCAATTCTTGCATGACGCAGCTTAAAAAAAAACTCTCTTTCTCGAGGTTCTGAAAATTTACCTTGATCTTTGTTCATTCTACAAGTCCTTAACAAAAGTTGGCGAAGAAATATGTCATTTTTCTTAAGCGGCTTGAAGCCTCTAAATGTAGTCCTGTCTAGTTTCCTATAGAGGAATTCAACTTCCCATAATCTCTAATTATATCTCTCAGAACTTAATTATAGGCTACAACCATTTTTATAAATGTATAATAAACTCTTATTATTTATGGACTAAGGGTTTAATGTAGTTTAGTCATTATAATTTCTTCTTTTTTGTTATGAGGTGGAAATAACCGTTAGTAAACAATTTATTATTTGTTCAACTGTACTATTTTTCAGTTACGTTGTTTATCATACTCAAGATTTATAGCGCATCATTTCTCATGCATTTGAAAATATATTTATCATGCATTTAAAAATACTACTTAACATGTTAACAAGGACCTCCCTTGTGACTTGAAAAGGGCTCAATGGGGTTTCCTTTCCCTTCTTCTGGTTATGTAATCTTTTTCTAAAGCTAGGGATTTTGATAAACAATAGGCAATAATTGTTGACAATAAGGCACTAACCTTTTCCCTTTTATTTGTTTTACTCAGGTACAGGGCAATGATCTCCTTCCTATAAATTTTAATTGAGTCTTTGCACTAAAAGGTATTTGCACTACTAAATAGTTCTTGTCCTACACAATTATGCTACCACACTAGTTCTTGTTGTCCTGTATCAATAATACCAAATTGTACGCACCATATTTTACCTTTCCCAAAGAATCATTTAATGATCTTCCAACGATGTACTTGTTGGACCTATTTTTATTTATTTCATATACTTCTTGCCCAAGCCTTTAGTACCTGCAATCTTGCATTGAATACTATTTCTATGCATATATATACATAAAATTTATAGCGCTTTTACCAGCATTCACACACAGAATAATAAGTTTTGAATTCTCTATTTTTCTTTCTAATTTATGGGTTTAGAGACTTATCTCAGATTTTCAGGGAATATTCTAAGAGCTTCCTCATACCACCTAATGTAAGCTAGCAACTCGCCTAGCTACCACCAAGCTATATTCCTTTCCAGTCAGAATAACAATGTCCCAATAGGTTTCTTAGCAAACCCTAAGTAGTGTTCTGCTTCTTTTAGGGTTTCAGCAACATTTATCTCCCACTGGTGTTTTGGAAGTTACTGTTTTTTTCTCCCACAATAACCCCACCTAAGAGAACCATAATGATGTCATTTGTCTCCAACCATTTCTTTATTTTCTGAACTCTTAGCAAATTTCGTTTCTCTTCCAAATTAATGGCATTTCTCTCTAACCATTTTTTCTTTTAGAACCCTTCCTTCCTTTTTTTATCTTAGAAAGAAAATCCACAATGAATGAATACATTTTCCTCTTTTGTGATTTCCCTTTTTGGGACATAACTAACTTTTCCAACTACTTACTGACTGGTAACAAATTTTAACTCTCCAAGTAACCCTTGCAATATTCTCAAGAATATTATACAAATAATTTCCATTGCTTTTCTTTCCAACTTAAACAAAACATTCTTAATTTTATAATAACAAATAAACTGAAATACTTTCTTTAACTATAATCTAAATTTAACCAATAAAGTCTTAAGTCGAGTCACTTGGGATATTTCAGAAATGCACCAGACAATAACATTGTTTGTCTAAGCCTCCAAAAGCAGAGAGGAAGCACAAACTCATGGGGAGAAATCCTTATTAAGGGGATCAATTGACAGGAAGTTGTAGATAGGGGAGCATCCCTTTGCTATTGAACATGATGACAGGGGGAGTAACATGATGAGGTGATTGTTTCCATCAATAACAAAGGGGGGAGATTGTTGGAAGAATAATTGTTATTGATGTCAAATGGATGTCTAGTTGAAGAGGAAATTAATATAGGATTAAATATCATCTTAAGCCCTTTCTAATGAGCTATTGCATGCCTCTTAACTCCTCTCCATTGAGGAGAAATTAAATTTTTAACTCTAAAATCCATCTATTTAACCCTTTGTCCAAGTCGACCCTACCTGAACAAGTTGGCCCTCCCCCAATAGACATGTTAGTTCAGTTAATGTGATTGAACTAATATAAATACAAGAGACTTCTCCTCCATTTCAGCCACCAGCTTGACCAAGAATGTGTAGAAGAATTCAGACTTGTGAAGAAGGGAAAAAAGGTTTATATCTCATGAACCTAAAAAGAGATGAAAGGAAGAATTCTTTGGATTACTATTTTTGTTTTGGTTTGAAGATTCTTGGTGGGTTCATCTAGAAATGTTATGATATATTCTTGAGCAAAACTATTCCTAATTGTCTGCTTCTTGTGGCACATATCCCAACTACTATTGAAGGTTAAGAACTAGGTCTAACTTTGGCACACAATTCGACCTCCTTACAACTCAAATTCTAACCTCTTAACATCTCATATTCTATCCTGAGGTAAAGGTCAAAATTTGGCCATGTGGAGAAATTCGGGTCTGTGGAAGGTCACATTCAGTTGTGTGAAGCTTGACTCCTGAAACCAATATTTTCGGCCCTGCAACTAGGGTATTTTTGAGAATTGATTCAGGCCTATAATTCGGCCTCCTAAGGATAGACTTTCAACCCTAAATGATCTTTCCTTTTGCCCCACTTGTGACTTAGATTCTAGGCATACTTTGTGCTTACTTTGGAGGCATTCAAGAGCTTTCCTTGGTGACAATTTTGAGTAGTTCTTAAGCAGTATTTGAGGAAAAAATGAAGTGATTCTTGGAGCAATATTGTAGACCTCTTTGAGTTTCCTTAAAGGAATTCATTGAAATGCTTTGAAGCAATCATATAATCACTTTGAAGAAAACCTTTTTGGAGCATTCTTGATGATTTTTGGAGCAGACTTGAATGCATTTTTGGACAGACCTTGGTGACCTCCTGAGGCAAACCTTAGAGCATACTTGGAGTAGTCTCTTGGAACCATGTTGGAGTAGCCTTGTAGCTACTTTGTAGCAGTCTTTAGAAGATAGATTTGAGAATACTTGAAGAGCTTTGAAGACACTCTTTGAGAAAACTTGAAGAGATTTGGAGCAAACTTTTTAGTGCCGACTTGAAGACATTTTAAAGTAGCCCTATAATACCTTTTTGAATCATATCTGAAGTATTCTTGGAGTAGACTTGAAGTCATCCTTGGAGCAGCTATTGAAGAGATCTTGGAATAGCTTTGAGACACCTTGAAGAAAGTATTTTGGAAAGGAGTCATCCTTGGAGAAACTATTGAAGAGATCTTGGAATAGCTTTGAGACACCTTGAAGAAAGTATTTTGGAAAGGTTGGAACCTAAATTAGCTTAAGAGGATTGGAGTCCTCATATATAGATCAAGTTGGATCCTAAATTAGATTGAGAAGATTGGAGTCCTCATATATAGATCAGATCGGAGCTTGCATTAGATTGAGAGGATTGGAGTCTTCATTCATGATTAGAGCCTTAAAAAAAGTGAAGTTTTGTAATAATTGAAGCCAAAATTTAAAAATGAGAGTGCTCAACATTTAAAATTTATTACTCTAGATATTTTAGTTTTATTTTTGGTATATTTTGTGTTTCCTATTGTGAAAAAATTGCACTAAATTAATATAACAATGGAATGAAATACTTATTCACCTCTCTTCTCCATCTTTCCAACACACAAATATTTTTTAAACTATAATTTAATTTAAATATAATATAATAATCTTTTAAGTTTCTTTTCCATTTTTTTTTAGGTTAATCTAAGTGTTTTTTTCCTAAATGACTTTAAAAAAAATCTACGGAAACATTGTTACTTGAATACTCTACTACACAAGAAGTTGTACCATCTAATTTGCACCGCCTAATTAGTATAAGAATACTATAAATTTTTCACTGAGATGTCGATTATTTTTTTAAGAGATTGTACATTTTACACAACTTATATTGGGCTGCAATAAACATGTCTTCGCCCTCCTTTAGAGAGCAAACGAGGACTCTATTATTGGAAAATGTCCTAAGTTAGAAATATATGATGGAACATAATCCATATGGTTTTTCAGTTATTCACGGTTATAAACTAGAACTTCTGATTAGCACAAATATACAGAGAAATAATTCTGTGTTTTGAGGATGGGAAAGAATAATGAGTCAGAATTTTATTGCGGTCACTTCTTTTTACAATATAGCAAATATAAGAATGAAATGCTCAATAAAATTATATTTATCTGTTATAGGGGAACCGTTCTTCAGAGGTGGGAAATTTGTTCTATTTGTTTCTACGCTCCAGGAAGTTTTGGAATTGTATGAGAACGTTCCCTCTTCAGTGGGCGCTGCAATGGGAGTTTGGAAAAGTTTTGGGAGCTTTGAAGATTGTTTTTTTGGAGTTTCGACATTTCCTGGGGTTGGAGAATACAAAGCCTGACAAATATATTGAACTACCCACAAAACATGAGCCTTTGTTGAAACGAAAGTTACCAAATTTGATCGAATTGACCAAAAAAATTCGAAAACTGGTGTTCGATTCGGTTTGGTACGAATATTCCCGTTCAAATTCAGATAACAGAAAAATCAGGCATGGGCAGATTAAATTCAAATTCAGATAACAGAAAAATCAGGCATGGTACGAATGTTTATTATTTTGGTGGATAACAGAAAAATCATTTCATTGTTTATCGACAACGGCATGTATGTGTTTTTTAAACACAGTGCCTCTAAGCACCCAATTATCGCGGACGAATCTTGTGTGGTAACTAATTTTTTAACAGGGTAAATTTTCTATTGTTTAAATTAGGTTTTTCCTGACAGGATTTAGAAAGTCCAGAAAATCCGAAAAACAAGAATTTTAATGTTAACCATGGATTTCTGAAATATTTGAAATATTGGAGCCTAAACTGTACACGTTCCGTAGAAAATAATTGATTTTGAGTTAAGAAATATATTTATAAAGAATCTAAATACATAAGTTTAGAATATTTAATCTTGTTAGTATGTATTTTTATTAAATAATTTTAAATAAAACAAGAGAGATTTTGAAGAAAAAAGACCAATGTGACTTTTCATAATAAATTATAGGTTTCAAATGGTTTATGCCAGTTAACAATTTCAAAATGACTAATGAAAAAAAACATAGAAAACATGAAAAAAATATATAGCTAAATATTTAAGACGTAGACATTTGAATTTTTTTTCGATGAAGTTAGATCTAGGCAGATGAAGCGAGTTCTGTGGGAGCCTGTGGCTTGAACTCTCGCTCAAAACACAGATCTGCTGAAGTGATATGTCTGAAAATCGTCACCCTGACGTAGAAAAAGACCAAGAATCCAGGGGTCTCACCATTAGCAAAGTCACGGATCGTAAGCATGAAACAAGTTTTTTTCACTATTGACTGTGTTGTGGCAGAGGAGCTTTAAGTCCGAAGAGTCCATCTCCGGTCTCATGTTGCAAAGTTCGCTCTTTGGGTGTCATCGTCCCTCTCAAAAGAACGTTGTTGGTTTTCTCTTCCTGATCTAGGTGGCATAAAGAATCAATGTATTGTTGTTGGTCTTCTCATCCTGATCTGCATGGCGTAAACGATTGCAGAGCAGCGGATCTATGTTGTGGATTTATCCATAGGTTTTTTTTTTCCTTTGCAATGATGTGCTCTCAGGTCGGCTCTCTTGTGGAAAGCAGTGAAGATCATTCGAGTAGCTGATTTAATGAATCATGTTGCAGTGAGAAAAAAAGAGTGAGAGATTGTTTTGGTATTGTGATTTTTTTAAAAGGATTGATGGTTTTTAAACTGGAAGCCTTGGCGTCCGAAACATCAATTCTTGTGTGTCTTTATTGGTTATAAATAGGGTTGGTGGTTCTTAAACTGGAAGCCCTGGTGTCCGAAACACCAATTCTTGTAAGGTCAAGTTGTTTGATCAACTTTTGAACACATTCAGTATCCAGACCTCCATCCTATCAACTGACGGATAGATGAAAGCGAAATATTTAACATATGGTGGTTGGTCCATAGGATGGCTCATTACTTGATGACTCTTATCACAGAAGCCCCATGAAAGCGGTGGTTGGTCCATAGGACGGCTCATTACTTGATGGCTCTTATCACGGAAGTCCCAACGAGTAGAGTTGTCAATATTGTTGATCCTGCAAAGTTCATCAACGATGGTCAGAGACGGTTACATTTTAAATGGAGGTCAAGTGACAGCTTGAAGATGTGGTAGTGAAAGAGTGGAGTTTGCAAACTTCCAGAGTGGATGTGAGTGCTGATGAAGACCAGTCTGACAATGATTTATTGATTATTGTAATATGTGTTTTTCTTGTTATCCATGTAAGCATTAAGGAAGGGTGTTGAAAGTAATGCTTCCATGTCATGTGTAATTGTCATTGTGAGTCCCTAGGCGTTAGTCTAGAAGCTGTTGATTCTTATGTAATGAGTTGGAGTCATTATCTAGAAGTGTCAAAGTCAGTGTATAATTTCCTATATATATAACTGTTGTAATGAATAATAATAAAGTGTGAGATATGTATTGTGCAAAATCACTCTATGTTCTATTTTTTTCTAATACCATGGATTTCTGAAATATTTGAAATATTGGAGCCTAAACTGTACAAGTTTTGTAGAAAATAAGTGATTTTTAGTTAAGAAATATATTTATAAAGAATCTAAATAAATAAGTTTAGAATATTTAATTTTTTTAGTATATTTTTTTATTAAATAATTTTAAAGAAAACAATAGAGATTATGAAGAAAAAAAGATAAATGTGATTTTTCCTAATAAATTATAGTTTTCAAATGGTTTATACTAATTAACAATTTCAAAATGAATAAAAAAAACACAGAAAACATGAAAAAAAATATGTATCTAAATATTTAAGACGTATACATTTGATTTTATTTTTTTCTGAATTAAAAATTTTCTATTCAAATTTTTACACTATGGAATCGAATTTGAATCTGTATTCAAATTCGAATTTGGTAACTATGGTTGAAACCTCCCCAGGAAGAAAGGCCAAAGACATTTTAACACAGATATCCTTAATTGAGAAATTGGAGCAATCTCTTGATGAGTTAAGGAAGCGCGTGACACCTCCAAATTGGAGCAATCTCTTGATGAGTTAAGGAAGCGCGTGACACCTCAATGTAATGGCGATATATGGGATGTCATGCCAATGAGTATTGATTTTGTTGTTTATGTATATATATCATAGAAGATTGTGTGCATATTGTATGTCACAATCAATGCTTAATCATTAGAGTTGCTTTACTTTTTCTCTTAAGAATAACTAGAGAAACATAGGTAAAAATTTTCCTTCGTATTTTTAAGGCAGATTGTTTCAAAGACTTGTAATGTGTTAGAGAACTCATAATCAACTTACATTTTAATATTTTATATATATAAAAGAGAGACTCAGGGAGAGGGACACCCAAAAATTATATTTATATAGAAGAGAGATTATATATTTAAATTGATTTTAATATTTGAATATTTTGATTTAATATTAATTTTGATTATTATATAAATTATATAATTAAAAATATATTTTAATTTTTTTATTATATAATATTACCACTCCCTATTAGCCATTTCCTGTAAATTTTGGGGCTACCTGATTAGCGGTTAAATTTTGGGGAAACCTCTAACACACCCGTATCCAAATTCGCAACATTCCCACATTCCATACAACATGACTATATTTCCTCAGCAAAAATTACAACTACAACTAAACTCAGTGAATGTAAACATAAATGTTACTGGATGAAAGAATCATCTAATTATATTTTTTCAGACAATATGATTAATACATCGTATCACCATTTTTGTTATAAAAAACCAACGATAATAGACTATGCTCTATTTCGGAGACTTTTCAGCCTTTTTGTGATAAAAAAAACCAACGATAATAGACTATGCTCTATTTCGGAGACTTTTTAGCGTTGCAAAAGAAGCTAAAGAAACCAAACGCATACATGATGGCTGCTCTAATGATGTCCGTCATGAGATGTGCTTGGCTGCCCTCTCACAAGGGACACGACTAACAGTCCATGCATTAGTTTTGGATTTGGTTTTGTGTCGTTGACTGCATTTACGCTACTGCCCTGCAGCGTTCATTTACATATCCATCAAAAACACGTTACTGTACATAAAATCAAATCACTTCATATATATATTGAGGATCAGTTTCCCACATCGCAAGGCTAGGAAATTAATCTATGGACATCCAGGACTCTTCAAATAGTTCAGTAGCCAATCTCACACTGGTGAATGAGATATTTAATTTTAAATTAAATGGTGTATATTTTAAGTTGTATAATATAATCCCAATTTATACAATATTATATACCTTATTGCAAGATATATCTTCATCACAATCGAATTACCTCGTTCAAATTATACATATCCACAAATTAATTATAAAAATATGACATTCAAAATATATATATATATATATATATATATATATATATATATATATAAATAAATAGAGAATGGCTGTGAAAGAGTGGTACCTGCTGTTTTACTGGCTCTTTCCCAATATACACTGAGGAAAAATAAAATTCACACATTTATCTGTTAGAAAACAACTAATAAAGCCACATGTAAATTTCTGATATAAAATTGTGTCAGACAGCCATTGTCAAAGTGTCAAAGTTGGTTAGTGTTTACCCGGGTAACGACTTTCGGAAGGCGTTATTAGATTCCATGTTAAGAGGGTGGTGATGATGAGCACAATTATGGATCCCAAATTTCTACCCATGAAAGGCCTGTATGGTAAACTGTTGAAAGAATACGAAGCAACATCAATAAGATGGAAAAGTGTTGGCAGAGGCAGGTGGAACTAGGGACTTGAACAAGATAAATAAGCGAGGCTAAGCGGACGGGCGAGGAAACGTATTTATGAGCAGGGCGGTTTGTGTACCTTGGTCTGTTCAATGTGGATTCCTCAGAGCTGCACGCAATCTTACTTATGACTCAATAGTTGTGGGCGACTGGGCGTGCCAAGAAGACATGTGATCCTTTACTTTCGGCCAACCCATTTGCGTACCAGTCAAAGATGCCACCTATGACTTATTAGGGCAGTTCAAACAGGCGATTCCTATTTCCAATCCCATAGGAAATTTATTGCGCCCTGACACGCGCCTGAGATAGCCATATATAACACGCCGGTGGTGATGGGTACAGAGAAAAAAAATACTGCCGTGTTATATATGGCTATCTCCGGCGCATGTCAGGCGCAATAAATTTCCTATGGGATTGGAAATAGGAATCGCCGTTCAAACATGTGCTCTACTTTTAATGTCGCGACACGTTACTGGGCTTCTGATTAGAATTATTGTTTTTTGAGTGTATAAATATGTTGAATATATGAACAAATATTCAAATTAATTAAATTTATAATAAAATTTAAATTAATTGAAAAAATCAGTTATAGTAAGTTGCGGTAATACACAAATTTCATTTGTTAAAGGATTTAGTTTGATTGATTTGGAAGACATTTTTTCCAATGGTATGGCATCAAGGTTCGGAGACATGTTATAATTGACTCCACTATTTATAAAATAGTTGTATTTAATGTAATAGTGATCACTGAAATTTTGAAATTTAAGTTTTTTTAATTAAAAAGTGTAACTCAATAGGAAAGGGATGGGATGTTGTATAACTATAGATTTAAAAATAATAAAATAATACTTGTACAAATAAATTAAAAGTTACTAATAATAAAAAAATCAATGTATGCTTTAAACAAAACATTTTAATTTCCATTTTTACATCAAATTTTATAATAATAATAATAATATCATTCATTTTTAAGGTCACAGCCAATAATAATATCCATTTTTAAGGTCACAGTCAATAATAATATCCATTTTTAAGGTCATAGCCAAGCCAGACACCAAATTGGTGTATGAGACCCCCTTGTTTGTGGGACAAGGGACCCACCTCCGCGCAACGATTTGACTGCTAAGTTTACGAAGGCATACATACTCTACCCCCTCTGGTTTTGAACCTGTGACCTCTTAGGAGGACACATGCTCTTAACCATTAGGCCCACTCAAGCTGTATATAGAGATAATAAAAAAAAAAAACTACTTTTAATAAAAATATATGTAATTCATTCACTACTTCATAAATAAATTGGATTTGATAAATGTTAAGTAAAAATATCATTATTGGTTTGTTGTTCAAAACTAGTATAGATTTATTTTAACTCTAAGCGATTAGAGGAATCAAATCTCTTAAGATAGATTTATGCTGATTCCATATATATATATATATATATATATATATATATATATATTCACTACGAAAAAAGCATAATATTATATCATATGTTCAATATACAGGATATGTTCATCATTTGCCAAGCCATTACAACATTCAGGCCATCTGGGTGAGCATATCATGCTTCCCAAAGCATCCAAAAATATCAGAGCTTACATACTACAAAATTGTTACATACTACAAAATTGTACAGTCCTTCAGCTCAGTGTTGTTCCAAGAAAATAAATAGTAGACAAAGATATTATCAACAATATTAGAAGGCCCCCAAAAAACAAAACCATACCATCTATCCAAGCAAGTGGGCAAGCAGCTTGTCCATCCATCCAAGTGAGAGAGAACTGGTAAATATGACACTAGTACACCATGCAAAATTATACAAAAAAGGATGAGAAAATAAGAAGTTACCCATGAAATGGAAATTCTCCAACTTCTAAAACATTTAGACCCCATGATATTTCCATGCGCATATTACCAAAATTATTGTGCATTCCCCTCTTTGATAGTCCATCAGCTTCCTTGTTCTGTTTTGTTCTCTGCAAATGTGATATATTGTAGAATTGTTGTGTTGCTTCCATAGAATATTAATTTTCCGCAGCCAAACGAGTAGCAAGGGGTTGTTGATGTTTGCATTGCCTTTTACCTGATCGATGATGATCATGGAATCTCTGTAAATATGAACGTAAAAGATACCCAGGAAATTATGGAACCATAGGAGGCCCCATAAAATCGTTGCTTCTGCCATGGTATTGGTGCCCCTACCCGCATTCGAGTGAACCCTGCAAGACATATCACTTGAAATGGCGATGGAAAAACCACAACCACATGTATTCTTTTGCGCAGCACCATAAAAAAAACTCATTGGATATTCCATCTGTAGGAGTTCTGTTCTGTGAGGGAGCTTCAATAAGAGAAAAGAGAAGTTCCCCATCGTTCCTACATACCCGAGATAGGGGATTTTCCCATGCGCCACCTACAATAGGATGGCTAGACGTGTTGCTAGACCTAACAAGCCGAGAATGGCACCCGCCGTCACACCATCCTTGTGGACCCAACCCAATGGATATAGAGAGGGGTTAGAATTTGTGGGAAGAGAAAAGCATTGGACCAGATCCTGAGCTACCAGATTTTTATGACTCCCATTACCGAGAATCAGAGTACCAACAATTGGAGAAGCGTCATTCATCTTTCCTTATGCGCTCACTTATGTCGCCGGGATGAGATATAACTTAGTCCCATTGCTATGTTCTCAATTGTTCTGCAGAAGCTGTAGTCTGTAGAGTCTCTGCTGCTAGAGCCGTAGAGTCAAGCCCATGCACTCCGTCTTAGAGTGAAAGCTAGAGTCCATAGAGAAGAAATTAGCTTTCGCCATGCGAAAACTTAAAAGATGATTTTGTTTGGAATTTTGGTCCTCCAAAAGGCATATAAGCCATGTGGCATGATGCTCTCCCTGTCGAACTTCCTTGTTGCATAGAGATAAATATGTATCAGCAACGATGATGTTATCTGATTCCATCTTCCAAGTTCATATAAATTTGTCATGTAACCCCGCACCCAAAATGCCAAGATGTTTCATGCCAGCCATGATCTTGTTCCATTCCATCTCTGCCCAAATAGACGTATCTCCTGTGCACTTTTCCATACGGGGCATGGGCCCTGTCAATAAGCAATGACTTGCCTCTAGAAATATATGCCTGGGCCATTTAAGAAGTGTATAAGCCCAGCAGAAATATTACAGTCGATGCCAGCACCCAAAATCTGATGGACACCGAAGAGGATTCTGTTGCCTGGAATTTAATGAAGGATGATAAACAGTGGCACGCAGGTGCAGTCCAAAAAAGACCCTGGTGCAGTCTCCTTCGCTTTCCTTCGATCTATCCTTTATTCTGTTGCCACGATAATGTCTATTAACCCAACGACAGTCTTCGTTCATATACCCGAACCTTAAGCCTAAGTCGATTGCAGATTCTCTAAATATTTGGGAATCGGAAGCACCCAAATATTCCAGAAATCTGCAATCGACTGCCCGTTCATATAAATATGCTTTTAAAAGATAAACGTTTTTCCAAATTTTACACTCAAACAAATTGCATCCTGAAAAAATTAAATTTAATTGAATCTGAGTTTCCGGAATCTCCCCCTTTTGCATCTCATCAAAGTGAGTGGATGAAGAAACGCTCACGAACTTCCAAATAACACCATTGAATTCCCGTGCACTCTAACTAGTGTTACTAGCGGCATCGAGTAGCAGATCATCCAACAGATCGAGTTACAGATTCAGCTTACCCAGTTTATCCAGTCGTAGTTGGACCTGTGCTAGATCCAACAGCTTAATTTTTCAAATTTAATTGAATCTGAGTTTTCATATATAATTATTATGTAAAGCCACTGAAAATTAATGATAAAATATTGTTAGACCGTCGTTCATGAAGTGTTATAGCTGTTAGTGTTTACCCGGGTAACGGCTTTATGAGGGCATTATAAGATTCAAAGTGAAGAGAGTGATAGCTGCCCACCAAAGGTCATTACGGATCCCAAATTTCTACCCATGAAAGGGCTGTATGGTGAAATGTTAGAAACGAGAAGCAGCAGCAATATGAATTGTGGTGAATTGTTGAGAAAAAGCAGGCTTATTAGGCTGCATAACTAGGGTAGTTGAACAAAATAAATAACGGAATTGAGTAAGCGGGGTGAGGAGGTTAATGTTTCTTAGCTACGTTTTTTTACGGGTTATGTTTAGATTTCAGTTTGAAATTTAGAAGAATGGTTGAAATTATGTATACTAGTGGTTAAAAGCAAGCAATCCTGGTATTTCAATAATTTCAAGATGCTAAATCTATATAAGTAATGGAAAAAAAAAAGTCAAATTTGGAGGCGGTTTGTCTACGTGGTCTTTTCACTGAGACTTTTCAAGATGGTAAATCTTTGTAGGTAATGGAAAAAAAAGTCAAATTTGGAGGCGGTTTGTCTACCTGGTCCTTTCAGTGTGACTTTTCATTGCTCAGAAGTTGCACGCAAACTCTATTGATTCGTCAAAATGACTCTTTATAAGCAGGGATATTGTCTACCTTCCTCTGTTCGATGCGAGCTTTCATTTCTCCGAAGCTGCACGCAAACTTCCTTACGCGCCAAAAGTCGTGGGCGTACGAAGCAAACATGTGATCTTTGACAGTCGGTTGCCCGTTGTGAGGGGCAATCAAAAATTTCACTTTTGACATATTGGCCGTTGAGGGCAAATCAAACATGTCACCTTTGACATCCTGCCCGTTAAACTTGGATGGTGCATTCAACTTTATCTCTTTGATTTGGCTGCGTAACTGTTTGGTTTGTGTTTTGAAAACGTGATTGACATAAGAATAGTTCTCATTCGATATTAGATTTTAGGTTCCAATATTATATCGGAGGTGGTGAAAGGAAGATAATTATAACTGAAACTTTTTTGACAAAATTACTTAATTTAACATAATTTTAATAATAACATCATTCAATATTCGAATTTAGTACCGGCCAAAAAAATACCCGTTAAATTAAAAAAAAATTCAAGTGCATTTTTCACTCGTGGAGTTTTTCTGGCAAATAAACTCCTTTGCAGTGTCGTTTTTTCATGGCTTGATCTTAGGTCGACAAAGCATTTCAGTAAGACATCAAGGTGAAAATATGGGAGCATAATATGCCAATACTAGCAACAAATCTTGTTAGGTGAAATCCGTCGTGTCCGCAACGAACACATGCTGATGACTATAGCATAGTTACCATTCGATTCGAAACCAAAAAAATTGACTGTAAAATCTAATACGGTACATCTTACAAATATTTAAGTTTAGTATTTTGTCTTTTAAATATTTTAAAGTTTCAATGAGCCATCATTAATTATTATATTCAAAACTTATCATTTACTTTGGGTTCATTTTACATAATAGTTAAAATAATGTTATAATGTTTTTTTTATTATATAGGAATTATCTATTTCAAATTGTAGTGTATCTTTTTATAATTTTTCTCAATATATGAATTACCATTTTTTTTATTTTTTTATATAGGAATATAGTACTTTCCGTTTCCTCTACTACAATTTGTCATTTTATAATTTAAAAGTTATTTTTTTCTATAAACTTACCAATTTGCAAGTGTAATTTGTTATTTTATAATGGAGTTGTTTTTAGTGTGATTTTTTGGATTTTCGGCCGAAAAAATTGAGTTGAAATCCTTATTTGTGTTATTTAAACTGGTTTTTTGATTGTATATATGGATTCACCACCCTCAAAACCCCTAGGGCACTTTGATTGTGCAGGGATTACTATGAAACTTGTGATGTCAATAATTTCTTCTCAGATTTTAATGAAATTAGACCAGAAAAACCCACGAAAAAGCTTCCAAAAGTCACACTAAAGACAACTCCTTTTATAATTTTTTCCATATAAAAGTTACTTAGATTGACTTGGACATTCATTGTGGTTGTTGGGTTTTCCTTATATCGTGTCCCTATTGGCCACATCGTTTGCAATATTCTTTTGCGTCGTGATGGAGTGAAGGCTTAGGGTGACCAAAGTTTTACACAACATTTTCCTGCATGTAACTTTCCTTGCATTATTTCCACCCATTATTTCTTCATGGGCTTCCCTGCATTATTCCCATCAGTTATTTCTTTATGCACTTCATACAAGAATTCCTGGATGTAGCTTTCCTTGCATTACTTCCACCAATTATTTCTTCATGGGCTTCCCTGCATTATTCCCACCCGTTATTTCTTTATGCCCTTCATACAAGAATTCCTGGATGTAACTTCCCTTGCATTATTTCCACGCGTTATTTCTTTATGCACTTCATACAAGAATTCCTGGATGTAGCTTTCCTTGCATTATTTCCACCAATTATTTCTTCATGGGCTTCGCTGCATTATTCTCACCAATTATTTCTTTATGCACTTCATACAAGAGTCATTTCTGCTCAGTGTCAAAGACTCCAAAAGACATTGTACAGGTCGACACACACTCCAAGACAAATTGCATTCTTCGTCTAGCCACCATTAATATTTCAAAGACCAAATTATCATCCGTAATGAACAAAATTTACGAATTTTTGTATTTTTTTTTTGCCAATATGGCCAAACTTGGTAACTATGGACTAAAGGCACGAAGTTGTTGTTTGTAGTTCGAATTTATTTTCAACAAATGCTCTATGAAAGTTAATAATTGAAAAATAGCCATGGAGTTAATGAAATCCTCTGACATGGTCGAAAGGTTGGTATCAAGTTGTTGTTTGTAGTTCGAATTTATTTTCAACCAATGCTCTATGAAGGTTAATTATTGAAAAATAGCCATAGAGTTAATGAAATCCACTGACATGGTCAAAAGGTTGGGTATTACTTTGGTTAAAATTATCACCAACATCACATAAATACTTGATTTTTGAATTGTATGAATATTATTTTGGTCGTATTGACACGTACCACGATTTTCAGGGTCTCAAAAACAAAATAAGTGTTCCCAAAGTTGAATTATATACAATGTACTATGATTAATTAATGGTTATGGAAATTGGGAAAGGAAAAGTGACATTTATTGGTATTTATTTATGAAAATAATGGAAAATAGGAGAAAAGTAAGGTGAAAGGTCACAGGTTGCATGTGAGGGGGAAAATGAAGGAAAATAATAGAAAATTGAACAAAATAGAGGCCTCGTTAATAAAAATAATTCTGAGGATCAGTTCATGGCTTTTGTGAGTTTAGTTTTTGGAGCTTTCATTTTATTCTCTCTCTCTCTCATACTCTTGGACACTTAGAGTTTTCTTGGAACACTCTTGAAAGAGTGTGGCATACTTGGGATTTTGAGCAAGAAGGCAAAGGAAAAGCATGAAAATGCAAGAGGACATCAGGACCAATAACTTCAATGTGTTTTGCTTGCAGGTACCGAGTTGCATGTACAATTTCCTTGCTAGTTTTGGCATGCATGACATATGCATGTGATTTCTTGGTTATGGTCTGCCATTGGCATGGAGGATTGCTTGGATTGAAAGTGGTTTTCACTAGCCTTGTCATTTCCTGGATATCCATGGTGTTGTGGTTTTTACTTTGTTTTCTGGTTGTTGCTCATGTTCCTTTGGTTATGGGTTGAATTATTAGTTCCTAGAAGCCTTGTTTGGACAAAAACTCTGGAAACCTTGTAACAACTTTGGTTGAGTTACTAGTCCTAGAAGCCTTGGTTGGAAAAGCGCTCTAGAATCCCTTGGTGGGTTGAGTTACTAGTCCTGGAAGCCCTAGTTGGACAAATTCTTTGGAAGACCAGTGATAGATGTGGGTTGAGTTACTAGTCCTAGAATCCCTGGTTGGAACAAATGCTTTGGAGCCCTGGATAACTTGGGTAGAGACCAATCTGGTGATGATTAGCGGTGTCTGACTGTGAGGTGGAATCACTAGTTGAGGGTTGAGGTGGTTTGGCCTCTGGAAGCATTGTTTTGGTATTGTTTGATTTGCTCCATGAGATCCCACATTCATGCTTGGAATATGGCGTGGGGATGGTTGGTTGAAAGAGAAATTTGGTTTCGCCCAATATATGGTTCGGTGGTACGTGGAAGTCTTAGACCTGGTTGCATTTTGCATATGTTAATAAGAGCTCTATTCCTCTTGTAATTAATGGGTAAATATACTTGTCTATATGTGGTTTTTATGGTTGTTATATCCTTGTTGTTTTTATTGGTTATATGTTGGTTATGAGCATGTTTTATGATAGTGATGATGTTTGGCTCTCGTCATGTTTGGATTAGTAAATAAATGAAAAATGAATATATGACCTAATAGATGATATTGCAACTATTGTGATAGGGTATCAATTCTTCTTACCGATTCTTAGATAAGTATGAGACCCATGTGCTCCGATTTGTTATTATGACCTGTAGATTGCATATTTGTGACATGTTTGTGATCGCTAGTAGGGGTCCAATCAAGAAAATGATCAAATGTTCTCATTAGTACCCTTGTTTTTATGTTATTTACCATTTCTGTGAATTTCATGAAGTTTTGGGCAGTGGCCTCAGCCCTGGCCCTACAAAAGTGGTACAGAATCCAAAGTTCTGACATAGAACTACTTGAAAAGACCATAGCTGCATGGATGCCTTGCTATGTGACCAACTAAGGCTCTAGGGTAGTGAAAAAACAAGTTTTCTCACGGGTTGGTTGGCTCTTGAGGGTTCTATAGCATGTGTGGAAAGCTAGTTTGGTTTGTTTCCATTGGTTCCACTTCCCTAAGTATACATGGGGAGTTGTATCTCATCATAGTAGCCTCTCATCGCATGTTTACCCCAACAAACTAGTTAACTTGGGTAAATGTCGGAAGGGGGTGTTACAGAGTGGTATGAGAGCATAGTTCACCCCTTGAACTAGATGGGCGGTGTGTTGGTCATGCATACATGTCGGTTTCATATGTGTTCTTTATGGTTGTGGTTTACGTGTTTGTTGGGTATGCATGGTGATGGTCATCGTTTTAGTTGTGTCGACATGTGAAAGTTGATGGTGTTGACGTTGTTTGTATTCGTCATGAATGCATGTTAGTTTTTGTATGTATCAAGTATGCATGTGTGTCTTACCTATGTTGTTATGTATATGTTGACATGGTGATAGTTGTCATGCATGAGATCATGGTATGTGGTCGATATGGTCATGCATTGATAACTGGTAATGGTTGAAATGATGTTCATATATTGTTTAGATTATGTTTATACATATATTTTGCTAATATTGTTGGTCTTGCAGACAAGATATCCTCCCTAAACTACACTGAGGTACATCATCTTGTTTATGATTTGTTTTAGTTGACATGATATACCTTGTAGGAAGAGGAGATCAAAGATGACTAGCAGAATGGTAGACTACAGATCACGAGACTCTCCCTATGGATCAGATGAACAACATGGTGTTGGGCACTCTTTTGACATAGTAAAACATTGAGAAGATTGAAGGCAGAAATAAGAAGTTGCAAGGCAGACAATGATAGGATCATTCAGGCACATGAGAAACAAGCAGAAGTTAATGTAGTTATCCTTTGGAGTTTGTCAGACTTGCAGAGATAAGGACGACTTCGAATTAGCCATGGACAGGAGGATAAGACTAATGGGTCATATAACAATATATCTCATGGTTGTCACAAGTCAGATAGAGATGACACGATAAGAGATGGTAGGCTTTTGGATACTCGAGATAGGAGAGGCGATGGACACAAGTACTATTCTAGTTTTGGTTCTGACAAGTATCACGATCGTCATTATCATCCTTATAGGAGGAGTGATAGGGGATATTTGTCGGATGAGCTCAAGAAAGCAAAACCACCTACATTTGATGGGGAAATGAAGAAATCACATGATTTAAAAGCGTGGTTGCCTGGAATGAATATGTTCTTAAGGTTGCATGATTACTCAACGAACTTGAAGGCTACAATATCTATGTTCAGATTTAAAGGTAAAGCAGACATTTGGTGGGAAGTTGTAAGGAATGTCAGAGGACTTCACGAAGAGGAGTTGACTTGGAGTGAATTCGAGAGAATATTCAAGAAGAAGTATCTATCATAGAGATATTATGCCGATAGAGAAAAGGAATTCTATGAGTTGAGGATGGGATCTATGACTGATGAGGAATATACTAGCAGATTCTTGGAGTTATTGAAGTATGTGCCTTATCTCAAGGAGGATAAAGCCAAGATTCAGAGATTCATCAGTGGGTTGTCAGTAACATTCAAAGATAAGGTTGAGTTTGATGAGACTAGATCATTGGAGGAGGTCATCCAGAAGCTAAAGCATTGTTATGAGCAATCAAAGTGTAAATTTGAGACTAAGTAGGATTGGAGAGGTAATGCAAAGAATAAGGGAAAATGTGATAAGAAGTGAGCAAGGGCTCGAGACAGAGGTAACAAAGAGAATGTAGCACCGCATAAGAATTTTAATGCATTAGACAGAGGATAGGAACTTTAGTCTGAGGAGAAGAACAAGGGTGTTGGCTGGAAGCCTTTACAGTGTTGGACTTGTACCAAAGATCATCATCAGAGAGATGGTCCATAGCATCAGGGTGGTAGACCAAAAATTTACAGTGCATAGGGAGCGAAGACAATGGGGGATGTTGGACAAATTATTCCTTAGATTTATGCAGTGTTGGATAAAAGGCAGTGAATTCACCAAGCATCTATAATTGAGATCGACGGTAAGCTGTGATCAAGTTGTTTCTATTTTGATTGACCATGGATCTAGTTACAGTTATGTTAACCATTACTTGGTTGATAAGTGTGTTTTGAGTAAGGAAGTGCATAAAAAATCTTGGTTAGTGCAGTTGGCTACAAGTACTAAGAAAAGAGTTCATCATTGGGTAAGAGATTGTGCATTTGAATTGAGTGGTACGTCTACATCGACACATTTGAATGTATTGTCATTGGGGTCATATAGTATGCTTCTGGGTATGGATTAGTTGCATCTTCATAGGACTAAGGTGGATTCTTATGACAAATTTGTTGAGTGTTTGTATGACAATGGGGAACAACGAGTCTTGTAGGGTAAGAATCTAAAGCAATATCAGTTAGAATGGTGACAACTATGCAGGCAAAGCATAGTTGCAAAAAATGGTGTGTGTTATTTGCAATGCATATTTCCAATAATAGAGGTAAGGATGTTCAGGATGCGGAGGTATTGAACAGGTACTCAGTTCTACAACAGTTTCAGGATGTGTTCATAGCAGAGATATCATAGTTTCCACTTCATAGGGAAGTGGAATTTTCCAGTGATTTGGTACTAGGGGCAACACCAACATTAAAGGCACCATAGAGGATGAGCACTCAAGAGTTAGTAGAGTTGAAGTTGTAGTTGAAGGAAATGCTTGGCAAAGGATATATTAGGCCAAATGTGTCGTTATGGGGTGCATCGATATTTTTTTGTAAAGAAGAAGGATGGTACTCTCAGGTTATGCATTGATTACAGGCAGTTGAACAAGGTGACAATAAAGATCAGGTATCTGTTGTTGAGCATTGATGACTTGCTTGATCAGTTGAAGGGAGCGGTAATGTTCTCGAAGATAGATTTGATATCAAGATATCATCAAGTACACATTAAGGAAGAGGACTTCTATAATGCATCTTTCCCGAACAGGTATGGGCATTGTGAGTTTTTTGTAGTTCCATTTAGTTTGACCATTGTTCCAACTAATTTTATGTGTTTGATGAATAGTGTATTGCGTCCTTATGTGGATATGTTTTCTATTGTACTCATTGATGATATATTGGTATATTTTAATAATGAGGAAGAATATGTCGAAAATTTAGCAACAATATTGATATTGCTAAGAGAGCATCAATTCTATGCCAAGCTTAGCAAATGCAGTTTCTTTCAGACATAGGTACATTATTTAGAACTTGCATTTTCCAAGGAAGGAATAACAGTGGATCCATAAAAGATAAAGGATATCATGGAATGGGTAGCTCCTAGGAATGTCAATGAGGTAAGTCATTTATGGGGTTAGAAGGTTACTACAAGAGCTTCATCAAGAACTTCTCTCACATTACATATCATATCACCTCATTGCAAAGGAAAGGTAAGAAGTTTGAATGGACACAAGAATGTGTAACAAGTTTTGAATAATTGAAGCAGTTGTTGACAAATCCTCTAGTATTAAAGATTGTAGATCTAGAGAAAGAGTTTGTGGTATGTATAGATGCCCTCAAGAGAAGACTTATTGAAGTGTTTATGCAAGAAGGACATGTAGTGTGCCATGAGGCACAAACATTGAATGATCATGAGTAGAATTATTTGACACATGATCTTGAGTTGGTAGCGATCATCCATGCATTGAAGATGTGGAGGCACTATCTTCCTAGTAGGAGGTTTGTATTGATGAAAAATCACAATAGATTGAGGTATCTATTCGACGAACCGAATCTGAATTCCATACAAGCTAAATGGCTGGCAACAATCACTGAATTTGACTTTGAGATCAAGTACATTAAAGGTAAAGAGAACAAGGTTACAGATGCTCTTATCAGGCAGATACAAGTAAATCACATTGCAACTATGAGTTGTTATGACACGAATTTAGAAGATCATATCTTACAAGAAGGTCAGCAGGATGACAAGTATAGAGATCTTAGGCACAGGTTATAGTAGGGTAAAAGTGAACAAGATGTGGACTATCATCTTACAGCAGATGGATTGGTCAGATTTAGGGATAGGATATATGTGCCAAATGATAGTGAGCTCAAGAAGCTTATCTTGAGGGAATTTCATGCTAAGCCATATTCAAGTCACCCAGGATATCAGAAAACATTGATAGTAGTGAAGAAATTTTATTATTGGTCGAATCTAAAGAAGGAAGTGACAGAGTTTGTGGCTAGATGTTTCGATTGTCAACAGGTAAAAGAAGAGTGTAAGCATATAGCAGTTTTAGGTTAGGGAACATGTGTACTTACACATCAAGCCCAAGAAGAGGTCCTTAAGGATTAGATCATGTGCCAAGTTTGCACCTCGGTATTGTGGACCTTTAAATATTCTTGAGAGGATTGGAACAGTAGCCTATAAACTTGCACTATGTCGGACAGTGAAATTCCATGATGTTTTCCATGTGTCATTGCTTAAGAAGTATGTTAAAGATGTTGATTATGTGATTGACTGACATGTATTGCAGGTGGAGAAAGAAGGAGAATTCCAGCCCGGACCTCAATGCATTTTGAAGAGAAAGATTCTCATGTAATCGAGCAGGTTAAAGTGTAGTGGAAACACTTTGGGCCTGATGAAGCTACATGGGAGATGGCGGATCAGATGCGGGCTATGTATCCTTCTCTATCTGATGGTTGAGTGAATTTTTTTGGTATATGTTTTAGTGTGATGTTTTGGTTTATGTATATATACATATGGATGTAAATACCACCATGAGCTATGTTATAAAGCTCCAATAAGTGGTATGGGTGTCATGTCATTATTGTTGTCATGTTGGTTTTCTTTTCAGCATGGTGTTCATTATAAATAATGCATCGAGTTCAGTTATAAAGCTCCGTGGGAAGTGTTAGCACCTGGATTGAACCTCAGGCTGAAGGAAGGTAATGCCAAGGTAACCACAAACCATGCTTAGCTAAGTAGTTAGCCCTACTAGGCCAGGAGAGGGCTCTCTCCGTAAGGATCTCAGCCAAGATGACTAGATCAAAGAAAATGATATTATGCTAGGTATAGTAGCACAAGGTTTGATTTGATTTGAAGGGGTTTTGCTGGATTAGGAGGATCCAGACAGTTTGGGCAAGGAAATTAGGTCAAAATTGCAGGGTGTTCAATGGGGCAAGGTAGGTATAAAGATTAGCACTCTAGGGTTTGACGAGTGAAGTGATTCAAGACCGGTGAGAAGCTAGGAAGAGCATGTGATCACCATGGATCCTTCCTAAACTACAAAAAACATAAAATGGTCAATATTTTCCCAAAGCAGAGCATTAATGTTATCGATTATGCCTATCAACTTGAAAACATCCACTTAGAAGCAATGAAATGATTAATGAAGTATACAAAACATTTTAACATATGATCACAAGAGAGGAAACTGAACTAAACATCATACCACATGGATCCCAAAGAAATAGCTGTAATTGTTCATTAATCTCCTGCTAAACTGATACAAAATGATGTACAATCAAAGCATAAGCATCCAGCTGAGTCCAACCCTTTACAATGAGAAAGAAGAAGAAAATATAGGCATTGTTTCAGCCTCCTCCCATCCTCAGGGATTGAATCCCTAAGATGAGGAGCTAATTTAACCAACATTGAAAAAGAAACTGGAATCTAGGCATCATAACAACTTTCCTCTAAAAGTGATGAAACTGATTCATTTGTGCTCAAAATGACTTTTAATCTAACGAATCTACCCTCTACTACTAATTATCCATCATATTTACAAGCCAAGTCATCATTTACATTAGTAAGACATCCTCCATGAGAGAAAATCCAAGATCACAGTCAAAACACAGTGAAATGGAAATCCTGTGCAAAATTTGTCTTACGCGCACCGCCACTAGTCCTACCCGCGACGCAATTTTCAGGTCCCTTTTGAAGGCCTTCCCGGCATCCAAATTGAGCTCATGATAGCTCATTAGAAATCTATTCAATTATAATTTCTGAAACATCTGAAATTTACTCATTGGATGCTCGTTTGACCCCTCAAAAGTTGATTCTCCCAAGACTGCTTATGTGTGTCTAAAAAGTGGCAGAAAGGTCATTTTGGGTGTGTTTTTTGACGTTTTAGTAGACCAGTTCTGCAACAAAAACTTAGCAAATGCATAGGGTGCATGTACTCATCTCTCTGAATCCAAAAATGCAATTTGTTTGTCCATTGGATGTCCCTAGGAAAAGTGCAGTGCTAGTGGTACTGCACGGAGAGCCAGATTTCTTGTGTTAAAATTTCCAAAATTTGCTAAAGACAAAAATTCCTGCAAATTTGATCAAAATTGGTAAGAAACACCATCATCAAGCATCTTGATGAGCCAAGGAAGCTTCAACAAGAAACCTAAGCCTATCCTCCTTTTTTCCTTTGAGAGACCATCTCAACCTTGCTTTCATCTGTTTGACCCTTATGTTGCAAATTTTGTTCCAGGTCCTGTAGTGGTAGGCCTTGTGCCTGATGATCTGGTTGTCCCTATTGGCCCTTTGTAGTATATTTTCTAAGTGCAAATTGACTCTTTCAAGACAAATTTATCTATCACCCTCAATTTCCTTCTTAATTGGAGTTAAAGTGACCAGTGCTTCTTCCTCTTGCATTACTGATTTACCCTTGTCACTTTGTCTTTTTATCTTGAGAAGTTCCAGCTCCATGAGGACTTGCTTATCACTCAACTGCTTGTTCTCTTGTTCTAGATATGTGATGACATACTTGGCTCTCTCCAAATTGTCCATCAATGCTTGGATTTGAGCCTCTTTCTCTTGTATGATGATTTTTTCTTTTGTTGCTTCATCATGAGCCTCCAAGTCAATTGTCTCTATGTCATGATGAATATAATGTTGTTCTGGCTCATCATGCTTTGTCAAATCAAAGTCTCTTTCCTCCTCATCATCAAAACTTTCCTCCGGCATCTTTTATTTCCCTTTGTGCAGATGCTACACCTGTTCCTGCTGTGTTGATGAAGGAAGCAAAGCCCCTTCCACACCCTGTCGAGCAAGCATTTTCCTATGAGTTGATGAAGAAGGCAAGGTCCCTTCCACACCAAGTGGAGCAAACACTTGCCTATCAGTTGCAAACAATTTTCTTGTCCCCCTCTGGTATGTCTTGTAGGTTTCAGGCACCTCAATGGCTCTAATCTCTTTGGCCTTCTCACCTTTCTTCACCTGAGTACTGCTAGAAGGTCCTCCTGATTCTTGAGACACTGGTGGAGGAATTAGAGGATGCCTGAAGATGTCATGGGTAATAAATGTCTCCCAGGAGATGTTGAGGAGGCTAAGATGATGTAGCACAATCATCTTGATCAAGGAATAGTGGTAAAGACTACTCATCTGCTAGGGGTATGGCTTCTTCTATACAAAGTAGGCCATCTTCTCAATGTTCCTGAACAAGAAATAAGGGATGTTCAACATCCTCACCCTGGTAAAATGCATGAGAAGCCTGATGTGATAGGTGTACAATCTAGAAAATTTTCCCTCACAAGTGAAATATTTCATGATGATTTTCATCATGGGGGCATACTTGTCTTCAAGGAACCTGAAAGGAAAAAGCCTCTTTGCTTCATTTCTATACCTAGGTTTGATGTAGGGCTCATAATAGTGTTCATCTAGGTCCTGTGCCTTATACCATTTCTCTCCCACATTTGGAATCCTGGTTGCATCAGCAATAATGGAGGGTGAAACTGTGAATTTCACCCTAGCGAGAGTCACCTAGTTGTCACAATTATTCGCTACAAAAATCTTGGTGAGCTCAGGATGGTGTTGAACTCTCTCCACCTTCTCATAAAACTCATAGCACCCTAGATGCTTGAAACAAGTGATAGCCAAATGAGAGGCCTGTAACTCTCTGAGGTTTGATGGCTCTTCTCTGATAATTCTGCCCCCCTTGTGTGGTTTTCTCTGATGTTAAGGTCTTCCTGCTGAACTGTCACTGCCAGTGTTTTCCTGCTCTTCATAATCTTTGTCCCCTCTATCCATGTTTGCAAAGCTTTTAGGTTGTGCACTCCTAAAAAAGGGATGGAGGAGGTGAGTAAGAGTGATTAGGAATAAGCGAAGGGGAAGTGATCTTGTGGGGTATTTGGTGGACTACGTAAACATGAAAATGAGTGGGAGGGTATGAATCATGAAAATGAGGGAGAGGCACTAGGGTTTTAGGGAATTTCTTTAGAGAAAAAAAGGATATGGAGTGATAAGGAGTGATATGGAGGATGGGTTTAGGGTTTTAGTGATAAGTGATGAGAGGAATAGTAAGGGTTAGGGTTTTAAGGCATAAATAGAGGAGAGTCTAGGCTTTCACATTTACCATGGCAAATTATCCTCAAATGTATTAATTGAAAGCCAATGATGAAGTTAAGGGACAACACTTACTTGTTTGAGGGGAAAGAAGACAAAATTTGGTGTTTTTTAGGTGGTAAGAGGTCGTTTGGCCCTTGTTGGCCCTACGCGCAGCGCCTCCTATAGGAGTGCAACTCCCTTCTCTACGTGTAGCGCCCTTGTTTTTTTCACTGAGAAAACTGGCCTACACGTAGTGCTCCGTCCCTATGCATAGTGCTCCGGCTTGAACACACAACGCCACCTCTAACTACCCTGTATGCAGTGCCAATCTCCCTATGCATAACATCACTTCTCCTTGGCCAAGAACTTGCTCAATTTCTCCTCTCTCCTTCAATTTTTGTCTTCTTCTTTGTCAAATAAGAATGATAGGCTTGGAAATGAAATGTGACATCTTATATAGGAGTAAATTTTGATTTCTCATTAAAAAAACCCACTTTCTAATGTTTTGGACCTTTTCCAAATCTCTGTTTTAATGCTTTTCCTTCATTGTTCCTTTTTAGGTGGATGATGCTCAATTTGAACTGATTTTTGCAATGGTTCATTGTCTTGTAGCAAAGAGAGATGCTTGGTGCAACCGGGATCATTTATTACATCAAGTGACTTAAATTACATAAAAAATATAAATTAACCTAAAATACTATGTTTTCATCTCAAAAACATGTTCTTGAGATGAAAATTACATTAGTGAAAAGAAAATATTTATATAGTGACCATGACTTACTAGCAATCACTCTTGGTTTATTTATCATCCTCATACCCTTGTTGCCCTTTATTTACACTTTAAATCATGCTTTTGACCTTGGAAATGAACCCTAATACCTAATGAAAATATGACCTAATACCTAATGGAAACATGATTGCTTTTGACTCTAAAACTATGACTGAATACAACCTAGAGATGGGTCAGCAAATATACTTTATGAGGGAAAATTTTGTTTTCTAAGGAGAAGTCAACCATCAGTGGATTAGTTTGACATGACCTAATGAAATGATGCAAAAATTTCAGTATGAGACCCCTAAAATGAAAATGCAAAGAGAAAATTTGATCCCTGATGGATGTATGCAGATACTGACACTAACAGGAAGTATGTTTTGCTTTCAGTTGTCTTGTTAGTTGCAGGTGTCATTGAACACTGAGGACGTTATTCCGCCAAGGGGGAGGGTTCTGTAACATCCCTGGTAAAAAATTCATGTAATAAAGTTAATAAAGGGAAAATAATAACCATGGTCATAGGACATGTATTCTAAGCTAAATGTTGGGAAAAGACATAGTGACAAGGATCACTTGTGATTAATTAATGTTTATGGAAATTGGCATGAAAAATGGTAAAGGCTTTGGAAAGGCAAAGTGGATATTATTGGCATGTATTTATGAAAATAATGGAAAATATGAGAAAAGGAAGGTGAAAGGTCATAGGTTGCATGTGAGGAGGAAAATAAGGGTTGAATGTGAGGAGGAAAATAAGGGAAAATAATGGAGAATTTAAGAAAATAGAGGCCTCATTAATAAAAAGGATTTTGAGGATCAGTTCATGGATTTTGTGAGTTTAGTCTTTGGAGCTCTCATTCTATAATCTCTCTCTCTCTCGTACTCTTGGGCACTTAAAGTTTTCTTGGAGCACACTTGGAGGAGTGTGGCATACTTGGGATTTAGAGTAAGAAGGAAAAAGAAAAGCAGGAAAGCACATGAGGACATATAGATCAACAGTTCACAATGGGTTTTTCTTGCAGGTACCAAGTTGCATGTATTATTTCCTTTGTACTTTTAACATGCATGGAATATGCATGTGGTTTCTTAGTTATGATCTGTCATTGGCATCGAGGATTTCCTGGATTGACAATGGTTTTTCCTAGCCTTTCCATTTCTTGGATAACCATGGTGTTGTGGGTTTTACTTTTTTTTTTCTAGCTGGTGCTCATGTTCGTTTGGTTGTGGGTTGAGTTATTAGTTCGTGGAAGCCTTTGCTGGAAAAAATATCTAGAGGCCCTGTCACAGCTTGGGTTGAGTTACTAGTCCTAGAAGCTTTGGATGGAAAAACATTCTGGAAGCCCTTGGTGGTTTGAGTTACTAATCTTGGAAGCTTTGGTTGGAAAAATGCTTTGGAAGCTCGACAAAAACTATGGGTTGAGTTACTAGTGCTCGAAGCCCTGATTAGAACAAATGCTCTAGAGCCTTGGACAGTTTGTGTGGAGACCAACCTGTTGATGGTTAGTGATGTATGACCGTGAGGTGGAATAATTGGTTGAGGTTTGAGGTGGTTTGGCCTTTGGAATCCCTAGTCTGGTGTTGTTTTATTTGTTACATGAGATCCCACATTCATGCTTGGAATATGGTGCCGGGGTGATTAGCTAAACGAGAGATTTGGTTCAGACAAATCTATGGTCAGGTGGTACATAGAAGTCCCAGACCTGGTTGCCTTTTTCATATCTTAATAAGATTCTTTTTCCTCTTGTAATTGATGCGTAAATTCTTGTTTATATGTGGTTTTTATGGATGTTATATCCTTGTTATTTCTTTGGGTTATATGTTGGTTATGAGCATGTTTTATGGTAGTGATGATGTTTGGCTCTCATCATGTTTGGATTAGTAAATGAATGAACAATGAATATATGACCTAATATATGGTATTGTAGCTATTTTGATAGGGCATCAATGATTCTTACCGATTCTCATATAAGTATGAGACCCCTATGATCAGATATGTTGTTATGACTTGTAGATTGCATATTTGTGACATGTTTGACGAAATTCCTGTCATGGCTAGTAGGGGTCCAATCAATTGATTGATCAAATGTTTGCATTAGTACCCTTGTTTCTATGTTATTTATCATTTCTGGAAATTTCATGAATTTTTGGGAAGTGGCCTTGGTCGTGGCCACCAAAAGTGGCACAAAAACTGGAGTTGCTGACATGAACCTGCCTGAAAATACCACAATCTCATGGATGCCTTGTTGTGCGAGGGACTGCATCTCTAGGGTAGTGGAAAAGCAAGTTGTCTCATGGATTGGTCACCTAGAAGGGTTGGTTGGCTCCTTAGGGTTTTGTAGCATGTGTTGAAGGTCAGTTTAGTTCGTTTCCATTGGTTCCACTTTCCTAACTGTACATGGGGAGTTAATTCACATCATAGTATCCTCTCGTCACATGTTTACCCCAACGAACCGGTTAACTTGGGTAAATGTTGGAAGGGGGTGTTACAATGGCCTTGATCTGTAGATATGTTTAATAATATTTGACCAGGGTTGAGTGGCCAATTTTACACCATCGATAAACAAAATATAAACATGGATTGATGGTTTGTGTTGGGTATCCAAAATGTCATCCACTTTCACCTTCATTTCCATGATTTTACCCTCATTCTGTAACTCTGTAACTCCATAACCCTACATTTAGTAACCATTTTCATAATCATATGGGTTATTATTATTATTTTCCAAGTCATTTATTTTAAGTATATTAAGTGATTTTATGATTAAATATTAGGAAATTAACATATTTGCATATATATCTAATAGTGTTATGAGTTTTGTGATATTGTATGCCTACTTGGAGATTCTAGAAGGGTCCTACTCATCCACCCAACTACAAATTCTAATTTCAAATTCCAACTCATGAAGATTTATGGAATAATTTTCGAAGATGTGGATCATTAACTATGCACATTCAAAGGAGAAGAATCATGGATGAGAGAATTTGTATGTTATATTTTTAGGAGATTGGTTGTAACCACAAGAGATAAATGTGGATATAGAAGATATATAAGTATCTATATCTATTGTATAATTATCCTCAATTTTTTTTATAAATAGGAGTGCACCCTTCATACAAAGGGTTTTTAGTTGTCAATTGTAAGTTGTTAGTGGTAGCTAGTGATTAGAGGTTAGAGGTAGCTAGTAGCTAGTTGCTAGTTGGAGGTTTCAAGTTCCATCCAAGATGTGATTTGTAAAGTGAGGAGAGAGAATTCTTGTAATATATTATAACTTCATTTTATGAAATACATATTGCCACTTTTATCTCCATGATGTGATATTTTTTCAGTGTTCTTGCTAAGGAATGGAGGGCCCCTATCAACCACAATTTTCACATCTTTGTACATGTTGGTAACTTAGTATAGTTTTGTTATTTCATTTCTTTTCATGCAAGTGTGCTTTTACTTTCAGCAAGTGTGATTTCATTTCAACAGGTGTGATTTACTTTCCAGCAAGTGCGATTTCAATTATGCAAGTGTGGTGTGATTTTCATTTATGAAAGTGTGGTGTGATTTCAATTTCAAGCAAGTGTGATTTCCTTTATGCAAGTGTGATTTCAATTTCTTTATGTTTGGTTTCATTTGGATTAGATTGATTTAATTAACTTTGTAATTAGTTTTAATTGCATTAGATTAATCTATTCTGATAAATAACTATCTAGTACATATAATACATGTATACCTCGTCAGTTCTACAAACCCCGGGTTGACAATTAATGATAGGGATTTAACTCACAATTAAATAACCCAACAGTTTGCACACTCAAATCCATAAAAAATAATCATTATCTCATTTTCACAGTTGTTATTCACCGTTGTTCATTGAAGGAGGTGTGGGAAATTTTCCTGACAACCACCACAACCATCGTGATAAGAACCAAATAGCTCGACACTTTCAAATGATATGTTAGTGGTTGCAGGCATAGATTAGTTGCTTGGCCGAATGACTCACATATGGCTAATGGGGTTGTACAAGTGGATGGAACTACATGGGAGGGGTGGGACAGTGTCTCTGATCTCACCCACTAGCACTCTCGCTACGACTTGGGCTGGAAGGGTTGAAACACCTTTGCCTTGAAGATCACGATGCCATGAGGGTAGGTCCCAAAGTTGGGTCGCTCATGAGGATTTTACCGGGGGGGGCGCACATCAAGGCGGATTCCTTGATCCCCGACACCATTAGTCTCACTATAGTAGGCAACATAAGAGATGATAGCGGTCTATGACGTTGCACCTATACTTTCCCCTCGTAGTCATTGAATGCTTGAAGGGCAAGTGGCGTGGCACCCTTGGAACTTCAAGGGAATTTCTTGAAGGGCACTACCAACTTGGCACCCTTGGCATCACAAATAAAATGTTAGGTGTGGCACCCTTGGAACCTCAAGGGAATTTCTTGAAGGGCACGACCAACTTTGCAGCCTTGGCATCACAAATAAATTGTTAGGCATGGTACCCTTGGAGCTTCAAGGGAAGTTCTTGAAGGGCATGACCAACCTTGGCACCCTTGGAATCATTAAAAATAAATTAATTGATAAATATAATCAAGAAATGAAAACTAGGTAAATTTACATCAAGGGTAAATGATGTTAGAAACTGAGGTAATTAAATAAAAAATAAAACTTGGGTTAAGAGGATCATAGGTAGAAATAAAATAGAATACCTTAAAAACTCTACCCTTCCCATGTTGGAAAATATTAGGTAGATTATGTAGTTTAATTAGGTAAAAGGGGAAAGAGGGACATAATTGTAAGGATAAAGATTAATTCTAAACTAATTAAACCTAATTAAGAGAAGAGGAAGGTGAATTAAAATAAGAATAATAAGTTAAATTTAGAGAAATGTAGAGAACCTCCATGTGGCAACAACCAATAGAAGAATATCCATCTAAGAGATAACTTGAGTTAAATTAGGGAGTAGATAGGGGATCAAATCTTGACTCATTAATTGACTTTTAGTAATGAACACAAATTAAGGAATAAAAAGGGGGATAAAGAGGCAACTAGGAGAAGAAATAGGAATCTTGTTGAGGTGAGGAAAATATTAGTTTTAAATTAAAATTTAAGTAAATAATTTTGGGAGACCCTTGATGAGAGAGTGCCACATGGGTGGGTGAATAATCAAGCTATTGAATTATAAAAAATAATTAATTATGCACGACATGCCAAGTGTCACCTATGAGGACTCCTTTAAAAGAAGGGGCAAGCCATGGGAGAAGGGACTTTTTGGGGAACCCTATTGTTGGATGGATGAGACGATGTCAGAGCAGTGGTTACGAAACTATAGTGAATTTGGTGAGGTAGAGGATTTTAAAGAGAGGACTCTTGAGCCAAGGAGTGCTCTCCTCTACCAGCTATTGCATTCCTCCATTGTACAACCCCATTGCAGCTCAGGGATCCGCAGGGAAGAAGAGTACCCAAGGAGTAGGCTAGGAGGTTAACCGGTGGGTCATTGCATTTGGATCAATTACGTCATCATTCACTCTCGGAGGTGACCAACAAAAAGGGAAGACAAATAACAACAAATCAAGTGGAGTCTTGCCTTCTGGTGAATGGTACATATGTGTTGCAATATTATTTTGTATGATTTCTTTATGGCCTTATTTAAATATATGTAAATTTTATAATATGTTCAGTGAATTGAAATTTAGGAATGTGTTAGACAGTGCTGAATAAATTTGAATTCCCAATGTTTTTCTCATCTAGTTGTATTTTATTGTGATTTATTTTAAACATATATAGTATACAAATGGTCCTTACACTGTCGATCACTTTGGTTCTCTGCTAAGGCTTTGAATTCTTTAAACTTTGGAAAAGTTTCAAACTTCTACTTCAAGAAATAAACCCAAGTATTTTTTTTGTAGTCATCAAATGAACGTGAGAAAGTAACAACTTCCACCAATCGACTGTTTCCTCGTAGGTACACACAGGTCTATATGCACTAGCTCAGGAGGTTGCTTTGCTCTATATGCAACTCCCTTTGGAAAAATTTCATGGTGTTGCCTTCCCAAGATGCAACACTCACAAGTACTAGTAGGTTCTTTGATGGGAGTTAATCCTCTGGCCATATGTTTCTGCTGCAACAATCTTAAACTAGAAAAGTGCAAGCGTCCAAATCGAAAGTGCCATAACCAATAATCATCAGAACATGCAACTATAAAAGAACTCACCTGACCACTGTAATTCATAATTAGAGGAAGGAGTTTGTTCCTCGTCATCTGCACCTTTGCTATAAGCTGCTTTCTTGGGGGCTTGTCATATATAACACATTATTGACCTTGAAAGATAACTTTGTATCCTTTCTGTGTCAATTTACCAACACTTAACAAATTATGTTTGAGACTAGGAACATAATATACCTCTGAGATTGTCTTCGACTCCCCTTGCTTGGTCAGAATGTTGACCCCTTCTTTGCCATCTACTTCCACAGTCTTGTAAGTCCCCAACTTTATCTCTGTTTTCACAGATTGATCAAAATTTGCAACCAAATCCTTGTTGCATGTCATGTGGTTACTGCAACCACTCTCTAACAACCACACACTAGTAGAAGGTTCATGCATGGTATGGAAAGCTAGGAATAAGAAGTTAGAACTCTTTGTAGTGACATTAGCTCTCTAGTTCCCTTGATCAACTTTTTCTTCCGCCAATCACAAGCACAGTGACCAAATTTATTGCAATAATAACATCTCACATTTGATTTGTCAACTCTTTTATTATTTTCGAAGCTTCTAACATTGCTTCCACTTTCATGTTCATGCTCTTCTTAGCCATCTCTCTAACCACCATATCTTTCACTTCATCCTCTGCCTCTCGATCTACTTCTGCCTCAACCTCTATCTCTTGAAATAGAAACCTGACTTTTGAAAGCGGTCTCTAAAGTGGAATCCTTATTTCTGCCTATCCTTGCCTCATGCGATAGAAGTGATCCCATCAGCTCATCAACTGTCAATGATGCCAAATCCTTGGCTTCTTCTATGGGTTCTATCACAACATCAAATTTCGTAGATAAATATCTGAGGACCTTCTCAACCACAGTTTGATCTTTTATATCTTCACCATAGATCTTTAACTGATTTACGACAGTTATGACCCGATTCATGAAAGAATCGATGTCCTTTGTCTCCTTCATCTGCAGACTTGCAAAATCTCTTCTAGTATTCTGCATCTTAACAATATTGACTTTGGCCATACCTGTATAGTTTGTCTCCAAAGTATCTCATGCTACTTTTGCTTAAGACGTAATCATGATCTTCTGGAACACTATTCGGTCCACTCCTTGCTGAATAAGTTGCAATGCTTATGCATTCTTCTTGTTTTCTTTCTTCCATTGTTCCCTCTCTGTATTGTTGAGAGCTCGTTTTTCTGCTTCATCCTTAGTTTCTGAAAACCCACACTAGACATAATCACAAACATCATGTGCCTGCAACGTCGTCACCATCTTAATGGCCCACGCATCATAATCCTTTGGTGTAAATGGTGGGAACTCGGCCTGGAAATTTGAAAAATCCATCTTTCTCCAAAACTTTCTCTTTTAAAAAAAACCCTAAATTTCTCCTTTAAAAACTTTCTGCAAAAATTCTTTAAAAAAATGTGAGTTTCAATAAAAACCCTAAATTTTTTATTTAAAAAAGCTTAAAAAACCTTTTTCAAAAACTCTTAATTATTTTTATATATAAAAAAATCTTTATATAAAAAACAAAAGTCTTTATTTTAAGGTGCTCTATGTTTAATAAAAACTTCCCAGTTAACGTATATGAAGTCAACAGACTTTAACATATAACCAAAAAAACAAGTTTCGAATCTCTTTGTATATGTTTTAAAACAGAGGTATAACACGTTATACAAATTCGTGATTATGTACCACATTAGATTTAGCCACGGGAAGAAGGTCCACTTGCGTGCGTCTTGAAATCTCTTTGTATATGTTTTAAAACACGGGTATAACACTTTATACAAATTCGTGATTATGTACCATGTTAGATTTTGACCTGGGAACAAGGTCAACTTCCGTGCATCGAAAACGACGTAAGTCAAGTACTGTTAACGCGGTTCTCTACTCAGCCTAAACGCTTTATAACGCTCTTTAGATAACCTACGCCCTCTAGATAACCTACAAAATGTGTTAACGCATTAACCACGAGGAAAAACATATTTATACTGCCTTGTATATATCTACAAAAATATTTAGTAATCTACAAGGTGCGTTAACGCACTAATTACGAGAAAATATTTATACTCTTACACTAGTTGTTAATCCATTTTCTCTAGTCTTTGTAATCTTGCTCTAATACCAATTTAATCTTGCTCTAATACCAATTTATTGGAAAGGCGAAGGAGACAAAACATGAATTCACACATAAAACACAAGCTGCCCCTCTTCTATTGATCACACAAAACTTGATCTTACAAGGAACCGGGTGAACTTGATCCTTACAATAAACCCAATGAAGAGTATTATACTTAGTTAACTAACTCTCTATATTTAGCCAACTCCCCATGGAAAAATAATTATCCTATTTTAACATTCCTCTCATCTTTTTCCAATATTACAAACAGCTAGATTTATCAGAGAATAAGTTTGAACACTGTTTGCCTAGGAATCGGTTGTCTTCCCAATCTGACAACGTTGAATCTCTACGATAACAACTTCCAAGGTCTGTTGCCTTCTAGACTTGGCAGCTTCAGCAACGTGGAGTACCTGGATGGATCCATTCCTTCAGGGTTGTGCAGTGATAGGTCGTTGACCCAGCCGTAGATCTTCGACAATCGGCTGGAGGGGAACATCACCAGCCTTGTACAAGACTGCGTCTCACTACAACGCGTCTGCCTGCAGAACAACCTCTTCACAGGCTTCATACCAAGTAACATCTCTAAGCTCTCCAAGTTGAATTAACATCTCTAAGCTCTCCAAGTTGAATTAACATCTCCAAGCTCTCCAAGTTGAATTACTTTGAGATTTCTCATAACAAAATCAATGGAAGTATACCCTCTTCCATAGGATAGATAGAGAACCTTACTAATCTTCTGCTCACTGAAAATAATCTCTGTGCTGTCATTCCTGCTGAAATAGGAGCCTTGAGAAAACTGGGAAAACTGGATCTGAGCGACAATAATCTCACTCGAACAGTTCCTCCAGAAATAGGCAAATTAACTAATTTGAAGGGTTTAGATCTCAGCGGAAACTCATTGGAATCTAGCATACCGGAAGGTGTTGGCCAACTTTTCATGCCGTCGACATTAAATTTGAGTGTAAACACATTGACAGGAAGAATCCCCAAATCCCTGGGAATTGCAGAAAATTAAGAGAAGTGAGAACTGTATCTAGCTAGAAATAAAATGAGCATGACCATTCCTTTGGAGTTGGGAATGCTAGCGGACACTCTCATATATGGGTTAGATCTAAGCTCACTACTACATATAGGGGGGTTTTAAGACAATATTTAAGACAATATTTGAGTCAATTGTCTTAACTTAAGACAAAAAGAAACTCAAATATTGTCTTAAATATTGTCTCTAAGCGGGTGTCTCAAAATATAATGTCTCAAAAATTTGTCTCTATAAAGACAATATAGGACACATATTATTATTGTCTCTATAAAGACAATTTGATTTGTCTCTCTAGAGACAATTTCATTTGTGTCTCTTTAGAGACAATTACATTTTTGTCTTTTTAGAGACAATTCTATAATTCAAACTATTGTCTCTCTAGAGACAATATAAAAAATTATTTAAAAAAAAATAAATGTTCATAATTCAAACTGTTGTCTCTCTAGAGACAATATAAAAAATTATTTAAAAATAAATAAATGTCCATAATTCAAACTATTGTCTCTCTAGAGACAATATAAAAAATTATTTAAAAAAAAATAAATGTCCATAATTCAAACTATTGTCTCTCTAGAGACAATATAAAAAATTATTTTAAAAAAATAAATGTCCATAATTCAAACTATTGAGTTAAAGATGTTTCAAACGCATGAAGATATGAAAGCAAATTCAAACCGACAAAAAATTTAAACTGAATGACATGGGAGAAGATTAGTTATTTCCCATGGCACTTACTTTTGCTCTTACTAGGGCGATTGTTAGGACAGTATATAACACATGGACAGTTGCCAACGTAAAGATGAAGTAGTGGAGCTGGTTCATGCCAGTGAGGGAGACTGGAGGATACTTACCCTTGAATCAAGAGGGAATGAATAATTATCAAACTATCATAAATATCTTGAATCATATCAAATGGACTAACACGATCTAAGTAACATCTAATAGCATTGGGAAATTCGAATACGCAACATAGAGTTTGGTGTCCACCTTAGAACAATGATCAATAGCAGGAGCCATTGATTATTCCTTTTGACATGGAAGCATACTATAAGCCATTCCTTTCGGTATACAAATCTTAGAAATGGGCTTCTCTCCAATGGTCAGTAGAAACGAGATGAATCCCATAAGCATCAGTTCTGCAATCCAAAAAAGACCATTTAAAATGTATTATGTCAGCCGATGTCATGTGATGCAATCTCATTCTGAAATTCTGAGAGTTGCTAAAAGATAGACTTGCTACAACGATCTGAATACTTCTTATGAACAACTCTCAGCTTATTTCCTCCCGTATTTAGGTGAAAATCAACCATGAAATACGCACATTCCCTGGAACAATGCACATAAATGTTATTACCTCAATGTATAGAGTTAACAAAATGTGTGTACGCCTCCAGACGCTTAGTATGCGCATTAGTATTAGATAAAGATTCAATTCAGACAGGGTGTTAGTAGCTAAGTTCCAACATATAGTTGATCAAGACACAATGTTCTGGCCGTAGCTGATCAACAATGCCTGCCTGTAATTGATGAAGAAATCTAAAATGTCTAGGAGTAGGATTTCTTTAGAAGGGTAAAATCAGTAAAAGCATGATGCTTCAAAAATTTTAAGGCTTACTTCAGGTCTGCTTCAGAGTAGCCTGTATGAAGGGTAAGTGTTTTGTTCCAACATGGATCCTTCCTCAAAGTGCATCGAGCAGTGTAGATAGTAGCAGCAGCAAGCATTGATGGACTGTAGATAGTCCATGCGCTTTATGGACATATCTTGCCATGCCAAGCACTTAATGTCCAAGAGGCTTATAAAGGGATAAGAGGCAAAAAGAGGAAACATGCATATTCAACAATAAAATAATAGAACGAACGAGAAGTGAAACACAGCCAAACCACATAGCCTCCAATTCAAATATAAGTAGACAATACTGGCATCCGTTGTATGATTGCAAACAACATAAATGTTTTCATGTCATTGTCAATAAAATTGAATGTAGGCTAAGAGCATCATGCTTTGAATTCCCTGAGACTCTAACCAAATATTTTTGTTGAATTTACAATTTCTTTCATCCAATTTACAATTTCTTTCATCCATTAGGACATCAGAACATGCTGGAATAAGAACACAGGACATACTATTCATGTTCTTGAATATAACTTTAACACCATGTATAATCATAATTCCAGAAGGCTTGGTAAGCAATAAGAAGCACTATTTCTATACAGTTAAAAAGTGGCCATCAAAAGATTTGACACAAGTTAGCAAGACTGATGGTCCCAATGCACAATTATTTTTCCAAATCAGAAAATACACATCTTTGGGGATGCACACTACTGCAAATCTAGAAATATTTACATTAATCTAGGTGAAGAGAGCAATTCTCCTAGTTAAGCAGATAACTAACTCTCGAAATTCTTCTCTGGCATCTCCGTCACTGTCTTTAAAATTTGAGAATTGTCGTCAGTAATACTTCCTTGTGTCCAGCGTTTTAACATCTCCAAGGCTGCTTTTGGCTGATCCATTGGGACCATATGACCTGCATCATGAACCTGGTGCAACAAAATAGAAGATTCCGTAAGGAAGAAATTATCTACTTGTACAACGAAATCAAAGATGATCATTGAGTGCCTTTTACCTTGAGAAAACTGAGTGGTCCATAACTGGTTATTAAACCTGCTTCCTTATCGTCTACAAGGAAGGATTTTGTAGGTGCCTTCTTGAAATTCTCACTTCCAGACCAATCCATGGAATTCACCCATCTTGAATTGCCTGAAAGACACATAATTTGAACAATTAACTTTTCAATTTTGAAGATTAGACTGACAAGCCTGAAAAACACAACTGCAAATAAGTTAATAACAGACTTAACACCTAAATCATAAAGTCATTCTCCAAAACAAAAACAATATGTTATATGTATACAGTATCATTACCTAACCAATTGCAAATGAGATCATATTCTCCTGCATAAACTAGCAACTTAACACCATCCTCCAAGAGTGTTGGAATGCCAACTTCCATATTCCGCATCCAGTCAGTAAGCATAGCTTCATAAACCAAGGGGCTACAGGAGACAAATTTTCAGCTGCCAACCCCCAGGGCATCCCTAACGGAACCCTGGTTTAAGTAATTCTCCATATTTGAAAAATCATAGCACAGGCCACCATTGCACTCCTTCCGAACATCATAGTACTGCAAAATATAAAACAAAATAATGAAAACTAATATCGTAAGATATATAAAACAACGATAAAAAACTACATTTTAAGATACAAAATGCTGATAAAATAAACATAATGTCTGGCTGTCCAGTATTTAGAATTTAAGTCTTACATTGATATTCCCATCTAATGCCATAATGGAATTGAAAATTGAGGTGCACACCAAGTATGATGCAAAGCATGTGACAGTCCCTTCGGTACCTAGCAAGTTATCACATCGGCTATAATCAGAACCTACGTTAAGAACCTTCGATAAAGGATCCAACATAACATTAGCCGTAACCAGTTACTTAAAACACTTCACAAATGGTAACTAAGGATCATCAAGCAAACAACATTTAGCCATCAAGCTTCTCGCAATTTAAAACATAGTAACAAGATTTCAATATGAACACATACAAATCTAGTTCAGTAAACAAAGTATACATCTCATAAATATGAAAATATGCATTTTGTTCCAAATTTTAATAGGATTTCAGCCCCATGAAAAAATATTCCTTGAAATTTGATGACTAGTTTATATTTATAGGTGTCTATTTCTGAGATTTTTGGGCTATTTTTTATGGATTAAAGGTCTACAAGTATCAACTACATGAGATATATTATCAAAAACGATAAAAAGTGGACCATACTGCAAAATGTTTGTAAAAGCACATAATAAACAAGAATGAACTAACTAGAGGAGGGAAAAGCATCACCTATGCACAATATTTTGAGATCCAGATAAGCCTTCACTACTGTTATGGAAAACGCTTGCACAAACAACTTAAAAAATACATTGAATATTTCAAAAACCACATCAAAAAACAAGCCTTCCATAGCGGATAAGTGTTCAAAGCCCTTAACACAAATTTTATGGATTGTACTTGCTCATTATGTACTGAAGCAAACACAGTTCAACCAAGAAGAATGCTAGATTTTCCATCTGAATAATAGATAGTACGACTTGTCAGTACAGTAGGGTATTATTAGGAATACAATAAAGAAAAGTAATTTAAAACATGAATGCTAGATTTTATGAGGCATTTTCGAAAGTAGATTTGATCAATGCCACACAGGCTGCTTTCAACAATATAAAAAGTGGTGTCATTCAAAACTTTACCACTTTGTTGGAATCAGCTGCCTTTAGAAACCTGAGGAGGAATACATATGGCCGAGTGGGAACTGTAAGCTTGAAGTTCAATTGCTTTAAACTCCTGCGAAGAGTTATTATCAATTGATCAGTCAATCTAAATGTTTGGAGACTATGTTGCAATCAATGACAAAGAATTATCAGTTAGAGCTAATTACCATGGCCACTATCTGTTCTGACGTGCATTCATTTGGGAAGATGCGGATGAAGTCATTGACCTGTAGCCAAGTATAAACCAGCTCTTATCAATATTGTGTTACCTATTATAATATAATTTTTGTGTTGATTCCAGCATAAAGCGTAATCTTCTGTAGGAGTAGATATTGCTGGTGTATGTACTTTTATACAGCCAACAAAGTGTTCTTTTAATTAGATATATACACATCCTTTCTTACAGATGTCAGCAAGTCATCCTACCTGTGGAGGACAGACTTCTTCATATTTGCTAGCTATAAACATTGCAGCGATAGCAAGTAATGGCAAATTCTTCCTTGCAATACTCTGAATAGAAAGGTATCTGTCAATGATGTTCACAGTGAGATACAACGTCTCTGGCATTAATTCCAATTCCAAATGCACCTGAAAATTTTAAGATTTTGATGTCAGGCCTAAGAGATAGACCATATAAATCTCTTTTAGATCTAAGTTTGACAGCAAATGGAAGTTGGAACTAGCATAGGAACAAAGTTGTACCTCCACCAACCAACCAATCTTTAGCCTCCTAAACAAGATTACAGGAAGTTAAAAACTGAGATGCTAAGTGGAAAAAATACAAGCATGTAACATGAACATAGGAAGCACTTACTTCACCACCTTTAGGTCTGCCTTGGCTCTTTTCTTGGCAGCCAGTAACTCTTCTAGGATCTCTGGTAATATGCCCTAGGAAACAGGAAAAAGAGCATTTAATTTAGCATCATCGAAAATGGTCAGCATATGATGGTTAAAAAGTAAATAATGAAATAAGTATCAGCATAGTGTTTGACATGCAAAGACATTAAGGTCTTAGCATCCTACTTTACTTTTAATCCTTTCTAGTAGCATAGCTTATGGTGCCTATGTTAGTGTTACAACGGTACAACTGTGCATTATACAGCTGGGATGACTAGGACAGTGTATTGGGATCTCATCCACATAGTAATTTGACTGATAAAGTCTACCATACATGTTAGGGAACCTATCTACTTTTTGTACATTGACGAATCAACCATATTTGAATCTGAATCTACTGAAAATTTCAAAATATGTATCATAAAAGTAGCCTAGGGTTTATTGTCCATTATCCGAAACTTCTTCAGAATCTCAATTGCTTACTTACCCGTGTTCGAGGACCAGCTCACCTCAACTCAGCCAAACCTCCAAGACCAAGAAATAATACATGTCAACTTCACTTGCCAGTTTCTTATTGCACCATGGGATAGAGTTTTTTAAACTAACTGTTAGGACCAGGTAATCTACATACAACACAAATATAAGCATATCAAATTTATCATAATCAAACAAATAATAAAATTTAGGACCTGCAACGGTCTTAGTGATGCCCATAATCTGTAAGTACTCATAAATCCATGAGTACCAAGCACAAGAGGCTACTTTAGCCCAGAAAGGGACTTCTTCAACTTGCACACATGGGTATCCCATCCTAACAAAGATATTATATTTGAACCCAAGCTGAAACAAAACCATGAATCACTCTTCCTGTCACCTGCATCTCTGGCCCTGTCAAAATCCACTAAAGCATGCAGCAGCTCAAAGCACTGTGCCAGTGTGCCCTTTAAGTACCTCGCATACCTCAAACCATGGAGCATATTTACAGCAACCTCAGCGCAACCATATATTAGCAGCCAAGCTGGACAATACATTGGTGTCTACGCCCCCCTTGTTTGTGAGACAAGGGATCTCATGCACACAGCAATTTGACTGCTAAATTCTACAAAATATGTTAGGGAACCTATATACTTTTTGTACGCTGGCGAATCAACCAAATTTGAATCTTAATCTACTGATAAATTCAAAATATGTATCATAAAAGTAGCTTCTGGTTTATTGTCCATTATCCGAAACTTCTTCAGAATCTCAATTGCTTACTTACCCCTATTCGAGGACCACCTCACCTCAACTCAGCCAAACCTCCAAGACCAAGAAATAACACATGAGGTGTATATCCTTCATGTCAACTTCACTTGCCAGTTTCTTCTTGCACCATGGGATAGAATTTTTTTAACTAACTAGAATTTTTTTAACTAACTTTTAGGACCAGGTCATCTACATACAACAAAAATATAAGCATATCAAATTGATCATAATCAAACAAATAATACAAGTTAGGACCTAAAACAGCCTTAGTGATGCCCTTAATATGTAAGTACTCATAAAAAAAACAAAGTATCTTCAAAATTTGTTTTGTTGCACACATAATTAGTTTATGTTTGGACCCTCACAACCTAGTGCGCTCCTTAGAAGCTAGAGCGATGCACGTTCAAGTTATTAAAATTTAACACATATCAATCCTTTTTGTCCTCTTTTTGGGAGGCGCTACATTAATTGTGGGTGTGGAATGCTCTTAAAATTTAACACATATCAATCCTTTTTGTCCTCTTTTTGGGAGGCGCTACATTAATTGTGGGTGTGGAATGCTCATCACATTGAACACCCTCCTCATTATTTCTGTCTCCCATTCGCTGAAATTCAACAATCTGCCAAGGTTCAGGAATGACTATTGGATGATTTTGTGCAACAAGCAAATCATCATGTGCTTGTATCTCCTCCCCATGCTCACTCCCAGATGTTTCACCTGATTCCTATACACAACACACTTTAACTTGTTATAATAACATTAAAACCTCCAATTGATTTATTGCATTATTCATATGATATTAAAAACAACTAACCTCGGATCCATAACCAGTAATTATTTTTTCCCCTCGATTTATCATGTGTAGGCGAAGACCTTGGGAACCATGTAATACAACATATTTTAGGTCTTCCTCTGAAGATTCCTTTTGAAACTGGTGAACCTACATTAACAAAGATAATCATATCTATAAGGTAAAATAACTAATAAGATACAATTAACTCAACGTGACCATGGTTACTTTGCCTAAAATAGAAAATATAATAGATGGAAATATCACTTACCATACCACCACGAATACTATTATATCCACCAGAGCCTAATTTGTGAGATCCAATTTTTGACACCCTAGCTTGGGTTGCTTTTCTTGTATCTCGTAGGCGTCTCTTACCTCCTCCTTGTGCAGATGGCGTATAGTTTGGATTTCTGAGGACTTTCCTCTTAAACTTGGCATCTTTCATAAGTTCATCCCACGTCACTTGGTCTCTGATCCAAGCTAGACGTGGATACATCAAGTTTTTTGTCAACTTTGTCCTTAAATTGGACCTCTTTGAGTGCATGTATTTACTTGCAATTTGTAAAATAAGTTCCTTATCAAATCCAGGATTACCAAATGCTATTACTACATCTTTAAATAGTTCCTCCTTTTTGGCATTGGCTTGTTTCCTCCAATCCATTTGGATGGTATTTCCAAATAATTCTTCTGCACGACGAAAAATAAAGTGATAAAATTTCAGCCCTTTTTCATCCTTCAAGACATTTCCTTCTGAAGTGAGCAAGATTGTAACTTCTTGCATTCCTTTTGTGGTCACCGATGATATTGTTGTAGTCTTGGGGATTGAGGAAGGTTCCCTTATAGATACATTAGGCACTGTGTCACTTACTTCCTGCATTTACAATGAAATTGTGGAACTATTAAGAACCCAACCAAAATATGAAACTATTTTTCATATCTAAAATAATGATCCTAAACATAACAAATGAAATTATAAAAAAAATAAAATAATTTTACCTATTGATCTATTGCAGGAGCAACACTCTCCAACAATGACATTTCCCATAACTGAATTTGTTCAATTATTTCTTGTCTGATTTGAACATTTGCAGGAATATCTGGTAGGAGCCTTAACATTCTTGTTTGTGAGTCTATAAGACTCCTCAAAGAAACTTGTTCTGGTCCTGGTGGGAGAATGCTGACTAGACCCACATTTGATGTAGAGGGAATATTATGGGGTTCTTGTCTAGGTGTAGATGGCATAACATGACCCTCTATACCAACAGATTGTGTAAAGGGCATGTTATGGGGTTCTGGTCTAGGTGTAGATGGCATAACATGACCCTCTATACCAACAGATTGTGTAAAGGGCATGTTATGGGGCTCTGGTCTAGGTGTAGATGGCATAACATGACCCTCTATACCAACAAATTGTGTAAAGGACATGTTATGGGGTTCTGGTCTAGGTGTAGATGGCATAACATGACCCTCTATACCAACAGATTGTATAATTGTTGGAGTCACCCTAGAAACATCCTGCAAGGCACAAATATAAATAATAAGATGGGATAACAGATGAATAATGTTGAAATATGTAACTAGGTTCAGTCTTCATAATGACATATCTAATCACAATTCTATGTAATTTATGTAAAAAAAGGAAAAAGAAGATTATTTTTGTTATGACTGAGGCATGGGTTTCATGAACACATGAAGAAGCAAGTCCCATTATAGAATGACAATATCTCAGAAGACTCATTAAAAGAAGGTCATGAAGGTGGCAAATTATCAATGAAATGTAGTTTAAAGTTGCAAATAATCATGGCAACCAAAATACTAATCAGTAGAGATAGGTGTCCATGAGGTATGTATAATAATTTTCTTTTAAAGGATCCATCATAAGATGTAGTAGGGTTGAATTTATGGGTTTATATTTTAAGAAATACCCTAGTATTTAGAAACCTTAATCTTAAGGTATTTGTTCCCTATGATTTGATTTCTAGGGCATGGGATAAACTCTAGAATGACATAAAGGGAAAAGAGTATGATCTAATGTTTGAATATAAGAAACCCTAAAAAGGCCTCTTGATTACATAAAAACCCTAAAAAAGTAACTTGACATCATGTTTTGGAATAACATATTGCTTGGGTTACTTGTTAAAATAGTATTGTATGTACAAGAAGAAAAAAACAGATGGCGTGATCCATTTGGAGGCATGATGTAGCTCTTCGTAACACCTCATAAATCATGGAGTCGTTGTGCAAAAACTTTATTAAATATATGCCCTAGATTTATCAACAAATAACATAATCAAAATCACATAAATAAATTGTTGAATCTTACATCTTGCATAACATTAGATGTATATGGGGGCATTAACGATCCCTGCATGCCAACATTGGTTGTATTGAGGGGCATAAATGAATCCTGCATGCTAACAAAATGCACGCTTAGTAAAAACACAAATATTAATAAATATATATAGTGAAATAAGTTAACTAAATGCACAAAAATATTGAACAAGTTTTACCACTATCATTACCTTAGATGTTTTATAAGGTGTTATAGGGGTTGGAATCACTTTAGCAATTGCCTGCATTCCACAAACATAAATTAGCATAATATAATAAGGAATATAAGATAATTGAAAATATAAAAGACAATATTCAAGCTTACCTCATGCATCATCATAGTGGTGTCTTGCCCTCGTGCATTTGTTAACATTTCCATGAAAGTAGTGAATATCATTGAACCCCCCATGGTAGCATCAGTAACACCCATGGGTACATTCTTAAAAAAACACATAATAACATAAAAATAAGAAAACCTTGATCAAAAAACCGATAAGAAAATAGAATCAGTAACACCAAATATGTGTTGAGTGAGCATTGAAGATCTGTCCAACACTTTGAGGCAAGCTCATCAGAGTGTTCTGACAAGCATTTAACTAGTCACAAACAAACTTTTGAAGTATCATTTTAAAGTTAATTTCTAAAAACAAATCCAACCTCTAACTAAATCAACAACATAAATAATACAAATTCCAAAAGCAACATGAGCAACATAAATACCTGGTCTGCCATTTTGTATAGAATAATGTAATAGAAATCTACGAAGAAAAGTTTGTGGACACTCGTTAGGATCATTACATAAATAAATGTTGAAATATATGACAACGTGTAAAACCATAAAATTATTCTAAAATATGTTGGTTTAAACATCTATGCATGTAATACTAATTTCATTGAGGAGTTCTCTGGATTATATTACAAAGGGTAATGCATTGTCTTAAATTGTTGTCGCATAATGCAAAGTAATCTCTGTAGAATATCTCCTTGCTGCCTATAAACATTACTTCACTATCTCATTGCAGCCACAATCAACTCCAAACCAGACCTTGCTTGCCTCAAAACCCCAGACCATACCTCGAGATGATTTTCTGCCACATAAAAACCTTAGGGGTGATTCGTTGCCACAAACAATCTGTGAAATCAACATTTGAAAAGCAATGCATATGAAGCATATTAAGCATGCATGGAAACTACTAATTGGAGTCCAAAGAATTATTATGGTAGATGAAGAGATATGGTGTGTTGCCTTAGAAGAGCACCAATATGCAATAAAGAACCCTGAAATATGCTTGGAAAATGAAAAGAAATAAAATAATGTAGAGCACTGGTGGCAGAGAGGGTATTTATTTTCTTCTGAATAACTAGCAAGGAGCTGCTAGGTAACGTGGTTAAATGTCTGTCGGAAATAGTGAAAAATCCAGAGTTTCCTGTGGCCGACTATCCAACAGGCTTGAATTTTAAGCTTCAAGATTTTGAAGAGACAGTCCTATTGCAGCAACAACAAAGGGGGAAATCTCAGATATTGGGGATAGTGGGGTTAGGTGGCGTAGGAAAGACAACTTTTACAAAACATTGAAAAAAGATGAGATTTTAACCCTGTTTTTCATGTGGCCCCATACCTTTTAAAATTGAAAAATATATTTGGTGTAAACATGTTGAAACCTTTGCACTACTCTACTAGGAATGGAAAAGAGTATATATCAAGACTATTACATACAAAACAACTAGTACCAAAATGATAATGTTGATGTCACTAAGTTATAAACATTGAAAATAGATACAATGAAAAGACAAGCACCTAACTCAATCAATATTTCCATACTATTGAAATATATGTCCCCCAAATCTAGACTAGATGACCTAAATTCACTACCCAGTGATAGATAGAGAAATAGGTACTTTGAGGCCAAATGTTTTAAGAAAAAACTAGATGATAACATGGGTAAAAGTATGGAGAATATTGTGAACCCATATGTTAGAAAAATGAGATAGGGAAACTTGTAGTAGAATTAGTGTTGGTAATCTTCCAGTATGAATGTCACTAATAAATTTAGCTCCGATTGTACTCAAATGTTTTTATAAATATCCTCCATAATATTCCAAGCAATTTAATAAAAAGTTTTGAGATCAGAACTAGTTTCAGAAATCAATTTCAAGAGACAAAATCCAATAGTCCTAAGAATAAAAAAGACAGTCCAATTCCTTCCTTGTATTTGGGGATTAACACTATCTTCAGGTTGAAATAAATTTACATTTTTCCAATTCCCAAGTGAAATTTCAGATCCATGTTAGAAAATTTGTAAACTCAGATACATCTAAATATCCTCCATAATATTCCAAGCAATTTAATAAAAAGTTTTGAGATCAGAACTAGTTTCAGAAATCAATTTCAAGAGACAAAATCCAATAGTCCTAAGAATAAAAAAGACAGTCCAATTCCTTCCTTGTATTTGGGGATTAACACTATCTTTAGGTTGAAATAAATTTACATTTTTCCAATTCCCAAGTGAAATTTCAGATCCATGTTAGAAAATTTGTAAACTCAGATACATCTAACCAGTATGATGTTTGCACCAAAAGAGCCTAGTTTCCTTCTACAACATTCATGGAAATGAGATGAGCCGTCATCTCTTTCATGGCACATTAAATAAGGAGACCAACACAATCTCATGTAAATCAAGATCTAGAATGCACCTAGACATAGGAAACTCGAGGATGAATATCTATCTTGAGTTCACACAAATGGTCGATGTATGCATTATTGCAACTCTAAATATCCAACCTAAATTTAAATAGATTTGGCTAATGTATATGTTAATTTATAGAAATGTACTTCAAAGAAAACCCAAGTGCCTAGAGAGGGGCTGATGACATAAAATTGAAAACCCAAATCATGGTTACAATACTTAAATATAAAATGCTATGTTGTTTAGTTTGAACATATAAAGGAACTTACAAGCATATCTTGCATGAGAAGTGTGGGAAGAGGTTTGAAAGAGGGAAATATGGCATCATTTAAAACAATTCTTTTCTCAGAAACCACTGCATGCAGATTGTTGCATCTTTGAAGCTCTCCTCCTTTCCATTGTCCAGAAAACTTCATAAACCATTTTTTCCATCTATACATAACCATCCTGAGAGACGACAATAAAGATGGGAACAGACCTTCCATGCACTACCAACTTCAATTCTGCCCATTTTGTGTTGAATTCATGGAAGACCGAGAGGCCACAAAATTGGTGCAACCTAAATTTTTAAAATGGGTTTATGAGCAAACTACAGAAAAACCCACAACAGATTGAGAATGAGTAGTTATGTAAGTATAAAGGTCCCCAGAATACAAGGTTCCCATTGATAAACAAAACGAAACCTCAATACCCTTCGAGGGGCCAATAATAATGCAGAAAAGCCACCAAAAATTTAGATTGAGATAGTAAATTGGATTATCACAAATATGTCTCGTAATTCACGATTCAACTGTAGCAAATTATAAGTTTTTTCCATGGAAATAAATCGAGTACTGCTGGAAACACGAGAAAGAACTTGTTGACTCAACAATAAGGTAAGATGAACAAACACATCCAAAAACAACCAACTCCATCGAAAGGCTTTCGAGAGGACACACGAGATTCTGGGGGGTGCTGTTGGTCTGTAGTAGCATATGTAGGAGGATCAGCCTCGTGACATTTTTCTAACATTTCCCTGAAATGTTTCATGACCTCCTCATACTTATTAGGTGGATCAAAGCTGTGGAATTTCTCTAACATTTACCTGAAAATCCTAATGATCTCTTTATACCTATTGAGCATAAAATGGGCCATCATTAAATGATTAAAAGTCAATGTACTCAGTGTCATCTCAACCTCATAGATGGTTTTCAGCATATCGAACCAGGCTTCCATGTCCAACCTAACAATATTGAGTGCTCAAAACTATGTTATATGTAACGAGATTCCATATAACACCAAGTTATTTAATAAATTTACAAAGAGAAACAACATTATGCCCTAATAAACATTATTGCCCTAAATTTACACTCAAATTCAGGACGAAAGGGTTAAATGTCTGTCGGAAATAGTGAAAAAGCCAGAGTTGCCCGTGGCCGACTATCCAATAGGCTTGAATTTTAAGCCTCAAGATTTTGAAGAGACAGTCTTGTTGCAGCAACAGCAAAGGGTGAAATATCAGATATTGGGGATAGTGGGGTTAGGTGGCGTAGGAAAGACAACTTTTGCAAAACATTTCTTCAATATGAAGAAATCAGATTATCACAGATCCTGCTTTTTATTTGAAGTTAGAGATAGTGCAGCTAAAAACTCTTTAAATTCGTGGCAGAGAATACTTCTTAAGGCCAACATCTTTGCAAGGGAAATACATCAAATTGAACGGAAAATACCTATGGAAAATAAACCATTTGCTGTCTTCCTTGAAACTTCTAGCTCATGAGCTTCGAGTTCCTTTGCAGAATAGCAGTGAAAGCCCCAGCATATAAAAACTGAAACAATTTAGCGCCAAAAAGATTTTCGGCCTCTAGTACACCAAACAAGTTTCGGTGGTTTCAGCGGTCTTGTTTCCATTTTAAGATGGCCTAGCCTGCTGTTTCCTACTATTTCCCGTGTATGTCTCCCACTTTTCATAAGAATGAGGATCTTAATATCTATCTCCCGCCACCCACGAACGAATAAATGAGTATGTACTCTGCGGCCGTTGCGCCTCGTGCCCTTAATGCCCATCACAGAAACCCTAGTCTCGTGGCTTTAATAGATCAATAACTTAACAAAAGCGCATTCTTGGCAACAAGACTGCAATTTCATAACCAAAACCAAAAGTCTGAAAACGAGGAATTATTCCTCTGAGTTCGGCCCAGTCCCTCTGAGTTATTATAACAAAACCCTCAGCCTTAGGCCAGAGAAACCTTTTAAAAATACATTACAGGGATAGTATTCCATCCAGTTCACAGATGAAGGATGTTAACTAATATCCCTAGCCTAGTTCGACAAACAAATTACACATACCTGGTAGTGGGCGCCAAGAAACTGGTAGACCCAGCCGTAATTCGGAATGACTCCGAAGACCCACACCATAGCTAACCAGGGCTGCACATTCAAGTAGAAAACAAGATGAGTATGTGATGACAAAACAAGAGAAAAGCTATAAAACTCGGGAAACTATTTATGTTTAACACCTAAAACGAATATGTGCTTACCTGAAGAGACTATCCAAGCTGGAAACCCTTTCTGAAAACAGAGACTGTGTCTCAGCACACATCGTGTTGTACCACTGCAAAGAACCAATTTCGAAGGCAACCAGAAGTGGGCAACTTGATCAAAGGAAAACTGTGGCGAGGTAGAGCAGCGGGTAGAGAACCATAACAGAGAAAGACAGAAGTGAACCATTTGAGGACTCGATAGACTAACCCTCCCGGCTCGACAACCCTAGGAGATCACCTCAAGACACACAATGTGCCAGGATCTAACACGGCCACGACTGTTGCAATTGGAAGAGGCATCTGCACCATAGAACCGATCCATATTCCCACGGAATGATTCCAACTGGAGGCTCCTTGCAGGTAGTCGAACCATGCATAACCCTAGGCATACAGCGACAACCAGGGTACCAAGTGGAGGCTCCTTGGTAGTCGAACCATGCATAACCGGCCAGGGCTCTTAATACTTAATATATTTTAATTTAAATCTTTTATGTTAAATTTATTAATAACAAGCATATATTTAACTTAATTTGATTTCTTATAGGTTTAAGAATGTTAAATTCCATAAAAATTTTAAAATGTTATGTTATTTTACATAAGTTAAGGTTCCATTTGAAGTTGCTTTTTTGAATTGACTTATTATTGATCTACTAATTGTTGTACTATAGGTATTATTGATCTACTAATTGTTGTACTATAGGTAGTGTATCTATTTTATAGTAAGTAATCATTGTACTATAGGTAGTGTCTAGTAATTTTTTAAGGAGCATTCATCAAAACAAAGAAATCTAATGAACCATAATAAATATCATATTTATTGAAGGGATTTTATCATCATAAATTACCAAAATGTAATTTGAGTGACTAATAAAATTCTACTATTACAAATAGATAAAAAAAATTCATTCCACATTCATAAACACTTCAAGGTGGAATGTGCTATTCTTTAGTAATTACACCTTATTATCTTGACATCTTTACTTATGTAATGACTATCAATCCTTCACTCTTTATTTGATTATTGTGATTTATTGTAATTGTTTTGCATGTAGGTAAATTATTTAAATAGAAATGCCTCCAAAAAGGAAGGGTCAATCAACTAATTTTTTTTTATGTATATTTTAAAACATCAAAGACTTATAATGTTAAAGATATTCCATATATACCTCATTTGAATGATGATGCTAATGAATATATGAATGAAGAGTATTTTGTTGATATAGAAATTCTTGGCAATAAAAAGGAAGGACACGATGGTGGATCTAGTAGTTCAAGGAGCCTGCCCATATAAATGAGCGAGCCAAGAGAACCCAAGAGGTAAAACGGAACTAATTGATGTTCTTTTACAACTGTATTACAAAAATTAAAGGTAACCCCCACTGGTAGTGAGCAAGCTTGGAGAAGCTAACCAGGAAGATGAAAAAAAAAATAAAAACAAAACCCTCCAGGTCTAAAACTGAAGAAACCCTCTTAAAAGGCAGGGCAAGGCAAAATCACTGTTAAAAAGCAAACCCGAATATCTCTCCACAGCTCAGTCTGTACAGGGGAAAACATACCCAGAGAGACTACTCGCTCCATATGCGACTGGAATGCTGCCCCACCTATATAATCAATAGCGCTTTCCGGTCTCACCGCTTCCAAAACCTGCGTGAACCATTTACTGAAGTTATGCGGCCAATTCCATAGCGAGAAAGGAAAACGAACTTCAAAGAAGAAGTGCCATAAAATAGACAGGGTAAAGTTTATCCACCTGAAAGCGAGCAAAGTAGACCAAAATCCAAGGTTGAGGCAGCACCTGACTTCCTTAGTATTTGCAAACAGCGGTAGGCCTCCAAGCTTCGACCCGAGCAACCTACATCCAGAACAGGAACCCCAAACCGAGCTCTGACGTCAAGGGCCGACAAATGAACCCTCATTCCTTGCCTAGGAGATTGATAACCTGCCAGGAGCGTCTCCAGTCGTTCGATGGAAGGGCATGGTTCCTCGCCGTCGATGAGTGAGAGGATCCCGAGGAAGACAGACACGTCTGCATTGCCCATTAAACAACTTCACAAAGAGGATTATTCCCATGGGACAGTCGGGGTAAAGATCGAAGGGGAGAGCTGTGTTGTCACACTCTGAATAAGTGAGGATGCAATAGATTTCCTAGTGTTCACAAATATGTATGTTTATTACTTCATCTCATAACTGAAATCTCACAAGAAAATGTGACACCTATGTATCTAAGTTGGGGCAAGAGGAAATAAAGAAATTGAATTAACGAAGTGTAAAAAAATTGCGACGATATAGTAGCAATAAAGGTTATTTTAGTGAACAATATAGTACCAATACCAACATCGTTCGACAACCTAGTAATTGGGTCTTTTGGCTGAAGTCTGAAAGAAGGAACCAGTGAAGTACATTGGTCAATTGGAGGAGCACCAAGGACCACACTTTTTGTCAATGGCACCAAAACTACCATTGAAAGTACATCCAAGAGAAACCAACATACCATGGGGAAATAAAATATCCATCTTGCATATAAATAATATGTCCAGTAAAGACAAATAACATAGTGTGGAAGACAAATATCCACACAATCAAGTTAATCTATTGTGATAATTTGATAGTCATCCATATAGTCATCCAATATAATTCATAGACTTGTGAGTAGAAATTGCATTAAAGGAGTCGAGAAGGGTCTCCCTTTGTAAACAAGCATCCGTAAGACAAGTGATGACCCAATGTCTAGCATGATTGAGTGGGTCATTACACAAATCAGGACACAATTTTCTTACATGACGAAGTGGAGATAAGTTCTTATTAGTTAGAGGAAATTATAAGCATGCAAATATAAGACAAATAAATACACAAGCTTCTACTTGAATAAAGGATTTATATTATGTAATTCCCTCCTCCCACATTTACCCGAGATAATCGGTCCACCGGGGTAAACATGTGATGAAGAGTTACTATGATATGATTAAACTCCCTAAGTGCAGTTAAGGAAGTGGAACCGACTAACCAACTCTTTATAGACCTCCCTCAGGCGCTACAAGACCCCCAAGAACCAATCCACTAGTCTCGGCGCCCAACCCTTGAGTTAACCTAGCCTTTCAACCCTATCCTACATCACTTGGTCTATGTGACACTATACCCTACATCACTACATAAATGACACTTCAAGTGATACCTGTAGCCATTATTGCAGGGAAGTTAACTTTTAAAGTGATAATATCTCTCTCTCTTTGTGTGTTTTGAGATAATTTGATCGTATCACTTCGATAACACTCAAGGTGTTGGGTTCATCTCAAGTGATACCCATAGCCATTATCATAAGGAAGTTAACTTTTAAAGTGATAATATCTCTCTCTCCATTTGTGTGTTTCTAAAGAAGTTGACCCCATCGCTTGGATAACACTCAAGGTGTTGGGTTTGTTACAGATGATATTAGAGCAAATTACAACATTATCCTAGTGTTGGAAATAATTAGGCTTAAAGGTTAAAAGTTGCTATGGTTTTTGTTATGGTGATGACTTGTAACTAAACACTAAATTGATTGCATTACAACAATGAAGAAAAGACATAAGCATGTGATAAGAGTACAAATGAAGTTATAATATTGACAAGGTTGACATCGAAAATGGTTATTTTGATTATTTGAAGGTTAGTGTTTCATTTCATTAAAATGATACTGCAAGTACCAAAAACAACAACATGAAATAGGATTGGTGCATGGAATCCACCATCCAAGACACCTTCATTTCAACATTTGCATGAGCTCTAGTCTATTCCAATTCACTTGCATGAGGATAAGTTTGATATATCAGTGGACTAATCAATATGCGAGCTAGTCTTGAGTCCAATAGATGCATGAAATCAGGATTGAAACCTCCAATGGGGTGGGTTTAGAGATTCCCATATAGGCTATGATGCCTTATGGGAGTGGATTAGGTCTAGCTTTGTTTTAAAGCTTGATTGTATGAAGACAAGATTGAAGGGTTAATAAAACTGGAGAGTTGATAAGTGTGAAAAAGCTTTTGTTTTCTCTATTTGGACAGTTCCACATCATATAACTTGTTGAACTAGAATGGAATATCCCCATAATGGTATTTTGTTCCAGTAAGTGCTCTACTTAATGGATAAGTGTTACAAGAATCAAAATATGACATTTTCTCAGCATACTTGGTTGAGGTTGGGTTGTCAAGCTAAAGTAGAGGAGAGGTTGTGCACCCTGCAAAGAAGTCTGAAGTTGCAACTAAATCTGAAGGTAGTCGCTGATTTTTATCAGGAGAAGAATAAGAAGACTAACAAGTGACTTGTTCCTTATACACCACACCAACATGCACACAACCATCTAGCCCTCTTCAGTGTTTCCATGGTTATGGTCAGTGTTTTCATGGTTTTAGGTAGCGTTTAATGTTTATAAACTAATGCTAGCATTAGCTTCAAATCTTGGAAATATGAATCAAATAAATGAATGGAAAAAAGATATTGTATGAATAATATCAATGATATGGTTTGTCTACCTTGGGAAGAGGCCAAATAAGACCATCAATTATCTTATTGGTCCTCAAAGTTAAATTGATAAATTGATAGGTTGGGAACAACAATCATTTTATGAACATGGTAAAGTTCATAAGAACTTTGGATTAATATGCACAACTACAATTTATGTTGCACTACATTCTTTAGAATCGGTCAATTTAGTAGAGAACTAGTCACTTTGGTGTTTTAAGGTCGGTTCAATATAAGACCAACCTTAGCCAATATGAACCACCAAATTAGACCAGTACAACTCTAAAACCATTGGGACCAACCAATTCCACTAGTTCTAGGTTAGTTCCAATAAGAGTGTGCCCTTCTCATCTTCCTCTCAAGTTTTTTTGTTGGATCCTTCCAAGAATGGTGATTTGGAGAGTGCCATAAACTGTCGCACTATTCTGAGCACCTAACACTACAACAAAACCAGCGATTTGCGCCAGATTTAGCGCCAGATTTTAGTGCATTTTTTTTGTAATTGTGATGAGCAACCTGGCGCTAAATCTGGCTCTATTGTACAATTTTTAAAGCGTCCTTTTTTGCACCTGATTTTGAATCATTTTTTACACCAAACTATGCATCATTTTTTGCGTCAAATTTTGAACCAAGATTTGCATCTTATTTTATGACAGGTTTTGCTTCTAGTTTTGTGTCATTTTTTGCATCTATTTTTCATTCTCTTTTGCTTCCTATTTTGTGTCATTCTTTGCTTCCATTTTTGCACCATCATTTGCATCAAGTTTACATTGTATTTTGAATCCAATTTAACGTCTTTTTATGCATCCATTTTGTGTCAGTTTTTGCATCTAGTCTTACGCCAGGTTTTGTATCTAGTCTTACACTAGTTTTTGCTTCTATTTTTGCACCAGCTTTGGTGCCTATCTTTGCACCATGTGTTGAATTTGATTTAGCACCAAATTTTGCATCCATTTTTGTGCCCATTTTTGCATCTTTTTTGGACCATTTTTTACATCCACATTTATGTTTGATTTGTCTCCATTTTTCCCATCTCATTTTGCACCATATTTTGCGTCATTTGTTTCATCCAATTTTGCGTCATTTTTAACACCATCTCTTGCATCTAATGTTACATCATTTTGAGCATCCAAATTTGCATTTATATTTGCATCTTATGTTGAGTCATGTGTTGTGTCCACCTTTGCATCTTATTTTGTGTCTAATGGTACATTCAATTTAGAGCCATTTTTTACGTCTACTTTTGTATTTGTTTTTGCACCAAGTTTTGCATCCAATTTTAAGCTATTTTATGCCCCTTTTTGCACCATTTTTTTGTGTCTACTTGTGTCCAATGTTGCACCATTATTTACACCGACTTTTTCATCCAATTTTGCATTTTTTTGGTGTCTAGTTTTACACCGTTTTCACCATCCAAATTTGCATCTTTTTTTGCCTCATTTTGTGTCCACATTTGCATATAATTTTGTGTCTGAGTTCGAGCCTAAATTTGCATGTGATTAGGAATCATTTTTTACATCCAATATGGCATCTTTGGTTTCACCTTTTTTCAGCCCCATTTTGCATCTTGTTTTATGTCTTTTCTTACATCTTTTTTTTTCTTCCTTTTTTGCACCCAAGTTTGCATCCCAAATTTACACCATTATTTGCATCATCATTTGGCATATTATTTTGTAACGTTTTTTGCTTCTTTTTAACGCTCAACTTTGCATCTTATTTTACATCTAGTTGTTGTCTTTTTTTGCATCTAATTTGGTGCCCATTTATGTGTCCTTGTTTTTGCCCAATTTGATATCCTTTTGTATGCCATGTTTTGTTCCCTTCTTTGTGTCAACTATTGCACAATTTTTCACTTCTAATTTAAAACACTTTGTATGTCAATTGTCTGCATTTTGTATTAATTCCTAGTTTAACATCCAATTTTACTTTCAATTTTGCATCCATGGTTACATCCGCATTTGACTTCTTATATAGAGTATATTTTTCTTTACATATATGACCCCCTTTATAGATTCATAGTGAAATATATGATAGTTTCTAAATATCATTAAAGCAGATATCACAATTCAAAATCATTTGTAAAGAAATTTAAGAGAAATTGACAACATCCATCCAAAAAAATAACAATGTGTCATTAACAACTTTCAAAACATGTATAAAATAGCAACATAATGCTAATAAAATCAGTATTATTTTTAATCAAAACAAGTAAAATTCAAATATGATTAACAAATCAAAATATTTCATGAATATTGTTATTCTACGATAAATTAACAACATACATAAATCAAACTCATCGTATGATTACAAAATCAAAATGTCTCATTGATATAGGGTAAATTCACAACACCCATCTAAACGTAACAATGTCATTCTACACAATAATTTCTTCATAAAAAACAATGCATGTGCATGCCTAGCTACCACCACCAAGATCATCCTCATGATCATCTTGACCATCCTCATTACCCTGATCCACATCATCACCAACACCGCAACTATCATCATCATCTCCTCCTTCACCACCATCATCCTCATCCTCATCCTCATCATCTCCTGATATATGTTGAACATAATTTGGATCATCGTCTTGGCAATCATTACCTATAGCATTCTGACAAAAAAAATCAATATTACATGTTAGTATTAATTACATAACACAACGCATGTTTTTGTTATACAATGTTAACCATAAAATGAAGTAAGATATAATATCTAATAGTACTAAAAAATAAAATGAAAATATGGTTTAAAAGTATATTGGAAATCCAACTAAGATTACATACCATGGAGTCCATCCAAACAACAAATTCAACCCATCTCTTTTCCTGTAGCACCTCCTTTTCCAAATGATTTGGAGGTCTTCCATATTTTAGTTCCTATCAATCAGTAAATAGGGAGAAATTAGATAACAATGACTTTCTTCTAGTACAAAATTTATTAAAAAAATATCACATGTTTAATATACTTACAAAGGTTGTTATCAGTGCTTTTAAACCTTTCTGGCCACTACGATGAGTGACTTTTGTCTTGGTTAACCTCGCCTTGGATGCCTTGTCCTTAAACATAAACCAATTCAATTTATTTTCACACAAATACATGTTTAAGATACTTATAAGTATTAATACATTCTAAATAATGTTTAATGAAACATTCAATACCTGAATGCTCTCATTGCCGACTTTTCTTTGTGTCTTCTAGAAGAGATTCATTCATACTTAAACAAGGGGATATATTGTAACTTTTTCTAAGTTCTGAATTTTTGGATCGAATACTAGAGTCCAGGCCAAATAAGGTGCTTAAACAGGTTGATATATTATATCATGCCGTAACCTCATGGATCCTCAACAGAGTATCCAGTTGGGAAGGTTCCTACTTGCTCACCACAATCTGTATATTTTCTCCAACTTCGAAATTTTGGTTCTCTCCAGCTTCCTAGCCATTGTTTCCCTCAATTTTGGCAGGGTCAATGAATCCCTCATGTTTTCTGTTGCTGTCCATATCAAACAATTTTTCTCTAATTGGACCTGCAGAAGTTATGCCATCAACAATAAAAATGCTTTCCTGGCATGCTCCCTTCATGGATTTGACTAAATATCAGTAGCAGGAGTTACAGGTGGTCCAGGTTCAGGAGTAGATGGGTGGTGTTCATGAAAGCAGTAAAAGGAGCTAAAGAGGGATCTCCTAGTGTCCAAACAGGACTAACTGCTTAAAGACTGGGATCTGCTAATGACAGATTGCTCACCTGGGGTCTCAGGATCAACATGAAAATATTGAAACCATATTCCACAGAAGTGAGATCTTGAAACCATCCAGCATTCTCTCCCAAGTTCCCAGCATCTGGGAGATGAAGGTTGGTATTTCAAGTCCTTCACTTTCATACCTCCGATGAGTGGATTATCCAGAACGAGGTTTCGAGAAAGGCAGGCAAAAAAGAAAATCAGAGTGTTTTTTGTATTCGGTAGCATCTGAAGTTCTGGTCTCCAACAAGCTAATCACTCCCACTAGAAAGCCATAATGAAATTTCCATATGTGAAATTTCTATAAAGACTCTGAGCCTTTTGTTTTGAAATCCTGTAATATGTATACCGACTGAATGTAAATGTTTGTTCACTAATAGGAAAACAAGGTTACTATCTATTAACATATTTCTTAATAGTGAAGAATTGCATTGAACTTCTTTGTGCTATACATATGAATTCTCAGATACTATAAAATATCCGCTGAAAACTAGAACACCTCTAGTTATACTTCAGTTTATAGATCAACTACAGCACAGGCAAACAACCTTATGTCAGACAACAACATCAAATAATTCTGTAGCCATTGACTACAAGATTTGACCACTTTTGACTACAAAACTAACCAGGGCCATCTGGGTGACAACAGATAAAAGAAAGCAGAGAAAATTTGTGTTATGTATATTTTATCTCTTATGCATACAATATTATTATGTGCCTATGGAAAGATGGAACCTTTGCATTTCTTTGGATTTAGGCTATATCATTTTCCTTGAATTAACTAGGTGATTTTATTTTTTATTTTCTCATGTAGTAGGTGCTCCAAGGACATAAGGACTCGGTGTATTCTCTTGCATCTTATTGTCTCAATAGGATTCCGAGCTTGGCCACACTTGTGTATTTTTATTTTCAATAAATTGAAATTGGGATTCTCACTCTGAAAAGATATGAGGGAAAAATATAAACAATACTTGCAAATTGATAGATAAGATCGTTGTTTATCATATGGTAGTATTTAATGATAAAAGTCTGTGCTACAAAAAAACACTGCTTTGCATGAACGAAAACAATGGCTACATAAGATTTTCCTAGATGATATCCTTTATCCCATTTGCACAGTCAAGTTTCTGTCAAGGTCTGCACCTGACACTTTCTCTCAGAGCTTAGCAGCACCAATGAGGATACTCTTCATACAGTTAATTAAAGTTTGCATTTGTTTTCTGGAATGCAAAGATACGGGATATACACATGCACAATCCAAAGCTCCATTTCTGACTGTATCAAAAACTGCAAGAGAAGGTCCTACTCCATGAACAGAAGAGCATCCCATATAATCCTCTAAACCTATTGCCCTTTTCAATTCATCCATTTCGTCCACCATGGGTCCTTCAAATACAACAATAAGTGAAGTGCGAAGTGAAGATGATGGAGTTAAATAAGGATGTTAAATTGCTTGGCACATAAGGAAGTTGACATCACTCATGTCTGTGAAATGTTTTCGATTCCTCATAGATGTATCAAGTGCATTTGAGCATTGTCTGGCCAGCTCCCAAAAGTCCCCTGTTTCATTGATATGATGGGTATTCATAATAGAAGAATGGTAGAAACCTTCGTGCCCACAAGAAACCAAAATAAGGGTCAAGGGAAGCAATACAAATATTCACACAACTGATCAGAAGAAAATTAATAAAAAAATAAAGGGTATACAAATTGAGATATACTAATATTGTTTGTAGCTGATAGAACCACACACAATTGCTTTCTTACTGAATACAAGTGTATCTGTACAACATATATACCATGAACAACATGACTGCTCACACTAGAAAAACCCAGTTCATAGAGTGCAAGAAATCATGCCATAAATAAATTAAACCTACAGAAACCGATAACTGTAAATAAATACAAAAACATACTGTGAAAACTAGACAAAACTTTGAAGCAGCAGTGGTAATTCAAAATAAAATAAAGCAATGTGCAAATATGGAATTGGCAAAACCTTACCAACACTATGATCAGATAGGCTGCTGCCAATGAGGCTTCTGCAGTCAACCAGAGTTATGACAGAGTAATGCTCCCAGCGATTGCCAAGCTCCTTGAGAACGGAAGTGGCTTTAAGCCCAGCTACTGTTAAAGCTCCACACATTGTTGTTCTTTCTGTCTTGCAAACCTGTGATGGCAATCCATCAACATCAAAATTGATACTCATGAAATCATAGAACTTATAGTTCATTAATTTATAATGATATAACGTAGAGAACAAAACCTAGTGTGCATTTACTGGCATTAACAATGCACAAATGTAAGACCTCATGGACTATAAACTCTTTGTGGACAATAAACTCTATTAACATGGAAGATAATAGACTTTATGGCCTAGCTATCACTAGGCTATAGACCTTATGGACTTCCTATCCACAGTTACAGAACAATTCCTATCCTCTTCATTGACCTAGATACTAGGAAATAAACCTTATGGACTTCATATCCGCATAACATAATTCCTATCCTCCCCATATGACTTCTCTGACACTACTAAATCAAACAGTACACAGTATTGGATATTGACTTGCAGCAATGCTACAAAACTATCTATAAATCTATCAGTACAGATTATCAACTTACATTCTCAAGCTGAGTTGTCCTCTCTGAGCATAAGCACAGACGAACGATTTGCGAGAGAATTAGGATCTTCAAATGGCAAATTGGCATGCCTCCTGGACCCCAAAGAATATCCCAATAAGTCAACCCCATGAGCCCAGAAGGGCTTGTTGGCCTGGCCTCTGGGAATTGCATCCTCTATAGCCATAAAATTTAGGTTTTCTTCATGATATCCATTCTTCTCTGTCTGAGAATTGGTTTCATATAAAGATCTATAAAGATCTTAGAAATTTCTATAAAGATCTTAGAGGCTAGATCAGTGTGAAAGAGGGAGAGAGCGAACAAGTACCATGGATAGTGAGTAGGTTTCATATCTATATTCTCTTTATTACAAGATGGTATAACATTACTAATCAGTGAGGCACATAGACCAGTGTACATGTTTCCACCAAGAAAGCTCATAACACAAAGACTAATCGCCCGGTTGGATTCTTCCCTGCACCTGCTTTGGCTGGATCGAATCCCTATATCGGGAGTAGTGCCAGCGGGGAGGTGAGCTAGCATCTAGCTAGTCCAAATCATCCATCCAGGCACATCAATCTCAATTTTATATTTGAAGTGACAGGCAGGCCCCTGACTTATAAAGGGTTCATTCATGCGCTCGTTCTCGCTTATTGATCGGATTACCTTATGGATTCTCGACACCTTGATGAGGTCTGACCTAGATCGGATGCCCAGCTATATCGGATGGGCGGCGAGATGAGGGATGTTTCTGCTCAAGCATTGATTGACTAAGCCAGTTTTTTCCTACAGGATTCCAATCGGGGCCAACAAGATAGATAGATTGGGATGATTCCATCCATAGGTTCAAATTAGTGCGTCGCCCTACTTACTATTATTAGGCGACCGCTATTCTTATTTGAGCTCTTCCAACCTTTTCACAATGGCAAGCAATTACCGAATCCACAATGGCTGGCAAGAGCGCCCCCAGCTTATTCCTATAGCTATGGCCAGATCTTCCAATCACCTGGGAAAGCCGAACAAAAGAAAGTGAGGGGCCCTACCACTCCAGGAGCAATCCGCCAGCACACCGGTGCTCCACCTACTGGCCAAATTAGATATAAAAGGAGGACGTTAATACCAGTTCCCCATTCATCCCAGAATTCAGATCTTTTGACTGGGAATAAGAATCTCGCTTGACCAATCTTGCACATAAAGACTCGTTACGTAACGTATCCTCTCTCTTGCGACCGAAAGGAGCTAAGGAACCAGTCACTAAGATGGGTGGGGTTCATGAAAGCAGTAAAAGGAGCTAAATAGGGATCTCCTAGTGTCCAAACAGGACTAACTGCTTAAAGACTGGGATCTGCTAATGACAGATTGCTCACCCGGGGTCTCAGGATCAACATGAAAATATTGAAACCATATTCCACAGAAGTGAGATCTTGAAACCATCCAGCATTCTCTCCCAAGTTCCCAGCATCTGGGAGATGAAGGTTGGTATTTCAAGTCCTTCACTTTCATACCTCCGATGAGTGGATTATCCAGAACGAGGTTTCGAGAAAGGCAGGCAAAAAAGAAAATCAGAGTGTTTTCTGTATTCGGTAGCATCTGAAGTTCTGGTCTCCAACAAGCTAATCACTCCCACTAGAAAGCCATAATGAAATTTCCATATGTGATCTGTATGTTTCTACACTCAACATCTGCATTGCACTCCTTATAAACCATCTCCTAAAACCACTGTATCAATGCATACTAAGCTCACCAGAAATCTTTCTAATAATGACCATAGCTCCTGTAGGGATGGTATCGCCATAATGCATGCCACAGCAGTAACACACTAAAGCCTACTAAAAGAGAAAGCTTGGATTGTGGTGTGACTCCCTAGCATATGTGTTATACAATAATCCACCTCTAGCCCTCTAAGTAGCTCTATAATGTATCTCTCCTCGCATCAGTGCCAAAATATGTCGCAGAGAAGCAATGTAGGTTGATGCCATTCATTCAAACCGACTTTGTTGTAGAGGAACGTGTCAGTCAACCTGTGTGTTAATGTTATACATATTGCAGAGGAACAAAGTCTTATACATCGTGAGCCATATGAACTGTGTAGAGCCAAGAGCCATCGGTAATAGAATTGGCAGTAACAACATACCAAGCAGCTCTGCTACTGCTGTTCAATGAAGCTACGAAGATGAGTTGTGTAGAAATTAAATTAAATCTCTGAGATATTTTCTGGAAGAGAATCATCAATACCTGAACAAAATAATGCATCATTACTCTCCATAAGATTTGGCTTATCTAATGGATCACTAAAGTCCAGTACCAAACAAAGAATTCAAGCAAGAAGACATATCAAGGCCTTCTGTAAGCATAGGCATCTTCAATGGAGCACCCATGTTAGAAGCTTCCTGGTTGCTAGCCACTGTGTCTACTTTCACAAGTTGTATATTTTCTCCAACTTTGAATTCTTGTGTCTCTTCAGCTCCATTCTGTACAGATTGTTCTTCCTGGTCATCCTTACTACCATACTTGAAACAAGTCATTCATACTACTGAAATGGAGCAGCCCCGCTGCTAGATAAAGCTCAAACTTGATGAAGATCTTCTTACTGTTATTCAAAACTTTTTGTAGGGTTATGATTTGAAACCCTGCTTCGACTGAAACCCCAAGTGTAGAAGATAGTTTTGATTTTGAAATGCTAATAGTACAGACAGTGGATGTCAACAATATCACTGACTGCCAGAACAATCTGCCCATGCATACACTCTTCCTTGATTATGATATTGAAGATAGGCAAAGGAGGTAATACCAATGAGATAGATCAATGCTTCAGAGAATGAAGATCGGTGGATACTCCTGGACTTGTTATGGAGATTGAAGACACAGTAAAAGTCTGACATTCCTTAGAAGTGAAGTCAGATGATCTTTGGTATCATCGATATTTGTTCCTTTCACTTCTTCATAGGCACCTTACTAGCTAGTGCCAGTGAGAAGTATCAGTGAGTTCTGAGGGAGCAACATATATTTTCTTACTATTCCAACTATATGCCCTAGACTTGAATCTAAACAGCGAATTGTCAACAATGGTGTCTTGTCACTTAAAAAAAAACCTCAACAGTGCCTTGTGTATCTTAAATTCAACAAGTTTATTTATGCTGATCTCTGTAAGATTACAGTCTTCATTAGGAGTTCTTTCCATGGTCATATAAGATGATGCCATTTGATGCTATTGGTTAGATTACATATAAACATCGAATTCTCAACAATGGTGTCTTATCACTTAAAAAATACTCAACGGTGCCTTATGGATCTTAAACTCAACATGTTTATTTATGCTGGTCTATGTAAGATTACAGTCTTCATTAGGAGTTATTTCCATGGTCATATAGGATGACGCCATTTGATGCTATTGGTTAGATTACATATATATGGAGTATCGATTCCATATTAACTATGCATCAGTGCCAAAATATGTCGCAGAGAAGCAATGTAGATTGATGCCATTCATTCAAACTGACTTTGTTGTATAAGAATGTGCCAGTCGACCTATGTGTTAATGTTATACATAATGCAGAGGAACAAAGTCTTATACATCGTGAGCCATATGAACTGTGTAGAGCCAAGAGCCATCGGTAATAGAATTGGCAGTAACAACATACCAAGCAGCTCTGCTACTGCTGTTCAATGAAGCTACGAAGATGAGCTGTGTAGAAATTAAATCTCAACTAAATTTGGAAGATGAAGATCTTATTCAACTTCTGTATTTAGTTTCATGTGGCAAGATCGAGATTCTTCTAAAGGAACCTAGCACTGCAACAATATCTACAAGTGATAATTTTGAATTCAATCCTCCCTTTTCGCACAAGTTGAAAAATATTAAGATTCCACTTACAGATATGAATGCAAATGAGAGGAATAGAGTGATTGAAAATGTAAAAGAAGACAGACATTTCTGAATAGATTCAACAATAGTTCTCATCATGAAGGCTAGAAAAATCTTACCTCAGCAACAACTATTGAGTGAGTGTGTTGAACAGTTCCAAAGCACATTCAAGCCCGAACTTAAAGCAATAAAATCCAGAATTCAGGACTTGATCTCAAAGGAGTACCTGGAACGTGACAATGAAAACAGTAATTTATTGAGATATATAGCCTAATATCGCTGATTGAGATGCAAGTCAAAAACAAATCTGTAATGCAACATATGGTTAATTTTGTTTTATTTTAGAGAAATAAAACATATCACAGATTGGATTTTCCATGTGAGTTCGACTGACTAACATAGAAATACTCTGTTTTGCAATAGAGGATGAAGAAGTTTTCCAGGTCAGCTAATCAGTCACCCAGTTCTACCTTAAAGAGGAGGGACTTAGATAATGCACGGTTTTTGTGCCACAACTCATCAGAGGAGAGAACACTGCTCGACTCATGCTACTGTTCCTTAAATTTTGTTTTATGTTTCAGACAGGGAGTTCCATCCCTTCGTCTACAAGGAAATAACATAAAGTGGCGATGGATCGATATAGAAGTTAAAATTATTTGGATCTAAAGGAGTGGTGGTTTTATCCACTACTCCAGCTAGTGCCTAAAAAATATAAAATTTGGGTTTGGTGGTTGTGAATTCCATTGTCACTGAAGGTAGGTATAGCCTAATTTTGGTGTCCACCAGAAACCTATCAATTACTTTGGCTATACCCTCTTTACCCTTCCTTTCATTACACCAATCTTACAAATAGCATGCACTTTCAGAACCTAGTCAAAGAGCCCCCAACTCCAATGGTTTTTCAGACTGGTTATGATTTGAAACCTTGCTTCGTCTGAAACCCCAAGTGTAGAAGATAGTTTTGATTTTGAAATGCTAATAGTATTGACAGTGGATGTCAACAATATCACTGACTGCCAGAACAATCTGCCCATGCATATGCTCTTCCTTGATTATGATATTGAAGATAGGCAAAGGAAATTATACCAATGAGATAGATCAATGCTTCAGAGAATGAAGATCGGTGGATACTCCTGGACTTATTATGGAGATTGAAGACACAACAAAAGTCTGACATTCCTTAGAAGTGAAGTCAGATGATCTTTGGTATCATAGAGATTTGTTCCTTTCACTTCTTGATAGTCACCTTACTAGCTAGTGCCAGTGAGAAGTATCAGTGAGTTCTGAGGGAGCAACATATCTTTTCTTACTATGCCAACTATATGCCCTAGACTTGAATCTAAACAGCGAATTGTCAACAATGGTGTCTTGTAACTTAAAAAAAAAACTCAACAGTGCCTTGTGGATCTTAAATTCAACAAGTTTATTTATGCTGGTCTCTGTAAGATTACAGTCTTCATTAGGGGTTCTTTCCATGGTCATATAAGATGATGCCATTTGATGCTATTGGTTAGATTACATATAAACATCGAATTCTCAACAATGGTGTCTTGTCACTTAAAAAATACTCAACGGTGCCTTATGTATCTTAAACTCAACATGTTTATTTATGCTGGTCTCTGTAAGATTACAGTCTTCATTAGGAGTTATTTCCATGGTCATATAAGATGATGCCATTTTGACGCTATTGGTTAGATTACATATATATGGAGTATCGATTCCATATTAACTATGCATCAATGCCAAAATATGTCGCAGAGAAGCAATGCAGATTGATGCCATTCAGTCAAACTGACTTTGTTGTAGAGGAACGTGTCAGTCGACCTGTGTGTTAATGTTATACATAATGCAGAGGAACAAAGTCTTATACATCGTGAGCCATATGAACTGTGTAGAGCCAAGAGCCATCGGTAATAGATTTGGCAGTAACAACATACCAAGCAGCTCTGCTATTGCTGTTCAATGAAGCTACGAAGCTGAGCTGTGTAGAAATTAAATCTCAACTAAATTTGGAAGATGAAGATCTTATTATGAGGCCGAATTGACTGGGTTTGGCTGAGCTCATTTGGAGGAGATTTTTGTTGGTTTGACTAGCATTAACTTTCTGGTTACAACATCTTGTTAACTGTTGTTTGGCTGGACTGTTTTGACAGTGATTGGGCAAGTAATTTTGTATGATGTACTCTCTCTCTCTCTCTCTGTGCTGAACTTTTGAAGAATAATAAGAAGATTTGATCAAAGGGTTTTCCCCACATTGGGGTTTTTCTCTAGCATCCGCCAAATATTGTGCCCTCTTGTCTTGACTTGTCTTATTCTTATTGTTTATGTTCTATCTGCAAATACTCTCAATATTTATGTGATTGCTAATCTGGAAATTTATATTGGGCTAATAAGGAAAATTGACGTAAATTGCTCTAAAGCATAAGAACATACCATTGTTATCTAAAATTAACAATCATTCTATAATTAGCATGATTAAAATGTAGAAAAATGTTATGGAGTGTCCAAGTAGTGTAGAACAGAGAAGCAAGAAAAAATACCACAAGACAACCATAGGGTTGATAGAACCATGTTTAGGCACATTAGATATTGCTTGGTGACAGAGTCTTACACCTTTGAAAGGAATATTTGTTTCCCTACATTTCTATTGAACAAATACAAACCTGAATATGTTCTAAGGACTATCATGGAGGGAGTCGAGATGACCCACAGGACCCATAGCTGAATACACAAGGGGATTTCAATGCTGGAAATCTAGTTTATAGCATAGTAGCAAGATTTGGTCATATTGCTCTTTATTATATGGAAATTCGGCAACAGTACAAAATTCAGTATGTTTTCACTGCAATGCAGATACAGAACAGTTCACTTACCTTATAATGTCTTTGATACCCATCAACATATAAGCCCCAAAAAAACAGAGCAAAAACCTCAAAAAAATAAAAATAACAGTAAGAAAACACTTAAAAATAAACTACATTGCAAAATTTTCAAAGAATAAATTGCTTTTTTTGGTTTTAGTGTGTTCTGAGGATGAAATTCTTCTAAAATATGGAACAAAACGCTTATTTTCATACTGAGAAATATAGATTTCCATATTGGAACCATGCTGCATTTCTTTATTAGGTATTTTCCATACTGAGTTGTATTTGAATACATATTCGGATTCAAATTTTGCTACTATGGTTTATAGCCATTCCTAGTTACACGTATGCTGAAATCAGGGAGGTCAAGGTAATCAGATAAATTGTCACAACAATTATGAACAAGAGGCAACCTTCCTTGAAATTCTTGAACCTCCAGTAATCAGAAAAATTGTCACAACAATTATGAACAAGAGGCAACCTTCCTTAAAATTCTTGAACCCCCTACCCTTGCCTGGATTTGCTCACGGCGCCAATCAGTCCTCATGTACATGTACATCAAAATATTTATTATATAATTAACTATAAATTTGTTAACATTAAAAGGACAAATAGATCCTCTGTTCATGTAGAGATGCTCACTGACGACCATGTTGACAATGGCGATGAGAGGGAGAAACTGCCGTGATATCCAATCTTCAATATGCATATTTTAGATAATAAAGACTGACCTACTAAGTTAACCAAGTAGCCGTTATACAAAGTACACATAAATGAAGCTCAAAGCTAAGAGATTTTTTTTCTCACTTTCTTTGCTTCCCACACAAACTATTACTCGATTTCGATTTTTCTTATTAGATTCCAAAATTTAATGAAATTATCTGGCTGGGAGCATTGTTGCAGTGCATGGCTTTTATCCACTATCTCCACTACAAATTTTGAAATGACAACAAAAAATCCATTAAGACCGGAATCTCCCCACAACAGTGAAAGCAGAGTTCATTATTCAAGAACAAAGTAAAGCAAACCAAATACTCTAAGAGCAGGACATGCATGAGTCCTCCAGACCCAGATCCACTAGATTGATTGCATCATTTTTTCAGCTGGATGAAGCATCGATGACCCGGTAGATGCACCAGTCATGAGCAAAAATAACAGACGATCAGTGATTCAGAAGCACCCTTACCAAGCACAGTTGAGATCATCCAGATAATCCACAAGGCCATCTAGGTATGCTATCTTACAAAAGCTATAATTCTCAGCTTATATCTTGTAGACACTAGACAGACACCCATCACCAGGGTTCTCCCTTCCACACGTAACCCGTCAAACTTTGCAGTCCGATGAGCTTCAATAAAGTTTGCCAGGATAGAATCCAGCCTGGTTTATGGCCCTGCATACCTCTCCTTTGACGCTTAGATAAATTAGGACTTATTTATTTTCTAGGCTTCTGCTATTAGTCTCGTCTTCATTGTATCATGTTTATCTGTTATTATAACCCTTGAAAATCTGATAAGGAAATCCAAGAGATGCTTCTCCATATTTGTGAATGGCATTCTTCGTAAAACTGTTGACATAGACTAGTGCACCTAAATCTGGGGGATTTAAACTGGTTACCTACTAACACGTAACCAGAACCAGCCAGATGCTCGTCTTCATTGTATCAGGTTTATCTGTTATTATAACCCTTGAAAATCTGATAAGGAAATCCAAGAGATGCTTCTCCATATTTGTGAATGGCATTCTTCGTAAAACTGTTGACATAGACTAGTGCACCTAAATCTGGGGGATTTAAACTGGTTACCTACTAACACGTAACCAGAACCAGCCAGATGCTCAACAACATTGGCTACAAACAATTGAGATAATCACCCCTTTGTTATTTTATCATTCGTCATTCTGTTAAATCTGAAATCTTATTTGTAGTCTCTCCTTTTCAGCGAATACCTTTAAGCACTCCAGCATCAATATATAGTTTTAGTCCCATTAACCTAATGTCCTTTCATCATTTGTGGACATTTATATAATTTATTTCTTTATTCCGAAATTCTTCTTAAAATTATTATTTCCATTTCTTTATGAACCTTCTGCTGTCGAGCAATTGGTGTTATTTTGAGCAAAATAATTTGTAAACGAAGTTTCTTGGTTAGTGAAAAGCCCGCCAAAAGTACCTCTACGCCAAGTAGATCCCTGGAAAGTGTCTATCTCTCAATGTTAGTGACATCTCAACGCATTCACCCATTCGGGAGCTTTCGTAGGCAGTCAGCGTCGTATGTAGAGCATCTAGCTCGGCGGGCCTCACAGTTTGTGAGGAAGAGTAAGCAGATCGCAGAGTATTTTCTTATTTCACTCCTTTCGGAAAACCTATAAATTTTTTAAAGTAACTGCTACTTACGAATCATAAGTTTTTTAAAATAAATTCTACTTAGTTTCAGATTTTTAGATTTTTAAGGGGTTTTACCGACCCAGAAATAGAGATTCAATAAATGGAAGAGAAGCTTACTGATGGTGACATCGCCGTCGGGGCTCTGGAGCATCTTGTCCATTCCCTTGGGGCCGAGTGAGGTGCGGAGGATTCTCGCAACGGACCTGGCGGCCGCAATGTTGGCCTTCTGAGCATCTAAGCCTCTGATTCGGGTCTTCTGCTCCTGCTCCTTTATTATGATAAATGGCCTCCCGTACTCATCAAATGCCAGCGCCATCCCTGCAAACAGTAACAGATTGCAGCACAGAGATTAAAACCTAAACATACAAGAGTGGCTGCTAAAAACACACTGGATTTTGAACCAGAAACCTGAAATGCGTGTACTCCTCTCTGTGTGGAAGACTGAATGTGCGGGTGGAAATCCATTGAAGTTAAAAATGGAACATACCTTGGCGCCGTCAATGGACTGAAGAACCGATCGTGGGGTTCGAGTGTCTGCTACTGGTGAACCCTAATTCGCAAATCTCTGCAATCTCGTTTTCGCTCCCGCCCTGCGAAAAGCGAACAGATCCTCCTTCTTGTTCTAGAACGTAAACGAAGTTTGGGTTGGGAGGGGTTTTGTAAAGAAAAGTAAAGCTTTACCTTTTTCAAAAATGCTAATTTCATAGTGAAAAACAGTAAATACATTTTTTTATTTTCACATCACTAGTTAAGTAGCTATATAATGTTTTTGGTTCTTGGTTAGGTTGGAAAATATTTATAATAATATAATTTTATGGTTGTTGTTTAAGTTTATTAGGTGTTATTAAAACAATAAATACATTTTTTTTATTTTCACATCACTAAAGAAGTAACTATATAATGTTTTTGGTTATTGGTTAGGTTATAAAATATTTATAATAATAATAATATAATTTTATGGTTGTTGTTTAAGTTTATTAGGTGTAATTTTTTTTAATTTCAATTTAATAATTTTTAAATGGAAAAATATGATTTTAATTTGGTTGTATTGAAAATATTTATATGTTTTTACATATAAGGTGGGTGCAAACAAAGGAGAATATATAGTAAGTCTATTTAATAGTTAATAACAAGTGTTAATTTCTTAAAATTATATGATAAATTTGAAAGGAGTAGGGTATGTATCTTTTTTCGGGTGAAATATATTAAAATTATTGTGTGAATGGGGTTGTAAGACCCTATATTTTCATCCTGGGAAAATATAGTCCTCTCTTAGCCACTTGCATAGTTTAGATTGTCATAAGAAAAGTAGGTACATTGTCTTAAGATGTAAACATTTCATTTTAAGCAGTGTCATAATGTGGTTTCAGCGAAGCATTAAAAGATGGAATGAGCATGCACATTTGGGATGCTAGTGTTATATTCAGCGTGAGGCATGATTGCACGTCTAAGAAGACTCTAACAAGGGTTGCAGAGGAGAGGTTGGGGGATTGTAGTCTCACTTAGAAGTGTATACAAGCAAGTTAAGCCCTATGAGAAGTTGTGAAACAAAATTAAGGGATTTGACAAGTTGCACGAAGGCAACTTAGTAGTGGTACTAAGTGAGCAATCCTTGATTCAACTTGATACTCTCTCCTTGGCACTACCACTTTGTAAGATGGAGAAGAAATGTGAAATAGATGTGCAACCCACTAAAGAAGTTGAAGGTTGTTGTAATGTATATCGGTGGTTATGTCATGATGTGAAAGGAAGTGTTGGAACTTGGAAGGTGACCATTAGAGTAGATTTACCATGGAGTGCAAGGAGGTGCAAGGATCTGATAAGGAGGGAACTACACAAATCTAACAAGTAGGCCATATTGGGTTAGGATATTACTATTTTGGGACATCCAAAGTTGAAGGTGCATTTTATGGAGGTGCAGTCGAAGTGCTTTGGTGCGTGCCACAGCGTAAGGGTATCTAGGACTTTTAGTGTGTGTTAGTGGTGTTAGTGCATTGTGTTTGATCAACACTAGCTAGAATGTGTTCCATGAAGGAAAAAATCCCACAAATTTGGGATGACTTAACCATTTGGCATTTAAGGTGTGTTATGTCCTAGTTTTGAGGAGACAATTAGAACCATCTTAGAGTGTGATGGGTTGTGCCATGGACTTAGGTCCACTTATATGGGTTGAGGTGTAAAGGTACCGTGTGAGTTGAGGAAAATGATTACAATGCTTACCTATATAAAGTGTTTATGATATAAGATTAATAAGTTTTTGTTGGAGAATGGAAGAGGAGGATAAGAAAAGAGAGGCATTAAAGTTTGTTGTAAATCAATCAAAAGGAACGAACTTGTTAATCTTATTAGCAAGATTGTTCAAGTTGTCTCTTCAATAGGAGTGAATTTTGGCTAGGACTAGGGAGTTAAGCATTGATTGGGTACTCTGGAAATCCAAGACCTAACATATCCAAGCTAGTCCATTAAATAGATTCATCTTGGGCAAGGGTTGTTAAGGCTAAGGTGCAAATATCCCCTCTGCTCAAACTATTTAACATGCAAAGTTGGATCTGATTCTTCAACTTGTCCTGACGATGAACCACACTGGTTGGTTCGAAACGCCTAAACAAATGATATATCTTGTGATTTACGCTGGAAAAATTTCTCGTAAACTACACATTAAGAAAGTTTGTGCACTCCTATATGGATAAACATGCTTATTATCTTTCATGAGTTTCATCAAATATTTAACATATTATTCATCAACTTTATTTAGATATTCATCATCTCCAATTAACAAATATACATTAAGCAAGTTCATGCACTCTTATATCGATAACATGCTTATTATTTTTCATGAGTTTCATTAAAGATTTAACATATTATTCATCAACTTTGGATTTGGCGAGGATGAATTCTAGTATATTACCAAGTGTGTTTTTTTCAATTGTAGTTCTTACTTTCATGATTAATTTGGTTGTAATTTTTACTTCCACGATTAATTTAGTCTAAGTTCTCTAGGTAGTCATTAATGATCTATTCAGTGCTATGTGGGGGTTTTACTTTTCAACAAATATGAAGTATCTATGTTACATTGGGACCTAGTGACCTTGTTGAAAAACCCTAGCAAACATCTTTGAAACCATTTACTAGCACTAGTTGAACTTGAGATATCTCAAAAACTAAAAGGAACAAATAAGGGTTGCTTTGCCAATCCACTCATAACCTAATCCACTTTGGTGTACTTATATTCTCAAAGTGAATCAAATACCAAGAATGATCTATGTCTGCTAAAACCTATAATCACATTGTTTCCCTAATAGCAACTAAAAACTTCTATACCCAGTTGTTGAACTTTTGCAACCAATTATAAACCTTCAACAAGAAGTAGTTTTCTAACGAGAATTATTGCCATATCTTCCTTGGTTTTACGAGGAAAAAGAAATAAAATTTCATTTGTTATCAAAGGTAAACCAAATTCATTATTTGCATACTTCCAAACCTAGGGTTTCGTATCCAAAGTAGATCCTAACCACATCAATGAAACAAACTTTGTTTTTATGTATCATCCAAACATTATGTACAATTACAGACTCACCTCTAATCCATTGTTTATAAAAATGTTGAATATTTTCATACATGATATACTGAACAGTTGGACAATGAAAATAGTTGTCATCGCTATTCTTCCATTTATATGCTTTTTGCAACTTATTTGAAAGAGCAATTTTGTCCCAACAATTAGACTTGTAGCATAAAGAACATGGTTAATACATATGATTAGACCAAAAACTAGTTACTACCAAAATTCAACCAAAAAAAATATTACTGCATAAAAATAGAATTAAAAACAAAAAATATAAAAACAAAAATTTCCCAAATTAAAAATAAATAAATGATAAACTTTTTTTTACCAAAATTTAGTGATTTTTTAGGTGCTAATACTAACATCACCATTACAACAAGATATTTTTCTAGTGCTAATACTGCCATTACAACAAGATATAAGAGGGATATAATGCAAAAAGTTTAATAATAATATGTATGTAGAAGATGGTCTTCAGACTGGTGAATTCATGATAATCAATGGGACTACAGTCAAAATAATTGGATGTTATTTACTTTTTTACATAGATTGTCAAAATAATTGCATAAATCGGTTTTTTTTAACCAAAATTTAACAAAAACTTTGCTAGCGCTAACATTAGAACCACCATTACAACAAGATATCTTTCTAGTGTTGACAACACCATTATAGTAAGATACCTCAAGAGAGACAGAAAATCTAAAAAGTATGATAGTAATACGTATCCAGAAGATGGTATTGAAACTAGTAATTGTTCACGAATCCATAAGATTGTAAGGTCATTCTCATTATCATAATCATTGTCATCATCATCACATCCTTGTCATTGTTATTGCCATCATTACATTATCATCATAATCACCATTCATGCCATCATCATCATCATTATGGACATTGTTTGCAATTGTTCATAATTGTAGATGTTGTAAGAAATATCATCAACCCAAAAAATGTGATCAGTGCTAGAAAAGGGTTGTTTAGGACACATTGCTATACGTAAGAGAAATAACAACTCTATTTTTGAGAGATGATCGATGATCATCATCATCACCACCATTATCATTTTCATTGTCATTTTTATCATCCCCATCATCATCATTAATGTAATTTCTATCGACATTGTTGTAATCATCATCATCATTCATGCCATTATAGTTTTTGATGATGACCTAGATGAAAATGATGATGATGAAACCAAAGATAATGCTTATGATTATGACAATGACAACATCTAAAATTGGGAAGATTCGCCAACGTCATTAGCATCGTCATCATCATAATCATTGCCATCATCATCATTGTCATTGTAACCACTATCGTCTTTATCATCATAATCACAATTCATGTCATCGCCATCATCTTCATTTTCATCATTGTCAATATTATTGACATTGTCATCAATTGTTCATAATTGTCAATGCCATAAGGAATATCATCAATGCAGAAAATATGATGAGTGTTGGAAAAGGGATGCAAAAGCGAACATAGAAATGGGGGCAACAATAGAAGTAAAATTGGATGAAAAGTGGATACAACATAAGTAGATGCACAACAACATGAAAAACCTGACACAAAAGTGGATGCAAAAGTAGATGCAGTTGTCAATGCAAACTTGGATGCAAACATGAAGGCAAAAGTGGAAGCAAACATGGGTCCAATGGTAGGTGTAAAACTTGGCACAAATTGTGGTGAAACAAATGTGGATGCAACAACGGACACAAAAGCAGATGCAAAAATGGATGAAACAAAAGTGGATGCAATAGGGGATGCAAACGTGGAAGAAAATGTGGTTGCAATGGTAGGCGCAAGATATGGTGCAACAAAAGTGGATGTAACAATAGACAAAAAATATGCAAAATAAGATGCAAAAATGGATGTAAAAGTGGAAGCAAACATTGATGCAACAGGCAAAACAAAATTGGATGCAAAAAATGGATACAATGTAAGTAGATGCAAAAGTAGATACAAAACAAGATGCAATACCCAATGCATAAACCTGACACAAAAGTGGATGCAAAAATAGATGCAATATTTGATGCAAAAGAGGATGTGAACATGGATGCAAAATTGGAAGCAAACGTGGATACAATAGTGAGTGCAAAACATGGTGCAAATTGTGGCATAACAAAAGTGGATGTAATGATAGATGCAAAAAAAGAATCAAAGTATGATGCAAATGAAGATGTAAAAAGGGATGCAAAAAGTGAAATTTAAAATGGGTGCAACAGTGGATGCAAAATTGTGTGCAAAAGTGGATGCAATAGAAGTCGATGCAAAAGTAGATGCAAAACGAGACACAAAACCCGATGCAAATCCTGGTCCAAAATTGGATACAAAAAGGGATGCAAAAATAGATGTAGTAGTTGATGAAAACCTAGACGCAAATGAGGATGCAAACATGGATGCAAAATTATAATCAAAAGTGGGTGCAAAAGGAGGTGCCAAACTAGGCGCTAATTGTGGCACAAAAATATTAGATGCAATAGTGGGTACAATAATAGATGCAAAAGAGGATGTAAATATGGATGCCAAACAAGATGGAAAAGTGGATGCAACAAAAGTAGATGCAAAATTATATGCAAAACTAGACACAAAACTCGATGTAAAACTTGGCGCAAAAGGGATGCACAAATGGATGAAAAAATGGATGCAAAAAATGATTTAAAAAAGGATGCAAAAAAGGATGCAAAAGTCGATGCAAAAGTTGATGCAAGTGTAGGTGCAAAAAGTGGATGCAAATGAGGATGCAAAAGTATGTCAAACAAAATTAGGTGCCAAACTTGATGCAAAACCTGGAACAAAACCTGGTGTAAAGGATGACACAAAACTTGGCATAAAATTTGGTGCAAAACGTGGTGCAAAACCTATTGCAATACCTGGTGCTAAACTTGGTGTAAGATTTGGTGCAAAACTTGATGCAAATTTTGTGTCAAGTTTTGCACCATATTTGATAAATGGATGCAAATAGCACCAAAAATGGGCTCTAGATGCAAAAAAAGAAGTAAAAAGGGACGCTAATCGCTGGTTTTGTTGTAGTGTATAAGATCATAAGTAGTTAAGCCTTGACAAACAGGAATTTTCAAGGAACTAGTACAGACATCCCAAAACATATTTAGTGAGGACGTGCATGCAAGGAACTATTACAGACCTCCCAAGATAGTTAGTGAGGATGTGCATGACCAAAAAGTAATACTCTTCATCTTCTAAGTTATGTAATAAACAAGTGAAAGGGAGCAAGACATGAAGAGGAAATTCCTACCCTTGCTTTGTCAGGAAAGAGCTAAGAGACTACTAGCAGCAGGTAGCCAAATTTGATAAGTAGTGAGGGTACATGCCAGATACAAAGAAGGATTAATGCAAAGGAGTGTACTAACTATATACATATCATTAAACATATTTCATCCCACATAAGATGCCTTGCATCGTGCCTGGTTAGTCATAAGATCATGTTGGTCACAACCTCTGTAGCTTAAATAAACAAGTGGTATTTCTCTTCATCTTCTAAGTTATGTAATAAACAAGTGAAAGGGAGCAAGACACGTACAGGAAACAATGGAATGACTTTCAGTTCTTGCAACCATGCATTTCATTGAAGACAAAATGATACAACAACGATAAGCAAACTTTTAAGCTACAATAAGAGGTGTATTTCAAAATATGTGCTTTGTTTTCCATACCTAGCCTCCAAAGGGTTATGCATCAGATGGAGTCTTCATGCAATCCCAACATTCTATCATACCTTGGGTTCCTTGGTCTACTTATTTTTATCCTCAGCTCCTTGAGAGTCATCTATCATGTCATCTTTCTTCGTGGCCCCTGAGAGACATAATTGTGTATTTTCAGCGAGAAGTGACCGTTGCGGAATGAGGCCCTGGGAGGAAACATTTACAAATTTTTAGCTGGATGAAAGGCACTACTATTGGATGAGGTCGTGGGAGGACACATCTATGCAATTTCAGGATGCAAGGCAAACTGGGTAGTCAAGGGAAAAAACTGCACAGTTTCTGGAGACATTGGGTTCGGGTTGAGGGAAGGACATTGGAGGAAACCACTCCACAGTTTTGAATGCTAAGGGAGGTTGGGATTTGTGTGCGTTGCACAATTCCAATAGGCAAGGGAGAATCTTGAGGGTTACATATGTGAAGTGCGCGGTTCAGGAAAGTTGGTTGAGGCTAGGTTGATAAGGATACTCCAAAATTTGACTAAGTGTGGGAGCAGTGGAACTGATGTGAACAATGATAAAACTTGACTATGATCACACACTTGAAAACTTAGCGATACAACATAAACCATCTAGAACATATAACACATACTTCGCTTAATGAAACAACGTTTGTGGCATCTTACGTCAAGTGTGGCTCCGATGATAGACTTTGGGATGATGATAGATTGTGTGAAATGAGTTTGAAACATGTCTATGTGGTGAGGACAACCCATTCTCATAAATATTTCCGCTTGAATCAAAACAAACCTCCCTTTGCATGACAAGCGATAACCCACATGCCCAAAGATGACAGATTCTATGTAAAAATAAAAGCATGAATGACTCTTAAGATCGAAAAGGGGAGATTGAGATCATGATCAACTTACAAATAAGTGACTAAGGAACGATTGATCACAATATCCATATTAGGCTCCAAAATTTAAGTGCATGCCAAAATTTTCGAGGGTGTTGCAGCCGCTACAATTGAGACTTCACCTTCTTGGTAGCTTCTTTTTCAACCAGTGCCTTGAGTTCTACGAACTTGGAGAATGTCTCATCTTTCTTCCACATGAAAAATATCCAACACTTACGTGAGAAGTCATCAATAAAAATGACAAAATATTTGTGTCTAATAGTGTAGATTGTCGAGAAAGGTCCATAAACATCATAGTGGATCCTTTCTAGTACTGCATGTGCTTTGTTGTCCTCATCATGGAATGTGGATTTTATGTACTTTTGTAATGTACATCCTTTGCATATATCCTATTGCTTAAGTGCTGCTACCCACTTTATGTGCTAGAGTTCCCTGTAAGATCTGGTTGATCATGTTAATTAAGATCTGAGAGTCCCCTTCAATTATGAGTGGGAAGAATCTATTGTTCTGAGCTAGGAGAAGTCCTTGCCAAATTCCTTCTAATTCGACTGAGTTGTTTTTATCCCAACCTATTGACCCCATGAATGTTTGGAGAACATTGCCCTTGTGATTTCTAAATATTCCCCCAAATCCTGCTTTACCTAGATTTCCCTTTGAAGCTCCATCAAAGTTGAGCAGTACCATGTGTGGTGGGGGTGGAGTCCATTTGTCAGGTGTATCTCCAGAGGGAGGGATTTTCCTTAGGTGTACTTGCTCATGGTTCCACTGAAGGTTCCAGTTCAGCCATATATTTTGTTCCTGTGGTGTGGATGGGAAATCATCATCAAGCCACATTTGGAGCATCAAGGTTTATCGTATGTTTTGACATATATTGATCCATAGAACTTCTATGGGAGAGGAATGGTCTTTGATGATGCGGCTATTTCTCTCTTTCCAGATTGTCCACATGAGGAACCCTTGTATTAGCTTCCATAAGGCGTTTAAGATTTTGCTTTTATAAGGGTGAGGTGCCCAATAATGAATAGTGCTGGCTGAATTCTCCTTATTTCGTCCATCTCTTTAACATCTGAAGCTAACCTTCTCCCAAAGTCAGGTTGCTAACATACATGAGTTTAGGAGATGTCCAGGTTAAAGCGCTCGATCCATCGTCTTAGGTATAGCCTTGTTGCGTTGAAGAAATATGGTCCTCCATCCAATACCCTGTTTCAGTCCTCCAGAACATTGAAAATGGCAGTAAAGAAGCCCTTAGGCCCTAACTGTAGTGTTATGTGCCCTTTTGGCTTCCATTTGGCTATGATCCAGCCGTGCAAAGCTTTCTTCGTTGGCCAAAGGCCTATGAACTTTCCTATCAAGGCATGATCCCTCATAAACTGGATCTGAGTGTTGATGCGCTGACTTGGGAGCTCGATTTTGGGTCTATCAACTGCTACCGGCTTGCAGGTGTTTGACATCACTCGTGGTTCTTCGTTTGTGTTGTTATTTGTTGGCGTATTTTCATTCTATGTTGTTGTATCTTCTGGATGGTCCATCCTAACATTTTCAGTCTGTCGCAGGCCGTTTTCCGTATTAGCGGGGGGAGGCATCATGTCCTCCCCCTGAGGGGGTTCCATTGCACAATAGTTGTTCCTTATTGTGTTGTAGCTGCCTTATGGCTGAAGGTTTATGGCAGAACAGCGCAGTCTGTGAAGGTCTGCCAGTTCCAGAGCAACATCAAACCCTAAGCGCTCCGCTCTCCATTTTCTTGTTTTTTTGACATAAACAGTTAGTTTTTATTTAAAATTCGGCAAATCAGTTGCTGAGGACTTTAACACTAAAACCATGCATTTCCTTGTTACAGTCGGTGGGGAAAGAATATTTTGCTTTTGAATAGTCCACTGAATGAGTTACAATGTGAATGCAGATATAGGCTTGAAAAAGAACTTGAATTGGTTTTAGAATGGTGCCTTGAAATTCTGCTTCTTTTGCTTTTCATGACATAGCTCTGCTTCCTAGCTTGCAGAGAGAAGATCCAACGCGCCGAAGTGCCGGATCATCCCAAGAATCACTGCGTTTTCTTTTTGAAATGTCTGTCAGAGTGTTATATAGTGTTCAAGAATTCCAAGAGCGGTAAATTGGCCTTGAAGAGGCCCTTGTGAACTCCCCAGCACCTACCCAGACGCAGCAGTGAGTTCCAATGATGAACAGAGATCGAAAATGCCACGGTTGCATTCTGAATTTTCCCTTGTGGATGAGTCCATGTTTCCTAATAGCAGCCAGCTCAAAATGGTACGGTCCCGATGTCTGGAGAATCTGAATCAGCGAAATGCTCAAAGGAGTAGAGGCCCAGACAACTCCAAAATTAAGGAATGCTGCAATCCGATTCAACATAATTTACTAACAGAGATCTCCTGCTCCTGAGAGAGCCTGGGTTGGCTGCCAAGTCCGCCTGTGAGTTTAACTTCCTCAGAACATGATAGAAGGAGATTTTGTGGAACTTGGGCAACAATAGTCTGATTTTTTTGAGGATGGGGGCTAACTACACCTGAGAAGGGATCTTTTTTTGGAGAGACAGAACGGGGATAACTTGGCCCAATTTCTTAGCAGGTCCTAAATATTTCCTGGAAGCTCTATTTTGTCAGGTCCTAAGATTAGGACACCCTTCCAAACTTCTTGAGCAAAGGGGCACAATAAGAACAGGTGGTTAGCCATTTCTTCATCCAATGCACAAAGAGGGCACCTGGAGGTACCTTCCATTCCATGCTTCCTCAGGTTATCTCCAGTGAGGATACTTTTATGCGCCAGAGTCCAGCAAAAGAAGTCAATTTTGGGGAGAGTAGGAAAAGACCAAATAAATTTCCATTGAGTTGGCTCTGGGGGGACGCTAGGGACAACCATCATACTTTTGTAACCTTCTGCTGCTTAGTAAGAGCTTGAAAGAGAACCCCACCCTCTTTTGTCCTTAGAAGAGGCCTTTAAGGGAGATTTTCCTTGGAGAAAATCCAACAATAAATTGGCTTCAACATCCAGCCAATGAGGGACCTCCCCCAAATTCAAACCATCCCATAGACTTTCTGCATCATTTTTCCAATTGGAGATGTCCCAAAGGGTTTCCAGATTACTGGCCTGAAGCCAAGCTCTGATATTTTCCAGTTTTGCCATCTGATTCAAGGGCTGATCTCCAAGAATAGGTTTCCATCTCATGCTATTAGAAACAAGGCTCCCTATGAAATGTGGTATGGCCACATTCCTTCAGTGAGGCATCTCAGGGTTTTTGGTTCCTCCTATTATTCCTTGATACCTAAGGAACAGATAAAAAAACTTAGTGCAAGGAGTCACAAATGTATCTTCTTTGGATACTCATACCTCCAAAGAATACCATCTCTATGATAAAGTGAATAAGAAGTTTATAATATCTAGAGATGTGATCTTTCTTGAGTCTTCCAAGATTGACAATGTTGTTGAGTGGCAGCGTAATCGTTTGGACAGATTTGAACATGCAAAGTATTTTCAAGAGTTTTATAGTGAGATTCTACATCTCCTTCTCTTAGCTCTATACTTTCTATGAAGAGCCTTGAATAAATCAGGTTGAAGGAAATTCCTTCCCCTGCTTTGTCAGGAAAGAGCTAAGAGACTGCTGGCAGCAGGTAGCCAAATCTGACAAGTAGTGAGGGTACATGTAAGATACAAAGCAAGGATTAATGCAAAGGAGTGTACTGACTATATACATATCATCAAACATATTTCATCCCACTTAGGATTCCTTGCATCATGCCTGGTTAGTCATAAGATCATGTTGGTCACAACCTCCATAGCTTAAATAAACAAATGGTAATACTCTTCATCTTCTAAGTTATGTAATAAACAAGTGAAAGGGAGCAAGACATTAAGAGAAAACACATGGAATGACATTCAGTTCTTTCAACCATGCATGTCATTGAAGATAGAATGATTCGACAATGATAAGAAACATTTTAAGCTACACTAAGAGGTGTATTTCAAAAGATGTGCTTTGTTTTCCATACCTAGCCTCCAAAGGGTTATGCATCAAATGGATTCTTCATGCGGTACTGATATTCTCTCATGCCTTCGGTTTCTCGGTCTTCTTATTTTTCTCCTTAGCTCCTTGAGAGTCATCTATCATGTCATCATTCTTCATGGCCCCTGAGAGAAATAATTGTGTAGTTTCAGCGGGCAATGACTGTTGCGGGAGTAGCATCATTAATATAGTTGGTTTACACTTGGCACCACTGCACTAGGTGTTTGCTTGCTATTTTTTGCTCTTTTTCTCCTATCATCACTGTTTAGTCCTTAAGGTCATCATTGTCTTGACATCATTGTGCCCCCTAGGCATTTGTCACAGAGAATTTTAGGCCTTCACCCTCAGTTTCTATTAGGACATATTACTCCTCCTCGTCAAGTTAAAGTACATCTTCTGAGTCCTTGTCACCCCCTTGTAACCATAATTGTCTCAACTTGAGCCTCCATTTTGTTTCCTCTTCTCTATTAACTCGGTATAGCTGTAAGTAGAGTTCATTTTCCTGTTGTTTGTTCTCTTGGGAAAGGCCATTATCCTCTATTGGTCTTTGTATACTCTCCAGATTGTTCTTAATTTCTTTTTTTACCTTCTCTGGTTGTTGATACTTTGTTTTAGCCCATTCTTTGATGGCTTGTTTTGTTTTCCGTATTTTTGTTTCCCAAATGAAACCGGGAGAGCCTTCCACGTGTTGGATCTAAGAGCTGTAAACAATTCCTGCAACTGCTGGTATATCATTCCAGAGAGAACTGTATCTGAATGGAATGGGCCCAAGTGGCCTATGATTTTCCAGCATTAGAGTTATTGGGAAGTGGTCGGAGGCAGAGCACGTTAGAATGTTAGCATATCTGATGGAGAAAGTAGAGAGAAGTGTAATATTGATGAGAATTCTGTCCAACCGCTCCATGATGTTACCAGCACCCATCCTGTGGTTGTTCCAGGTGTTGCATCGGTTTTTTGGAGGGACATCCATAAGATCATGCTCCTGCATGATATTTTCCAATTGTATTCTATATGGATCAGGCATAAAACTGCCTCCCCTTTTCTCATTGGCATGGAGGATTAAATTAAAGTCACCTCCTAGAATAATGTTAGTGTTCTCTTCTGCGTCAAGACTATCTTTTAGATCATGCCAACAACTATCCTTATCTCTACAGTGATTCGGCACATAGATGTTGTAGATGATAATGGCTTGCTGATCTGCTTTATTTTCCAGAGTTGTTTTGATCCAGTGTTGATTTATTGTTTCCGAAATACAGTTCCATATACCTTGATTCCAAATTGTTGCTATTCCTCCTGAGGCTCCTCTTGCCTCACTAATGCTTCCTCTATACTGTCTCTGTTGCTCAATGAATTTATTCATTTCCTTGTGGTTTTGTTTTGTTTCTTGTAACATAATAATTCCTGGCATCTCAGAAATGATAAGATCCCTTAGGGCTGCTACCTTAGAGGGCTTCCCAAGTCCCCTGATGTTCCAAGATAATATTTTCATCATTGGATATGCGGTATGTGGGGAGGTGCTCACCCCCTTGGTCCTTGCTGATTGCTTTTTTGTCATGCTGCCCCAGGATATAAGTTTCTATGGGTGTCTGCGTTCCCATTGCTATGTCCTTTTGTGTGTTCTCATCCCTGTGCTGCTTAGCAGATTTCTTGCCTGGGCCAGGTTTCTTGGAGGGTTCACTAGAACCCCCGTGATCTTTAGATGAGCTTCTGGTGATTCTGTTGAGGGGAGGATCAAGAAGAGGCTGAGAGGAAATAGTAAGAGGCAATGAGGATTCGATAGTGTCTTGGCGTTGGCTTTCAGGGAGAGGGGGCTCCTGGGGATCAGGAGGAGAGTGGGGGGATGAGGGGTCTTCTTCCTCCAAAGATTCGAAGGGGTTTGATGTAGAGGGTAATGGCTGAGTCAAGATGGGAGGGGAGGAGAAGGATGCAGCTTGGATTTCTGGGGGAGGCTTTGGTTTTGGGCTAGACTGTTTGGGGTTTGCTTTCTTTTTTTTGACTTGTTCCCATGTGTCTTCACTGGCTTCAACATTTTCATTCATTTCATTTTCTTTTAGTTTACTACACCTATTAGTAGAATGACCATATTCATGGCATACCTTACATTTGAATGGGATTTGTTCGTAGTCCAGCGGCTGAATATGGGTCCATTGGTCCACTTTGATCTTGATTGCTTCCGGAAGGCCCTTTCCTAAGTTGGATGGATTGTTTATCTCAAATACATTGAGATTGGTTAAATTCAACTTATCGAGTTCATGAGGGTAGGAGAGGGAGGCGAAATAGAGATGGGAAGCTTAACAGTCATCCAGAAGGAAAATATATGCCTGCATGTAAAGGTAAAGGGACTTATTGATACGGGCTTTATTGACTCTTTAACTAACTATGACTATGACTCGACCCTATTGGGTTTATTACATAAATAAAGGGGTTAGGGTTGGACCCTAACACGTAGGGTCAGATCATTAACTAATATGTATAGAGTTATACATAAAATCCACCCCTAAGAATCATCCTTTCATATTTGAAAGTATTTTTCTCGAAAACTCTGTGACATCCCCAACCATGGTTCTCTCGTAAAAGACATTATATACATGTTTACAAAAATTAAATATTAAAAAGGGATCTGAGTAAAGGACATAGATTAAAGAGCTGAGAGGGGGTTGCTTTCATGGGATGTCAATGGGTTTCTTGTGCAGAAATCTAAATTATTTTTGGTACACTCATTAAACAGATAGCTGGTGAGCCTTAACGGACTAGTCAAGAAATTAATTTGGGTTGGAAGGAAGTAGGCAGACCATGTTTCCTTGAGAAACATTTACAAGGAAAGAAGAACTAAATTAATGAAGTTGTTTCTGCTAGTAGCAATGAAAAAAATCAATCCCAACACAGAAGAGAAGATAACAGATAAATGAGAGGGGTTCAATCTCATTTTTTAGATACACCCTCTCTCATTCAATCAAGAAGAGACAGAATTATCCACTCACTCGTTCAACATATAAGATTCAAAATTGAATAAGAAGAGGGAGGAATGGAAATAAACTATGTTTTTGGTTTGAAATATTGGTGAACAGGTGGTTGTCCTTGGTGAGGAACAATGCCTCTCGAGTCCATGTAAAGCCATAGGATGGAGATGACTTTCTCTAGTTTCCCTCAGTGGTTTAGATGGAGGATTGTGTCCTTCGATTCCTAGATGGAGAGACTCTCAAAACTTCCTGCTATTGATTTACATTGGGCTCTGGATTCCCTTAAGTGAGTGGAACCACTATGTTTTGTTTAAGGGTGGATATTTACTCTCAAGATTCCCTTGGTATGTTTTGAGTGAAGGTATTGGGCATTTCAAATCCCTGTGTTTCCATTTGATTGCTGAGTGGTTGGTGGGTGTAGGAGGGAGGTCCTCTAGAGTCCCTGTTTCAACTGAAAGTTGGTGTTTTATCCTTGAACCAAGCCCCTCATTCTCTAAAATCTGGCTCAAGGATGATAGTTGCAAGTGACCTTAGCTATAATTGGCTAAGGTTGGGTGGAGAGTCCTCATCCCAAACTCAATTTCCCAAAGCATCATGAGATAAGTGCTCTTATGCATTGCAACGCCATTAATCATGTGTTACACTCTTGGATTGAAATCACATGTATATGAGAAATGAATATGTATTGTGTTCTAGACTGAATGGTACTCATGATTGTGCTGAACATGGTATACTTCTTCTATAATTTAAATTATTATACCTTTGAAATATGTGATAGTACCATTTCTAAACATGACTAATTAACCTGCTAAGAAAAAGGTTAAAGAACTGGAAATAGTACCTATACAACTGAACTAGATTATCACATAATAAACAATAAAATGGTGCACAGAGTAAAGGCATATAAATTTCCCATAAGAACCAAATTCTACCATCATAATATTTAGTATACGAATCCTTTTATTACAGAATAACAGTTACATCGAAGACAAATTGTTGACATGGTCTTTGCATACATATAAATGGATGTACATGCGTTTATGAGGCATGAGTTGATGCCAAGGATGTTGTCCTCTTTAAAACATATTAAATGTCGACGTTAGATTAGAGGCTCTTGTAGCCTTGCATTTTCAATAGTCATGGAGGTCTTCGCCAAGCTTCATAGTGCTTCTAGTTATGGAATTACAACCCTTAGGGTATGCCTTGGCCCATAGATCATTGAGGAGTGTTGATCTCCTCAAGCCTCTTTTGGTATTTTACAACTTCAGTGGGCTTTGGAAGATAAGTTTGATCGTAAGCTTAGGAGGGATAGAACTAGTAAGGGATAACGACCCATAGAGGCCATGAAAAAATGTTGGTGTGGATGTCCTAGATTGCAGAACCTATGAAACAAATGAAAAAATGAACCCATGCTTAAAGGGCCAGGTTGGCGCAGAGAATTGCAACAAAGTGGACCAACATATAAATTAATTAGACATGTTGATTCCCTTGGTAGGAGGAAAGACCTAGACATGGAGGATTCTAATTAGCACGCTCATATCACACCATATTATGATTGGGAAAGGGAAGGGTGACTTTACCAAAACAGGCACCCTAGACCATCCCTCATGGACCAATCAGTGGCAGGGTGGGCGAAGATAAGGCCCACAACCCACATGTTGCGACACCCCTCCCTTGTGACATCACCGGGAAGGGAAGTGGGGGTGGAACAATTCTCTTGATCCATTGGATCTGATAGAGGAGACGAGGGCTGCTCAATGTGGGGGGTAGAGCCATGAGCTTGAACCCTGATTGCACTGATCCCTGCTAGAATTATTGGTCGTTCAAGTTGCATCGACACAACACATGGAACAAGGCATCGATGAACAAGAACCGTCAAATTAGCGGGGAGATAGTTGGTAGTGAATAGTGACGTGATGTGAAAAGTGATGTGACAATCATAAATATTATTTATATGTTGATAAATAAATGTTTAGATAAATACACACACACACACACACACCCATTTTCCTATGCAAAAATAAAATAATGAATACTATCAAACCAATATCCCACTCCTCTAGTTGAACCAGAGGGGTTGGATTTTCAGTAACAACCCGTTCCACTGGAGAAAAGGGTAGGATGGGGTTGCATAAGTGGTATTGGAACATCCAGGTTCAACACTTGGACTGGATCATTATGAGCAAGTGATGATTTTTAGAAATTACCTAAGCGAGATGTTAGGTGTTAAAAGATAGTCTAAATAAATTAATAACATACCTAAATGGGAATTATTCACTATGTGACATGTTGGAACAACAAAAAGTTTAGCAATCAACATGACTAAACATATTTCTAGTTGTAATAAATTATGAATTTGGCTGGCCTGCAAACTTTAGATGGTAAATTGGTATAGTTATGTCCTAATATGGTTATTTTGTTGTAGGTATATTGTTATGGCAACTCTATAAGGGTAGGAACCTATATATAATTGGTTATTTATTTTAATGATTATGCACTAACAACTTAAATTACTTGAATTGTAATTGATGCATGTGAGATATTGAACATCACGAGTATGTTAATTTGGTTTCCTTGTTACAGCAGGGATTACCATGGCAACTCCATGAGAATCAAATTCATGGCCATAACTATGTATTTATTTATCTATTTTCATTGTCTAATAGCGTGTGTGATTGAAAACACATCATAAGTAGCGTAAGACAAAGCCAAAGTAGAAATGAGGACTCGAATGGTCTAGTATAGTTCTTAGTAGTCTTATTATGGAAGTGAAGAGGTCAGGGTCAATGAAGAGGAAATGTCAGTTAACCAATGGGCAGGGATTCACTCTTTAGATTGGATGGATACCCTAAGAAGCCTAAGGGCTAAAGTTAGAAGCTTCAAGGAAGATAATAAGAGGCTAGTGAGAGCTGAAGAGAAGTAAGCTAAGATAAATGCAGTCATTATGAAAAGTCTTTTAGATTTGCAGAGGTAGAGGCAATCCGAGATGAGGGTCAGTTATAGAGATAGAAGGAGCCTTCAGAGATGAGAGGAGTATGCCAATGAGGCAGATGGTGGAAGTTCTAGGAAGAGGATTAAGCCTGAAAGCTAGGACACCTTGAAGGGAGATGCACCAATGAGCACCCTAAGAGGAGGAGCCAACATTGATGTGCATCATGCTAAAAAACCATCTAGTTATACTACTAGGAGGAACTATCATTGTTCTAATCATCACCATCATCATCATCATCCAGGGAGAAAGGAAAATGATTACACACCTAAGGAATTTAAGAAAGCCAAGCCACTCACATTTGATGGGGATATGACGAAGGTAGAGGATGAAAAATCTTGGTTGTTGGGCATGAAGAAGTTTTTTAGAATACATAACTATTCTAAAAATATGAAAGCTAGAGTTGCCACCTACAACTTGAAGGGAAAAACAAATATATGGTGGGAAGATCTGAAGAATGTTAGAGTGATTGTTGAGAGGGAGTTGACTTGGACAAAATTTGAAAAGTTATTCACAAAGCAATATCTTTCTGAACACTATTATGATGGAAATGAAAATTAAGGAGTTCTATGAACTCAAGATGGGGCCATTATTAGATGAGGAATACATCACGAAGTTCCTATGGCTATTGAGGTATGTACCATATCTCAATCATGAGAAAGCAAAGATTCAAAGGTTCATTAGTGGTTTTCATGTGGCATTCAAAGATAAAATTAAGTTTCTGGAACCACTAAATTTGAAGGATGCCATAAAAACGCTGAAGCACTATTATGAGCAAGAAAAATGTAGGCCAGAGATCGAGGGAAAATGGTAGGAAAAGGACAATGCCAGAAATAAGAGAAATTAGCCCAAGAAAAACTCAAAAGATAGGGAAGGTAAGCAACCAACCCCTGTAAACCAATTTCAACAAAAAATATAACGTTGTTGTTAAGGAAAATGTGCAACAACTAGCACTAGAGTAGACCAAGTTTGAGGGATGAGAGCCACTAAAATGTTGGATTTCTGGTGAACATCATAGAAGAAGGGATTATCCACATCAACAAAATGTTGGCCCAAAGATCTATAGTGCTCAAGAAGCTTGGACAATAGGTGATATAGCTCAGAACATGCCGAGAATTTATGTAGTAGTGGACAACTACCAAGCAGACCAGTAGACATCCATTATTAAGAGGGAAGGTAAGTTGCATGACCAAGTTATTTCCATTTTAGTTGATCTAGGTTCTAGTTATAGTTATGTCAACCTAAATATTGTTGGTATATGAAATCTACTTAGGGAATTGAATGAACATCCATGGTTGGTTCAGTTAGTAACTAGAACAAAAAGGAAAATTTGTCATTGGGTAAGGTCGTGTGTATTTGAGCCTAGTGGCATGCCTATGAAATCTCACTTGAATGTATTTCCATTGGTTGCATATGGCGTACTATTGGGCACAGACTGATTACCCCCATGCCCAAAGATGACACATTCTATGTAAAGATAAAAGCATAAACATAGGTTTGATCTAAAGTGGTCATTGTATTAAATATAAAGTTTTGTCTTAAAATATTTTTGTCTCAAAATGCTTTTGTCTTAAATATAAAGTTTTGTCTTAAACTAATTTTGTCTTAAATTGTTTTTGTCTTAAAATAATTTTGTCTTAAATTGTTTTTGTCTTAAAATAATTTTGTCTTAAACTATTTTTGTCTTTAAATTTTTGTCTCAAACTACTTTTGTCTTAAATATAAAGTTTTGTCTCAAAATATTTTCGTCTTAAACTATTTTTGTCTTAAATATAAAGTTTTGTCTTAAAATATTTTTGTCTCAAACTACTTTTGTCTTAAAATATTTTTGTCTTAAACATAACGTTTTGTCTTAAAATATTTTTGTCTCAACCTATTTTTGTCTTAAACCTTATATTTGAGACAAATCAATTAATATTAATTTTTAATGTAAAATAAAAAATGAGTTTTTGAGACAAAAGACTTTTTTTGAGACAAAAGATTTGTTTTGTCTCAAAAAAATGTCTCAAAAGTGGCCTTGGTGTAGTAATGGCTGGAACAATCTATCGTGATCTCTTGCTCCTCATATAGGAAGCTTGACGTTACTTGAATCCTTGGATGTCTCCCATAACCAGCTCCGGTTAGATTCCTTAGTCTTTCCTAGAAATGAGGAGCCTGGATCATTTCAGTTTCTCGTTCAACCTTTTTACAGGGGGCATTCATTCATTGAGGAAATTTTTACAAGGTCCGTAGAATGCATTTGAGGGAAATCCAAGTCTCTGTGTACCTCCGACAACCAAGAATTGTTCCGAAGCAGAAGTTGCACGTAATAAGAAAAGAATAAGCTCAGTAGGAGGTTGCACGTAATAAGAAAAGAATAAGCTCAGTAGGAGTGGCGGGGATTACCATCGCCTGTTTTGGTACCATAACCATTTTCAGCCTTGCGCTGATGTGCTTGATAAAATTATCAAAGTCGAGGAAGGAGCGACATAACAATGAAGATGCAACAGTGGGTATTAATTCGGGAGATGGGCGAGGTATAATCAAATACAGAGATATAGTAGACACTACTGAGAACTTCAGCGATGATTACGTCATCGGCTCTGGGACATCCGACATGGTGTACAAGGTAGTTATTCCGGGATGAGACAAAATCCTTGTGGCCAAGTGCTTAAAAGTGGCAAGTCATCGCAGGACGATAATGGATATCGCAGTGGCACGAGATCGAATCCTTGAAGCACCCCCGTCACAGGAACATCCTTCGTCATCGTGACCTGATAACAGAGCATGATGGAAGGAATGAGGTAATAGTTCTTCTGTGTGACTACATGGTCAATGGATTGTTGTGGGAATATCTGGCCCAAGAATCGAAACGTCCTCATCAGACGTTGGACTAGGGGACTCGGTACAACATTGCAGTGGACGTGGCAGATGGACTCAAATATCTACACCATGACTGTGGACCTCCAATAATTCACTGTCACATAAAGTCTGCCAACATATTGCTGGATGATAAATATGTAGAACACATCGCAGATTTTAGACTTGCCAGGCTACTGAAAAATCCATGAGTGGATTCTGAATCAAGTTCTCTTTTCGGAGGGGCTCTTGGCTACATCACGCCCGGTACTAAATCTCCATTGGTTTTCTGTTTACAAAGCTGAATGAATCCGCGCATTATTATTATTATTATTATTATTATTATGCTAGTAAATCATATTCCATTTCATGCGAATAGTCATAAACTCTGAAGATTAATGTTTCGTGCAGAATGTGGGTATGGAGTGAAAGCATCAACAAAGCAAGAGGTGTATATTTTTGGGGGTGTATATTTTTGACCGAGCCAGTGTCAGTCCGATTGCTTAATATTCGGGGAATGGGCAATCGAGATAAGCTCAAGGGAGGTGTATAGCTTCGGAGTGGTGTTATTTGAGATGGTAAGCAGAAAGCCTCCCGCGGTAGAAAAGGTCGACCATGAATAATTTGTGCATATCACTGCATGGGCTGCGAACATGGCGTAGGAAGGGAGAATTGATGAAATAATTGACGAGGGTTTGAGAAGTAGCAGTGCTTATAATAATGTGAAGGATGAAATAGTGAGGATAATGGAGATTGCCACACTTTGTAGTCGATCTGCTCCCAATCTCAGGCCACGTAGTTGTTGACCTGCTTAATGTGTAAAATCTGAGAAAAGGTCGACGACGAATAATTTGTGTATATCACTGCATGGGCTGCGAAGATGGCGTAGGAAGGGAGAATTGATGAAATAATTGACGAGGATTTGAGAAGTAGCAGTGCTTATAATAATGTGAAGGATGAAATAGTGAGGATAATGGAGATTGCCACACTTTGTAGTCGATCTGCTCCCAATCTTAGGCCACGTAGTTGTTGACATGCTTAACGTGTAAAATCTGAACAACTGGTTGTCTCTTCTCCGTTCCCGTAGAAAGCAGGGGATTTTTTTTAACGCCTATCATCTTTTATTTTGATAGAGTTGTTTATTTTGGAAAAGGATTTTTAAAATTTTTAACGATCAATGATATTAAGATGAATAGTAGGATTTAAATTTGTTTAAATATTTTTATTTATTTTTAAATAAAATTTTGGGATTTATTTTTTAAGGTTTTATGTTTTATTTTATTTATTTTTAATTAAATTGATTAATTAAATTTTTAAGGATATGAGGTTGTGTTATATAAAATAAGTGATGATTGATTTTTTGGGATGTGGTATTGATAATCTATGATATTGATCCATGATATTGTAACAATGTCTATTTAAGTATTGAGAATTTTTACTATAAAATTGAGGATGAATTTCTATGGTTAAGATTCTTGTTAAATATTTTTTTAATTGTATATATTTAATTTTTTTTTTTTAATAAGAGACATATATAATAATGGAAGCGCATATTGATCATAAATTGATGTCTATCAGCGATTTAATTTATATTGATACATTAATGTAACTTTCTAAACATACCACTGCATTTTTAATGATTCTATGTATACTGTTGGTAGAGTTAATAGTTAACATTACATATTTTTCTTTATATGCTCCTTAACTTATTAACTACTTGGGAGATGTTGATAGTGGTATATAAAATGAAATAAATAAATAAAAATCCATAAAAATTAACTAAATTATAATTTTATTTTAAACTATGATTATTATTAATTATAAAATTAATTAAAATATGAGTTAAACAATATTTCTTACCATGAAGATTCACCCTACTCTACCAGGAAATTTTTTAATTTGTAAATAGCTTTTGTTATACTATCATGACTTATCAATACTACATGTTCAATATGACAATTTTTGATATGAATTTAATTATTTATTTTGAGATAAACTTACTAGAGGATCATAAGTAACTTAGAGATAAAAATCAATCCTTCATTTGTGAATATTAGAGTGAATATTTTGACATATTCCTTGAAAGTTAAATTACTATTATTCAGTTAATAAGTATTGATAATTTAATTAAAATTTCGTAAGACGTATTCTACTCAATTATAAAACATAATTTCTAATCAATTAAAAAGTAATTAAAAATAAATAAATTAATAGAAATTATAAATTAATTTAATTCAATTTTTCATCCTATAATTTTCTTTTATTGATAAAAATATAATTTTTTTTTCCAAAAACAAAAATTTATATTATATTTTCTTAATATAAATAGATAATAAAATAAATCTAAATAATAATAATTCATAGTTTAAAATATATAATTAATAAATTTAAAAAAATTAATATTTATATAAAACATTTTTTTTATTATTATAATCAATGTTATACATATCACATTAATATGTCGTTGAAAAATGTTAAGGTCATAAATATATAGCAATATTTATTATCAATGTTTCAATCAGGAGGGCTAGGTAGATCTCAAGAGAAGTGTCAGGGTTTTCTGGGCCGCAGACTTCGCTGCCACAGAGCTCCTATTTGTTTTCACATGCAACAATTTTCGACTTCTGGAGATCAACTCTAAGGCGATGGTGGATGGTCTCCTTCAGGCGACATAGCTCTTGCACAAAATACCAAAAACGTCTCCATTCTACGGATCTCTTCGTGTTGTAGTTTTTCTCTTCTCAGGTAAGGAGACAGGAGCCTCTGGTGACGTGCTTTTCTCCAAATCTACGTTTTTTTTTGGTTATCGCAGGCCCTCAGCCCTCGTGCGGGTTAGATCCATCGTTTTCACTACTGGATGTGGGCGTTGGGACGCAAAACAATGTTTTTTCTCCAAAAATCTTTCTAGTTTCGTGATACCTTGTATTTTATTGATGTTGAAGGTCTTGTTAGGGGCGTTTCTTATTGTTTTTATGGGTTGCAGTTTTTGTCTGTCTCTGGGAGGCGGGAGACAGGTTTAATGGTCGAAACCAGGTCTTTTTTGTGCGCCCAATACGGATCTTGTTGGAAGATGTATGGAATCCCTTTTTCACAGTAAAAAAAAGGTTCCTGGGTAGATCATTACATTTTTTTGGTTGGAGAAGAATGGTGATGGGGAGTAAAATGAAAAATTTTCCCATCAGTCGTTTCTTTGGACCTATGGATATTTTAATGTCGAAGAAAGTTGATCCGGCGGCTATTGGAAGCGTAAATCAAAACCAAACCCCTGATTTGATAGTGAAACCTTCTTTCCAAAATTTCAATGAATCCCTCGCTCGGAAATCAGTCATTATTATGGTCGTTATTATGTTATGGTCTAGGGATCTGGTAAAAGAACTGAAGCGGAAGATCCAAGAAAAGAAGTCGATTCCAGAAACTCTTCAAAGTTTGATCTTTGCAGGGAAATCATTGCAGGATGCTTTAAAGTTGTAGGATTATGGCATTAAAAGTGAGTCATCCATCATATGTGGAGGAAGCCTTCATCTAGTAATCTAAAAGGCTCAACCTCTTTTGACGATGCAGTAAAGGGGGAGGATTGAAATTTCTAAGTCTTTTGATCTCCACCCAAATGTTCTGAGTCCTTATATTGTGGAACCGATAAATCGAGTGTCGGGGATTACAATAAACTTGTCAGAGGTAAATGAGCTCCATTGAGTTTCAATCCAATGTAGTTTTATGCAGATTTAACGGCTTCTTGCTAAAGAAGAAGGATTTATACCACTGGATTCTTTTCCTCTTTGAAAAGTGTGATATTCACCTATGTTTAATATTCACATATGTTTAAGGGGATTTTTTATTGTTAAATTTGATACATCAAAAGATTTAGACTTTGTTTTAAATGGGGACCATGACTTTGGGGTAGTATAGGTTTGTTTATGACCCCATAGTTTCCGGGCTTTGATGAAAATATCATGGTGGTATTCAAAATGTCGATAAGGGCTTTGATGAAAATATCATGGTGGTATTCAAAATGTCGATAAGGCTTAGGTTACACAATCTCCTCCTTCATTTCTGGCATTTCAAAGTGTTGGAAGGAATCGACAATTCTTTAGGCAAGTTTCTTAAGGTGGATGTGGAAAGAGTCTAAAAAAGAATCTGCACTTTTACGAGAATTTGCATAGAAGTTGACCTTAGTAAAGGTTACCTAATTGCATTATTCCCATTCATAATAATTTGCATTGTACTAAATTTCTAGATTTTGAAAATACAACATTTAGATGTCATATTTATCTTCAAACTAGATATTTTCAAAATCCGTGTCTGCGGGGAAAAAATCCTAAAAAAAGGCACCATCTCAAAAGCCTAAGAGATGGTACTTCTCATAGGAATTTTAGTACTTAATCTGATGAGTTTTTTTTTAGGAATTTTAGTACATGCATGGATTTTTAAAATCACATCTATTTTGTTTCACATTGATGAAAGTGGACTACTTCACACTCTGGAGAGAATAGTTAATGTAAAAATCAAATAAAGAAGAGTTTGTTAGCATCTATTTTGAATTGAAGAGTTTGTTAGCATCTATTTTGTATTGATGTTTTTTTTGAGATATTTATAAGTTTTTGGTCTTGTTATTATTGATATTTAGTGTCAATGTGTCAAGGACTTTTTATATTTAATTATTTGTTTTTTTTAAATAGTTTATAGAGAGAAATATTAATGTTTTATAGAGGAGAAATATTATTATAATGGTGTTATTTAATTCTTTTATGTTTGGGATGTTTCTAGAGAAATTATTTTTTGTTGGATTAAATTTGTAATTTTTTTTTTTTAAGATTTGGAAAATTTTGACAAAAAAATATGATCAGAAAACTTCTAAAATGTAAAATGATTAGTCTATTAATAATAATAATGGAGGATGCATTTAGCTTGAGTGAGTCCAAAAATTAAGATATGTTTCTTTAAAACAATTTATAAACTCATAAAAACATGTGCTTCTTTAGAACAAGTCATAAGTTTATATTTAGAGAAGTAGAATATATATATCTTTGTAGAATTTAAATTAAATCCCTCATATTAATTATTTAATTTATTTATATTAATAAATACTATTCTATGTTTTGTATATATAAATATTTTTCTAATTTTTTTATTTAATCATGAATAATTATTATTTATGTAAATGTTAACAACCAAAATCTCTTATAAAAAAATATCTAGCAAATATTTATTAAACAAAAAGTAAACTACTTGTAAAGCAATTGAGTGTTAAAAACATTAAAATCTTAATTATATAAGATAATGATGAGAATATTACAGGAACAACTGAGTCTCACATATTGAGAACAACTCAGTCTCCTATATTGTATTGGATTTCTTTTCAGATCATGTTTCATTTTTTCTCTTTCTCTCTTTTTTGGGATATATTAATGTAATGACTCACAATATATTAAAATGTCTATATTATTGTTTATTTTTTAGTGAAAAAAATTATTGAAGGTTATTATTAGTGATCATATTAGTTCTTGTAACTAATGATGAAGAATATTTTATTTATTAATAATACATTGGATGAGAAAGAATTTTATTCTATACATTATTTTCTCTTCAGTTTATCTTGGGTGTGGGCTATAGATCCACATGATATTTTAATGAGATATGATTAATTTTGTATAGTGGACACAATTGAAGTATGGGACATGTATGGTACGGGAAAAATGGTACTTGAAACTCCTATAAATCTTGTATAAGGAGATTTCTTTATGATGAAGTTAGATTTAGCATGATGTATTTTGTTGATATACTGATGTGGATATGGAGGGATGCGTGAGAAACCCATTGTGTGGTAAATTTATGAAACACACATCAATTTACATATTTGAATGATTTTTTGTGGAGTGTTTAGTTGTAGGTCAATACTTAGACAAGGTTAAGAAGGGGAATTGCAAGGAAACTTGGCTTGTCCCCTTTCTTTCAATCGCATTCATTCATGGTATTGTTTAGATTTAATCAAGGTTATCTTTTCTTCATGGTTTTGTTTGTATTTAATGAGTGAATCCATATTAATAGCCACCATGAATCCTTCTTAAAGTAAACTATTATGATAATGCCCATGGTTTAAACCTTGGAGCTCATGGTTACTTAATAAAGGGCTTCATATTCCATGAGAAGCTTCCACATGGAATTTGTTTTATAGGGTAAAGGCTAAAAACATGAAAATGGGTAATGCATTTTAAAGTAAGGCACATTAGTGCTATATGAAATTTCAACAAAACACTTACCCGATATTTTTTATATACTCGTTGATGAGAGTTTGCGAGTTTTTACCCCATAAAATTATTAAAAACTTTGGGTAAAACTCTCTCTTAGGTTATAGTTTATAAAACTCTAATCCATAATATTTTCTTGACTAAGATTTTTGGTCAATTAGAACAAAAAAGCTTCCTATTTTTTTCCGAAACCTACAACATCAACAAGGATAGACCCATATAAATTTTATAGATCATCTATTATTCTTGCTACTAATGGATCAATCTTTGGATGAAATTTACAATGAAGTTTTTTGTTGGATTGATTTATCATTGGTGGCTCTACAAACCCATGGCATTAGGAAACCCATGTTCTTTTCATGGCATCACATACAATGAAGCTTATTCAGTGGCATAGAATACTATATAGTGTAAGATGTCTCATCATGGCCCATAGAGTCTGTTAGGTAACTTAATTGTTCTTAAATCCCTTTCACTTAATTAATAATTGAAATTGTAATCTTGTGAAACATTGACACTATCTATATATGATTTAGTTATTTCTAAAGGATAATTACTAAATGATAAATTTTAAAATAATAGGATAAAATAATACAAGATCTAATCAAATTTGTAATCTATAGAATTACTTAGTTTAGCATTTCATTATAGCATTTAATAATTTAATGTAAATGATGACCCTTGACATAGATGGTTGTAATAACTCATCATGACAATATATCATTATAACAAATATAAAAGTGATTATATTATATAAATATATATAACACTTATGAAAGTCTATTTATACATTACAAATTATGCAAATCAAATGACTATATTATATAAATATATATAACAAGTATATATTACAACTTAACAAATAAATACAACATTGTAAAAGTAAATGTATTTTATACATAAATATGTATTGATTATCTAATATGCAATCTAACAAATGTACATTGAATATATTTTCACAGGATACCACTTCAAGACCTGAATCAGGTAGTACATGTGTTAATTTAAATCGAAGGTAGGATAGATCGACCCAAGCAACTCCAATCAACTGACTGAAATCAACATAATCAAATTAAAAAAAATTGATTTCATCATTGTGGATATATTTTTTAAAACCAAAGGGTCAGTGACCACCTAAAAACATGAAGATCATTTATCTCGATGTTAGGTGACAGGCAGATGACCCAATTTCATGGTTGTGGATATATTTTTTTAAACGAAAGAGTCAGTGAGCGCCTATAAACCATGAATATCATTTATCTCGACGTCACGTGACAGGCAGATGACGGGGGTAATTACGAGATTATTTTTATTCAAAGGGGGTGGGGGAGAAGGGTTTTTAACCTTCATGCAACAGAGCTTGGTGGGGGGGTGGTTCCTTTTTTTGGGGGTGAGGAGTGGGAGGTGAAAGAAAATATAGAGAAGCAATGGAGCTCTGGATTTAACTGGAAAGAAGTGTTCTTGGAGTTTTTCGTACGGGGGGCACAAGACTTCCATCTTAGAGTCATCTGGGTCTGGGAAACAGAGAGGTTGATCTCATAGAGTCAAAGAGGAAATCAGTCATTTTGGTAATGAAGGTGGAATACTAAGAGAAAAAACAACTAAGGATTGAAATTAGACAGGAGAACGAGATACATACTTGTATTTATTTTGGTAACTTCAACGTAAAATTTTCTTCTATGTCCGAAATGAATTGTTATGATTGTTACAATGGCATTCTAACGATAAAATAGATATTAGAGTGCACTCTTAAAGCATGCATGATCAATTTGCCTCATATCAATTTGGAGAGCTCTTGTGTCTTTGGAGCATTAAGGGTGAAACCCTTGAACAAATTAGTTTCAGTGGTGAAACAAATCCATACTAGCTAATCAAAAGGAATAATCACTCAAATATTTTATTGTTATTTATTATTGAAGATTCGTCTCATTACCAGATGGTGGGTATAAGCAAAGATCGTGGGATTTTTGGGAGGTCATGTTTTCCATTTGCAGTTCATATTTTCTCAGTAGTTTGAGCCATCATTTGTTGGGTCGTGGAATTAAAAAGAACATTCAAACCAACAAACAAATCTACTTCAGTATAGAAATTTACAATCATGTAGTGAGACATTCTCGCATTGTCATCATCTTCCATTTTCCCAACAAATCATGCTACTAGCCATGGATGTTTATGGGCATCCATAAATCTATATATGTAACTCAAATTGTGATTCCAACATGTAATTTCAGGTCAAATCAATAGAACAAATTAGAATATATTGGTTGAGTTTGTTTATTGTTATATTTTTTTTGTGGTATGATGGTTTGGTTATTTGTTTAGTGACAAAGGTTTTATAGTGGTAGTAATAAATAAATCTATTATATTGGTGGAATCTATTTGCTATGATGTATTAGTTGAGTTTCTTGTCTAGAAAGAGGGGATTTCACATATATTGTCACAACAAGAGGTACTTGTAGAAGAACTAAAATATCATAATTAACAATTCCTTTATTAATGAGATTAATGTTAGTTTCCTCTTCAAGTGGGGAACCTCTAATTGACTAAAGATCTAAACACACTTTTCTTTATAAGACATCTAATTACATTATTTATAATATTTAAGATGGTTTCTATCTAAGCTTCCTGTAAAATTTCTAGTAAAAATTCTTCCATATAAATATTTTCACAATTATTACTTTCATATTATATCTGATACATAAACCTTATTTACCGATGATAACTTTTATACATGGAATCAAATATATCTTATAAAAAAAGAGAGTAAAAATAAAGCCCAAACATTTACCATATGCATTCAAAAATCAATTCTAAAATAACAAATTTTACATTAAAAAATCAAATGTGACATAAAATGCATATACATAAATAAGAATACACATGGTTTCAATATTGTTAGGCCTCAAGTTGGGCGAATGCGCACATTGTTCGACATCCCCATCCCCAAATTGCGACGTATATATCTCTTGGGTTTCTGGTAGAGGAATTATGCATAAGTGATGGCACGGCAAGGTGAGTTTGGCTATGCGAGTTAGGCGACGAAGCGAGTCCATGTTGTACAGAGACCGTACAATTGGACGAGGATGAGTCACTTGGTTGAAGCAAGTGTTTGAGCCAATTGGCTTGACACCTTGGTTCACCGAAATGAGGGCATTCTCGATTAGATGAGTTAGCTTCAGGCACCAGCCGCCCAGTGAGGGGTTTCCATGTGGGAAAAATAACAAGTGATAGAGAGGGCACACGACATATGGGGCGCATGACTAGGAAATATCGGCATGGTGGAATGGGCGCTAGGCGCACATGGGTATTAGCTCGAACGAGAAGTCATCCGTGTGATGGAGAAGGCGTGTTGGCATAACGATACGTGGAATGAACCCATTTAAGAGGGGTGAGCTGACATGTGAACTAATGCATAAACAAGTAAATGTGAGTGGAGTCTATGTGAATGCGATCGAAGTTGAGTCGACGTGATGGTTCACGTGTCCCATTGCATCACATAAATAAAACAGGGCATCGTTCATTTGGGAGAGGAGAAGAGTCGCAAGGTAGGATGAACAAGAAGAACAAAATCTCAGACGAGTTATGATAAGAGTTCATGTGAATTGCGTTAAGAAGTTTGGGTTTGCAGTGAACAAGGGATTTTGAGAAACTCTGTAGTAGGGTAGACTGCATGGAAATATTGGCAAGATGGTTATGGACGAAACTTGGTATTTTGAGCTGGGAGTTGGGAACTTGGTGAAATGGGCCAACAACCAAGTTTTCATAACAAACCGACCGTATTGTATATTTAGTGATTTTTGCATGTGTATCACTATTATAAAAATTTCGAAGGATAAAAGTGTCATTCCATGTAAAAATTGCATTTTTTAATACAACAATGGACTTATGATATTATACTTCATAGTTATTTGAAGAAGATACATGGATTGTGAAAATATCAATGCTTGTATTTTTTGTGAAGAGTTTATGATATTTTGCTAAGTAACTTGTATAGAGGTTTTTACAAGCAACATATTGTGATGCATAATCTTGGTGAATTAATATTGTGTTACTCTAACGAGTTGCAAAACAGATCGATGTCGCACATTCAATGGGTCGAAGTGTGACAAAAGTGCCTTATAACTCAGTAGATCCCTGGGGTTGTGACAGGTGCTATTAAAAAATACACCAAAGTAGAAGTATAAACAGTGGGATCATGGCCTAAACTCAGTGGTAGTGATTGTAGGTGAAGTTTCTCTTTTACTATTACTAGCGGTAAGTGAAATTTCTATATGATCGATTACTTGGAGAGAAAGGTTGTTTTGACTATTGGTTTCTTATGTAAGATACATTTGGGAAAATAACTTGTGTGAGCCTTAGCAAGGCCATAGTGGAGGTATACAATTATCAAGTTAGAATAGTGAACACGAGAGGTAGCTTGAGGAACCAATATGAAGCTACATTGGTAGACAGGTTTGAAGTTGTCGAAAGAAGCTTGGTTCAAATAATGAATGTTATGGAAGGTTATGGAAATTAGTTTGATGAAATTAGGATAGATATTGGAGAGATGAAGGAAGTTATCCATATAGATTCATATGCACTTGAGGAAGCTATAGACCAATGAAGGATTCTCGAGGTCAAGAAGTTCGTATGAGGTACTTGGAAGAGAAAGTGGCATTGCTTGTGACTTTGACACATCATTAGGCCAACGTGTTGGTAGTATTGAACAAGCTTGTTGGATAGGATTTGACAAGTTAATAATGAAGGTGAAGATGAAGCAACAAGAGTTGTATGATGGGACTAGGAGTGCCAAATTACTTGGGAACTTTTGTTGGGATGTAGAGTGTATGTTGTAACAAATGGGGAGGTTGTACCTATGAAGTTAAAGTAAATGTTGTTTCAATGTATCTCATGAGAACTACAATGTTATGATGGAAAAATTGAGTGGATTATTTGGCATTTGATCATATCATGGTTAAGATATCAGATTGGGCAGAGCTAAAGACAACTTTGCACATGCAGTTTGGACTAGGAAATCAAGCATGGGTAGAAAGGGACCACCTTAAGACATTGAAGCACACAGGAAGGATATAAACTTATATCAAATATTGTTATAGAGTTATGCTGGAGATTATGGATATGTATGATGAAGATCATCTATACCACTTGATCAATAGTTTGTAGCCATGGGAAAAAAAATTAAGAAGCAGGGAGCCCAAACATTTGTAGAGGTTATTGCTATAGCGAACAAACTATTGGACTACCATACTCATGGGAAGTAAAAGAGGAAGGATAGGGTGATATGGAAAGGAAGAAGAAGGATTAAGGGAAGAATAAGTCTTACAAGGAAGGCAAATCAGAACATGCGGGTACTACAAAGAAGATGAGACTCATCACATGTAGGATATGTGGTGAGCTAAGATAAGAGTTAAGGAAAGTTGTGATAAGAAATATGGGCGAGAAGCGGATGAAGTAGTTCAGGTGGGTTTGTGGTAAGGCATACTACACAAACATATAGGAAAGTTAAGTTCACACACAACTTGGTATTTTGGAGCCATGGGTTGGGAACTTGGTTACACAGACCAACAACAGAGTTTTGGTAATAGACCAACCATATTGTGTATTTGGTTATTTTTGCATGTATGTGGAGGGAGCTGAGCCTAAGGGCTCAGACCAAGAATTTATTGCAAATATAACTATTATAATAAATTTGAACCCTAGAGAGTCATTCCATATAAAAATTACATTTTGTATATCTTGTGTAAATTATGGATTTATGGTATTATAATGTATAGTTATTTGGAGAATTGTTGTTGGGATTGCGACAATATGAAATCTCTGTGTGAAAAAGTTATGATATTATGTTAATAAAAATTATATAAAATATTTTAACAAACATCATATTATCAGGTGTAGTTCATGTGGATTAATAGTGTGTTACTCTAGGAAGTTGTGAAACATGTCGATGCCTCATGCTCAAAGTGTCATGGTGAACAAAAAGCACCTTGAAATTGTACATAACCCTGGAGTCATAAAAAAATATGAAATGAAAAAATGAAAAAGCACATAAAACTTAATATTTCTTTTTGAAACTTTAAAAATAAATATTTCAACAAATATAAATTTAATATAAAGTTCAACTTAATAATATTTTACAATGCCAAAAAAAATTGTTTTATTAAAATAATTAATATTAATATAAATTAATTCTTAATAATATTAATATATAAATACTTAGAATAATGCTTCCAATAGTGTATAGGTAGGATTGGTGTGTTGGTTATTATAGTTTTGTTGAGATACTTTCTCAACAATATTTTCCTTGTTTGGAATCTCTTGGATCTCATAAGCATTATTTATGTGGTTTGCATTTTGGTCTAGATTTGAAACATATAAATAGTTTTTGTGTGGAATTTATTCGCGCTATGTGTTCTCCTCAACATTCTTATTTGGTATGAGAGCCTGTATAGGCTTGACTGCCTCAAGGGAGGGCTTGGGAGAATGGAAGAGATCTGAAAATTGATACGATGTACATAGATTATTATAGGTGAGTGTGGGATTTTACTGTGTAAGAGAATATTGTTCTCTTTCTTCTTTTTCTAAGAAATTTTGTTGTTCAACACAGTTTTTTTTTTTTTTATTTTGTTCAATTCAAGAATCATTGATAGCGGGAACTCTATCTAATTCGTGAACCATTGATAGTCATTGAATTGAGGTGGAGGTGTTGTTGCAGTCTATATTTATAATGAGGAATCAATGTTGAGATTTGAAGCGTACTAGTCACTTCCATGTTGGAGCTAGTTTTCATTTGCAGTTTGAAATTGTTGAGGTTACTGTGTTTGTAAGAGTTTTGTAGCGACGAGTAATAGGGGAATGCATAGTGAAAGATGATGCATGGGTTTTGTGGTGTTCCACTTGTTTTTGATATCATATACTCATGTGTAAATCAGAAGATTGCTACTGGATGATTTCTGAACAGAGGTGTTTGAATCTGCAAACTCCATGGTGATCTCATGTCAGCGAATACCAAATTGAATTGTCGTGGCTGGTTGTATAATTTCACAAGGTATCGACCAATGCTTTATTTTTATCTACAGAGTCTTCTCTGTAATGACAGGGCATGATATATTTTTTGATGTATACACAATCATTATAAAATTGTGTTGCAACATCATCGATTCCCATCCTATAATCATGGAGGCAGTTGTTGTGGACAGGCCCGATCCTTTATGGGGTGTAACCCCCTGCACTTTTTGTGAGCACATGTCCATTAGTGAATGACATACTAGGGTCAAAGATGATTTCATTTTGCAGAAATTGGTTGCCTCACTACATGGTTCCCAAAAGTATGGTGTTCATAGATTCATTGCCTAAGACTTCCATGTGTAAAATCCATGCATTTTCCTATATGCTAGGCCAAAACTGGTCTACTGAGGAAATGAAAGAATGGACCAAGTCATAGGACATACACTTTGACTGTTTATGCCTGGATGACAACTATAGTTTCATGATTATTGATTTTATTATTGTAAGATTTGTGTATTTTTCCATTTTGCTTGTAAAAAGCGCAGAACCAATTATTGATCAGTGTTGCATAAATCAGATTAGTGGTTCTTGGTGCTTGAAACCCTTGAACACATCACTAGTTTGATTGTGTTTATATTGTTACGATTGTTTATTCTTAGCGCTCGAAAACCCCTGAGAAATGACTACATGTTATAATGTGAAATCCTTCTTTCTTAGTAAGGTCAAGTTGTTTGATCAACTTTTGAACATATTCAGTATCAAGATCATCTTCCTAATGTGAAATCCTTCTTTCTTAGTAAGGTCAAGTTCTTTGATCAACTTTTGAACATATTCAGTATCAAGATCATCTTCCTAGCAACTGACAGATAGCCAAAAGTGAAATATCTACATATGGTGATTAGTCCATAGGATGGTCCATTACTTCACAACTTTTATCACGAAAGCCTTGACAAGCTGAGTTTGTCAACATTGTTGATCATGCAAGTTTGTCAAAGATGGTAAACGGTGTTTATGTTTTAAATGGACTTCAAGTGAATACTTGAAGATGAGGTGGTGAAGAAAGAACGTGTTTGTGAGATTCCAGAGTGGATATGAGTGTTGATGAAGACTAGATAGACATATGTGACTATATGTAATTTATGATTCTACTAATAAACTTTGTAGTGTTTTAATATAACCATTAAAAGGGGGACTCGGAATAATTCTTCCAATAATATATAGGTAGGATTGGTTTGTTGGTTCTTGAAGTTTTGTTAAGATATTTTCCCAATAATATTCTCCTTTTTAAAATATGTTGGATCTCAAAAATACTATTTATGTGATTTGTATTTTGGTCTTGATTTGCAATATACAAATAGTTTTTGCATAAACATTTTGTGCACTATGTGTTCTCTTCAAATTTCTTATTTAAATTAGAATTTTATTTAAAAATATAAAATATAAATAATAATATAGATAGATATTTCACATTTTTATCATTAATAAATTAATTTGGAAAATACAATTATAAAAAAAAAAAAAAAAAAAAAAAAAAAAAAACTAAGTATAAAAAAAAACACGATGAACAAAAACACGTTGAAAGATATGCTGATCCAAATGAGCTCATACTCAATAGGGATTGTGCATATTTATTGTATACATGATTTTATCATGGACTTTGTTACAATTTCATGACTACTATTTGATAATCAATAAAATGTTGTTTAGTTTAAAATTTTGGTTTATGTATTTCTTTTTAGAGGATAGATAAAAAGTAATGTAACTAGCAATTGCACCAGATGTTGCATAGGAAATGCGTAAGGCATAATTCAAGAAGAATCATCACATGTCAAAAGATCACTGAAGATAAGGATTAGTAAACAAGATGTTATTGAAGAATCATCACATGTAAAAGATCATTGAAGATAAGGATTAGTAAACGAGATGTCATTTAAACATAGAATATGAATGATTTACATTATAAAAAATATTTTCCCATCCCCTAATAGGCTCCTCTTCTTCCTTTATCATCTTTTCTTTTCATCATTCATCAGTTATTTACAAAATAAATCATTGTTTGGTCTTAGGTTCATCCTACAATCCTAAGTTGTTGAAATCATAGCATTGGCATTAATACAACTAAATGAATACAAATAAATGATAATGTGAGTTAATATATGCGGCCACTTACATACACTATTGTGTATGATGTAAAAAATTACCATTCCATGGTGAATGTTCTATGTGAATACATTGTCTAGTGGATAACTCCTCTTCAAGGTCTTGTTTTTCTTTGATATAATGGGGATCTTTCCTTTTAAGTATGGTGGATTTTCCTGCCAAAATTCTCTCCTCTTAAGCAATACTCAGATCAATGTTATGCCTTGTGTCATGATTAGTCTTACAGTTAGGACTACTCTAACACTCTATAATGCTTCTTAATTAAATTGGTACTCCTATCATCGAAGGGGGGCAATGAAAAATTAGTTTTTTCCTTTAGTCCATGAGTGCTCTAGTTGCACTATCATATGCCCAAATTAAACCACAGTGATACATACCCAAATTTAAGTCTTCATATAATTTTCTTCTCCCTGTTATGACCAACTCAAGCTCAATCAAATCCTTTATTCTTTCTTCCTATTAGCATTGCTCAAATAAATTATCTACTTAGTAGTGTTTAATATATTTGCACAAGCATTTACAAAGGGATTGGTGGATATATCAATATGGTCACATCCATTGATTCAATGTTGTGTTTCTAATTAATATGACATAACAATTATCATATGCCGTTATTATAGATAGAATTAAATAAAATATTATTTCATTGGATAGCAATAATACAAAATTAACACATCTATAACACAAAGTAAGACAACTCCCAGTGACATTAAATCTTACCTTGGGCATTTAGGAAAAGAACAAAGATAGACACAAACTATCATGCCTTGTTACACTATAATAGTAATACAACCCCCAATGACATTAAATATTACCTTGGCCATTTAGGAAAAGCACAAAGATAGACACAAACTATCATGCCTTGTTACACTATCATAGTAGTGCTAGTATAGGAAGAAATTCAAGAATATGTTACATAACACTACGAAAATGAACACCCTTAGTTTTATTCCGGTTTAAAAGAGGTTGGTTTTATATTTGTTTAATCATAAAAATTAATATCAAAAGTCTAAGTAATATTTGTCCTTTTTTCCATATTTTTTTATTTGGATTAATTAATTATTGATATTTTTAAAAAATATTATAATAGAAATTTATGTTATATATTTAATTACTTTATGATATTTAAAAAATAAATAAAAAAATATGAATGGGTGTGGTCCTTTTAATGGGTGTTCTCATTTTCACTATTCATGGCATCAAATTTTCTAACTAAGAAAGAGGTAAGGTTTATGGTAAGAGCCTAATTATGTTGATGGCAACATCCTAATTGGATTGGATTTTGCATGGTGATTTCTTAATTAGATTGAGTAGGATATTGCAGTGAGTTTGATCTAAATTTTTTAAATCAATCTTTTGATAATTGTTCATTCATATATTTCTTTTTCTTATCTTTATTTTTTCTTTAGTTCATTTTGAAACCATAATTGTATGAAATTTATTAGTGAAAAGAAGGCATCGTTTTTTCATTTTCTGCAATTTCTAGTTCTCAACAATTTCAAACTCCCAACTTCTTACCACCTCTATATCCAATATTAAAACTATGCCACTAGTTAGAACTATTTTAATCAATATAAAAATGCCACTTACTATAGTATCTGTAATCATTAGATGAATTATTAACATGATATCAGCCCAATGCGCACAGGACAAATCTCATACTCAGACAAACAATACATGATAGAAAAATATGTTCACATTTTCTTCATATAGTTTGTTAGTTAGTTTATCAAATTATGGTTACCTAATTAACAACCATCTAACCAATTTTGGTTCCAAATGTTGTAGTATTTATTTACTCATAGAATATTTGCACAGTAAAATCGTGGGTCACATGTGACTTGAATAATATGCCTCTATAAAATGACATTGGTCTAGAAAATATGACTTAGTGAGGCCCATTGTATGTCTATAATAAGAAATGATTACTTGAAAAATAAAAAACACTGCACTACTATTTTCATATATGGATAAAATTTCATTCTTCCAACATTTTCTTTTAATTACCAGAATATTAAAAATACAGAGTCTAAGGTCCAACATACAATCAGAGATCCAAATTCCATATGCCTGAATAGCGTCATTGTCCTCACACTCATATAACGTGAACACTGCAATCCTTCAAGCTCTGTTTCCCAGCCTCTGGAAATCCATGGTGCAGCAACTCAGCAAGGAAGAGGTCGCCTCTTTCTTATACACACTCATATAATGCAAACACTGCAAATCCTTCAATCTTCGTTTCCCAGCCTCTGTAAATCCATGGCATAGCAACCCAACAAGGAAGAGGAGCTTCGAACCTGCTCCCTCAACCCATCAAATGCAGGGAAATTCCCATACAGATCCTAGAAATCAATAGAAAAAGGTATTGGTGAGTACACTAAACTGGATATGTGGTTAAAAAAATTTCAATCTAAATACCTAAATAACATGGATTATGAAAGAATGAAGCAGCAGGCAATATCACAAGAAGAAATAGTCATCATTCAGTTTGGGGGAGGCAATGAGAGAAACATATAGTCTAAGGCGATCTTCTTTGCAGGAAAAAGAATAAATTTTGGTGAGTGGTCTTCGCAGCCGAACAAGGAGAGGGCAATGAGAGAGGAGGCAGTGGCAGCTGACCTCGCTTTGTAGCGCCACCATGCCAGTTGGATGGAAATGGTCGCCCATGTCCTCCACCCAGGATAGTAATACCTCATTGTTCCCTTCAGGTTCTAGCTCAGAAACGTGTACCGGAAGTGTTGCATGAGTGTTCTTAAACAACTCATAATACTTCTGGGAGCAATTGAGAAGAAGAATTGTATTGTGGGGTGTGGGGGGAAGGAGAAAATGTGGCAAGAAAGATAAATGATATCAGATGGTATTGAGAGAAGAGCAAGTAGACATGGAGGGATATGAGATTTTCATATCTTCTGATAAAATCTCATTTGCATCTTTCTTTTTTCTTGTTAACCATGGTGGCCCTTTCTCTAAGGAACCTAGCAATTAACTGCATAACACAAAGTATTGTTTGGCGGCACTAGAGATGATAATAATCCAAAGGATGGTATTAGTTTAATCATCCAACACAATGATCCAATGGTTCACAACACAATGATCCAATGGTTCATGACTGCACACCGTGGCATGAGAGGGGACTTTCGGGAACACCTTACGATGTAAATATATATATTTTTCTATAATTAAATCTATTAAAATATGTTTTTAATATAATAATAAGTCATGAAAAAATAGAAATAATACAATAAAGAAAAATAAAAAATAAAAAAAATTAATAAAAATAAAATAAAACTAAAAACAAAAAATTAATAACTAATAGAAATGGAAATTACTAAACAACTAATAATAAGACCCCAACCACTCACCTTATAAATAAATAAATTTAAATAATAATAAAAATCTCATACTCAGACAAACAATACATGATAGATTTCTAAGTGCCGAGAGTGATCAAATCGCTTTTAAGTGAATTTAAGAGATTTGATCCCTCTGGGCGATCTAGACTGATCTATTTAAAAGTGTATATACTCCATTGTAAATTTTCTTGTGGAGAAAGAATATAGATTAATCATATGCATTGTGCTGACTAATGATGAGTGAAAAGGTAGACAAAGGAAGCAATTTAGTAGGATGAACATGAATAGAAGTATATAATTCCAAATGATCTCCATCAACTATAAAATAAGTTACTTTGAGGTGTTAAGTTTTTTTAAGTGTATATACTCCATTGTAAATTTTCCTTTGGAGAAAGAATATAGATTAATCATATGCATTGTGTTGACTAGTGATGAGTGAGAAGGTGGACAAAGGAAGCAATTTAGTAGGATGAACATGAGTAGAAGTATATAATTCCAAACGATCTCCATCAACTATTTAATAAGTTACTTTGAGGTGTTAAGTTCCTTTAAGTGTATATACTCCATTGTAAATTTGCCTTTGGAGAAATAATATAGATTAATCATATGCCTTGTGTTGACTAGTGATGAGAAATAATTTAGTAGGGTGAACATGAGTAGGAGTATACAATTCCAAACAATACTATAACAATAAATATCTAATTTTCCTAGATGGCCATAAGAAAGCAGTTAGCCATATAAATAATTTCATTTCTTTATTTTGATATATATTTTTAATATTTAAATTTATTTGAAACCTAATAGCTAACACCATTTTGATTTTAATAGTTATTGGATCATTACTCTTTCAAAGGAACTTGAAAATTATTGAAATTTTTCATTATGTTTGCATTTTTATTATAATTATAATGACTTTACATTTTCTTTAATATGTCACATTTTCATTAATAATATTTTGATTTTTTTTCCTTTTATGTATGATATTATCCTATAACATAAATTGTACCTTCTAGTCTATATTGATTTTCAATAAAAACAAATTGTTGGGAAAACCAAAAATAAGTTGTAGTTTATTTTAAAAGAAAAAAAAAATTGGAAAAGTTGTAGTTTTTTTCTTGTTAGAAGAAATAAAAATATGTAATGATGTTTATCTATTTTTAATGTTTATAGTTCTACTTTTTATTTATGAGTGTCAAATTCTATTAATCATTTTCATTATATTTTAGTATTATGAAATGCTTCATCACTTTAGTTGTTTCTTCCTTTTTTTAGTTATTTTATTTTATTTAAGTTAATATTACAAAGTGCACATACTAGTAAACAAATCACTAGTTAAAAGATCACAAGAAATCTAATAAAATTAATAAATTAGATCTATAGTGTCTAATTAAAATGTAGAATTCCAATTCGCAACAAAATTTTCAAAACCTCAGATTTTAAAATATTAATATTAGATTAAAAAGATAATATAATTTTTTTTAACCATTATCTCATTTTACTTTTACTCCCATTGATATATAGTACTCTATGCCCATCTCTATACATGTATCATAGCCTCACTTAAAGGTTGGGTGAGGGACATGGCTTAAACAAAAAAAACTTAGTAAGTAGCAAAGTAACATCATTATTTCAATATAATAATAAAAAGATTGCAGCTAAATGGAAAAATGCCTTCTTGGTAATTTTTTGTTTTACTTTTATCACATGACTGTCAATGTTGGATGCGGTCATTGCCTATTTTTAACAACTTTTAGATTACTAACCAGTAGACAAATCACTTGTTACTGAAATATCGTTACAATTATGCATAGGAAAGACATTAAATCATATAATATCAATAATAATATATTAGAGTAATCATATTTGAAATTCTAAATTTTAAAATAATGGGATTCATTTTGAAGAGTGAGTGAGTGACTGATATCATTTGAGTAACATGTTCGTTAGCGCTATCTTATTATTGAGTGGAACTAAGCCAATCAATGTGAGCGACAAAAAATTAATAACCATTTAACCAATTTTGTTTTCAAATCTTGTAACATTTATTTACTCAGAATATTTGCACAGTAAAATCGTATTTCCAAATGTTGTAATATTTATTTACTCGGAATATTTGGACAGTAAAATCGCAGGTTTAATCAAACTCAAGTAGGACAACGCAGGAAAGATGAGTACGTCATTTCAATGGTGATCTATGCCGGGATAAAATGGCATTGTTCCAGAAACAAGACTTAGTGAGGTGCATGGAATATCTACAATAAGAAATGATTGGGACTACACTTGAAATATATTTTACTTGAAAAAGAAGAAATAGTGGGCTATTCTTTTAACGTTTTCTTTTAATTACCAGAATATTAAAAATACTGTCTGAGGTCCACCCTACCATCAGGAACAGAGAAGGATAGCTAAATTTTATATGCCTCACTAGCATCATTGTTCTCTTTCTTATACACACTCATATAATGTGAACACTGAAAATCCTTCAAGCTCCGTTTCCCAGCCTCTGGAAATCTGTGGCGCAGTAACACAGCAAGGAAGAAGGTCTTCGAAACTGCTCCCTCAGCCCACCAAATGCAGTGCAAATCCCGTATAGATCCTGGCAATGGACAGAAAAAGGTATTGGTGAGTACTACACTGGATATGTGTTAAAAAACTTTCAATCTAAATACCTAGATAGCATGGATCATGAACTAATGAAGCAGAAGACAATGTCACAAGAAGAGGGCGGCCAGAGAGGAGCCAACGGCAGCTGACCTCGCTTTTTAGAGCCGCCACGCCAGTTGGATGGCAACGGCCGCCCATGCCCATGTCCTCCACCAGGGATAGTAATACCTCGTTGTTCCCTTCAGCCTCTCGCTCAGAAACTTGTACCGGAAGTGCTGCGTCAGTGTTTTTACAGAGGGAGCAATTGAGAAGAAGAACGGTATTGTGGGGAAGGATAGAATCTGGCGAGAAAGATGAATGATATGAGTTGGGATTGAAAGAAGAGCAAGTAGACATGAGGGATCTGAAATTGTCATATCTTCTGATAACCGCTAGTATATTTCTGTTCTCCTGTTAACCGTCCTGATCCTTTTTCTAACGAACCTCCTCTTTTTACGGGATTAATTAACTGTATAACACGAAATATTATTTCCCAGCAATAATCCAATGGATGATATTAACTTAATCGTCTAACACAATGATCGAATGGCTCACGACTGCACACCTAGGCATGAGAGGGAGTTATTCTCAGAGAGAACCCCTTACCGCGTAATAATTAGGATTTAGGGATAAGTTTAAAGTATAATTAGGATTTAGGGATAAGTTTAAAGTAATATAAATGGGATGCTTTGATTTTTATTATAATTAATAAAATGTTGTTTTATAAAATAATTTAGGTTTTATATATATATATATATATATATGGGGGATAGGTTGAAAGTAATATAATTAGATATAGAGAAATTTAATTGTTAGATATTTTTTATTTTTTTATTAAAATTTGGTGATATAATTTTTGGTAAAATTGTAATTTTTTATTATTTAAATTTATTTTTCAAAATATAAGTTTAGTTGACAATAAAATTCTAGATAAGATAGTAATGTTTCGTTCTTTAAATTGTATTTTTGAATGTATAAATGAACTCAACAGCCTAAAAGAAAATTCTCCAACATTTAGATTATGCACACTACACAACTCAATTTTATAATTATAACAAATCTCCAAGCAAAAAATAAAAACATCAAATAATTAGACTACAGAATTAAATATAACTTGATTATTTATAAATATTAAAAATTGTATAATTAAAAAAAGAAATTGAAGGCTTAGTTAACTTATAAACAAAATAATTCTGAAAATACAATTTCAAAATTTTTTGTTGTTTAAAATACATTTTTTAATTTAAAATAAATTCAACAAAATCCCCAAGACACTCAAATTATGCAAATTAAACAATTCAAACTCAAGTTTTTAAAAATATCTATCATATTTTAATTAAAATTAATCATAAAAAAAATATTATGAAAAAAATCATTTCATCACATTTTTTAATACTATTTAATTTATAATTTATAAATTATCATATTATTATTTTAAAAGATATTTATAATTTCTAAATCATATAATAATTTTCTCTATTCACTAAATCATGGAAATAGTTCCATAATGGTATGGCTATGCCAAATATGCGGTAATCCATAAAGATTCCATAGTAACATAATGGTATATCCATCCCAAATATCCAGTAATAAAATAGACTTTGCCTACATAACCCCATCATCGAGAATTTATTAACGATCATCGAGAATTTATTGTCAACGTTAATTATGGGAAAGGAATTTGCAGAATAGGCAAACAATCACCACAATAATTTTTGTGGAGCAAACCAACAATGACCACGAGTAGGATAGGATCATCCCTTATTGAGAAGAAATGTAATGAATAAATCTGATTTTGGTGGGCTTCAATAATGCTATTTTGAGAGTAAGGAAAATACTATTAAAACTTGCTCCAATTAATCGTTATTATTTTATTTTATTAGTTGAACTTTACATTATTCCTCATGCATTTTTAATCATTAATTTATTACTTAAATAATTAAATAATTATGGTTCATTTTGTTGATTTCTAAATTATAATAAGTATATTATTATTAAGTTAATAAATTAATTTCACTGAGTATATAAATTAAATATATTTATAATTATTAAAATTTGTTATTTATAGTTATCGCTGTGGCATGCCCATTTTTTGTGAGGATCATCAAAATACTCTGGCTTCTATGAAAGATACTCTGGTCAAGACTCACGGTCAGAAAATATGTGTGGTCTGAATTGTGTGAGGTAGAATAATCTGTTCAAAGACAACAGGGTTAGCTGTTGCACTCGTGAAGAGAGCTATATTGACATTCGTCATGCTAATACTTTGTCGGCCTATAGAACGATGTTTAGAAATAAAGTTAACAGGGTTAGCTGTTACGCTCGTGAAGAGGGCTATATTGACATTCGTCGCGCTAACACTTTGTCGGCATATAGAACGACGTTTAGAAATAAAGTTACCTTCTGTAGCTTCTCAGACTGCATTCTGAGTGATGGGGTTCCCTCCATAGAATGAAGCACAAATTAAATGCGCTTGCAGCCAATAAATTATAATTTTCATTGCCAAAACAATAATCAACGTAAATATTTATTTCCATCCTATCTTCATATAAAATATCAAATGTCCAATCTATATTCCATCCCTTAGGACATTCAAATGTCGATCAGTATTTTGAACCTTCAATATGACTGTCCTTTCAACCTTAATATCATCCATGATAGTTTAAAATATTTTGAATTTCATATTATTTTAGAAGTTTAAAAATAAAATAGGGCATAGGTTACAATTTTACTATCATGTTACTTTTTCACCAGAATCAGATTGGGTATTTTTAAGGTAGAAATAGATTCAACACCCTTAAATTTTAGAGAACCTAAAATTCTATAATTTGAAATTTGTAACTTGGATTTCTAAAAATTTAACCAAATTTTTCCAAAAACCTGTAAAAAACTCTATATTTTCAACGTAAAATTGTCACCTACTTAAACTACCTTAAAAATAGAAATTTAAAAATAAAATACTCACATAAAAATAATCAAAAAATAAATTAAAAAATAAACATAAATAATAAATTAAATATTAAAAAAATATTTTAAAAATAAAATAAAATTGTGATGTTTGGTTGGAATTACTTATAATTAGCCGAAATTCATCTTAAACTTTTATATTTCAAACATCAAGAGAGATCAAATCTATGAAGGTGCAAATCTTTTTAAAGTGCAATATTGGAATAGATTTGAGATTAACATAACTTATTTTTTGGATGTTGATTAAAGACATTGTTGGGATCCCACTGGCCCTAAAGGAAAAATTTAATTGGAGTCTTTCTACATTAAAATATGCTACATTCCACATGAATACCACGGGAAAAACCATGGCTTTTCATAAACCATCAGTAAATTGATTCAGTGAAGTTTACGTGAACCACCCTAACAACTCCCCCTTAAACTTGACTCAGGGAGATTAACCTGGTCCCAATCATTCATCAACCATCTCACCTCAGATCTCACATTCCCCCCATCAAGCTAGAATACCAGTACACCTACCACCTTAGTACCTATCCAATTGGCCCATTCCACAACTTGATGACACCATGCACCACTATAATACATGTATTCTTGATTAAAGACATAAGGCATTACAACAATTTGTGTTCCTACACAACATGTATCCCTGAACAACATGTCTTACAACTTCATGAGGAAATAAAACTTGCCCAAAACCCTTAAGGTGATCACATATGAGACGTTGGATCCTTCAATAAACTTCAACACCATTGACTCCATCTTCATTCTTTATCTTATCCATACCACCTCTCTCTGGGACTATATATTTTCCAATATCTTATCCAATCGCTACCTTAGCCTGGTTTTTCAATACCATTTACACTTTCTAGTTGCATGTTGTCAATCCAAATCTTCTTCTATCACGATGCATCATGTGCTCTCTCTACACTACTTTTCCCTTTGAGCGCTTTCTAATCTATTTAGACACTAGTCACACACTAAACATACATAATACCTATCAGCAATGACCTGTCGATACATAGACTTGACTGCCTCATATTCAACAACTCTCCAAACCCACTTAACTTGGTAAGCTTCAAAAAAACCTCTCATATTTTAGCTTTGATTCCTTCACAAAGTCATGAATGTTGAGACACATTCCTATTAATGCATGAAAATGCTATTGCCATATCCAGAACTTCAGATTAATATTTATTCCCCTATTAAGTTTCTTGTAAAGAATTCCTCCTTCGTTCAATGGTGGAGTTTATTACAACATTTTGGACTAAGTTCCTCATTGATGTTACATCCTCTCTAATACCCGCTTCCCTCGTCTCCATCTTCTTTCTCATCTATAGGCTTCTCTACTTTGGTTACTTTGTCTTTACCTTAGGATGATATTTCTACATAACTCATCTTCGCGCTTCTATCGTCACAACCATTTTTCCATCATCGGTTGTAGTTTCTCTCACTGTCTCCACCTTTTCTACCATGCCTTCCTCATCGGTCTCGACTTCTTCAACGATATTCTCGACGGATGGCTCAGTTGCCAATTCGACAAAGGTGATTTTTATAGAGCTTCTATGGGATTAAATTCAACTCCCATATCCCCAGCAATGAACGTAGATGTCTTTCATACAATATTCATCAGGGACCATAGTACTAGTGGTGCCTTGTTTTCTTGGGATGCGCCAGGGAAGTCGAATTTGACAAGGTCCTACAAAATATTTTTCATTGGTTTAGGCTATTTCTGGATCACATTTTTTTTGGATTCTTCATAGTTATCTTCTTTTAATAATAATATGTAGCAATGGGAAGATTTATAAGATTGGAAGAAGCAAATTTCCATACTCAAGCACAGCTCCACAGAGTCTCCACACAATTTTCTATGTAGTGGCACTCCTACTGCACCCTAGATGACATCAACATTCTGCAGACTCCTTTTCCTTTTCCTGTCACACACTCTCAATTTTTTCACCTGAATTATGCGCTATGATTTTCTCCTATTGCATTCACGCTTCAATTCATATTGTGTTTACCTTCTGTGACGTGCCACTTGCCTTTGTTGCACTAGCTTGGTGAACACTCATACTTTTAACTATTCCATAGATGCTCTTGCATCAACTTCACACTTTTCTTCGGTATTAACAATCAAATGACTTCAACTGTGTAACTCGAATCAGATGCCAACATTCTTATTTATTCAATTTGTGGGCTTACTCTGTGTAACTGTGTAACTCGAATTAGAACTAGTTATCTCTAGTTAAAGATAATGAACTTTGATTTACCCAAAGGTTAAAAATAATTGATTCCATTGAATCATCAAATAATAAAACATTTCCATGGGTCCCACATAAATAGATTAAGCAATATGAGTATGAAAACATAAGTGCTCAAAAGCAGACTTGTGTAAAAATCATGCATCCAAATTTGGGGAATATTTTATTTTAATATTACCTCGTATGAGAAATAGAAGAAGGTACAAATAGGAGTTTTTGATAAATCATATATAAATTATTATGAATGGTCTCTGACATCGCTTTGCTGCGAGCGAGCCTGAGAAGTACCCCGACGAAGTTGTTTTTTAAGCCATACAAGCCTAGCCCCGCTCCGAGTGAGCATCCATAGCCCTGATGGGTTTACTTGTATTTCCTGTGCTTCCTCTTTTCATCGTCCTTTTGATAAGCACACTTGCGAGCTTTTAGTTTATGACGTATTTGAGTGAAAGAGGTGGGATGGTAATATAGACTTATGTTAATGGATACAATACTTTCACAATGTTGACTCCAAATTCTTTTGTTGTGACTATCCATCAGAGGCTTTTATAAAGTGGAGGGGTGGGAGGGATCCATTGAGTTAAACTCAAGTCAATTTTTTCCTTAAAAAGGTAAACCCTATCACTTAGAAAGGATGTGTGTTCCTCCATGAGATGGTTTTAAAGCAAGAGGATTTAATGGTTCCATAAAGATATACCTTTAATGATAAATGAAATTCACTAAAATAGATAGAGTAAATATTTCCCATTGTTGCCAACCACTGTTGAGTGAAGGAAAGACCTTCCACATAAATCATGGCAGAGTTACCAAAATCAAACCAAAACCGAAAGAAAAAGGAAAAGAAGTCCAAACTGAAGTAAAAAGAAATCAACAAACTCTGAAAATATAAAAATGAAGAAAGAAAAAGCTAAAAGATAAATCCAAATTTAAAAGATAAACCCCAACAAGACTGCTTATACAAATGTCTCAATAAAATAAATAACAAAAGATAGTCATGTGAACGTTTATCTTTTGATGGAGATCTAGTAAATTTTATCTTGAGTAGTTGTAAGTGGTTAGGCTTCTAAAATTCAAGGGTGAATAGCAGTGATGATAAATAATAAGCTAATTGAGAAGTCTCTACCTATTGCAAATTTTCTCATTTCAGAGTAACATATTCATAAAATCATCTTAACCATTTTCTGATAAGAACAATGCTTAAGAAATAGACTAAAGGTTCAGAAACTCCCTGGTTTAGCTATTTCGATGAGGATCATTACTTCTTATCCCAAAAACTTGAAAGCAAACCAAACAAAGTAGAATGAGATCCAAATCTGATCTGGTAGAGATGTGATAATATTATGAAGAGATGCAAAACAAAATTTTATATCAGCAAAAACTAAAAACAAAGGTAAAGAAATCAAAATGAATGAAAGTGGGTGTATGAAAATTACTATTGGAGAATTTCTTTTGATCTTACCTGAGAGATATCATCTTCTCCAATAAAAGATAACTTCTCCTTTTAATTAGAATTAATATTTTGAAGAAGTTTAATTAACTTAAATCTTATTGTCCCAAAATCATCATTTATTAAATCTAAACTAAAGCAAGTAGTCAACTAAAAGAAAGCAATGTTTCATGTTCAAGCAAATAGAGGTAAACCAAATCCATCAGAATGAGAATGAAGCTATGCTTGTTTATGAATTGCAGAGATGATTGTTCTCTTTTATTTTTGTATTATGAATTTATATCAGTGCCAAGATATTGAAATCGATTCAAAATCCTAAATAATGTAGCAATGGAGAGGACTTGAATCTTTATATAATAAGTATGGAGTAATATATCAAAAATTCAAATAAAAGAAAATTCAAACATGAATTAACCATGCTCCATTACTTTTACCTGTTCCAAATTCTTTATTAATTTCTACATACCATAATGGTTTCTCAAGAGTGCCTTGGAGTGTATCGGAAGAAAAATATGAGAGAAATTTTATGGTTGTATCTTTGAAACATGCGACATTCTTACCTTTCAATAGGATTTTATTATTGAAACGTAACGACTAAAATATGAGCGGGAAGGGATATCGAAGGTATATCGAAGATTTGATATCGAGGGTGCGAAAAGAATGACAGATGATCGTAGGTCCCGATATGAAATTTCTGATATGTATAATAGGAAGTTTATCGGATATCGGCGGTTGGAGTATCGGAGATGTATGGACATCACAGTATGAGCGAAGTCATCTATCGGAGGATGAGCATGAAGGGATAAGGTAGATCAACGGATTGAGATATCGGATACCGGCAATATGAGGATAATGGAGGATCAAAGATGTCATACATCAGATGATGGGTGAAAAGAGATATCGAAGGATTGGCGAATTGGCGAATCAGGATATCAGATTATTTTGATTGATGCTCATATGAAATGTTCTGATATTCGAAAGCTCCGATAATGATATGTGGAAATTTTGTGGGGTCGGGCCTTTTATTATTATATTCATAAAGAAGCATTTAGTTCAACTTTTGTTTTTTTAACAAAAAGCCCCGTTAATAATTATATTAATTATCAGAAATATTAGATCGGAGAATAGTTTTATCGGAACTTTCTTAGGAGGAGCGTTACGATATTATAGTGCTTTGATATGAATATTTCAATATTATATTAAAGGCCTATCGGGGTTTTAATGAATAGAAGCAAAATTAAAGAATCCTCAAATTCCGATGAAACAACAAATAATTCCCTGGTCATGTTGCAGATTTAGGAATGGTTGGTTGATTGCTTATCTCAAGTCTCCAAAATCAAGCCAATGAAGACCTACAAAAGAAAAAAAACAAAAATAAGAAGTAAGCTACAAAAAAATAAAAACTAACAATAGATGAAGATGAATCTATAAAATGCATACCTAGAAGAATATTGACTGTAATTTTAGCTCATGAATCTTCAAGTTCTCCCATGTATTTCTCAAAATTCACATATATTTAACATCATCTATTTATTCAATCTAAAATGCTAAGTAATAAATTTTCAAATCGCAGTGACCTCAAATTTTCATTGGAGGACAAGAGTGGTGAATATGAGCCTTTTTGAAAATACTTGTGAATAAAAAACTTACCAAGTTGCAGCAAATCCTTGAATTCTTCATAGATGATCAATGTAATGAAGTTTTGAAAAAACAAGACAATCAAGTGCTTTCACAAGTGTGTATGATCTGATTCTATAAGAACTTTGATATGTTCTAAAGCCACTTTTCTAGAAACATGAAAATGGATGCCAAGAAAAACTTGGATTCATTACTTGCTTATTAGAAATCTGAAATAATAAAATGAATGAAAACAGAAAATAATGTAATTTAAATTAATCTATCCCTAATTGCTAACTGAATGGAAGGAAACATGACTAGGTATAGTCATGCTTCCAATGTAACTGTTCTCTCATTTTAACTTTTGCATGTATATACATATCAATCAACAGGAGTAAAACTGAGACTAAATTACAAAAAGAAAATTTTAGCCTACTATGCACAATTAACAAATTGAGCGAAATAAATTTATTTACAACATTCTTACCTTGAAATTATTCCAATAAAATGTCTACAGGATCATAAAAAATAGCATGAATTTTAGTGAATGATTGGAAGAATTTCAAAGGAAGAGGAAACGTCATGACAGGCTTGAATGATACATTTTTAATCATTGAAGCCTGTCGAACACTAGAAAAATTAGAAATATTCCTGAGCACTGGAACGTCCAGATATTTTTCAAATGGATCAATAAAGAATGGATGAATATTTAAAAGGTTTCTAGAAGTATTCCATTGCTGGTCAGAATGAAATGGTGTACTCTCAAGTGCCATAATTTGCGATGAACTTATTTGAAAATCAGAAATAAATAGGGCAAGCATGAACAAATAAAATTTCAACACAAAAAATAGCCGATGTTCATTCTTGAAATTCTAGGATTGATTTTCATACAAACAAATTAATGCACATGAGGAGTGTATATAATTTAAATATTCAAAATACTAGTACAATGTTCTCAAAAATTCAAAAATGAGATTCAAAAGAAAATCGATTCAAACTGAGGTAACTAAAAATGGAGCGGATTCAAGTCTACAATAATGTTACAATTAATGGTACAACATTGCTCGGATTCATTTTCGAAGATTTCTTTCCCACAAGCATCAATAGAAATTAAATTAAACTTATTTTTTGCTTTCTTTTGTGGGAATGGGAAGATTTCAAGCTTATGATTGAAAAAGGGCATTTTATCATTGTAGGAATTAAAAATTGGGATAGGTTCTTGAATACCAAAATTAATATGATGATTGAATGTTTGAAAATTAGAATGGACTGGAATAAATCCTTCATTAAAATTCTCTTTATCTTCAAAAATAGATTCACCTAAGGAATCAAACAAAATCATTGTTGGAGAAAAAAGAGTTTGAGTGCTTTCGTTTTCCAAGTAATGATCATAAGTAACTTCATAAGTGTTATTTCCCTCTGAATTAAATAAATTAGAACCAAACAAATGATTGACTATGAAATTAAGATAATCTTCAGGTTTATTAATTGAATTACTAATTAAAGTTTCTCTACCAATTTTTAATTATTCATTATTAATATCAGTTCCTCCATTTTCTAAATTAAATTTGTATTCAAAGGAGCTACTGATTGAATATGAAATATATTATTATTACTAAAGATATCAGGGTAGAGAGAAAAATAGGAGGTTGAAGATATATAGTTGAAGGTTTTTCTATGCATAGATGATTTCTAATTTTCCAAAATAGACAATTCAGAATCTTCATGTATTTGATCGATTTGCAAATTGATGTTGAACTCCTCCATCATTTAAAGTTTATTATCAATAAACTATGAATTAATTTCATCAATAAAGTGTGTGTTGCTGACATTCTCTAGTTGATTTAATTGTTGATGATTGTTGCTAATAGATTGTGCATTTTATTGAATTTCTAATTGATCAGCATTATGTCAATTTGGAACATTTCTGGCATTATCATTTTTTCTTTCAATTTGCGAAGAACCAAAATTTTAATTTTGAGAAAGAGTATCACTATCAATAAAGGATATACTTTCTGGTTCATGATAGTTATCACAGGGCAAAGACACTAAATTCTTGAACTATAAAATTAATTAGAATTGAGGAGGCAAATCTTTGGATCGAAATTGCATTAAAATTAATTTAAATCTAACATAAAACATATCCAAAGTCTCACCTTCCATCCTATGCAATTATTCTAACTGATCACACACATTTTCGTAATCATATTCCTGAAATGCATGAATGAAAATCTTGGAAAATTTGTCCCAACTACGTACAGAGGCAACTGGAAGTGATAAGCACAAGTATTTGGCTTTTCCTATCAAAGTACGAGTGAATATCGTACAAATAATATCTTCATCAATATTGAAATTATTGCAACTTAAGATAAATTGAAGGAGATGACTAAAAGCATATGTCTTGCCATTATATTTTACCTAAGATAGGATCTTGACTGCCTTAACTGGAGTAGTTTTTGGATGAGGTCCAATAAAATAAAATCCAAGGAAGTCTTTTACATGGGTCCATAGTCATATAATAAAATTTACAATTTTTCAAAGAAAACAATTTACTATGCTCTCCTTCTAGTGCCAAAGATGTTGAAGGCTCAGAAATCTATGCCTACAACATTATAAGGGAGACCACCCGGTCGGGAACTTAGAGAAGCTTCTTTTCCATTGAAATGGTGGCTACGACTATTTAAACTAGGTCTACTTACCTTCTCTCTATCTCCACAGGATTAAAATATGACTTTCACCTACCAATAGAGAAGAGGCATCAGATCATCCCTCTTACTGATCAGGCAAGAAAGTGATCCTTAAGCCGATCTGGGGCTCAACCAAGCCACAATTGAATTTTTCCTCTTTCATAAGAGGACTTATAAGAACGTATAATTACATCTAAATGTAAACTAATCCTAGAATGCAAGCAAAAGGAGAAAGACCTTAAGCCTATCTCAATTAGGAAGATGTAGATGTAACCCAACCGAGAGAAAATTATTTAAATGATTGAGATTTAAATATGTTTGGCTTATAATGAATATCAAGCTAACGAAGTAGTTCAATTACCTGATATTATGGATACCAAAACACATTCTGTCCACAGATCTATTAACTGAGATAATCAATCAACCACATTTAGGAAGTAGTTCAAAAAATGATGATGATTGTTAAATGAGTAACTTGAATGATTAAAAAATAATATAAGGAAATAGTTCACAAAATATTGTTGTTTGTTAAATCGTAATTAAAAGACCGATTTCTCAGTAAGTAGTTACTCATAAACCAGAGTTCAACACATAGGAGCAGAGATAAATAACAACATATTAGTGAAGCAGATTATTCATATCGATAATAGTGCACAAATATCAATTAAAATGACATATTTATGCTATTATAAAATGAAACTAGTATTAAAACAATAGTATTTTAAATACCAATTTATTGAAACTGTTTCTTTGGCTCTGATCTCCAATAACCCTTTACAATGCTTCAATGTATGCTATTAAAACAAGAGCTGCAATAGTGCAAGCTCTGCTCCCCATACATAGTTCAAAATGCACACGAAAAATCTCAATAATCCCCAGATGTGAGATTAATCATCTCCCTACATACAACCTAAAATCCCTATTACAATAGTGCTTTAAGCATTACTAAATTGCATAAGAGAGAAGCCATTTTTGTTCATTTTAAAAATCACTATTTGTTATTTACAAAAAGAATTACAAATAGGAGAGTTGTTGAAGAGTAATTTTACGCCAACAATTTTCATTGGTCCAAATTCATTTTATTTTATTGTTGGATCAATCCTATTGATTTAAATCTTCTTTTCCTCATATCTTCAACTATTTTCCTATCAAAACCAACCAAAATCTAATTAAAATACAAATTGAAATCACAATACTAAATCTGGAATACAAAATATCCTCCAACCAAAACTTAATTAGACAAATAAGATGGAAATCTGAGTTTTTCATTGATTCATGTAAAGATCTAATTGGTCAAGGAGAACATAAACAAATGAGTCTATATTCAACAAAGGTTATTTGCAAATGAAAACGCATCTGAGTTTTTCATTGATTCATGTAAAGATCTAATTGGTCAAGGAGAACATAAACAAATGAGTCTAAATTCAACAAAGGTTATTTGCAAATGAAAACGCAGAAAATTAATTTTGTTCAAAAATTTGGAGTTTGGTCTTCTGTTTAATTTTAGACTCATTAAATTAACAACTATGGTTATGAAACCACTTCAGAAATATTCTCCATGACCAACGAGTTGTCATGGGCCTCATTTGGCCAAGTAAAACTCAACTTGTGATCTTCCAGAGTTGAAGAATCAAAACTACAAGATTTCTGGAAAATTTGTTGCGTAGGCCATAAATATGATTTTTTTAATTAAAATCTATTTCTAAATTAGATTATAATTATTTATTAATTAATACTAATTTAATTGTAAATACAACATTAAATTTAATTAATTATAAACGAAATTTAATTAATTTAAAAATTAAAATAAAATAAACTATAATTATATTATATTAATATTGTAATTTAGTTATACTAAAATTATAATATAAATATATTATATATTATATTAAGTAATCATATTAATTAAAATAAAAAACCCTTTAGTTATCATGAAGAGTATGCGTGTTGTAAATGGACGAGGGAGTATGAGTATACGTGAGTTGGAGGAATAAGGAGGTGGAGAGATAAGGAGATGAGCGAGGATGACGTATGGAGTACAGATCTGGAGTTATAAGGAGGTAGAGTGAATTTTAGGTTAAAAAAAATAGGCACCTCATAAATTTAAAATTGGAGACTGGAGAAAATGAGTTATTGTCATTTTTAAAATGCATGCTATATAAAAATGTTGATAGGGTGATGTTCCGATATTGGAACACTGAAGCTTTTGAAAATCAGAGAAATAAAATTGGAAGTTTTATTTTAGAGTTTTAAAAAATCGGAAGTTTTATTTCGGAAGGGAGTACGTAAGGATGGAGTGGGGTCCACTAGGAGTGGAATTAACAATTCTACAAAATGAACTACAACCACTTTGTAATTTTGAGATTTTGGGTTTGGTAATTTCTTTTAAAATTAAAAACTGGAATAAATTACCGAGATCTCGAAAATACATTTTTAACTGTTCTACAATTTGGGTGGGTGATTTTATAGGACCGTTAGTGAAAAATGAAGGAATTAGTAAAAAATAACTAGCATTTAATACTTACAATGAATTACTAATTTAATTACAAAAATTAAAATAATATACATTTTGTATATTTTTTAATTGAGTTGGTAAAAATTATCGAACTTCATATTAACACCATTTGCAAAACATGTAACCAAATGAGACGAAACAAGTATCAATGGAAATCTAGTGAAAGGTTGAACTCAATGAAGCCATCAAAATATAAATCCAATGAAAATGAAAAAGTGAAAAAATTGTAAGACACTTTACCAAAAGAAAATATCATAAAGGTGATTTAGCCAAGATTTAATGGAAAGGGTCCTCATTATGTGAAGTAAAAAAGTAAAAAAATGGGGGTTGTTGGTTTCTCACTACAACAGGAGGGAGATGAACTGACTAAGCCTTGACTAGCCCTGCCCATCTTCTTGGAAACCCTAGAGTGATTCTTGAAAACAATTTTGATGTCATCATATGATAATTGATAAATATCTCCTCCAAACAGCGTGTTGAGAGTTTCCAACATATCCTCCATGATGCTCGGAGAAGAACTAGCATGAGTGACTCATGATCAAGGGTACAATTGGCCCTCCTATATCTGAGTTGAAATATCACCTCATAGTCCTCTAGGGATTCATCAGGTCCAAGAATCATTGTAAAAATTGATTCCTTGATTTCTTTGGACCTACAGTAGTCCTTGTACTTTCTATTGAAGGCCTGTTTCATTTGGGCCCAGGTAGTGATGCTACCCCCGGGTAGACCCATAAACCAGTGTAAGGATACATATTTAAGGGTATAGGCGAATAACTTTAGCTTCTTCTCATTAGAGGCATAGTCATAGGTCCTACAAAAAAACAACAAATTCAAACATGAAGGTGTTAAGATCCTCATAGGTTAGGTAATGGAAGTGTGGAAGGGAAGTAGGGCTTATATTTTTCATTCTAGCCTCTCCATTGGTCTCCCTGATAGGGAAAACCTCATTGTCCTTATTTTCATCTGTAGTTTGGGTAGGTAAAGTGAGTTATTATTCTTCCTTAACAGGTTCTTCAAAAATTTTAGGTTGCTCACCTATAGGGTATTCTAACTTCCCTGCAGTCAGAGAGGGAAGCTCATAGTCACCGAAGAAGAGTGAAGGTTGAGTGGTTGATGGTGTGGGGGTTTTTGGTTACAATTTTCCTTGATTACCAATACTCCTACGAGGAATGAAAGTTTTGTTTTGTTTTTTGTTTTTTTTTTTTTACTTTTTCAAAAATTGTATGTGAAACATAAAATAATGCTCAAGCATAAACAACATCTACTTGGACACCTTCCTGGAAAAAACGCCAAAAAATGGTGAGCCCTGGTATTACCCCAAGTATGTTGCAACTCCCAAGGCTCTTCAACTCAAATTATCAACCCATGGTTCATACAAACTTAGAGGTGACAATGTTATATGCACAACAGATTGGATTCTACTCATGCCACCCTCAGTCATGACATTTGATCATAGTGCTCAAAGACCATTCCTCCTACTAAACTATAATGAAAGATTGTTGATGAAATTGCAACTGAAGCCTAATTCTAGCTATGAAAGTGGAAATGATGTTAGCTCAGCCTGTAGATGCTAATTAACCAATTGATGAAAGGACAAGGATTAATCTACTTGCAAAAAGAAAGCTATTGTATTTTGCAAAATTCATCAAACTACCAAATCTACTTCTAGAAAGGAAGCTACTTTATCCTGCATAATTCATTAAACTACTAACATAGTTTCATGTATCATCTACCTAGTTCACACTTGCTTGAAAATTAGAAGCCTACGTGTATCATACTTATGATTAAAAAAACTAATTCTACTTTGTTTTGTAGCGAGGAAAAGGAATGGTTGGAGTGGCCTAGGAGCTTCCCTTAATCATCAAATCATAGATGGGGGTCATTATTCATCTTAACTGATCTAAAGTTGAAGTGGAGATCAAAACTGGTGAAGAAAGGTGATGCTATAGGAACTCTTGTGTTTCTATAGGAGGGTCTGTAATGCTACAAGAGGGGTTCCGAGAGGATTTTTGGGGTGAAAATGATGTCTTGAGGGTATACAGAGGTGGATGGAGGTTAAAGATAATGAAGGAAGGTTGGGTGGATCCCCTAGCCAAGCTCAGGACCTCTCAGATGTTTGTCTTGCACTAGGATCAATTCTCACAGTGTCCTAAGTCTACTAGGGAAAATTACTTATGGAAATAGAGTTTTGGGACAAAATTAAGGGTGGAAAGAGAAGATGGAGGAGTCCAAGATGGAAGTGGAAGAGGTGCCCTCCCCTGTAGATCAACACAATCTTGCAACCATTCACATGCATACATCCATTAATCATTAACAAAGTGATATAACCTATGATGGGAAAGATGAGTTTAATGCAAATAACATCTATCTTATTCCATAACACTAATATAATCACTAAAATGACTTCTAAGCTATAGAAACAAAATGTAAAGTAGAACAACTAACATTTAACTATTTCCAAGAAATCATAAACAAAATATTTTTTTACTGAGGTTGTGAATCCTTCCACTCATTCTCCCACAAGAGAGGTGATGTAGAAGCTTTCAACCACATGTTATATAGCTTAATCTCTACTGAATGAAATAAACTATGAACTTCTTGGAATCAAGAACAAAACACAAGTACAAAAAGTGGTACCAAAGCCAATAGGGTTGGGCCCAAACCCAAGGGTCTCAAACCTCTGAAACTAACTCAGATGCAACTTAATATCCAACTTATCATTATAAGAAAGTAAAGGTCTCATACATCACATAAAACTTAAAAATGACAATGTCAAGTTTCAAGCTCAATAACTACACCTAGCTGAATAAAAACTTTGAACCCTAATGAGCTTTTCTTCTTGTTTATTTATACAAAAGGGAAACTGAGAGAAGATCCATTGAAAATATGAGTGATTACCTCCTTGATCTCGGAAATGGTGGATCTTGTCCCTCTTGAGCTTCACTTGGACTAGGAGTCACTCGACTGCCAATGAATTCGAACTGGTGAGAGAGGATGATGTGATCCCAAGTTGTGTTAGGTAGTTAAGGAGGTGGACAAACACCCTGGATTCTCTCTTGGTTGTATCCATCAAGCCCCTGCATAGTATTTTCCTATTTTTTTTTATTTTTATTTTCCCTGTAATGAAACCACATTAGGCCACATACTATGACAAACACCTTTTACTCCTCTTACCAATAAAAAATGTGAATTAATGTGAGAGAAGGATAGTTTTAAGGCTGGAGGATGGCATGATGATCTTAAAAATATACCTATTGATGGGACTCATCACCATGGACTTTGTTCCAACATTTTTACTTGCTCTTCTTTTATTTCTCTAGAAAAGGTGGGATTCCCTCTCAGGGTTTTACTAGTCATTATATAACAACTCATTTTCCTTTTCTTTTCTTTTTTATCTCTGATGCCTACATGACTATGGAGACTCAGGTACATACTTTACTTTACAATTCTCCTATGCAATTCTTGCATGACGCAGCTTCAAAAAAAACTCTCTTTCTCAAGGTTCTGAAAATTTACCTTGATCTTTGTTCATTCTACAAGTCCTTAACAAAAGTTGGCGAAGAAATATGTCATTTTTCTTAAGCGGCTTGAAGCCTCTAAATGTAGTCCTGTCTAGTTTCCTATAGAGGAATTCAACTTCCCATAATCTCTAATTATATCTCTCAGAACTTAATTATAGGCTACAACCATTTTTATAAATGTATAAGAAACTCTTATTATTTATGGAGTGAGGGTTTAATGTAGTTTAGTCAATATAATTTCTTCTTTTTTGTTATGGGATGGAATAACCATTAGTAAACAATTTATTATTTGTTCAACTGTACTAATTTTCAATTACATTGTTTATCATACTCAAGATTTATAGCTCATCATTTCTCATGCATTTAAAAATATATTTATCATGCATTTAAAAATACTACTTAACATGTTAACAAGGACCCCCCTTGTGACCTAAAAAGGGCTCAATGGGGTTTCCTTTCCCTTCTTCTGGTTATGTAATCTTTTTCTAAAGCTAGGGATTTTGCTAAACAATAGGCAATAATTGTTGACAGTAAGGCACTAACCTTGTCCCTTTTATTTGTTTTACTTAGGTACAGGGTAATGATCTCCTTGATATAACTTTTAATTGAGTCTTTACACTAAAAGGGGTTTGCACTACTAAATAGTTCTTGTCCTACACAATTATGCTACTACACTAGTTCTGGTTGTCTTGTATCAATAATACCAAATTGTACACACCATATTTTACCTTTCCCAAAGAATCATTTAATGCTCTTCCAATGATGTACTTGTTGGACCTATTTTTCTTTATTTCATATCCTTCTTGCGCAAGCCTTTAGTACCTGTAATCTTGCATTGAATACTATTTCTATGCATATATATACATAAAATTTACAACGCTTTTACCAACATTCACACACAAAATAATAAGTTTTGAATTCTCTATTTTTCTTTCTAATTTATGGGTTTAGAGACTTATCTCAGAGTTTCAGGGAATATTCTAAGAGCTTCCTCATACCACATAATGTAAGCTAGCAACTTGCCTAGCTACCACCAAGCTATATTCCTTTCCAGTCAGAATAACAATGTACCAATAGGTTTCTCAGCAAACCCTAAGTAGTGTTCTGCTTCTTTTAGGGTTTCAGCAACATTTATCTCCCACTCGTATTTTGGAAGTTACTGTTTTTTTCTCCCACAAGAACCCCACCTAAGAGAACTAGAATGATATCATTTTTCTCCAACCATTTCTTTATTTTCTGAACTCTTATAAAATTTCATTTCTCATCCAAATTAATGGCATTTCTCTCTAACCATTTTTTCTTTTATAACCCTTCCTTCCTTTTTTATCTTAGAAAGAAAATCCACAATGAATGAATACATTTTCCTCTTTTGTGATTTCCCTTTTTGGGACATTACTAAATTTTCCAACTACTTACTTACTGGTAACAAATTTTAACTCTCCAAGTAACCCTTACAATATTCTCAAGAATATTATACAAATAATTTCCATTTCTTTTCTTTCCAACTTAAACAAAACATTCCTAATTTTATAATAACAAATAAACTGAAATACTTTCTTTAACTATAATCTAAATTTAACTAATAAAGTCTTAAGTCGAGTCACTTGGGATATTTCAGAAATGCACCAGACAATAACATTGTTTGTCCAAGCCTCCAAAAGAAGAGAGGAAGCACAAACTCATGGGGAGCAATCCTTAGTAAGGGGATCAACTGACAGGAAGTTGTAGATAGGAGGAGCATCCCTTTGCTATTGATGTCAAAAGGGGAGCACATCATTATAGGGGGAGTAGCACAATGAGGTGATTGTTTCCATCAATAACAAAGGGGGAGATTGTTGGAAGAATTAATTGTTATTGATGTCAAATGGATGTCCTGCTGAAGGGAAAATTAATAAAAGATTAAATATCATCTTAAGCCCTTTCTAATGAGATATTGCATGCCTCTTAACTCCTCTCCATTGAGGAGAAATTAAATTTTTAACTCTAAAATCCATCTATTTAACCCTTTGTCCAAGTCAACCCTACCTGAACAAGTCGACCATCCCCCAATAGATATGTTAGTTCAGTTAATGTGATTGAACTAATATAAATATAAGAGACTTATCCTCCATTCCATCCACCAACTTGACCAAGAATGTGTAGAAGAATTCAAATTTGTGAAGAAGGGAAAAAAGGTTTATATCTCATGAATCTAAAAAGAGATGAAAGGAAGAATGCTTTGGATTACTATTTTTGTTTTGGTTTGAAGATTCTTGGTGGATTCATCTAGAAATGTTATGATATATTCTTGCGCAAAACTATTCCTAATTGTCTGCTTCTTGTGGCACATATCCCAACTACTATTGAAGGTTAAGAACTGGGTCTAACTTTGGCACACAAATCGACCTCCTTACAACTCAAAATCTAACCTCTTAACATCTCATATTCTATCCTAAGGTCAAGGTCAAAATTTGGCCATGTGGAGAAATTCGGGTCTTTGGAAAGTCACATTCAGTTGTGTGAAGCTTGAATCCTACAACCAATATTTTCGGCCCTGCAACTAGGGTATTTTTGAGAATTGATTTAGGCCTATAATTCGGCCTCCTAAGGATAGACTTTCAACCCTAAATGATCTTTCCTTTTGCTCCACTTGTGACTTAGATTCTAGGCATACTTTGTGTTTACTTTGGAGGCATTCAAGAGCTTTCCTTGGTGACAATTTTGAGTAGTTCTTAAGCAATATTTGAGGCAAAAATGAAGTGATTCTTGGAAAAATATTGTAGACCTCTTTGAGTTTCCTTAAAGGAATTCATTGAAATGCTTTGAAGCAATCGTATAATCACTTTGAAGAAAACCTTTTTGGAGCATTCTTGATGATTTTTGGAGTAGATTTGAATGCAATTTTTGACAGACCTTGGTCACCTCCTGAGGCAAACCTTAGAGCATACTTGGAGTAGTCTCTTGGAAACATGTTGGAGTAGCCTTGTAGCTACTTTGTAGCAGTCTTTAGAAGATAGATTTGAGAATACCTGAAGAGCTTTGAAGTCACTCTTTGAGAAAACTTGAAGAGATTTGGAACAAACTTTTTAGTGCCGACTTGAAGACATTTTAAAGTAGCCCTATAATACCTTTTTGAATCATATCTGAAATATTCTTGGAGTAGACTTGAAGTCATCCTTGTAGCAGCTATTGAAGAGATCTTGGAATAGCTTTGAGACACCTTTGAAGAAAGTATTTTGGAAAGGAGTCATCCTTGGAGAAACTATTGAAGAGATCTTGGAATAGCTTTGAGACACCTTGAAGAAGGTATTTTGGAAAGGTTGGAACCTAAATTAGCTTAAGAGGATTAGAGTCCTCATATATAGATCAAGTTGGATCCTGAATTAGATTGAGAGGATTGGAGTCCTCATATATAGATCAGATCGGAGCCTGCATTAGATTGAGAGGATTGGAGTCCTCATTCATGGTTAGAGCCTTGAAAAAAGTGAATTTTTGTAATAATTGAAGCCAAAATTTAAGAATGAGAGTCCTCAACATTTAAACTTTATTACTATAGATATTTTAGTTTTATTTTTGGTATACTTTGTGTTTCCTATTGTGAAAAAATTTCACTAAATTAATATAACAATTGAATGAAATACTTATTCACCCCTCCTCTCCATCTTTCCAACACACAAATATTTTTTAAACTATAATTTAATTTAAATATAATATTATAATCTTTTATGTTTCTTTTCCATTATTTTTTTAGGTTAATCTAAGTTTTTTTTTTCCTGAATGACTTTAAAAAAATCTACGGAAACATTGTTACTCGAAGACTCTACTACAGAAGAAGTTGTACCATCTAATTTTCACCGGTGATGGAATCCGGCAGAAGAAAATGAGGTTAAATCTTGATTTGTTGCAGTTAAAATGGTTTTTTAACTGCATATTTGGATTCAGCACCCTGAAAAGCCCCTGGGACGCTTTGATTGTGCAAAAACTAGCTATCAAACTTGCAATTCGAATAAATTGCTGCCGGATTTTGACCGGAAAACCCCACCTGAAAAGCTTCCAAAAAGTTGCATTATAGACAACTGCAAGATGAAATGCTCAATGCTCAATAAAATTATATTTATCTGTTATAGGGGACCGTGCTTTAGAGGTGGAAAACTTGTTCTATTGGTTTCTGCGTTCCATGAAGCTTTGGAATTGTATGAGAACGTTCCCTTTTCAAGGCGCTGCAATGGGAGCTTGGGAAAGTTCTGGGAGCTTTGAAGATTGTTTTTTTTTGGAGTTTCGGCATTCCCCGGGGTTGGGGAATACAAAGCCTGACAAATATGTTGAACTGCCCAAAAAACATGAGCCTTTGTTGAAACCAAAGTTACCAAATTTGATCAAATTGACCCCAAAAAAAATTCGAAAACTCAGGTATTCGATTCCGTTTGGTACGAATATTCGAAGTTTGGTACGAATATTCCAGTTCAGGCATGGGCAGATTAAATTCAAATTCCGATAACAGAAAAATCAGGCATGGTACGAATGTTTATTTTTTTGGTGGATAACAGAAAAATCATTTCATTGTTTATCGACAACGGCATGTATGTGTTTTTTAAACACAGTGCCTCTAAGCACCCAATTATGGCGGACGAATCTTCTGTGGTAACTAATTTTTAACAGGGTAAATTTTCTATTGTTTAAATTAGGTATTTCCTGACAGGATTTAGAAAGTCCAGAAAATCCGAAAAACAAGAATTTTAATGTTAACCATGGATTTCTGAAATATTTGAAATATTGGAGCCTAAACTGTACACGTTCCTTAGAAAATAATTGATTTTGAGTTAAGAAATATATTTATAAAGAATCTAAATACATAAGTTTAGAATATTTAATCTTGTTAGTACGTATTTTTATTAAATAATTTTAAATAAAACAAGAGAGATTTTGAAGAAAAAAGACGAATGTGACTTTTCATAATAAATTATAGGTTTCAAATGGTTTATAACAATTAACAATTTCAAAATGAATAATGAAAAAAAAGCATAGAAAACATGAAAAAAATATATAGCTAAATATTTAAGACGTATACATTTGAATTTTCTTTTCGATGAAGTTAGTTTAGGCAGATGAAGTGAGTTCTGTGGGAGCCTGTGGCTTGAACTCTTGCTCAAAACACAGATCTGGTGAAGTGATATGTCTGAAAACCGTCACCCTGACGTAGAAAAAGACCAACCATCCAGGTGTCTCACCATTAGCAAAGTCACGGATCGTAAGCATGAAACAAGTTTTTTTTTCACTATTGAAGTGTCCACCTCCGGTCTCATGTTGCAAAGTTCTCTTTGGGTGTCATCGTCCCTCTCAAAAGAACGTTTTTGGTTTTCTCTTCCTGATCTAGGTGTCATAAAGAATCAGTGTATTGTTGTTGGTCTTTTCATCCTGATCTGCATGGCTTAAATGATTGCAGAGCAGCGGATCTATATTGTGGATTTATCATAGTTTTTTTTTTTCCTTTGCAATGATGTGCTCTCACGTGGGCTCTCTTGTGGAAAGCAGTGAAGATCATTTGAGTAGCTGATTTAATGAATCATGTTGTAGTGAGAAAAAAAGAGCGAGAGATTGTTTTGGTGTTGTGTTTTTTTCCAAAAGGATTGATGGTTTTTAAACTCAAGTCCCATTGTCTGAAACATCAATTCTTGTGTGTCTTTATTGTTTATAAATAGGGTCGGGTGGTTCTTAAACTGGAAGACCTGGTGTCCGAAACACCAATTCTTGTAAGGTCAAGTTGTTTGATCAACTTTTGAACAAATTCAATATCCAAACCTCCATCCTATCAACTGACGGATAGAGGAAAGCGAAATATCTAACATATGGTGGTTGGTCCATAGGATGGCTCATTACTTGATGGCACTTATCACGGAAGCCCCATGAAAGCGGTGGTTGGTCCATAGGATGGCTCATTACTTGATGGCTCTTATCATGGAAGCCCCAACGAGTAGAGTTGTCAATATTGTTGATCCTGCAAAGTTCATCAACGATGGTCAGAGACGGTTACATTTTAAATGGAGGTCAAATGACAGCTTGAAGATGTGGTAGTGAAAGAGTGGAGTTTGCAAACTTCTAGAGTGGATGTGAATGTTGATGAAGACCAGTCTGACAATGATTTATTGATTGTTGTAATATGTGTTTTTCTTGTTATCCATGTAAGCATTAAGGAAGGGTGTTGAAAGTAATGCTTCCATGTCATGTGTAATTGTCATTGTGACTCCCTAGGGCTTAGTCTAGAAGCTGTTGATTCTTATGTAATGAGTTGGAGTGATTATCTAGAAGTGTCAAAGTCAGTGTATAATTTCCTATATATATAACTGTTGTGATGAGTAATAATAAAGTGTGAGATATGTATTGTGCAAAATCACTTTATGTTCTATTTTTTTCTAATACCATGGATTTCTGAAATATTTGAAATATTGGAGCCTAAACTGTACAAGTTCGGTAGAAAATAATTGATTTTGAGTTAAGAAATATATTTATAAAGAATCAAAATAAATCAGTTTAAAATATTTAATTTTTTTAGTATATTTTTTTATTAAATAATTTTAAGTAAAACAATAGAGATTTTGAAGAAAAAAGATAAATGTGATTTTTCCTAATAAATTATAGTTTTGAAATGGTTTATACCAATTAACAATTTCAAAATGAATAAAAAAAACACAGAAAACATGAAAAAAAATATGTATCTAAATATTTAAGATGTATACATTTGATTTTATTTTTTTCCAAATTAAAAATTTTCTATTCAAATTTTTACACTATGGAATCGAATTTGAATATGTATTCAGATTCGAATTTGGTAACTATGGTTGAAACCTCCCCAGGAAGAAAGGCCAAAGACATCCTTAACACAGATATCCTTAATTGAGAAATTGGAGCAATCTCTTGATGAGTTAAGGAAGCGTGTGACACCTCAATGTAATGGTGATATATGGGATGTCATGCCGATGAGTATTGATTTTGTTGTTTATGTATATATATCACAGAAGATTGTGTGCATATTGTATGTCACAGTGAATGCTTAACCATTAGAGTTGCTTTACTTTTTCTCTTAAGAATAACTAGAGAAACATAGGTAAAAAATTTCCTTTGTATTTTTAAGGCAGATTGTTTCAAAGACTTGTAATGTGTTAGAGAACTCATAATGAACTTACATTTTAATATTATATATATATATATATATATATATATATATATATATAAGACTCAGGGAGAGGGACACCCAAAAAATATATTTATATATAAGAGAGATTATATATTTAAATTGATTTTAATATTTGAATATTTTGATTTAATATTAATTTTGATTATTATATAAATTATATAATTGAAAATATATTTTAATTTTTTTATTATATAATATTACCGCTCCCTATTAGCTGTTTCCTGTAAATTTTGGGGCTACCTGATTAGCGGTTAAATTTTGGGAAAACCTCTAGCACACCCATATCCAAGTTCGCAACATTCCCACATTCCATACAACATGACTATATTTCCTCAGCGAAAATTATAATTACAACTAAACTCAGTGAATGTAAACATAAATGTTACTAGATGAAAGAATCATCTAATTATATTTTTTCAGACAATATGATTAATACACCGTATCACCATTTTTGTTATAAAAAACCAACGATAATAGACTATGCTCTATTTCGGACACTTTTCAGCCTTTTTGTGATAAAAAAAACCAACGATAATAGACTATGCTCTATTTCGGACACTTTTTAGCGTTGCAAAAGAAGGTAAAGAAACCAAACGCATTCATGATGGCTGCTCTAATGATGTCCGTCATGAGATGTGCTTGGCTGCCCTCTTACAAGGGACACGACTAACAGTCCATGCATTAGTTTTGGATTTGGTTTGGTGTCGTTGACTGCATTTACGCTGCTGCCCTGCAGCGTTCATTTACATATCCATCAAAAACACGTTACTGTACATAAAATCAAATCACTTCATATATATATTGAGGATCAGTTTCCCACATCGCAAGGCTAGGAAATTAATCTATGGACATCCAGGACTCTTCAAATAGTTCAGTAGCCAATCTCACACTGGTGAATGAGATATTTAATTTTAAATTAAATGGTGTATATTTTAAGTTGTATAATATAATCCCAATTTATACAATATTATATACCTTATTGCAAGATATATCTTCATCACAATCGAATTACCTCGTTCAAATTATACATATCCACAGATTAATTATAAAAATATGACATTCAAAATATATATAAAAGAAAATAAATAGAGAATGGCTGTGAAAGAGTGGTACCTGCTGTTTTACTGGCTCTTTCCCAATATACACTGAGGAAAAATATAATGCACACATTCATCTGTTAGAAAACAACTAATAAAGCCACATGCAAATTTCTGATATAAAATTGTGTCAGACAGCCATTGTCAAAGTGTTAAAGCTGGTTAGTGTTTACCCGGGTAACGACTTTCGGAGGGGGTTATGAGATTCCATGTTAAGAGGGTGGTGATGATGAGCACAATTATGGATCCCAAATTTCTACCCATGAAAGGCCTGTATGGTAAACTGTTGAAAGAATACGAAGCAACATCAATAAGATGGAAAAGTGTTGGCAGAGGCAGGTGGAACTAGGGACTTGAACAAGATAAATAAGCGAGGCTAAGCGGACGGGCGAGGAAGCGTATTTATGAGCAGGGTGGTTTGTCTACCTTGGTCTGTTCAATGTGTCTTCGGATTGCTCAGAGCTGCACGCAATCTTACTTATGACTCAAAAGTCGTGGGCGACTGGGCGTGCCAAGAAGACATGTGATCCTTTACTTTCGGCCAACCCATTTGCGTACCAGTCAAAGATGCCACCTATGACTTATTAGGGCAGTTCAAACATGTGCTCTACTTTTAATGTCGCGACACGTTACTGGGCTTCTGATTAGAATTATTGTTTTTTTGAGTGTATAAATATGTTGAATATATGAACAAATATTCAAATTAATTAAATTTATAATAAAATTTAAATTAATTGAAAAAATCAGTTATAGTAAGTTGCGGTAATACACAAATTTCGTTTGTTAAAGGATTTTAGTTTGATTGATTTGGAAGACATTTTTTCAAATGGTATGGCATCAAGGTTCGGAGACAGGTTATAATTGACTCAGGTATTTATAAAATAGTTGTATTGAATGTAATAGTGATCACTGAAATTTTGAAATTTAAGTTTTTTTATTAAAAAGTGTAACTCAATAGGAAGGGAATGTTGTATAACTATAGATTTAAAAATAATAAAATAATACTTATACAAATAAATTAAAAATTACTAATAATAAAAAAAATCAATGTATGTTATAAACAAAATACTTTAATTTCCATTTTTATATCAAATTTTATAATAATAATAATATCATCTATTTTTAAGGTCACAACTAATAATAATATCCATTTTTAAAGTCACAACCAAGCCAGACACCAAATTGGTGTATGAGACCCTATTGTTTGTGGGACAAGGGACCCACCTTTGCGCAACGATTTGACTGCTAAGTCTACAAAGGCATACATACTCTAACCCCTCTGGTTTTGAACCTGTGACCTCTTAGGAGGACACATGCTCTTAACCATTAGGCCCACTCAAGCTGTATATAGAGATAATAAAAAAAAACTACTTTTAATAAAAATATATGTAATTCATTCAATACTTCATAAATAAATTGGATTTGATAAATGTTAAGTAAAAATATCATTATTGGTTTGTTGTTCAAAACTATTATAGATTTATTTTAACTCTAAGCAATTAGAGGAATCAAATCTCTTAAGATGCAATTTTTTTTTTCCAAATTTTGCAATCAAATAGAAGTTCAAGCATTTTGAAATATTTAATGTTGTTAAATTCTCAATTAAAATAGATTTACGCTGATTCCATATATATATATATATATATATATATATATCTTCACTACGAAAAAAACATACTATTATATCATATGTTCAATATACAATATATGTTCATCATATGCCAAGCCATTACAAAATTCAGACATTCACGCCATCTGGGTGAGCATATCATGCTTCCCATCCAAAAATATTAGAGCTTACATACTACAAAATTGTACAGTCCTTCAGCCCAGTGTTGTTCCAAGAAAATAAATAGTAGACAAAGATATTATCAACAATATTACAAGGCCCCCAAAAAAAAAACCATACCATCTATCCAAGCAAGTGGGCAAGCAGCTTGTGCATCCATCCAAGTGAGAGAGAACTGGTGAATATGACACTAGTACACTGTTATAGACATTTTTGGGCACTGCAACCCCAATCATATATGTCCATAAACCAAGGGCTCCTAAGTCCCTAAAAGTGTTGCTTCACACCCTAATAGAACAAGGTCAACTGATTACATCATCTCCCAGAAGTTCTCCACAAAAAACTACTCAGAACTGGTTAAAACTGGACCATACAGACTGCCCAATGCAGAAGGTGCGATGCATCCCACCTAGCTCAGTGTAAAAGGTGCGATGCATACTGGATAGCCCTTCTGCAGGGTGCGATGAGCGAGAGTGGACAAATGGCAGAGATAGTTTGCAAGGTGGTTTGACATAGAATCTTCCAGAAACTTCTCCTATGACACTTGCCTCTCTGAATTCGCCCAAGGATGAGTAAGAGATCATCAATCTCCAAGTGGAATCAAGAACTATCAGAGAGAGGACACTAATCAAATCTCAGAAGCTGACTCACCTCCCTGCAATCATCTATATATGGATCCCTCATCCCAGAGATCCAGATGTTGGAATTTTGTATCTTGTAAGGAAGTGCTGCTGGTTTCTTGGTGCAACATCATAGTGTTGGGTGATCTAAGCTTTTCATGAGGTGAAGAAGGGCTTTCTTGCTGAGAGGATGATGCTGGGTCAGAACAATTGGTTGTAATCCTCTTTGCTATTCTTGATATTAATAAAGCTATTCAAGTTTTCCTCCACATTCTTGTATGATTGATGATATATGCATTTGTGTGGTCAATATATATCTGGTCCTATATTGTTTATGATTGTAGATCTCTGTTCTTGGATAGTGTTATGCTGCTTTGATTCCACAGGTACTCTTTGAAGCTGGGTAGACAAGGAAGCGAGTGGCAAAGATCTGTCAAAAGGGAGAGGAATCAAGCAAGGAACCAAGCGCAAGACTGAGGTTGGTCTCCTTTGTTCCCCTCTTATCTACTTTTCATAAAGGAAAACGAAAGTAGTTTTAGTTTGTTTGTTTCTAAGATAGCTACCAGTCTTAGTGGGACTAGCAGCTCCGAGTGGACACTAGATTTCCCAATAAAAAAATGGCGACTCCACTGGGGAGCGAATAGCTTGTTTGCTTTTCTATTCTTGTTTATTTTATAAACTTACAGACGAAGCCTGAAGTCAAGCCAGCTAGCCTTCGAACTGCATTTGCTATGCAAGTGCAAAGTAGATCAATGCTGCTTCAGTCTATCTTTGGGTTTTGTTTATAAACTGAACAATCGATTTGCAAACATTCTAATTGCCCTTGTGGTGGCTCTAGTAGCCTCATTAGATCAGCCCCTATGATTTGTATTACTGATTATCACTTGCTCGGCCTAAACCCCTGAACTGTGCTGCAAACTGTGATCAAGAACTGGATCAAAAGTCTCGCACTGTACCATCGCACCTTCTCTTCAAGGCAGTCAGTATGCATCGCACTTCCCGTGTGCAGTAGGTGGGATGCATATTGGAATCCCTGTGTAACAGGTGCGATGGTCAGAGAGGGTTAATTTTGCCTTCAGACTTTGGTTTTTTTTCACTTTTTTCAACTCTATTCAGGAGTTTTGTTGTTTGTAGTAAGTATACCTCTGTGGAAACCCCCTTCCTTTCCATTTTTTCGCCTCCATTGTGCAAAGAACTGTAAATGTTTTTATGTATTGTGAGCCATTTTCAGTTCTCTTTTACAATGAATTAGTGTAATTGAACTGTCGTTTCTTGATTTGGAAGTGTCGCAGGTGTGTTTTCAGTCATAGAAGAGAATCCGATTGTTCTTGACAGTCGATTACATTGTTACTCTTGTATTTGATTTGAATTAGTATTTTTTCAAGTGTCAAAAGCAAGTTTTCAATTCCAAATCGCAAAGTGTTGTCATTGTCTTCATTTTGTCTTGAAAAGAAACTTGTTAGTAATGTCGCTTTGAAAAATAATTCAGATTTGTGCTTAGCTTTCTTTTTATCATTCACACATTAAGAAGGCTGAAAACAAATACATGCATGTGCATTTGCATTTAGATTGCTTGTTGGTTTGATTTAGGACAGTGCATATAGTGTGTGCTCTCTACTCTATGTTGAAAGAATATCATCTCTCGTTCCTTAGTAGCTAGGATTTTCACTGCAAAAAGAAGACTAAACGATTGTTTATCATCTTAGATTGCATTTTAGGAATTGTATATCTACATCACGCGGTGATCCTGAAAGGCAAATTTCTTAAGCAAGATCAACTGTAAAATAAATTTAATGAATCTAAAAACGCTTTGGAACCTAACGCACAACATTTAGAAGTCTAGGCTAGAGACGTATTTCGGCGTCGTAAAGCCTGGTAACTGTTGTTTTCATTGTTGGTTGGGTGATTCCTCCACTTTGAAACGACAAGTGCCAGTATGGACTTGTGCTCCCACGTACCATTGAGTATATATTGGGAGACCACAATAGGCTATATCCTTTATCCATAGGAAGTCGTGTCTGCCGCCTTATCGATCGAAATGCACTAAACACAGCATTCGGGAAGATTCACTGCCGTACCATAAAAAGTATTCTGCAGTTTTGTGATTGGTTTGGTAATCCCTCTGTCTAGATTTCCAGAGTAGTCTCTTTCGTTCCTTTTCAGACTCCTTAAAGGAAAAGGTCCATCTGAGCACTTGTCACTTCAAGCTCATTAAAAATCAAAGGCAACTAGAGTCATCTTTTGTTTTTTCTCGACTCTTAAAAATTGAAAAAACAAGTTGTGTCAAATCATCTAAAATTCATTTAATTCGAAAACATTTTTTCCATTTATTTTTAGTTGATCGAGTAATCCGCAATTGTGGAAGAAAGTCAATTGAAACCCCATCGTTCATGAAGACTCACGAGTCAACCGTCTTTATCTCTAGAATTAAAACTATTCCGGACAAAGCGAACTCGTTTAACTGGTTCAAAATCCCCTGGTAAAGTTGGAACAAGTGTTCCGACACCATCAGAGACTCTGGTTACTCCAAACATTTCTGGTATCCCTGCCTTTACAAAAGAAGTTCCGCAGCCACCAAAGGACGGTAGAGCTGATCCTAGTGTGAAGGTAAACACTTGTATTCCTAAACTAGCTCCATCTACAGCTGATTCGGAAGGTGTTATTCCCCAAACATCTGTCGCTGCAGAATCTATACCTTCTTTGGCACCAGAAATATTTTACAGACCTGACGGTCTACCTCTTCCACCCGGTCTGATTGCTATAGAAGAGATTGTGGAGGATCCACCACCTAGTACTCCATCGCAATTTGGAGTCGGGATCACCCTATATCCTTCTTCATCAGAAATTAGTCTACCACTATCAGAAGTTCATGTAGAATCGCTAGGAAATCTTTTGGATAGACTAGATATGTCTGAACAATCGTCGACATCTAAGACTGTGTCGTCTGACACAGCAGTGGCAGAACTCCCTGCTACTACTCCGACAATGTTCGTCGGCGTACCATCTGTCCCAATTAGTTCTCAATCGCTAGATGGGGTCCATCTAGGGACTATTTCGACAGTATAGTCCGTTCCTGTTTGTTCATCCGAAATAATATCCGGAAACTCTTATGTTGAGTCTCAACAAATTGATCCTTCACAGTGTCAATTTGGGCAGTCCGGTCCTCAAGGGAAAATCATTCCTTTGAGTATCGGATTACCGCCATATGGGGGGCAATATACCCTTTCGTTGTCTCCTCTGGGAGAACAACCATATGAGAGTTCACAACAAAATTCAAGTTATGCTGGAATTACATCTAGCGGTTGGGTGCCAATACTGCCTCAACAACCAAGAGTTGTATACTCGATGCAATAATGTTTACCTATGTCAAATATACCAACTATGCCAGCTATTGTGACTGTGTCGCAAGTACAAGCGTTGCCTGTTGTATGCCGACCTAAAGTTTCTCAGGTCGTAATGCAACAACCTCTTATCCCTGCGACTCAACCACAATCGCCAACTAGTGGAATGACACAGGCCCAAACGGGTACTATTACCCCTCATCTTGGTTAGACAGCCAGTATTGGACAACAGCCCATGGCTTCACAACCATGGCTGGTGCAATATCAACAACTGCAATTCCAACAAGCTTACCAAGGATCTGAGCACCAAATCTTTGCAAATAATGGGCAGCCGTATTTTCAAAACGTTCAACATCAACCATTCTATAATGGTTATGCCCATCAACCTTACCAAAATTACCAGCATCAAATGCATTATGCTGGTATGCAAAGACCAACCGCTCAGGCAATTCCATCTTATCCTGTGTATGCTTCGCCAAACCTGAATCAACAGTTGCCCTTCATGGCGACTTTAGAGTTACCAGATCTAAATCAGCTAACAAACGATCCAATTGCTTATGCCCCTTGGTGGCCAGCGATTCCACATAAACTTCCATTAGATATTCCTAAATTTAATGGAAATCCGGGTGAAGACCCGTCGAATCACGTGATGACCTTTCAGCTATGGTGTTCATCTAACACCCTAAACGATGATTCGATTAGGCTTTGCCTTTTTCAGAGAACGTTAACTGGTCCGCAGCAAAATGGTATATCGAATTACCTAGAGCTTCATTTGATAACTTCAGTACCCTAGCCACAACCTTTTTAACCCATTTTCAGTTACCCATAAGGTACGAAACAGGAACAAAACTTCTTACCAATTTCAAGTAAACGACGGACACTCACATATCCGATCATATTCATGAGTGGCGACGTCATTGAAGAATGGTAAAAACGTACATTCCTGATCAGCTGTTAGCTGAATGGTTTATCAAGTCATTATTACCTTCCATTACAGAAGATGTGGCAAAGGGAGGAGTCGTCACTGAAGAGCAAGTTATTGCTCGTGCGCAATATTTAGACTTGATTTATACTCAGTCTGGCACGCTCTACGATAAAATTCCCGATGCTCCTAGACCGAAATTTTCCGTTCCTCCTCCTCCTAAATCAAACAAAGACTCTCATGCCGGCGATGGCGTGATTGGTACGACAAGCACGAAATCGACAAAGGCTACATCTAAAAAAGCCCGTAAGATTTCGGATCAAAATGTAAATGAAGAACTTCTCGCCTTGGAAGTAAATGCCGTCTCGACTGACAAAGGCAAAGAAACCAAGCAACCAGGAGGCAAGAAGAAAAACAAAGGGAAGAAGAAGAAATAGGAGGAATCATCACCTAAAAAATCTTCTGCAAACCCTTCTGGAGATAAGAAACCAAATCATCCATGTCTTATATGTGATGAGGATCATTGGATAAAAGATTGCCCATATAAAGTTGAGCTTAAAAATTTCTTCAAGAATTCAAAAACCTTGGCAGTATTAACTGATCCGTTTCCAAATCCATGAACAAATCTGGTTGCCAGTGAAAATTCTTCCCCGTCCCAAGTGTTGATGTTGTCGGTTTCAAAGTAGCAAAATGATGCTTTAATATTGACAAGGCATAAAGATTACGAGAATCCACAGCTGTCGAACAACAAGGATAACAATCAACCTAGTAGTTCGACAACAACTTCGACCGAAGTTGTGCCACCCATCATTCCTGAACTAACGATAAAACCACCAAAGGGAGTAGTACACAAATCGACATTTAATCCTCATGCCAGAGCAGCACAACATTATAATATAGTGGAGGATCTGGCCCAATCGCCATCCGCTATGTCGACTCTTGAGGTACTGCAAAATTGCCCCTCCCAAAAGCAGGATTTATTATCAGCAATAGGTGGGATTGACCCAAAGGATTCCAATCTTGTTTCCTTTAATCACAAAGGATATGATCCTCAGTTACCAGCTCAACTAGCTTTCCTCATTCAAGTGAAAGCCCTCAACAAAACTGTTCATAGAACAATTATTGATGAGGGGGCATCAACATGTATTATGTCCATGAGTTGCTGGAAAACTTTAGGATCTCCACCCTTGTCGCGATCTTCGACGACATTAAAAGCATTTGATGGACGAACATATACCCCATATGGGATTTTAAGTAACATGCAAGTTGAGCTAGGGAGAAAAACAGTAGAAATAGATGTTGAAGTAATCGACGGAAACCTCTACTACAACATCCTACTGGGTAGGCCTTGGATATATGCTATGGTTGCCGTTGTGTCGACCTATTTCAGGAAGATCGCATTTCCTAATCAAGGAGGAATTACAATCATCGACCAACAAACTTTTCTCCCCAATAGTTCCCAAGTTACGGGAAGCATTCCGATGATCCACGGAAGCCCTCATTCGCTTCAAAATATCGGAGTAGGCCTACTAAAAGACCCTATATTAATGGGGACTTTTTCCCTCCCGCCTCCAATCAATCTGGCGGAAGTGGCGACAGTAGGAACCTGCAATATGATATCTTCTATTCTAAAGATCTCAAAAAACGATATTAACATGGATCATCTGCAGGTATTGCCTCCAAGCTCGGTAGAAATATTGTAGCAATCAATGTTTTCAGCATGGGAGGCAAACCCAAATCAACACTCATCAAGCGTTTGGATAGATAGGTCTAAGGAATATGGCACCCCTTCAGATCCTTGGTCGCAAGTACATTACACAAATGAAGGAATTGTTCAGTCAATGATAATTGACGGGGCGCCATGGGAAGATTACCACCATCATTCCCATCTTCTGGATTGTCAAGAAGATACTCCTAATGACCTTCATCATCCTTCAGTTTTTGATTTCCTATCAAATACTGTAAACACAGTGGATTCCGAGCGAAACTTGTCCAATATTGAAGAGACTATCGCCATAAATATCTCGACCAAAACAGATGTTGTAGAGAATATTTATGTTGGCAAATGTTGTTCTCCTTCATAACTGGAAATATACAACGCTCTTTTTCGCGAGTTCAGAGATGTCTTTGCTTGGTCATATGATGAAATTCCAGGCATTGACTCGAGTATAGTTGAACATGAAATCAAGATGTATCCAGATGTCAAACCAGTAAGACAACGACTATGGTAGGTGCACCCCAAGAAAGCCGCTACCATCAAAGCAGAAGTTGAAAAACTTCTCCATGCTGGTTTTATTTACCCAGTTCCTCTAACCGATTGGGTATCGAATATTTTTCCTGTAATGAAAAAACAAGGAACGATTAGAGTGTGCGTCGATTATAGGGATGTAAATCAAGCTTGTCCAAAAGACAACTACCTTACACCCTTTATTGACCAGATAATTGATGAATGCGCCGGATGTGAAATCCTTTCATTTATGGATGGATTCTCCGGATATAATCAAATAAATATCCACCCACAGGACCAGTCAAAGACTGCATTTATTTGTCCGTGGGGCACATTTGCATATCGCAAGCTACCCTTTGGTTTAAAGAATGCAGGGGCAACATTTCAGAGGGCAATGAATTATGCCTTCCATGACATCAAAAACATCGTTCAACCATATCTTGACGATCTTCCGGCTCATTCGCGAAAGCAGACCAATCATCTGCAGCATTTGAGAGCGATATTTCTACGTTGTCGACACTACAAGATACAACTCAATCCACACAAATGTGTGTTCTATGTCAGTTATGGTCGTTTGCTTGGCTTTGTGGTCTCAAAGGACGGGATTCGTCTCGACCCATGTAAGGTTCAGGCAATCATTAATTTGCCTCCACCTTCAAACTTGCTTCAGATTCAGAAAATCCAAGGGAAAGCAAACTTTCTGAGGAGGTTCATTCAAAATTACAGCGAACTTGCTAAAGGTTATACTCGTTTATTGAAAAAAGAAGCACCCTTCGTCTGGGATCAGGTCGCGCAAGCTTCCTTTGATGCTTTAAAGGAATCCCTAATAAAAGCATCACTAATGTATGCTCCTGATTATCAAAAAGACTTTAACCTGTATCTAGCTGCAGCAGATACGACCATCGCAATGGTTTTAGTTCAAGAAGACAATGGAATTGAACATCCTATATATTATTTAAGTAGAAACTTAAATGATATAGAAAGCAAGTACTCCTACGTTGAAAAGCTAGCTCTCGCAGCTGTTCAAGCGATATAGAGATTTCGACACTATGTCCTCTTTCAAAAAACTACCATTTTGTCAGATTGCAACCCCATGACTTATATATTGTCACGACAGTTGCTGGGGGGAAAATATTCAAAATGGATAGCAATTCTTCAAGAGTTTGATCTGGAATTTATAAAATCCAAATCAAAGAAATCCCTGGTTTTCGCGGAGTTACTATGTGATTTCCCATCGTCGTCCAATGATGCAACATCCGAAGAAACCATCGTGGACGAATCTTTGTTTCTGATATCTTCAAGCAATCCGTGGTATGGAGATATAATAATCTATCTCCAAACCCAAAAATATAGGTCTAATACCTCTCGCTCGGAACAAAGACGTATCTGATACCAAGCAAAAGACTACATGATCGTCGGTGATACACTTTACCGTTGTGGTGTCGATACAGTTCTGAGGAGGTGCCTCACCCATGAGGAGGCCGAAAAAGTCCTGAATGATTGTCATTCAGGCGCGTGTGGGGGGTATCAATCTGGTTACGCTATGGCACAAAAAATTTTACGAGCAGGATACTTCTGGCCAACAATGTTCAAAGATTGCATAACCGCAGTCAGAAGTTGCCATGCATGTCAAATTTTCGATAACAAAACCAGAAGACCACCCGCACCACTGCAACCAGTAGTAGCTATTGGGCCATTTGCAAAATGGGGCATAGATTTCATGACATGTAACCCCACCTCGACCGGGGGGCATGGGTATATCATAGTTGCAGTAGACTATTTTACCAAATGGGCCGAGGCGATGCCTACATTAAACAACAGCAGCGAAACGGCTGCCCTTTTCTTTTTCAATCATGTAGTCTCCAGATTTGGCGTTCCACAGGGTATAGTCATAGATCATGGATCACATTTTCGCAATCACATGATGGTTGAATTGGCTGCCAAATTAGGACTGTCCCACAACAGCTCCACTCCATATTATCCGCAAGCCAACGGACAAGTTGAAGCAATCAACAAGGTCCTGAAGCAGATGCTGCAAAGGATGATTGGAGTCCACAAAAGGAGTTGGCACCTGATCCTGTACTCAGCCTTGTGGGCATACCAAACATCGGTAAGGAATGCAACCGGGTTTACACCCTTCCAACTGGTGTATGGCCTAGAAGCAATCTTACCAGTTCAGTGGGAAATCTCGTCCCTCAAACTCATGGTTGACCTTCTCCCCAGAACTTCAGAAGAGGAGGCTCATTTCTTGGAACTAATCTGATTGGATGAAACCTGTCATGATGCCGCTTTGGCTAACGAAGCCCATAAGAAACGAGTCAAGGTGCAGTTCAACAAGAATGTCAAACCCCGTGTCTTCTTGGAAGGTGACCTGGTCTTACTTTACGACCAGGAATCCGATAAATTGGGAGCAGGTAAATTCAAGTCTTTGTGGATGGGCCCCTATATTATTAAGCGTGTATTAGCAAAAGGGGCCTACGAGTTAGTGGATTATGATGGGATTCCACTGGCACAACCTCGTAACGGGTTGTACCTTAAGCATTACTATGCATGATTCAGTATAGTAACCACTATGTTTTTGTTTTTATGTGGAGTTCAAGCTCATTAAAAATTAAACAAAGCAGTGAGCAAATGTTTCCCCCAGAGTTTAAGCTCATTCATTAAAAAATGAACCAATTCCCGATAAATAACCAGTGTGAATGCATTATCATCAGCCTTTGAGCCTTGGTCATGTTCTCATCATCACCTCCACTCTGTTTTGGCTAATCATTCACCTCCATTTGATTATTTACCCCTTTTGAGGAGTAGCTACGAAGAGTGATCGTGTTAGCCATCCTTGTGACACTGCCGTGATTCGAAAATTCCAAACCTTACCTGGAATCAGTTGCTACCCGAATTTATCACTCGTTCCCCAAAAAATGAGTCTCCTTTAAGCTCTTTTCATCTGACTCGTAAAATATGAAAAGATTGCCGAGCGATTGGCCTCTCCAGCTCGTTAAAGTGACAGGAAGTGCTATCCCTCCTTTAGATTTTAATCTTTTTAGACCTGAGGGATTATTACACAAAAAGATCGAGCGCTTGTTTTATTCGGCTCGTTAAAATTACCGAAAATTAATCCCTTTTGTATTATTTTATACTTTTTCGGACTTAAGGGATTATATGATGAAAAAGGATTGTTGGAGTTTTCTTTACGTCCCTTTTCAGACTCTCTAAAATTGAAAAGGACCGAGTGAGTTATCTTTGTCGTTAAACTCATTAAAACCAAATAGCGACAAACTTGTCCACACAGACAAGAATGAGTTTCACTGTCGCTAGGCTCGTTAAAATATAGCGACGGGTTTGCTCGAAGGGAAAATTATAGAACAAGCATATGTTATCCTCCTCAAGCTTGAAAAAAATAAAGAGGTACTGGTCAACAATGACTGGGGAAAATTGGGAAAAAAACTTGAAGAAACTTTATTAGTAGCAAGTCACTCTTGAACATGACACTTTCACTCTGCATCCGAGTCGGGTTGGGTTGTTCCGTTCACTGGTCATATCACCATTGGTCCATCACACCATCCACATTTGGGGTTAACGCTACCAATCCATCATGTCAGTGTCTCCGGTATGTTCAAGAGAAGTCGCTCAGAGAATTCACCTGTGTCTCATCCGCTACAATATATTCACGCTCCATTCTTTCATGACCGCCACCCTGAACCTTATATCATCAGATATTTTTCACCTCCATTAAAATAATTTACTCTGTTCCATGTCGTAGATGTGGGATTCATTAAGGCCCTCCTACGACGGATCGCTTCTTGTTGACATCAGGTCATTATCCAGGAATTCGATCTAGGAACAACCCTTTCAGTACTTTGAAGCTTGCATGCCTCAATGGAAAGTTTCTCACTTCCGGCGACAGGTTTACATCAATGGCCTTCGACCGAAAGATTTTGCATGGTGTTCGACGCCAAGTCCCTTTTTCACACCACGTGAATTGTACTATCGTACCTTGAGGGTCATCATCATTATCGGTGATTCCTCTCGCGCCTGTTAACAGCTTACATCACTGGCTGGTAATCAGGCGATGTCTTTCCATGTTCGACTCCAGAACATTTTTCACATGGATCGACTTGTACTTTGAGTGAAGATCGAACGAAATTGAAGACCCCGGATCTAGTTTCATCCATCCGGGCTACGATATATATTCAGAAAAATAAAGACATCAAATGTACATCATTGCTACACAGATAATCATCCAAACTAAGGGATGATGGCTCTACCAGAATCATCAGTCTGCACACAGATGATTGTCTGTCCTATGTACATGGAAATGAATTTATAAAGTTGAGCATGGGAATGCCCACCTCAGCTAGATCATGAAAATATTATGAAGATAATGTATTGTATTGTATCTTATTATAGGTCGCCTTCCAACTCGAAAAAACTTCGGATCCTCATGATAAAGCATTTCACCCGACATCAAAAGATTAACGACCTCATGCTTTAGGGGGCAACTGTTATAGACATTTTTGGGCACTGCAACCCCAATCATATATGTCCATAAACCAAGGGCTCCTAAGTCCCTAAAAGTGTTGCTTCACACCCTAATAGAACAAGGTCAGCTGATTACATCATCTCCCAGAAGTTCTCCACAGAAAACTGCTCAGAACTGGTTAAAACTGGACCATACAGACTGCCCAATGCAGAAGGTGCGATGCATCCCACCTAGCTCAGTGTAAAAGGTGCGATGCATACTGGATAGCCCTTCTGCAGGGTGCGATGAGCGAGAGTGGACAAATGGCAGAGACAGTTTGTAAGGTGGTTCGACATAGAATCTTCCAGAAACTTCTCCTATGACACTTGCCTCTCTGAATTTGCCCAAGGATGAGTAAGAGATCATCAATCTCCAAGTGGAATCAAGAACTATCAGAGAGAGGACACTAATCAAATCTCAGAAGCTGACTCACCTCCCTCAAATCATCTATATATGGATCCCTCATCCCAGAGATCCAGAGGCTGGAATTTTGTATCTTGTAAGTGTTGTTGGTTTCTTGGTGCAACATCATAGTGTTGGGTGATCTAAGCTTTTCATGAGGTGAAGAAGGGCTTTCTTGCTGAGAGGATGACGCTGGGTCAGAAAAATTGGTTGTAATCCTCTTTGCTATTCTTGATATTAATAAAGCTATTCAAGTTTTCCTCCACATTCTTGTATGAATGATGATATATGCATTTGTGTGGTCAATATATATCTGGTCCTATATTGTTTATGATTGTAGATCTCTGTTCTTGGATAGTGTTATGCTGCTTTGTTTCCACAGGTACTCTTTGAAGCTGGGTAGACGAGGAAGCGAGTGGCAAAGATCTGTCAAAAGGGAGAGGAATCAAGCAAGGAACCAAGCGCAAGACTGAGGTTGGTCTCCTTTGTTCCCCTCTTATCTACTTTTTATAAAGGAAAATGAAAGTAGTTTTAGTTTGTTTGTTTCTAAGATAGCTACCAGTCTTAGTGGGACTAGCAGTTCCGAGTGGACACTAGATTTCCCGATAACATACACCATGCAAAATTATACAAAAAAGGAGGGGACAATAAGAAGTTACCCATGAAATGGAAATTCTCTAACTTCTAAAACATTCAGACCCCATGATATTTCCATGTGCATATTACCAAAATTATTGTGCATTCCCCTCTTTGATAGTCCATCAGCTTCCTTGTTCTGTTTTGTTCTCTGCAAATGTGATATATTGTAGAATTTTTGTGTTGCTTCCATAGAAGATTAATTCTCCCTAGCCAAACGAGTAGCAAGGGGTTGTTGATGTTTGCATTGCCTTTTACCTGATCGATGATGATCATGGAATCTCTGTAAATATGAATGTAAAGGATACCAAGGAAATTATGGAACCATAGGAGGCCTCATAAGGTTGTTGCTTCTGCCATGGTATTGGTGCCCCTACCCCCATTTCAGTGAACCCTGTAAGACATATCATTTGAAATGGCGATCCAAAAACCACAACCACATGTATTCTTTTGTGCAGCACCATAAAAAAACCCATTGGATATTCTATCTATAGGAGTTCTGTTTTGTGAGGGAGCTTCAATAAGAGAAAAGAGAAGTTCCCCATCGTTCCTACATACTCGAGATAGGAGATTTTCCCCCATGCGCCACCTACAATAGGATGGCTAGACGTGTTGCTAGACCTAACAACCCGAGAATGGCACCCGCCATCACACCATCATTGTGGACCAAACCCAATGGATATAGAGAGGGGTTAGAATTTGTGGGAAGAGAAAAGCATTGGACCAGATCTTGAGCTACCAGATTTTTATGACTCCCATTACCGAGAATCAGAATACCAACAATTAGAGAAGCATCATTCATCTTTCCTTATACGCTCACTTATGTCGCTGGGATGAGATATAACTTAGTCCTATTGGTATGTTCTCAATTGCTCTGCAGAAGTTGTAGTCTGTAGAGTCGCTGCTGCTAGAGCCGTAGAGTCAAGCCCATGCACTCCGTCTTAGAGTGAAAGCTAGAGTCCATAGAAAAGAAATTAGCTTTCGCCATGCGAAAAGGATGATTTTGTTTGGAATTTTGGTCCTCCAAAAGGCATATAAGCCATGATGCTCTCCCTGTCGAACTTCTTTGTTGCATAGAGATAAATATGTATCAGCAACGATGATGTTATCTGATTCCATCTTCCAAGTTCATATAAATTTGTCATGTAACCCCGCACCCAAAATGCCAAGATGTTTCATGTCAGCCATGATCTTGTTCCATTCCAGCTCTGCCCAAATAGACGTATCTCCTGTGCACTTTTCCATACGGGGCATGGGCCCTGCCAATAAGCAATGACTTGCCTCTAGAAATATATGCCTGGGCCATTTAAGAAGTGTATAAGCCCAGCAGAAATATTACAGTTGATGCCAGCACCCAAAATCTGATGGACACCGAAGAGGATTCTGTTGCCTGGAATTTAATGAAGGATGATAAACAGTGGCATGCAGGTGCAGTCAAAAAAGAGACCCTGGTGCAGTCTCCTTCACTTTCTTTCGATCTATCCTTTATTCTATTGCCATGACAATGTCTATTAACCCAACAACAGTCTTCATTCATATACCCTAAGCTTAAGTCGATTGCAGATTCCCTGAATATTCAGGAATCAGACGCACCAAAATATTCCAGGAATTTGCAATCGACTGCCCGTTCATATAAATATGTTTTTAAAAGATAAACGTTTTTCCAATTTTTACACTCAAAAAAATTGCATCCTGAAAAAATTAAATTTAATTGAATCTGAGTTTCCGGAATCTTCCCCTTTTGCATCTCATCAAAGTGAGTGGATGAAGAAATGCTCACGAACTTCCAAATAACACCATTGAATTCCCGTGCACTCTAACTAGTGTTACTAGCGGCATCAAGTAGCAGATCATCCAACAGATCGAGTTACAGATTCAGCTTACCCAGTTTATCTAGTCATAGTTGGACCTGTGCTAGATCCAACAGCTTAATTTTTCAAATTTAATTGAATCTGAGTTTTCATATATAATTATTATGTAAAGCCATTGAAAATTGTTGAAATGTAATTTCAATTGCAGCACTATTTTTTCCTTTGCGATGCAATCTTATCGCAGATCACAAATCGCATTCATACCCATTGCCTCCGTCTGTTCTCTTGAATTCTTCCGACGCGACGTTGCGATGCGATATTATCACATATCGCAAATTGCGTCCACGCCCTATTTCCCTCCGCTACGTCCTGTGACTTCTGCCGATTGCCATGTTGCGATGCGATCCGGTCGCATGTCACAAATCACACCCTTATGATAACGCTCCACCCTGTGTTCTTATGCCGATTGAAAATTCTGAGATGTGATCTGATCGCTATCGTAGATCGCAACTTTTGTCAAACCAATCCGAGCCGTCCATTTGTTTCATCCAACGGCTCGTGAACAACTTGCCCCTTTTTTGAGCGCGCGAAGAAGCGAGTTATGATTCAGCTACCTGCGCATTAAAATCCTAGCAACCACATCTGAAGAACATCATGACCAAGAACGAGAAGGACAGCCTCGAGCAGTTCATAGCATGGGACTTCATTTATATTTCATTCCATCTGTTCGATGAATACACCAAAGTACAAACAGAACCATACTTGATTGTAAATGTGGTTGGTGGTCCATTAAGACACCTCCACGCATAACCTAGCAGAGATTTTTTTTTTAATAGATTCTATATATACCCAGTACAACAATGTAACTGATTGATGAGAGTTAGAGCACAGCAGTGCAGAACGCAACAGCGTAAAGAAAAGTCTTGCACAACAATGTTATTGTAATCCCTCGGAAGAGGAAGACTCTTTTGTAACAACAGTTTAATGAATACAAAGTCTTATGTGTGTGTGTGAAAAACTCTGTCATTTTTTCATAAATTTATATTAGTTGCCGCTGTGTTAAACACAGAGCATTATTCTCTGTTAGTTTTGTTTTGGAATTAAACAGAAAATTCTTGTCATGGTATCGGAGCTTGTCTAGGCTCTTTGAAGGTGTCAAAGAAGCTGAAGGAAGGATTTCTTGCTACAACAACTTCTCCAGCAGAGTGAAGACTCAGTCAAGAAAGATTCAAAGGTATTTCTCAAGTTTTTTTGTGTTGCTATTGAAGATAGTCAATGATTTTTAAATTCAAGTATTTTGAAGCATAGTTTAGAGTGCAAGAATGGCCAGCACCAGCACCAGCACTAGCATGGGTATTTGTAATACTCAGCTCCCACTGTTTAATGGGAAAAACTATGACTACTGGGCAATAACTATGAGAGCCCTGTTTGCTTCTCAAGATTTATGGGAATTTGTTGAAGATGGTTTTGAAGAACCAGCAGATGAAAATGAGTTTAATAGGTTAACTCAGGCAGAGAAAGATCTGTTGAAGAGCTATAAGAAGAAGGATTCTAAAGCCCTCCTCTTCTTATATCAAGCAGTGCATGAGAGTGTGTTTCCAAGGATAGCAGCAGCCAAGACATCCAAAGAAGCATGGCAAACCCTCAAGACAGCCTATCAAGGCATGGAGAAAGTGAAGACAACAAAACTACAGTTGCTGAGGAGAGATTTTGAGAATTTATGCATGAAGGAGTCAGATAATATTGACTCATTCTTCACACAAGTGATTGGTCTGGTCACACAGATAAGGTCTCATGGAGAGATTCTTGAAGAAAGGAGGATTGTGGAGAAACTATTGAGAGTCCTACCCTCAAAGTTTGATGTGATTGTCACCACCATAGAAGAGACAAAGGATCTCACAAATTTCTCAGTTGATGAACTACATGCATCACTGATAACACATGAGTAGAGATTGAGTAGAAATGAAAACTTATCTCTAGAACATGCCTTTAAGACCCAGATGTCTTTTGGAAGAGGAAGAGGTCAAGGCAGAGGAAACAAGAGAGGAAGAGGCAGAAGCCAAAATAGAGGTGGAAGAAACAATCCAGCAAATACTCAAGGAAGAGGCAGCAATCCAAATCAGAACTAAGGCCAAGGCAGCAGCCAACAAAGTGGACAACATCATGCTCAAGGACAAAGGTATGAAAAATCCAATGTCCAATGTTATTATTGTAAAAAATATGGGCATTATGCAAATGAATGTAGGAAGAAGCAGCATGATATGAATAATAGATCTAGTGCAAATTTCACTAGAGAAAATATCAGCCAAGATAATTTGTTGTTAGCTTGTAATATGGCTAAAACAAAGAGTGATGATATATGGTTTCTAGACTCCGGTTGCAGTAACCATATGACAGGGAACATAGCCCTGTTTTCTAAGTTAGATCAGAGTGTGAAGTCACAAGTCACACTTGGGACTGATAGTAAAGTTTCTGTTATGGGAAAAGGAGAAGTAAATATCTTAACAAAGAAAGGTGAAAAGAAAACCATAGCAGATGTCTATTATGTTCCTGGAATGAAATGTAACCTCTTAAGTATTGGATAGCTTGTTCAAAAGGGGTACAATGTTTTCTTTGAGAATGATGTATGCACCATCATGGATAGAAAACCCAGCAAATGATGTATTGTTGAAGTGAAGATGACAAGGAATAGGATGTTCCCTCTCAGGATAAAAGTTGATTTAAAAGATGGAGTAGAAATAGCAGCAGTTACACAAGAGGCTTTCCAAAGCGAACCAAAAGATGAAAATTGGTTGTGGCACTTGAGATTTGGACATCTCAACTTTGAAGGTCTTAACTTGTTGAGTAGAAAAAGAATTGTAAGATGATTACCATTGATAGAGAAACCAGACAGCCTTTGTGAACGTTGTATCTTGGGGAAACAACACAGAGAAAGTTTTCAATCAGGGAAAAGCATAAGGGCAAAAACACCCTTAGAGATTGTCCACTCAGACTTATGTGGACCGATGCAAACTCCATCATTTGCAGACAGCCAATATTTTCTAACATTTATTGATGATTTTACTAGAAAAACTTGGGTATATTTCCTGAAGAACAAAAGTGAAGTGTTTGAAAAATTTTGAAATTTCAAAGCACTTGTAGAAAACCAAAGTGGGTTGCATATCAAAGTTCTAAGAACTGATAGAGGAGGTGAGTATATCTCCAAAGAATTTCTACGTTTTAGTAGAGAAAATGGAATTCATAAACAGTTTACCACAAGGTACACTCCGCAGCAAAATGGAGTAGCTGAAAGAAAGAATAGGACAATCATGGATATGGCGAGGAGTATGTTAAAGGCAAATCATTTGCCAAATGATTATTGGGCTGAAGCTGTACACTGTGCAGCGTAAATTTTGAATAGATGCCCTACAAAAGCAGTCTTGAACAAAGTGCCGGAAGAAGCATGGAGTGGGACAAAGCAAGGAGTCACCCACATGAAAGTTTTCGGATGTGTGGCTTATGCACACATTCCAGATCAGCTAAGGAAGAAGTTGGACAACAAATGGGAGAAATGTATTTTCATTAGATATAGTGAGGAATCCAAAGCTTACAGGTTGTATAACCCATCCACCAAGAAGTTTTTTGTGAGCATAGATGTTCAGTTCATTGAGAATGAAGCTTGGGATGGAAGCATAGAGAAAACAGTGAATGTTAAAAACTGTTTGTCTCATGATGAAGATGATGAGGAGATGGCTGAAATAATTCCCCAAACAGCAGCGCCAACACAAGGGCAGCAAGAGACACCCTTGAGGAGAAATGAAAGTGCTTCTCCAAGCATATCACAAGGAGGAAATTCAAGTGCTTCTTCAAGCACTTGTACACCAAATGAAAGAGGTAAGAAGTTCAGAAATTTAAGTGACATTTATGATGAAGGTATGAATTCTTTGTTTGCTTTATATTGTCATGTTGATGACCCTATTCATTTCGAAGATGCTATTAAAGATAAGAAATGGATAAAAGCTATGGATGAGGAGATCAATGCCATAGAAAGAAACAAAACATGGGATTTAGTTTAACTACCAAAAGGAAAGGAAGTCATTGGAATTAAATTGGTCTATAAGACCAAAAGTAATGCTGAAAGCAAAATAGAAAGACACAAGGCAAGACTTGTTGTCAAAGGATATAAGCAGCAGTATGGGAGAGACTATGAGGAAACTTTCGCACTGGTTGCTAGAATGGAAATTGTGAGAGCAATGTTGTCCATAGCAACACAAAACAAGTGGAAAGTTTACCAAATGGACGTGAAGTCAGCATTCCTAAATGGAGTGTTAAAGGAAGAGGTTTACATTGAACAACCTTAGGCTATGAAAAGAAAGACCAAGAGCACAAAGTGTGCAGATTGAAGAAAGCTCTTTATGGGCTGAAGCAAGCACCAAGAGCGTGGTACAGTATGATAGATTCCTATCTACTGGAAAATGGATTTGAAAAGTGTGAGGGAGAACCCACCCTCTACATCAAAGAAAATGATGGTAAAATACCAATTGTTGTGTTATATGTTGATGATGTTATTTTCACAGGTAATGATGATTACTTTATTGAAAATTTCAAAATAGTCATGAAAGAAGAATTTGAAATGACTAACATGGGTTTGCTGAGATACTTCTTAGGAATAGAAGTAGAACAAAGTGAAAATGGGATTTTTATCTCACAAGCAAAATATGTTAATGAAGTGTTGGAAAGATTTAATATGCAAGACAGCAAAGCAGCAATCACTCCCACGGTGATGGGATTAAAACTCAGCAAAGAGGACAGTAGCAAGGATTTTGATCCTAGTTTGTACAAGAGCATAGTTGGCAGACTCGTGTATTTGAGTGCAACTAGGCCGGATATAATGTGTGCTGTTAGTTTGATTTCCAGATTCATCGAGATGCCAAAAGAAGCACATTGGCAGGCAGCAAAAATAATTCTGAGGTATGTTAAATGTACTAAAAGGTTTGGCATTTTATATACTGCTTCAGAATGTTCAGATTTAATTGGATACACTGATAGTGATTGGGTTGGAAGTGTAGATGATCAGAAAAGCACATCCGGTTATGTTTTTCACATGGGTTCAGGAGCTATTTCATGGGCTTCTAAAAAACAGCCTATTGTAGCGTTGTCTACAGCAGAGGCAGAATATGTGGCAGCTACAGCAGCAGCATGTCAAGCAATTTAGATGAGAAGGATGCTAGGAAGCTTATGCCAAGAACAAACAAAAGGAACTGTGATTTTTTGTGACAATAGTTCTGCTATTGCATTATCCAAAAACGTTGTGTTTCATAAGAGAACGAAACACATTGATACAAAGTTTCATTACATCAGGGAATTGGTAAACAATGGAGAAATCGTTTTAAAACACTGCAGAACTCAGGAGTAGATCGCAGATATTCTGACCAAACCATTGGGGCAGAAAAGTTTTGAAATGTAATTTCAACTGCAGCATTAATTTTTCCTTTGTGATGCGATCTTATCGCAGATTGCAAATCACATTCATACCCATTGCCTCCGTCTGTTCTCTTGAATTCTTCCGACGCGACGTTGCGATGCGATATTATCGCATATCGCAAATCGCGTCCGCGCCCTGTTGCCCTCCGCTACGTCCTGTGACTTCTGCTGATTGCCATGTTGCGATGCGATCCGATCGCATGTCGCAAATCGCACTCTTATGATAACGCTCCACCCTGTGTTCTTATGCCGATTGAAAATTCTGAGATGCGATCTAATCGCTATCGCAGATCGCGACTTTTGTCAAACCAATCCCAGCCGTCCATATGTTTCATCCAATGGCTCGTGAACAACTTGCCCGTTTTTTGAGCGCACGAAAAAGCGAGTTATGATTCAGCTACCTACGCATTGAAATTCTAGCAACCACATTTGAAGAACAGCATGGCCAAGGACGAGAAGGACAACCTCGAGCAGTGCACAGCATGGGACTTCATTTATATTTCATTCCCTCTGTTTGATGAATACACCAGAGTACAAACAGAGCCATACCTGATTGTAAATGTGGTTGGTGGTCCATTAAGACACTTCCACGCATAACCTAGCAGAGATTTTTTTTTTAATAGATTCTATATATACCCAGTACAACAATGTAACTGATTGATGAGAGTTAGAGCACAGCAGTGCAGAACGCAGCAGCGTAAAGAAAAGTCTTGCACAACAGTGTTATTGTAATCCCTCGGAAGAGGAAGACTCTTTTGTAACAGCAGTTTAATGAATACAAAGTCTTCTGTGTGTGTGAAAAACTCTGTCATTTTCTCAGAAATTTATATTAATTTCCGCTATGTTAAATACAGAGCATTGTTTTCTGTTAGTTTTATTTTGGAATTAAACAGAAAATTCCCGACAAAAATTAATGATAAAATATTGTTACACCGTCGTTCATGAAGTGTTAAAGCTGTTAGTGTTTACCCGGGTAACGGCTTTATGAGGGCATTATAAGATTCAAAGTGAAGAGAGTGATAGCTGCGCACCAAAGGTCATTACGGATCCCAAATTTCTACCCATGAAAGGGCTGTATGGTGAAATGTTAGAAAGGAGAAGCAGCAGCAATATGTATTGTGGTGAATTGTTGAGAAAAAGCAGGATTATTAGGTTGCATAACTAGGGTAGTTGAACAAAATAAATAACGGAATTGAGTAAGCGGGGTGAGGAGGTTAATGTTTCTTAGCTACGTTTTTTTACCGGTTATGTTTAGATTTCTGTTTGCAATTTAGAAGAATGGTTGAAATTATGTATACTAGTGGTTAAAACCAAGCAATCCTGGTATTTCAAGAATTTCAAGATGCTAAATGGAAAAAAAAGTCAAATTTGGAGGCGGTTTGTCTACGTGGTCTTTTCACTGTGACTTTTCAAGATGGTAAATCTTTGTAAGTAATGGAAAAAAAAGGTCAAATTTGGAGGCGGTTTGTCTACCTGGTCCTTTCAGTGTGACTTTTCATTGCTCAGAAGTTGCACGCAAACTCTATTGACTCATCAAAATGACTCTTTATGAGCAGGGATATTTGTCTACCTTCCTCTGTTCGGTGTGAGCTTTCATTTTTCCGAAGCTGCACGCAAACTTCCTTACGCGCCAAAAGTCGTGGGCGTACGAAGCAAACATGTGATCTTTGACAGTCGGTTGCCCGTTGTGAGGGGCAATCAAACATTTCACTTTTGACATATTGGCCGTTGAGGGCAAATCAAACATGTCACTTTTGACATCCTGCCCGTTAAACTTGGATGGTGCATTCAACTTTATCTCTTTGATTTTGCTGCGTAACTGTTTGGTTTGTGTTTTGAAAACGTGATTGAGATAAGAATAGTTACTTCTCATTCGATATTAGATTTTAGGTTCAAATATTATATCGGAGGTGGTGAAAGGAAGATAATTATAACTGAAACTTTTTTCACAAAATTACTTAATTTAACATAATTTTAATAATAACATCATTCAATATTCGAATTTAGTCCCGGCCAAAAAAATACCCGTTAAATTTAAAAAAATAAAATGCATTTTTAACTCGTGGAGTTTTTCTGGCAAATAAACTCCTTTGCAGTGTCGTTTTTTCATGGCTTTATCTTAGGCTGACAAAGCATTTCAGTAAGACATCAAGGTGAAAATATGGGAGCATAATATGCCAATACTAGCAACAAATCTTGTTAGGTGAAATCCGTCGTGTCCGCAACGAACACATGCTGATGACTATAGCATAGTTACCATTCCATTCGAAACCAAAAAAATTGACTGTGTAAAATCTAATACGGCACATCTTACAAATATTTAAGTTTATTATTTTGTCTTTTAAATTTTTTAAAGTTTAAATGAGCCATCATTAATTATTATATTCAAAACTTATCATTTACTTTGGGTTCATTTTACATAATAGTTAAAATAATGTTATAATGTTTTTTTTTATTATAGAGGAATTATCTCTTTGAAATTGTAGTGTATCTTTTTATAATTTTTCTCAATATATGAATTACCATTTTTTTTTATTTTTTTATATAGGAATATAGTAGTTTCCCTTTCTTCTACTACAATTTGTAATTTTATAATTTAAAAGTTATTTTTTTCTATAAAATTAGTGTAATTTGTCATTTTATAATGGAGTTGTTTTTAGTGTGATTTTTTGGATTTTCCGCCGAAAAAATTGAGTTGAAATCCTTATTTGTGTTATTTAAACTAGTTTTTTTACTGTATATATGGATTCACCACTCTCAAAACCCCTAAGGCACTTTGATTGTGCAAGGATTACTATGAAACTTGTGATGTCAATAATTTCTTCCCAGATTTTAAAGAAATTAGACCGGAAAAACCCACCGAAAAAAACTTTCAAAAAGTCACACTGAAGACAACTCCTTTTATAATTTTTTCCATATAAAAGTTACTTAGACTGACTTGGACATTCATTGTGGTTGTTCGGTTTTCCTTATATCGTGTCCCTATTGGCCACATCGTTTGCAATATTCTTTTGCGTCGTGATGGAGTGAAGGCTTAGGGTGACCAAAGTTTTACGCAACATTTTCCTGCATGTAGCTTTCCTTGCATTATTTCCACCAATTATTTCTTCATGTGCTTCCCTGCATTATTCCCACCATTTATTTCTTTATGCACTTCATACAAGAATTCCTGGATGTAGCTTTCCTTGCATTACTTCCAACAATTATTTCTTCATGGGCTTCCTTGCATTATTCCGACGTGTTATTTCTTTATGCCCTTCATACAAGAATTGTTGGATGTAGCTTCCCTTGCATTATTTCCACCAGTTATTTCTTTATGCACTTCATATAAAAATTCCTGGATGTAGCTTTCATTGCATTATTTCCACCAATTATTTCTTCATGGGCTTTGCTGCGTTATTCTCACCAGTTATTTCTTTATGCACTTCATACAAGAGTCATTTCTGCTCAGTTTCAAAGACTCCAAAACACATTGCACAGGTCAAAACACACTCAAAGTCACATTGCATTCTTCATCTAGCCAACAGTAATATTTCAAAAGAAAACCACTCATTACTGTACCGAAATCGAATTGACCAAATTATCATTCGTACTGAACAAAATTTACGAATTTTTGTATTTCTTTTTGCCAATATGGCCAAACTTGGTTACTATGGACTAAAGGCACGAAGTTGTTGTTTGTAGTTCGAATTTATTTTCAACAAATGCTCTATGAAGGTTAATTATTGAAAAATAGCCATAGCATTAATGAAATCCTCTGACATGGTCGAAAGGCTTAGTATCAAGTTGTTGTTTGTAGTTCGAATTTATTTTCAACAAACGCTCTATGAAGGTTAATTATTGAAAAATAGCCATAGAGTTAATGAAATCCTCTAACATGGTCGAAAGGCTGGGTATTACTTTGGTTAAAATTATCACCAACGTCACATAAATACTTGACTTTTGAGTTGTATGAATATTACTCTGGTCGTATTGACACGTACCACGATTTTCAGGGTCTCAAAAACAAAATAAGTGTTCCCAAAGTTGAAGTATACACAACGTACTATGATTAATTAATGGTTATGGAAATTGGGAAAGGAAAAGTGACACTTATTGGTATTTATTTATGAAAATAATGGAAAATAGGAGAAAAGTAAGGTGAAAGGTCACAGGTTGCATGTGAGGAGGAAAATGAAGGAAAATAATAGAAAATTGAAGAAAATAGAGGCCTCATTAATAAAAATAATTCTATCAGTTCATGGCTTTTGTGAGTTTAGTTTTTGGAGCTTTCATTCTATTCTCTCTCTCTCTCATACTCTTGGACACTTAGAGTTTTCTTGGAACACTCTTGGAGCAGTGTGGCATACTTGGAATTTTGAGCAAGAAGGCAAAGGAAAAGCATGAAAATACAAGAGGACATCGAGACCAATAACTACAACGTGTTTTGCTTGTAGGTACCGAGTTGCATGTACAATTTCCTTGCTAGTTTTGGCATGCATGACATATGCATGTGGTTTTTTGGTTATGATCTGCCATGGCATGGAGGATTGCCTCGATTGAAAGTGGTTTTCACTAGCCTTGTCATTTCCTGGATATCCATGGTGTTGTGGTTTTTACTTTGTTTTCTGGTTGGTGCTCATGTTCCTTTGGTTATGGGTTGAATTATTAGTTCCTAGAAGACAAACACTCTGGAAATCTTGTAACAACTTTGGTTGAGTTACTAGTCCTAGAAGCCTTGGTTGGAAAAGCACTCTAGAATCCCTTGGTGGGTTGAGTTACTAGTCCTGGAAGCCCTCATTGGACAAATTCTTTGGAAGACCAGTGATAGTTGTGGGTTGAGTTACTAGTCCTGGAATCCCTAGTTGGAACAAACGCTTTGGAGCCCTGGATAACTTGGGTAGAGACCAATCTGGCGATGATTAGTGATGTCTAACCGTGAGGTGGAATCACTAGTTGAAGGTCGAGGTGGTTTGGCCTTTGGAAGCATTGGTTTGGTATTGTTTGATTTGCTCCATGAGATCCCACATTCATGCTTGGAATATGGCGTGGGGGTGATTGGTTGAAAGAGAAATTTGGTTTCGCCCAATGTATGGTTGGGTGGTACATGGAAGTCTTAGACCTGGTTGCATTTTGCATATGTTAATAAGTGCTCTATTCCTCTTGTAATTAATGGGTAAATATACTTGTCTATATGTGGTTTTTATGGTTGTTATATCCTTGTTATTTTTATTGGTTATATGTTGGTTATGAGCATGTTTTATGATAGTGATGATGTTTGGCTCTTGTCATGTTTGGATTAGTAAATAAATGAAAAATGAATATATGACCTAATAGATGATATTGCAACTATTGTGATAGGGTATCAATTCTTCTTACTGATTCTTAAATAAGTATGAGACCCATGTGCTCCAATTTGTTATTATGACCTGTAGATTGCATATTTGTGACATGTTTGATGAAATGTTTGTCATGGCTAGTAGGGGTCCAGTCAAGAAAATGATCAAATGTTCTCATTAGTACCCTTGTTTTTATGTTATTTACCATTTCTATGAATTTCATGAAGTTTTGGGCAATGGCCTCAGCCCTAGCCCTACAAAAGTGGTACATAATCCAAAGTTCTAACATAGAACTACTTGGAAAGACCATAGACACATGGATGCCTTGCTGTGTGACCAACTAAGGCTCTAGGGTAGTGAAAAAACAAGTTTTCTCTGGGGTTGGTTGGCTCCTGAGGGTTCTATAGCATGTGTGGAAAGCTAGTTTGGTTTGTTTCCATCGGTTCCACTTCCCTAACTATACATGGGGAGTTTAATCTCATCATAGTAGCCTCTCATCGCATGTTTACCCCGACAAACTAGTTAACTTGGGTAAATGTCGGAAGGGGGTGTTACAGAGTGGTATCAGAGCATAGTTCACCCCTTGAACTGGATGGGCGGTGTGTTGGTCATGCATACATGTCGGTTTCATATGTGTTCTTTATGGTTGTGGTTTACGTGTTTGTTGGGTATGCATGGTGATGGTGATCGTTTCAATTGTGTCGACATGTGAAAGTTGATGGTGTTGACGTTGATTGTATTCATCATGAATGCATGTTAGTGTTTGTATGTATCAAGTATGCATGTGTGTCTTACCTATGTTGTTATGCATACGTTGACATGGTGATAGTTGTTGTGCATGAGATCATGGTATGTGGTTGATATGGTCATGCATTGATAACTGGTAATGGTTGAAATGATGTTCATATATTGTTCAGATTATGTTTATACATATATTTTGCTAATATTGTTGGTCTTGCACACAAGATATCCTCCCTAAACTACACTGAGATACATCATCTTGTTTATGATTTGGTTTAGTTGACATGATATACCTTGCAGGAAGAGGAGATCAAAGATGACTAGTAGAATGGTAGACTACAGATCATGAGACTTTCCCTCTGGATCAGATGAACAACATGGTATTGGGCACTCTTTTGACATAGTAAAACATTGAGAAGATTGAAGGCAAAAATAAGAAGTTGCAAGGCAGACATTGATAGGATCATTCAGGCACATGAGAAACAAGCAGAAGTTAATGTAGTTATCCTTCAGAGTTTGTCAGACTTGCAGAGATAAGGACCACTTCGAATTAGCCATGGACAGGAGGATAAGACTAATGGGTCATATAACAATATATCTCATGGTTGTCACAAGTCAGATAGAGATGACACGATTGGAGATGGTAGGCTCTTGGATACTCGAGATAGGAGAGGCAATGGACACAAGTACTATTCTAGTTTTGGTTCTGACAAGTATCACAATCGTCGTCATTATCATCCTTATAGGAGGAGTGATAGGCGATATTTGTCGGATGAGTTCAAGAAAGAAAAACCACTTAAATTTGATGGGGAAATGAAGAAATCACATTATTTAGAAGCGTAGTTGCTTGGAATGAATATGTTCTTCAGGTTGCATGATTACTCAACGAACATGAAGGCTACAATATCTATGTTCAGACTTAAAGGTAAAGAAGACATCTGGTGGCAAGACGTAAGGAATGTTAGAGGACTTCACGAAGACGAGTTGACTTGGAGTGAATTTTAGAGAATATTCAAGAAGAATTATCTATCATAGAGATATTATGCCAACAAAGAAAAGGAATTCTATGAGCTGAGGATGGGATCTATGACTGATGAGGAATATAATAGCAGATTCTTGAAGTTATTGAAGTATGTTCCTTATCTCAAGGAGGATAAAGCCAAGATTCAAAGATTCATTAGTGGGTTGTCAGTAACATTCAAAGATAAGATTGAGTTTGATGAGACTAGATCATTGGAGGAGGCCATCTAGAAGATAAAGCATTGTTATGAGCAATCAAAATGTAAATCTGAGACTAAGCAGGATTGGAGAGGTAATGCAAAAAATAAGGGAAAATGTGATAAGAAGTGAGCAAGGGGTCGGGACAGAGGTAACAAAGAGAATGTAGCGCCGCATAAGAATTTTAATGCATCAGACAGAGGATAGGAACTTTAGTCTGAGGAGAAGAACAAGGGTGTTGGTTGGAAGCCTTTACAGTGTTGGACTTGCACCAAAGATCATCATCAGAGAGATTGTCCATAGCATCAGGGTGGTAGACCACAAATTTACAGTGCATAGGGAGCGAAGACAATGGGGGATGTTGGACAAATTATTCCTTAGATTTATGCAGTGTTGGATAAAAGGCAGTGAATTCACCAAGCATCCATAATTGAGATCGACAGTAAGCTGTGATCAAGTTGTTTCTATTTTGATTGACCATGGATCTAGTTATAGTTATGTTAACCCTTACTTGGTGGATAAGTGTGTTTTGAGTAAGGAAGTGCATAAAAAATCTTGGTTAGTGCAGTTGGCTACAAGTACTAAGAAAAGAGTTCATCATTGGGTAAGAGATTGTGCATTTGAATTGAGTGGTACATCTACATCGACACATTTGAATGTATTGTCATTGGGGTCATATAGTATGCGTCTGGGTATGGATTAGTTGCATCTTCATAGGACTAAGGTGGATTCTTATGACAAATTTATTGAGTGTTTGTATGACAATGGGGAACAACGAGTCTTGCAGGGTAAGAAGAAAGCAATGTCAGTTAGAATGGTGACATCTATGCAAGCAAAGCGAAGTCACAGAAAATGGTGTGTGTTATTTGCAATGCATATTTCCAATAATAGAGGTAAGGATGTTGAGGATGCGAAGGTATTGAACAGGTACTCAGTTCTACAACAGTTTCAGGATGTGTTCCTAACAGAGATATCATAGTTTCCACTTCATAGGGAAGTGGAATTTTCCAGTGATTTGGTACTAGGGGCAACACCAACATTAAAGGCACCATAGAGGATGAGCACTCAAGAGTTAGTAGAGTTGAAGTTGTAGTTGAAGGAAATGATTGACAAAGGATATATTAGGCCAAATGTGTCGTTATGGGGTGCACTAATAGTTTTTGTAAAGAAGGATGGTACTCTCAGGTTATGCATTGATTACAAGCAGTTGAACAAAGTGACAATAAAGATCAGGTTTCTATTGTCGAGCATTGATGACTTGCTTGATCAGTTGAAGGGAGTGGTAACATTCTCGAAGATAGATCTAAGATCAAGATATCATCAGGTACGCATTAAGGAAGAGGACTTCTATAATGCATCTTTCTCGAACAGGTATGGGCATTGTGAGTTTTTTGTAGTTCCATTTAGTTTGACCATTGTTCCAACTAATTTTATGTGTTTGATGAATAGTGTATTGCGTCCTTATGTGGATAAGTTTTTTATTGTATTCATTGATGATATATTGGTATATTCTAATAATGAGGAAGAACATGTCGAACATTTAGCAACAATATTGATATTGCTAAGAGAGCATCAATTGTATGCCAAGCTTAGCAAATGCAGTTTCTTTCAGACATAGGTACATTATTTGGAACATGCTTTTTCCAAGGAAGGAATAATAGTGGATCCATAAAAGATAAAGGATATCATGGAATGGGTAGCTCCTAAGAATGTCAATGAGGTAAGTCATTTATGGGGTTAGAAGGTTACTACAAGAGGTTCATCAGGAACTTCTCTCACATTACATATCATATCACATCATTGCAAAGGAAAGGTAAGAAGTTTGAATGGACACAAGAATGTGTAACAAGTTTTGAATAATTGAAGCAATTGTTGACAAATCCTCTAGTATTAAAGATTGTAGATCTAGAGAAAGAGTTTGTGGTATGTATAGATGCCCTCAAGAGAAGACTTGTTGAAGTGTTTATGCAAGAAGGACATGTAGTGTGCTATGAGGCACAAAAATTGAATGATCATGAGTAGAATTATCTAACACATGATCTTGAGTTGGCAGCAATCATCCATGCATTGAAGATGTGGAGGCACTATCTTCTTAGTAGGATGTTTGTATTGATGAACAATCACAATGGATTGAGGTATCTATTCGATGAACCGAATCTGAATTCCATACAAGCTAAATGGTTGGCAATGATCACTAAATTTGACTTTGAGATCAAGTACATCAAAGGTAAAGAGAACAAGGTTGCAGAAGCTCTTATCAGGCAGATACAAGTAAATCACATTGCAACTATGAGTTCTTATGACACGAATTTAGAAGATCATATCTTACAAGAAGGTCAGTAGGATGACAAATATGGAGATCTTAGGCACAGGTTATAGTAGGGTAAAAATGAACAGGATGTGGACTATCATCTTACAACAGATGGATTAGTCATATTTAGGGATAGGGTGAGCTCAAGAAGCTTATCTTGAGGGAATTCCATGCTAAGCCATATTCAAGTCACCCAGGATATCAGAAAACATTGATAGTAGTGAAGAAATTTTATTATTGGCCAAATCTGAACAAGGAAGTGGTAGAGTTTGTGGCTAGATGTTTTGATTGTCAACAGGTAAAAGAAGAGTGTAATCATATAGGAGTTTCATGTTAGGGAACATGTGTACTTGCACATCAAGCCCAAGAAGAGGTCCTGTTGATGCCTCGAAAATCGCTGCAACAACATTGGGGGATAACCACCCGGTCCGGACCTTAAAAGCAGCTCCTTTTCCGTTTGGTGTGGTGGCTCCGACTGTTCATCTAGGTCCAGTTACCTTCTCCCTATTGCTATTGGTTTATAATGTATCTTTAACTACCAATAGACAGGGACATCAGATCACTTCTTCTTGCTGATCAGGCAAGGGAATGACCCTTAAGCTGATTTGGGTTCAGCCAAGCCACAACTAAAGTTTTGCCTCTTTGAGGAGAGGACTTAAAAGAATGTAAAATTTACTCTAAATGCAAGTTTATTCTATGATGCAAGCAAAAGAAACTAATCTAAATCCTATCTTAATTAGGCAGATATAGATCTAACCCAACTAAGAGCAAGATAATTAAAATATTAGGATTTAAACATGTCTTGTTTATAATGAATATCAAGTTAATGAAGTAGTTCAATTAACTGATATTATGGTTACTAAAACACATTCTATTGAGACCTTAAAACTGAAATAATAAATCAACAACATTCAGGAAGTAGTTCTCAAAATGATATTGATTATCAAATCAATAAATCCAATAATTGAATAATGATATGTAGAAATAGTTCACACACATTATTATTCAATAAATCAGTTTCATAAGACAGATTTCAGAGTAAGTAGTTACTCCAAAATGAGAAATTAATCCATAAAAAAAAAACAGAGATACATAATAACAAGATTGTAACAAATTACCCATATTGACAATAGTGCACAAACATGAATAAAATGACACATTCATATCATTATAAAATTAAAACTGATATTTGAAACAATAGTATTAGAAATACCAATTTATTGCATCCATTCCTCTGTTCTTGGTCTCCAACAGCCCTTTACATTGCTTGAACTTCTGCCTTTAAAACTAGAGCCACAAGAGTGCAAGCTTTGTTCTTCATACATAATTCAATATACAAAGGGAAAATCCTCAATAATCCCCAGATCTGAGATTTTTCACTCCTCCCTCCTACAACTCTAAATTCCAATTACAATAGTGCTTTTAGAAGCTCTAAAATTGCAGAGGAGAGCAACCCTTTTTACATTCTGCAATTTGTTATTTATAATATTTGTGAAGGAATTTTTTGGAGAGGAGAGTTTGTTGAAGAGAAATCTGCCAAATATAATTTTAATTGCTCCTAATTCTGATCTTCAATTGCTGGAGCATTCTCATTGCTTGAAATCCTTTTCTCCATATCTTTTCCACTGTTTTCCTGCAAAAGAAATCAAAATAAATTAAAATGCAATCAAAATATCATTTCTGGCAATTAAATCAAACCCAATCGAATTCTATTTAAATAAATAATTGAAAATAAAATATAAGCTCTGTATTGATGCTTGGAATGATTTGATTGGCAAAGGATATCATTGGCCAATGGATCTACAATTAGAAGAGGCTTTGGATAATTGAAATTGAAGAAAATAACTCAGAAAATTGATTTTGTTTTTCAAAATTCGGAGCCTGATCTTCTGCCTGATTTTTGGCCCAATAAATGATCAAATCTGTTGGTGAAACCTCCTTCAAAATGTTCTCCTTGATTTTCTCTTTCCAATGAGCCATCCTGGGCCTCATTTGGCCAAGTAGAACTCAATTTATGAGCTTCCAAAGTTGATGGGTCAAATATGATATAAATCTGAAAGTCTGTTGCTGGGCTAAAAAATTGTAATAAAAAACTAATCCTAAATTAGTCCCTAATTAATTCTAATTTAATTTCTAATTATAAACTAAACCAATTATTAGTAAACTATTTATTTATTTAACTAACTAATATTTAATTAACTATTTATAACCGAATTTAATCTAATTAAAAAAACTAATTAATATTAATCTAAATCAATCAAATTAATTAAATATTATATATTAATTTAATTAATATAATATAATATTACATATTATTAAACTAATGTTAAAGATTTATACTACCCTACACCACTATTTATCATTTATTGCACTCATACGTATGAGTGTTTTGGAAATCCAAACTAATATAAACTTAAAACATGCTTTTATGTTAATGCCCCGTGCCTCATGCTTTATCGGCATTTCGCATCCGGGGGTGGCGAATGTGCTGATCGGGGTCTTTTAAAATTTGGTGCGAATAACCTCCGACCCGATACTTAAAACAAGCTTTTATGTTAATGACCCGTGCCTCATGCTTTATCGGCATTTCGCATCGGGGGGTGGCGAATGTGCTGATCGGGGTCTTTTAAAATTTGGCATATAAGAATTCCCGATGCGATTATTATTTAGTTTTTATATTTTTTTTGTTTTAAATTTTAATTTAATTAAATTAATTTAATTAATTTAAAATTTAATTTTAAACTTAAATTTTTTTTTTTTTGTTTTATTTTTATGAACATAAGTTTCTAAACTATAGCTACTTGGAAAATAAACGAAAAATAAACTGCAGCCACTTGAATGTTTAGATTTTTGAGATTAAGATTTGATTTGGCAATTGGAGTGAATTTCTTAAAACCCCTATAATTAATAATTTGGCTGCATAATGAAAAATGTTAGTAAAACTCTCTACGAGTTAATATTCAAACTGAATGTGTTATTGGACAAATTTATTTACAAAATGCGATATTGTACATTTTATGCATTTTTAACCCAGGCTAGATAAATGATGAGATTTCAAAGGAGTGTCATTTTCAAACCAGTTGACCAAATGAGGTGAAACAAGCGTCAATGTGAAGCTTATAAAAAATCGATTCTAACAAAGCAATCAAAACAAGAATCCAAAGAAAACTAAAAATTAACAAAAGCGTGGGGCAATCAACTAAAATAAAAATCCAAAAAGGTGTTTAGCCAAATTTTTATAGAAAGGGTCCCCATTATTTGAAGTGAACACATCAATAATGGGGGGTGTTGTGTTTTTACCACAACAGGTCCTTAAGGATTAGATCATGTGCCAAGTTTGCACCTTGGTATTGTGGACCTTTAAATATTCTTGAGAGGATTGGAACAGTAGCCTATAAACTTGCACTACCTCGGACAGTGAAATTCCATGATGTTTTCCATGTGTCATTGCTTAAGAAGTATGTTAAAGATGTTGATTATGTGATTGAATGACATGTATTTCCGGTGGAGACAGAAGGAGAATTCCAGCCGGGATCTCAACGCATTTTGAAGAGAAAGATTCTCATGCTTCATAACCATGCAATCAAGTAGGTTAAAGTGTAGTGGAAACACTTTGGGCTCGATGAAGCTACATGGGAGATGGTGGATCAGATGCGGGCTATGTATCCTTCTCTATTTGATGGTTGAGTGAATGCTTTTGGTATATGTTTTAGTGTGATGTTTTGGTTTATGTATATATACATATGGATGTAAATACCACCATGAGCTATGTTATAAAGCTCCAATAAGTGATATGGGTGTCATGTCATTATTGTTGTCATGTTGGTTTTCTTTTCAGCATGGTGTTCACTGTAAATAATGCATCAAGTTCAGTTATAAAGCTCCATGGGAAGTGTTAGCACCTGGATTGAACCTCAGGCTAAAGGAAGGAAATGCTAGGGTAACCACAAACCACACTTAGCCAAGTAGTTAGACATACTAGGCCAGGAGAGGGCTCTCTCCATAAGGTTCTCAACCAAGATGACTGGATCAAAGAAAATGATATTATGCTAGGTATAGTAGCATAAGGTTTGATTTGATTTTAAGGGTTTTTGCTGGATCAAGAGGATCCAGACAGTTTGGGCAAGGAAATTAGGTCAAAATTGTAGGGTGTTCAATGGGGCAAGGTAGGTATAAAGCTTAGCACTCTAGGGTTTGACAGGTGAAGTGATTCAAGACCGGTGAGAAGCTAGGAAGAGCATGTGATCACCATGGATCCTTCCTAAACTACAGAAAACATAAAATGGTCAATATTTTCCCAAAACGGAGCATTAATGTTATGGATTCTACCTATCAAATTGAAAACATCCACTTAGAAGCAATGAAATGATTAATTAAGTACACAAAACATTTTAACATATGATCACAAGAGAGGAAACTAAACTAAACATCATACCACATGGATCCCAAAGAAATAACTGCAATTTTTCATTAATCTCCTGCTAAACTGATACAAAATGATGTACAATCAGAGCATAAGCATCCAGCTGAGTCCAACCCTTTACAATGAGAAAGAAGAAGAAGATATAGGCATTGTTTCAACCTCCTCCCATCCTCAGGGGTCGAATCCCTAAGATGAGGAGCTAATCTAACCAACACTGAACAAGAAACTGGAATCTAGGCATCCTAACAACTTTCCTCTAAAAGTGAGGAAACTGATTCATTTGTGCTCAAAATGACTTTTAATCTAACGAATCTACCCTCTACTACTAATTATCCATCATATTTACAATCCAAGTCATCATTTACATTAGTAATACATCCTCCATGAGAGAAAATCCAAGATCATAGTCAAAACAGAGTGAAATGGAAATCTTGTGCAAAATTTGTCCTACGCGCAGTGCCACTAGTCCTACCCGCAGCGCCATTTTTAGGTCCCTTTTGGAGGCCTTCCTGGCATCCAAATTGAGCTCATGATAACTCATTGGAAATCTATTCAATTATACTTTCCGAAGCATCTGAAATTTCTTCATTTGAAGCTCATTTGACCCCTCAAAAGTTGATTCTCCCAAGACTACTTATGTGTGTCCAAAAAGTGGCAAAAAGGTCATTTTGGGGGTGTTTTTTGACCTTTTAGTAGACCAGTTCTCCTCCAAAAACATAGAAAATGCATAGGGTGCATGTACTTATCGCTCTGAGTCCAAAAATGCAATCCATTTGTCCATTAGATGTCCCTAGGAAAAGCACAGTGCCAGTGGCACTGCTCGTAGAGCCAGATTTCCTGTGTTAAAATTTCCAAAATTTGCTAAAGACAAAAATTCCTCCAAATTTGATCAAAATTGGTGAGCAAAACCATCATCAAGCATCTTGATGAGCCAAGGAAGCTTCAGCAAGCAACCTACGCCTATCCTCCTTTTTGTCTTTGAGAGACCGTCTCAACCTTGCTTTCATCTGTTTAACCCTTATATTGCAAATTTTGTTCTGGGTCCTATAGTGGTAGGCCTTGTGCCTGATAATTTGGTTGTCCCTATTGGCCCTTTGTAGAAGATTTTTTAAGTGCAAATTGATTCTTTCAAGCCAAATTTCTCTATCACCCTCAACTTCCTTCTCAATTGGAGTCAAAGTGACCGGTGCTTCTTCCTCTTGCATTACTGATTTACCCTTGTAACTTTGTCTTTTTATCTTGAGAAGTTCCAGCTCCATGAGGACTTGCTTATCACTCAGCTACTTGTTCTCTTGTTCTAGATATGTGATGACATACTTGGCTCTCTCCAAATTGTCCATCAATGCTTGGATTTGAGCCTCTTTCTTTTGTATGATGATGTTTTCTTTTGTTGCTTCATCCTGAGCCTCCAAGTCAATTGTCTCTATGCCATGATGAATATAATGTTTTTATGGCTCATCATGCTCTGTCAAATCAAAGTCTCTTTCCTCCTCATCATCAAAACTTTCCTCCGGCATCTTTTCTTTCCCTTTGTGCAGATGTTGCACCTATTCCTGCTGTGTTGATGAAGAAAGCAAAGCCCCTTCCACACCCTGTGGCGCAAGCGGCTCTCTCTAAATTGTCCATCAATGCTTGGATTTGAGCCTCTTTCTTTTGTATGATGATGTTTTCTTTTGTTGCTTCATCCTGAGCCTCCAAGTCAATTGTCTCTATGCCATGATGAATATAATGTTGTTATGGCTCATCATGCTCTATCAAATCAAAGTCTCTTTCCTCCTCATCATCAAAACTTTCCTCCAGCATCTTTTCTTTCCCTTTGTGCAGATGTTGCACCTATTCCTGTTGTGTTGATGAAGAAAGCAAGTCCCCTTCCACACCCTGTGGCGCAAGCATTTTCCTATGAGTTGATGAAGAAGGCAAGGTCCCTTCCACACCAAGTGGAGCAAACACTTGCCTATCAGCTGCAAACAATTTTCTTGTCCCCCTCTGGTATGTCTTGTAGGTTTCAGGCACCTCAATGGCTCTATTCTCTTTGGCCTTCTCACCTTTCTTCACCTGAGTACTGCTAGAAGGTCCTCCTGATTCTTGAGACACTGGTGGAGGAATTTGAGGACCCCTGAAGATGTCACGGGCAATAAATGTCTCCCAGGAGATGTTGAGGAGGCTAAAATGATGTAGCACAATCATCTTGATCAAGGAATAGTGGTAAAGACTACTCACCTGCTAGGGGTATGGCTTCTTTTGTACAAAGTAGGCCATCTTCTCAATGTTCCTCAACAAGAAATAAGCGATGTTCATCATCCTCACGCTGGTAAAATGCATGAGAAGCCTGATGTCATAGGTGTACAATCTAGAAAATCTGCCCTCACAAGTGAAATATTTCATGATGATTTTCATCATGGGGGCATACTTGTCTTCAAGGAACCTGAAAGGAAAAAGTCTCTTTGCTCCATTTTTGTACCTAGGTTTGATGTAGGGCTCATAATAGTGTTCATCTAGGTCCTGTTCCATATACCATTTCTCTCCCACATTTGGAATCCTGGTTGCATCAACAATAATGGAGGGTGAAACTGTGAATGTCACCCTAGCATGAGTCACCTTGTTGTCACGAATATTGGCTACAAAAAGACTGGTGAGCTCAGGATGGTGTTGAACTCTCTCCACCTTCTCACAGAACTCATAACACCCTAGATGCTTGAAACAAGTGACAGCCAAATGAGAGGCTTGTAACTCTCTGAGGTTTGATGGCTCTTCTCTGATAATTCTCCCTCCTTGTGTGGTTTTCTCTGATGTTTAGGTCCACCTGTTGAACTGTCACTGCCAGTGTTTTCCTACTCTTCATAATCTCTGTACCCTTTGTCCATGTTTTCCAAGCTTTGAGGTTGTGCACTCCTAAAAAAGGGATGGAGGGGGTGAGTAAGAGTGATTAGGAATAAGGGAATGGGAAGTAATCTTGTGGGGTATTTGGTGGACTACGTAAACATGAAAATGAGTGGGAGGGTATGAATCATGAAAATTAGGGAGAGGGGCTAGGGTTTTAGGGAATTTCTTTGGGGATGAAGAAAAAACGGATATGGAGTGATAAGGACTGATATGGGGGGGGGGGGTTTAGGGTTTTAGTGATAAGTGATGGGAGAAATAGTAAGGGTTATGGTTTTAAGGCATAAATAGAGGAGAGTCTAGGGTTTCACATTTACCATGGAAAATTATCCTCAAATGCATTAATTGAAATCCAATGATGAAGTTAAGGGACAACACTTACTTGTTTGAGGGGAAAGAAGACAAAAGTTGGTGTTTTTTAGGTGGTAAGAGGTCGTTTGGCCCTTGCTGGCCCTACACACAGCACCTCCTACAGGCACGCAACTCCCTTCTCTATGTGTAGCGCCATTGTTTTTTTCACTGAGAAAACTGGCCTAAACCCAATGATCTATCCCTATGCATAGCGCTCCGGCTTGAACGAGCAGCGCCACCTCCAACTACCTTGTACGTAGTGCCAATCTCCCTAATCGTAGCATCACTTCTCCTTGGCCAAGAACTTGCTCAATTTCTCCTCTCTCCTTCAATTTTGTCTTCTTCTTTGTCAAATAAGAATGATAGGCTTGAAAATGAAATGTGACATCTTATATAGGAGTAAATTTTGATTTTTCATTAGAAAAACCCACTTTCTAATGTTTTGGACCTTTTCCAAATCTCTGTTTTAATGCCTTTCCTTCATTGTTCCTTTTCAGGTGGATGGTGCTCAATTTGAATTGATTTTTGTAGTGGTTCATTGTCTTGTAGCAAAGAGAGATTGTTGAGGGAAATGTTCCCCTAGGGCTTTTGGGTTGAAACCCTAGCAGACTGAAAGTTGTCTATACAGAGAAACACACATTCACACAGCCATTATGATATTATAAGAAAATTCTATGATAAGGGGGTGTACCTTAGGTCCTACATTTGAGAAGGTCCTTTAGGGTCCAAACCCTTCTTTGAGTTAATTTTGCTCCTTTGTCCTGCAAAACAACCAATTCCAAAGAACACAGCGGTATATGGACAAAACCTTACAAAGAAACCATCTTCATGTTATAAAGAAAAGGTAGTTAGTTATGAACTTTAAACAACCATTCACATATGAATTCCAACATGAATATCATAAACATAAAGAAGATTTATATCAGGAACCAAGACATGTGTTTCTTTTTATTATAGACAAATAAAGTACAGAAAAGGAATAATTTCACCTGAGTCACCTTTCGCAGGCTCCAAGCAAAGCTTCCTTGCAGATTTGTCCAGCCTCAAGCCTTTAACAAACTCCTTCCATGACTTACTCCATGATGTCATAAGTAGTAGATGAACATCAACACACAAGGAAACAAGGGTTTCCTGTACAAATGGGGGAAGTGCAGAAGGCACAAGGGTCTTCAGACCTGGTCAGGGGAAAAATCTCAGCATAATAACCTTTCTCTCTCTTCTCTCCTCCCTTAGGCATTCCCATTGATGTCTTTTTATACCTCTCCCAAAGTAGTTTTTTAGTTGGGAGTTGGTTGGGAACAGTTGGGCCATGGGCACTAACAAGTGATCAGCAGGTAAAACCCGTGATCTCCGCCCAAAATTAAGGAGTTTTATATTTTTTAAAGTGTTTTAATACATATACGCGGGTTGGGTATATGCCTACCCATGTATACACGCATTTAACTCAGGGAAATATCACGTATAAGGGATAAAACACTGTTTTTTAAATTTTGGGACCAGGTCTGGAAGGAGGGGTTACCCTAGGCCATGAGTGCAACATCACAAACCATAAGAGTGAGATTTGGAGCTATAACAGATGCCCCCTAATATATGAGGTCAGAAGGGGTACATGATGGCCGAAATGTATTAAGCAAGTACATGGAAAGGAAATCTATCAAAAACCGAGGAGGACTTCACTAGAATTCAGCCTGCCAAGCCACAAAAGGATATCAGAAAGAAACACTGTCTGAGGTGGGCATACCCATGCTTAGAAAAAGTAAAGCATGTCTGCATATCAAGTACAAGAGGATCCACTAAGTATACAAGTATAAATGACTGGAAAATACATAATGGATCATCTGATCATGATCGAACAAGTACATGTCTGAATATCACATATAAGACTACCAATGATGCTGAAAGATGCAAAGGATCACTGATATCAAAGACTGATCCCAAAAAGTACCAACTGAAAATGATGGAATAGGATGGTACTACACTGCAAACTCAGGTGCCAGCATATAGAATGTCGCCATGACTGATTGCAACATATAAGGTGGAGTGGTATCAATTAGCAGCAACAGGAGCAACTGTCAAGTGAACCAATGAATGCTGATACAACTTGAGGTCTTCATCGATCGCCGTGGTACATTTCTACACCATGGGAATAAATGATCTGAAGTCGACCATGTGAGAAATCGTTTGATTACCGGTCATTGATGTATACTGTTAACAAACGCGAGGCTACTCACCGATAATGATAATGAGCGTCAAGGTACCCAGTACAATCTAACAAGTGTGAATAGATGAGCTGGAGTCGAACACCTGTAAGAATCTATTGATCAGGAGACAATGATGGTTTCCCACTGTCGATAGCGAAGGATCTACCACTAATCACTGCAAACCCCAAGGTACTGCCAAATGGACTCTAGATCTTTGCCCCATAGCAATGAGTCGGAGTCGATAGGGAAAGATTCGCTAGAAGGAAGGCATTATGGCATCCTTCATCAATCTAGCATGAGTGTAACCCGTAGGCCAATAATGTGGAAGGAATCGGACGAAAGAGATGTAGTAACCCAACCGAAGTACGTTTCCGGCGTACACAAGATGTGGCTAGATCACGATAGAAACCCTTTGAACCAACCAATAATGGAAGCTGACACAGAGGCAAGGTATCCACCAATAGGGTCAAATGGAAACCAAGGTACTACATGAATCCCAATGTGTGATAATGTAAGCTGATGTCGAACACAAGGGAAACCACTCAGTCAAAGACCCATGATACTGATCGATACTGAGCACAAGGTGACCTATCAATAATGAAAATAGGGCCAGGGTGCATCTCTAGGCTTGTCCTCGGAGCAAGATGTCGTCGTCGATAAGGACAAGACCCGCCAGCAAGAATTCAATGGAGACCTTCTCAAACCAGCAAGAGAAAAGGACCAATATAGCTGATGTGATGATAGACATGATACTGGCAACCAGGGATGGCCGACTGAAAAATGAGTCAAGAGACACTGCAGAGAGGCCGACTCAGGCTAACTTCCCTTGAACAAAAGCACGACTCAATGTGACTATGTGGCAGCATATGATGAATCTGTATAAGTTCGTCATGCAGGAGGCACGAACGAACCCTCCATATGATTGGAAGAGACAACCAATCGGGGGAGAACTGACTCAATAACAAGGTTAAGGCATACCTAAGTCAAACTAAATCCCACCCAAATGGAGGAGACTTTGCTTTGAGTGCTTTGTTCAAGGGCGACATGACTGACTCTAGTTGCCAACAATAAATGGAAAGACTGTCCCATTCCCGCTCTTTTTGGAATATTTAATTTTTTTGTCTTTTCTGTTAAGCTTGAAAAAGAATAAAAGAATGCTATGGTATAGTGGAAAGAACGAGTGTCGGTGAAACAGATGATCTAGTTCTTGGGAATGGAACATTCCTATGCTCAATGCAGGGAGGTGAAAACTGGTCAGTGACACTCAAAGGTGTGTTCCTTCCACGGGTCAAGGTGTGTCAAGCTGTAGAAGTCATAGGTATGCAAGGTTGATTTTGTAGTCGTCATGGTCAAAATTTGGCTTAAACATGAGTCCAAGTGAAGCCGGCTCTAGGCCAAAAGGTGCAAGTGGTCAACATGCAATGCAGTGGTACAACTCAACACAAAGAAGCCTCTAGGGTGTAAGGCCAGAACGAAGTGAAGAAGCAAAGAGGAATGAGTCTTCAATGCATAAGCCATGGCGGGACTATAGAGGACTCCCGAGCCTACTCAAATCGGAGCAGCATGGGCAACAAATGTCAGTGAGGTGCGAACTACGATGCCCATGTAAAGGATGGCTCTACCATCGTGTCATGATTTTTAAAAAATTGGCGAGTGAAGATGGCTTACGAACCATAACACGATGGGGTCGACCCTATGGCAGATGTATCGGCAAATGGAGGCTAGTATGCATAATCCAATGGAAAAATGGTGTCCCTAACCTATATGCCAGTGAGAAAACGATACCTGCTATGATGGGTTAGCAGTCATGGAACCGTCTCGAAACTATCGAAAAAACGTCCAAAATGTCCTGAAAAATAAACCATTCTCGACATTCCAAGCTCCCAAGTTAAAAGTCACATGAGGCCAAACAAAATAAAATTTTGAAAAAAATTTTGCATTTTCAAAACCTATAAAAGGGATTTTGGACTCACCATTTTTACCATTTGAGTTTGAGAGCAAAGAGTTGGAGCAAAAGGAGCAAACTTCCCGTACGCCAAATTCAACCATTCAAATTCTTCAAAAACCTCCAGGTAACTCTTATACTTAGCTTGCAATTGATTGTGACTGGTTTTAAGATTTTTAATTGATGTTTCACCGTTGAATTTTTTGGCCAAAATTTCACCGCGGCATATACGCGGGTTGGTAATATGAAACCCGTGTACACGCGGGCCATATATGCGACTGTGTGCACAGGGACCTGCTAATATGCCGTGAACAATTTTAAACAAAAACTAACGGTTGCAAATCATTTTTTCTCAGAATGTCGGTCACCTGGTGAGAAAGATAGCACGCAGCGATGGATAATGAAGTCATGAATGATCCTGAAGCTTTGGATGCCCTACGGGGATGCGGTTTGCTTAAATTCTTCAAACTGCCGAATATGAAAGCAAACACGCGTCTGCTTGAGATGCTCATTGATTATTGGGACGTCGAGGAGGAAGCCTTTATGATTGACCAGATGCCACTCAGGGTAGAAGTGGAGGATATCTATTTCATCACGGGCCTTTCCTGAAGGGGAGAGGTAGTACATTCCCGGGGCAGGACATGGAGTAGTCTCACGATAGAGGACTACGTACAGATATATTGCCCGAGACATCCCAAGAAGGTTGGGAGCCAGATTTCCATCACACATGTGGCGAGTTTATCACTGAGGATAATCCTGTTCACCATAGCTCGAGTGAACAGATCGGCCTCTCTACATCAGGCATCACGACTGACCATGAGTGTTGCAGTTGACTGTCTCACCACTGTATTTGACTGGTGTACTCCTCTTCTGGCCAACATGAAGAGCCAGCTCACTTCTATCAAGAGGGGACAGACCAAAAACTTTGGATATGGGACTATCCTGTGTTCTTTCTTTTTCAAGAAGGTTCCTGCACTCCGCCCCAGGGTAGCAGTTTCCATCAGCACCCCACGAGATCCACGCATGGGCCGGTGGGCTGACCTGATGAAACGTCTGGGGGGTGGGGAGGTCCCAAGGACTGCCTTTGACGATGACTTCTTCACCTGGTGGGATCAGCAAATTGTCGCCGTAGATGACTACCCCTATGTCGGGCTGGATTTCCGAGGAGATCCTGATCTAGCATTACCACCGAACGCAGCATGGGGCGAGATTGGTAAGATTTTTTGATTTTATGATTTTTTTTGGATTTTTCAAATATAATGATGCATTTTGAAAAAATATTTTTGATGGGATTCAAATGACTAATATGATGATCATGTTCCAGATATTGGGTCGGTACGACCAGATGGGTTCCCGCGGCATGGACGGTGCGGCTGAGGAGTCGAAGAGGTGGCTGCTGATACAGAACGAACTCTAAATAACGTCCAGCGACACTTGGCGAGACTAAGCTGCCGAGTACCGATGGCTGCCATAGAGGATCTTCCTGAGGATATGCAGTGTCATGTGGTTGGCATGCCACGTGACTGGGTTCGCACTTTTCGGCGTGTGGCCAATGCGATAGTTACCTACTTAGCCGCTCATCCTGAGCCGGGGCATTAGATATGCTGGACATGATTATGGGCATTTGAGTCCCAATTTTGTATATTTTTGGACAAACATATGTACACTCGAGATGCTTTATGATATATATATATATATATAGATATATATATATATTTATATAGATATATATACAGTTTGACTTTTTGATGCTTGATTTCATTGTGATGAATGATTGATGTGCTAGTCTAATGCTTTATTAGCGATAGAATCAGCTAACCAATTATGAGATCTTGGAATGTGCAAATAATTAATATAAGTAAATGATCTTTGCAACAACCTCACCCTTAAATACTGGCGATATAAACATGGATCCCTTACCCAATAAATGTTGTTTAATTGTGACACTATCAATTGAGAATCAAGATAAACTACCAACGAGTCGATCCCATGAGAGATTGCCTCAGATAATAAATTAATAACGGCAGTATACTCAGCCATATTGTTTGAAGCAGGACCGATGCATACGCCTCTTGATACCATCAATTGACCAGTTGGATAATAGAGTACCCAAGCTGCGGAAGCAAGATTCCGAGTGTGCCAACTAGCACCATCGGCGAATCCAAAATAGACCAAGTCATCCATCAACACCTGCCACAGCAGACCAAAAAGTGTTGATATAAAAAAACTCTCGATGATATATGTACAAATATACATAATGTACAAAGAAGCCATTGCCTAATTCCTACTTAAGCAAAGTACTTCTTTAGGTAGAGCCCGTTACGGGGCTCCACCAACTTGTTTCCCTCGAAATCGATTAACTCATACGACCCTTTTTCCAAAACTCGTTTAATAATGAAAGGACCATACCACATAGGCTTAAACTTGCCTACCCCCAAGGTGTCTTTATCTTGGTCATAGACCAAGACAAGGTCACCTTCAGAAAAGACTCGAGGATGGACAGATTTATCATACTACGTTTTAACCCTTTTCTTATGAGCCTCATTCATCGTGGCGGCATCTCAACGCTACTCATCGAGATGTTCCAAGTGAAGGAGGCGCTTTTCGAGACTCAAAGTCTCTGGAAGGAGCTCAACAACTAACTTAAGAGATGGAATTTCACATTCAATCGGAAAGATAGATTCCATCCCATAAACCAACTGAAAAGGTGTAAAACCAGTAGCAGTCTTTACAGAGGTTCGGTATGCCCAAAGAGTCGAATACAACATAACGTGCCAATTGGACTGATTTTTATCGATTGTCCGTTGGAGGATCGTCTTAAGAGTTTTATTGACTGCCTCGACCTGTCCATTGGCCTGAGGATAATAAGGAGACAAATGCTCCTGCCAGAAACCCAATTTGAGAGCCAATTCAGACATCAGTTGATTCTGCAAATGACTGCTATGATCAGTGACAATCTCTCTCGGGATGCCGAATCTTGAGATAACCAGATTAAAAAGGAACAATGTTGTTGTGTCACTATCGTTTTTATAAGTGGGCATGGCCTCGGCCCACTTCGTAAAGTAGTCTACAGCCACGATAATGTACCTGTGATTCGCCGCTGAAGGCGGATTACAAGTTGTAAAATCAATACCCCACTTAGTAAAGGGACCGACGGTGACAACGGGAAAAAGAGGAGCTGGATGAGCACGCATCTTCCGATTAAAAACTTGACAAGGGTGACAGCGTTTGACCGCTTCCACACAGTCTTTAAAGAGTGAAGGCCAAAAATAGCTGGCACATAAGATGCGCTGGGCTGTAGCAAGCCCTGATAGATGACCACCACAAGCTCCACTGTGGTAGTCATTTAGCACTGACTCTGCTTCCTCTAAGGTTAAACAGCGTCGAAGGATTGAATCAACCCCTCAACGGTATAATGTATCACCAATGATAACATAATTTTTAGCTAGGTGACATAATTTTCGACGTTCATCCTTGGAGAAAGTAGAGGGAAACTTCGAAGTCTGGAGATAGACAATGATATCTCCATACCAAGGGTCGAGTGAAGAGATGAGGAATAAATGTTCGTTGGGAAAACTTTCCTCATAAATAGTATCCTCTCCACAAGGCAGCTCAGAAATTAGCTCAACGAAAACCATGGATTTCTTAAACTTGGCGGACAAGAACTCGAGATCAAATTCTTGTAAAATGACTATCCATCGATTATATTTGCCCCCAATCACTCGCCTACTGAGGACAAACTGAAATGGATTGACCGCCGCTAAGACAAAAGTTTTGCGTAGCAAGATATAATGACGGAGCCGCTGGACAACATGGACAGCTGCCAAGGCCAACTTCTCAATCGGAGAATAGCAAAGTTCAGGACCTATTAGACCTCGGCTCAAATAATAAATCACATGCTCTGTGAGAGCATCGTCCTCCTGAACGAGAACCATAACAATGGTTGATTCTGCTGCAGCGAGATATAAAAGGAATTCTTACCATAATCCGGTGGACTCAAAAGCGGGGCAGAGACTAATGCCTTTTTCAAAGCATCGAACGACCGCTGTGCAAAATCATCCCACACAAATGGAACTCCTTTCCGTAGCAAACGCATGAACCCTTTAGTGATCTCGGCATAGTTTGCTATAAACTATCTTAAGAAATTAGCCTTCCCTTGAAGACTTTGAAGTTGTTGAATTGAGGACGGGGGAGGCAACTGAACTATTGCCTCAACCTTGAAGGGATCGACCCGAATCCCTTCATTTGACACAATGAACCCTAACAACCGACCGGACGTAACCGCGAAAACGCAGTTGTTGGGATTCAACCGGATTTTATAAAAACGACATCGCTCGAAAACCATTTAAAGATGACTAGGGTGATTAGTTCTCTTTTGAGAACGAGTAGCGAGATCATCCAAGTATGCTTCGATGACATGTTTGATGTCGTGGAAAGCATATGACATAGCTCGCTGAAAAGTGGCTCTAGCATTTTTAAGACCAAAAGGCATCTTTCTATATGCAAAGGTACCCCAGGGACATATAAAGGTTGTCTTATGTTGATCTTCAGGACAGATAGAAATTTGATTATAACCAGAAAAACCATCCATGAAGGAAAAAATCTCATTACCCGCACACTCGTCAATAATCTGATCAATGAATGGCATGGGGTAATTATCTTTTGGACAAGCCTTGTTTAGGTCCCTAAAATCGAGGCATACCCGGATTGTTCCTTGCTTTTTATCCTCAGGGACTGGATTAGAAACTCAATCAGTAAGAGGAACAGGGTATATGAAACCCGCCTTTAGCAGCTTCTCAACTTCAGCTTTGATAGCTGCTGCTTTCCTAGGATTAACCGGCCGAAGCCTTTGATGAACCGGTTTAGCGTTTTCATACGTCTTGATCTCATGTTGAACTATAGATGGGTCAATGCCAGGCATTTCTTCATAAGACCAAGCAAATACATCTCGAAATTCCTTGAACAGGTCAGTGTAAATTTGAATTTCTTCAGGGGAACATTCAATTCCGATGAAGAGATCATAGAAAATTTTAGGGGTGAATGTTCGCCCTTTGGCGAAATTAAGGGGTTTTAAATTTTTAGTGGGCGAATATTTTGTATCATAGTACATTTTTACAAATGACCTCAAATAGCCCACCTTATTTTAAGGGAGAGGGTAAAAAAGGTAAATTTAGCCCTTGAAATTAGGAGTTACAACCTTCCATTCTCCCATTTTCAAGAATAGGTTTTATTTAAGTGAATCCTATGGGCCAAAGGCCCAAATACCATATTTATAAAAGAGGTATGGTAAATTAATAAAAATATAAATAAACTAGAGGTATGGTAAATAAATAAAACATTTTTTATATTTACTCCATAAGTCACCTTATATACATGCAAGGGTGTAAACAAATAAAAATATAAGTAAAGTGGAGGTATGGTAAATAAATAAAACGTCTTTTTATACTTACTCAAAAAGTATGGTAAATAAATAAAAATATAAATAAACTAGACTAAATAAAAACCTCTTTTTATATTTAGTCCATAACCCTTGTTATATTTGTTATTTATGAAGGCTCAAGAAAGAGGTTTTATTTAAGTGAATCCTATGGCCCAAATACCATATTTGTAAAAGAGGTATGGTAACTTAATAAAAATATAAATAAACGAGAGGTATGGTAAACAAATAAAACATTTTTTATATTTACTCCATAAGTCACCTTATATTTACGAACACTCAAAAAATGCGTTATATTTAGGTGAAACCTATGGGCAAAATACTATGGGACAAATACCATGGACTAGATTGTTATTAATACCATGCAAAAAAAATATTGTTAACCCTAATATTAGTATTAATAAAAATAAAAATGGCACATGGTATTGACCCATGGTATTCACCAAAATGGCACATGGTATTGATCCATGGTATTCACCTGGAATGTAGCCTATTTAAATGGGGCAATTAAACCAGCATAGATCCATATTTACTCTGGATCTACGTTAAAATAAAAAATAAAATAAAAATCAACTATTAATTTTATTAATTTTTATAAATTACTAATAATAATTTTTAAGCTCCAGGTTTATGATAACCCATGGTATTGGCCCATGGTAATACCATGGTATTCATGTGAGCATAGACTATTTAAAGGGGAAATTCTATCATCTTAGATCCATCTTAATTCTAGGTCTACCAAGTGCTCAAAGGGATAAATAGATTTCATCCCCCTAAGAGTGGTAGATGTGGAGTTAAGATGGATATAGGTTGGTTTTTATGATAATGAAGATATTAAATAAACTTATGAAATTATATTGTAAAAACATCTTAAGGTGAATGGTTAAAGCATAGACATTGGACAAGTATATTTGTGTAGATGTGGAGTTAAGATGGATATAGGTTGGTTTTTATGATAATGAAGATATTAAATAGACTTATGAAATTATATTGTAAAAACATCTTAAGGTGAATGGTTAAAGCATAGACATTGGACGAGTATATTTGTATACTTCTGTTTTAAACTAAAACAAATCTAGGGCTAAAAGGAATGGATTGATTGCACTAGTCATCCTTCTATAACTTTCCAACATACGCTGGAGTAAACAGATTGTAATTTGGGTAATTTTTCTAATTGCAAACAGGAACATACTTGTGTATTGGTAGGGTGGTTACAAGGTCCCTAGAAGTGATGAATTTGAATTTTTCTTGGTTTTATATATAGTATTAGGATTTTTCTCATGCTTTCTATGAATGGCACGGGTGAATTTTATCCTACACCCACTAGGCTATCGATATGTAATTTCGGTAATTTTGATTTCAAAAGATATTTTAAAAAAATGCAATGATTTCATTTGTGTATTCAATAAACACAAGATTTTATAATTGAATAAAATATTCGCCATGCTTGGCGAGAGATTCGCCAAAAAATTATATATACATATCATATTATTGATAAAATCGCCTTCCATTTTTCCTGTATACCATGGAGATTCGCCCATTTATTATAAATGTAAATTTAGGGGGGTTCTTAAAATTTTCCCTGGAAGAGATTCTCGATCACATTAGGGTCCCTAGAGATGTTTATAGGTATCATTTTTGAAATCACCGACATATTACTTTCGGCACGAACGTGTGCTGGAGCCAAAGGATTTGACACCGTACAAACATCACTAGTAAAGAGCTCGGAGAATCTAGATTCTACTTCCTGCAATGGAGGAAGAAAGTATGAACGATGGTGTAAGTCTTCCCAAGGTCGATCTATACCCATCATTGCTTCGAGGATTGCTTCTTCAGAAGGTAAAACTGAATCTAAGCAGTCCAAGGCAGAGGTATAATCAAGGCTCCAAGCCGGGGCCACATCGCCATCTAACTCCTCTTTGGAAAAGGGAGTAGAATGGTTGTCTGCAGAGTTGATGATAGACTGATATCTAAGCTCAGCTGCAGATATATGGAATGCCATTCCATTTACTTGTCCTTCAACTAATGTGGTCGTAGGTGAAGGCAAGGTCCAAGGGTCTGAAAAATAACGAGTTCAGAAGAACTCTTCTTGAGGAGACTCCTTAGATGATGAAACGGCATTGATTCTAGCGAAAGGAGAGGGAAGATCAAAGGTACCCATCAATGAGGAATACATCCCCACTCCTAAATTCTCAGTAGGCGGACGAGGGTTATCCACTAAGGGAATAGTAGAGTCAGAGCTTGCTTGAGGATCGACTGGACAATAATCCAATTGATCAACCTTAACGATTTTCCCCTCATGAGGAAAGCAAATGACACGAAACAGAGTCGAAACAACGACGTCCATTTCGTATACCCAGTTCCTTCCTAAGAGGAGATTGTAGTCTAGGTTAGCATCTATGACTTCTACTTCAATATTGACGACCTTCCCCCCAACACATATAGGAAAGGCCGGGATAATCCCATGCGGCTTATGAGAATGACCATCAAATGCAGTCAAGATGGTAGGTGAAGGAACAGCCGAAGGCGATCCAATAGCCTTCCAGCATGACATCGACATGACGCATGTGGAAGCTCCTTCATCAATAACGGTACGAAAAATGTTAATTTTCCGGTATGTAGACTTTATTTGGAAAGCCATATGATGAGGGAGTCGCTTTTTGACATTTAACATGTCGAAAGTGAGCACTAAAGAGTTAGTTGGATCGACTGCCCCAATCGCGGAAAGTAAAGCACTTCGCTGAGCCGGACACGACTAGAGAACCTCTAAAGCGGACATGGCGCACGGAGTCTGAGCCAGATCCTCAACAATGGAGTAATTCTGGGCAGCCCTAGCATTAGGATTAATAGTCGTGCGTTTAGCGGAACCTTTTGGGATCCGTGGTATAGTCTCGACCGGGGGTCGCTCAATATGAAGGTCGGTATTTCCGGGAACAGTCTTATCCTTGGAAGTTTCAGCTTCACCGTAATGAGGTGACCGAGTAGCCACATGGACGTTAGAACCCATCATGAAAACATTTGATGATTTTTCCCCTTCCTGGTTGCCCCCTGCGGAGGTTCCAGGATTTGAAATCGCACCAGTAAGAAGTTACTGCCCTTGGGGAAAAGGGTTGGTTAACACATCCTGAGAACTAGAAGTCCCTTGCTGCCCTAACAAGTGCTGATCATCTTCAATCTTGGGGCAGAGGTGAGTTAAATGGTCTCCACTGCACAACTTGCATGGAAACTTGACTTTCTTTCTAGACTCATTTCTACCACCAACAGCATTATTGCCGGATTTATTTGCGTCAGCCTTCCCATCCTGATTCTTTTTCTTACCTCGTCCTTTCTTTTTCCCATTGGAATTTTGATTTCCTTTGGGGTTATCAGCTTGGACAGCATTAATCGAAGAGGTTTGGGAAGCCGGAGGGTTAGATGATGTGACTTGGTTGTTAGAAGCAGTTTGTAAAGACAACTGCTGCAATTGATTTAACAAGTTCACCACATTTGTGTCTACCGACCCAACGATACCATCCGCGTGGGGATCTCGCTTCAACTTAGCTATGTCAACCTTAGACCCAGGAGCATCTGGCAAGTATTTTTGTAGGATCCCAGACTGAGAGTAGATCAATTCTAATTGTTGGGCCCTAAAAATGGCTTGCTCCTCAGAATAGACTCCAGACATGGAGACATCCTTGGAGATCCCGGGTTGTAAAGATTTCAAAAACCATTCGAGACAGTACTCCAGAAGGATTTCGGCTTTAATGAGCCTCTTTCTCCTTCTCCATTCCTGAATATGGTCAGAAATGTAAGTTGCCTTATCCTAACGAAAAGTGGCCAGAAGTTCAGTTCCGGCATCATAACGAACAGGCAACTGGAAATGATTTAAGAAAATATTAGCTAAGTCAGCGAAAGATGTAAAGTTGCCCCCTAGAAACTCTATATACCATTTGGCTGCATTACCAGTCAAGGTGCGTTGAAAAAGTCTCAACCTAATCGAGTCATCGATAAGGGAGTTAGATGAGCACCACAAATGGAATGTGGTTACATGGTCGCCTGGGTCCTCACCGCTCTTCCCTTCGAATTTTGGAATGTCCGAAGGGAGTTTGGTTGGGACCGGAGGCCAGGCTGGATTGTACTTGATTGGATCGTTTGTTAACTTAGTGAGATCTGGCAAGTTCAACGTTGCCAGAAACGGAAGCCTAGGAGGACCTTGGGGATTCCACCCAGACTGGGCGGAACTCCCAAAGTTCTGAAAAGATTGGCCTGGATTTTGGAAGGCACTAGGCTGCCCGAAGTAACCAGCAGAACTGGTTGAACCAAAAGGCAAGCCTTGTGATCCAGCAAAATTCGGAGTTTGACCAACTTCGGCCGCAAAGCCTCCATAACCAGCAAAGTTTCCTCCTAAAGGATTATAAGGAGTTGATAACCCCTGATACGGATTCCAAGCCGAAGCTAAGGGAGGAATACTTTGAAACGAACTAACTATGGAGTACGGCCTATTCCCTTGTTGGCCGAAAAACGGATTCCCAGTCCCCGCACCACTAACCCCAGGGTTAGTCCAACCTTGGAAAGGATTTTTGCTTTGTCCTATAGAAGAAAAAGCCATGGATCCTATCGTCGGGTTGGAATGTGGTATATGACCACTTCCGAAAGGAAAACCCTGGAATGAAGCCGATCCGCCCATCATGGACGTGGCGGCACTAAACAGAACTGATGGAATACCCTGTGAATGGGTGCCAAATGGGAAGAATCTAGAACCAAAAGCATTGGTTTGGGAATTTCCACTCGTGGACGGAATGGAGGTAGACCCAACTAAAGATGTGCTAGCAAAATATCCAAACAAAGAAGCAGAGGAGATGGAAATCGTTCCTCCCCCTTGCACCAATGTTGGAGTCTGCATAGTTGTAGCACTTGTAGTAGAAGCCATGCTTCCAGTAGTGGTCATCGATGGTAAGCGCGTAGCGTAACCTAGACTTGACGGTCTATGCATCGGAGTCCCAACGTATTGTAATACGTCTGGATGACTAGATGGTAGGGGAGAATTCGGAGCCGCTAACGACTCTGAGAGTTCTTCTACCTCTATGTTATTCTCCGCTTGAAAGAGAACTCGAGAAAGAACTGGAGTGTTCCTCTCTTGTCCTGCGGAAGTGCCAGGCTTTGCTTGAACACTAATGCCCTCGAGAGGAGGATCAATCCTCGATGCGTCAACTGCCGTGGGATGAAACCCACCAGCAGTATTACCTCTGCGCCTTCTAGGAGAAGGCTCTAAACTTGGTGGTGAAAGACCACGAAGTCTTCGAGACCGTCTGGGTGATCGGTTAGCCACTTTGAATTTCCTGTTAAGATCTAACTAAAGACTCAAAAAATTGAAAGCTAGGCCAACTAAGAGCACAGAGCACACACTATAAAGTCCCTAAAGATAACAGCCAATCAAACAACTTCCAAGTATTTCCGCTCCAGGTGATTAGGATCGGACACCAAAATACGAGAAAGTGAATTAAGGGGCCTTTTGAAGATAGTCTGGGATGATGAGGGCCCAGTCCTATCAGCGAAGGTAACAGAGGAAGTTACGCTGACCTCCTAACAACAGCCTGCGCTGGTGCAAGCCCCCAAGCTTCGCAAGGGTGCCCTCCAGTAGTACTATCGAGAGTGATGCAACGTCAACCTCAGGTGCCATGGGATTCCCCTCCACAACCACTTGTGTAGATCCCTAGGAGCAGCAACTATGGATACCAACTCGTCGCAGAAGCCAGACGGAACAGTCGTGAGGTAAGTTCAGACAAGTAGGAGAGGGGGTATCTCTCTTCCCTGTCTTCACAGACCCTCGTGCTTAACTCCTAGATCCGAAGCTTTCCTGCTCTTCCTAACGCTATTGGATTTTCACTCGCTATTCAGACTCCTACGTTTGACGTTTAAATGGCCTTGGAGAGTTAACTCTCCACTCGCCTAATCCAAGGCCCTAAAATCCTAAAACTTGTTGGTGTATCTAACTTAAAAAAAAGTTTTAGTGAATTTTAATTAGCGCTTGATTTTAAAATAGGTTGTTCTTTAAGTCACGGGATAACGGAAGTGAAACTAGTGGTGTTTTTGACGCAAAAGAAATTAATAAAAACCTAACTACATGCACATGCACTTGTTTTCATTTTTCGATGAAAAGCAATTTCTACAGGGTTCAGAGGAACTTCTAATAAAACAAATTTTTCTTTTCTTTTCATTAATTCATGCTTCACACTCACAAAAGTTAACAAAGCTATGTATGCCTAAAAAGATATGCAAATCTATCCTAATGCAACAAATATATGCTGATGCAAGATTCAAAACTACTCTAAAAACAAGAAATGAAAGTTGCTTGCTTATCAATTTTTATTTTGCCACTTAAAATGTCTAGATGGAATATGAGATGCTACCATTCATTTCGTCTAAACACTAAAAACAAGTTTCGAGACAAACATAAAGCACTTTCATTCACTAAAATGAAACCAAATGAAAACAAAGTTCAAGAAAGCAAAACTAAGTTTTTCAAAAAGTTTTCTTCAAAAGGAACAACAAAAATGTCTTTTCAAAAAATGCTCTCAACAAGACTGGAACTTTGTGATTGAAGAATAGGCAACAAACACTTTCGCAAGTTGACACCACACAATGGATGAAAACTCAACAAAAAGAAATGTGTTTAAAAATGCTCTTAAAAATCAAAAGCAGCAATGAAAGCTTTGGCAACAAAAACCAAAAAGATCAAAAAGACAAATTTCAAGAAAGTATCAATCAACAACTTTCATGAAACAAAGAAGTGGATGGTCACAAAAAGTAGTTTTGTCAAGCAAACAAAAAGTCACCAAAAACAAGATTTAACACAAATATTGAGATCAATCTTCCTGCCCTGATGAATCAGAGCAGCCAAGATTCCTAGCAAGAAATCTTGCGTGCTTTAGCAAAAAACGATGATGCTTGCAACAACAAAAGAAATACCACTACTCCTTACAATCAGAGAGAATTTGGAACAAGATGCTTGCTGTAAAACTAACAACTGATACTGGAAAGTGACAGTTTCAGACTGAATCAAACCACCAGACAGACCTTCAGAGACAGAAATATTTAATAATCTTGAAAATTGCAAGATATACGCGACTGTACTTATGTACAGATTGTGTGTATACGCTATTGCGCCTAAGGAAACTTGCGTATACGTGGGTTAACTTAAGGAAACATGCGTATATACGCTTCTATAACTAAGAAAAACAACGTATATAAAAGATTTCAAGAAAAATAAAAAACAAACTGAATAAACTGGCAAAACTTAGAATTCAAGAATAGACCACACATCAACAGCAAGCAAACAGGTAGCTGAGCCCTGATTGGCTTGAAAACACCCAAACTAGGAACAACAACAGTGTTGTCCCCATTGGAGTCGCCAATTCTGTTGAGGGAAATGTTCCCCTAGGGCTTTTGGGTTGAAACCCTAGCAGACTAAAAGTTGTCTATACAGAGAAACACACATTCACACAGCCATTATGCTATTATAAGCAAATTCTATGATAAGGGGGCGTACCTTAGGTCCTACGTTTGAGAAGGTCCTTTAGGGTCCAAACCCTTCTTCAAGTTCCTTTTGCTCCTTTGTCCTGCAAAACAACCAATTCCAAAGAACACAGCAGTATATGGACAAAACCTTACAAAGAAACCATCTTCATGTTATAAAGAAAAGGTAGTTAGTTATGAACTTTAAACAACCATTCACATATGAATTCCAACATGAATATCATAAACATAAAGAAGATTTATATCAGGAACCAAGACATGTGTTTCTTTTATTATAGACAAATAAAGTACAGAAAAGGAATAATTTCACCTGAGTCACCTTTCGCAGGCTCCAAGCAAAGCTTCCTTCCGGATTCGTCCAGCCTCAAGCCTTTAACAAACTCCTTCCATGACTTACTCCATGATGTCATAAGTAGTGGATGAACATCAACACACAAGGAAACAAGGGTTTCCTATACAAATGGGGGAAGTGCAGAAGGCACAAGGGTCTTCAGACCTGGTCAAGGGAAAAATCTCAGCATAATAACATTTCTCTCTCTTCTCTTCTCCCTTAGGCCTTCCCATTGAGGTCTTTTTATACCTCTCCCAAAGTAGTTTTTTAGTTGGGAGTTGGTTGGGAACAGTTGGGCCACGTGCACTAATAGGTGATCAGCAGGTAAAACCCGCGATCTCAGCCTGAAATTAAGGAGTTTTATATTTTTTTAAGAGTTTTTATACATATACACGGGTGGGGTATATGCCTACCCGCGTATACACGCATTTAACTCGGGTCAATGTCGCGTATAAGGGATAAAACACTGTTTTTTAAATTTTGGGACCATGTCTGGAAGGAGGGGTTGCCCTAGGCCATGAGTGCAGCATCACAAACCATAAGAGTGAGATTTGGAGCTATAACAGAGATGCTTGGTGCAGCCGAGATCATTTATTACATCAAGTGACTTAAATTACATAAAAAATATAAATTAACCTAAAATACTCTGTTTTCATCTCAAAAACATGTTTTTGAGATGAAAATTACATTAGTGAAAATATATATATATATATATTTATATATATATATATTTATATATATATATATTTATATATATTTATACAGTGACCATGACTTACTAGCAATCACTCTTGGTTTATTTATCATCCTCATACCCTTGTTTCCCTTTATTTACACTTTAAATCATGCTTTTGACCTTGGAAATGAACCCTAATACCTAATGAAAACATGCCCTAAGACCTGATGGAAACATGATTGCTTTTGACTCTAAAACTATGACTGAATACAACCTGGAGATGGGTCAACAAATGTACTTTATGAGGGAAAATTTGTTTTTCTGAGGAGAAGTCAACCATCAGTGAATTAGTTTGACATGACCTAATGAAATGATGCAAAAATTTCAGTATGAGACCCCTAAAATGAAAGTGCAAAGAGCAAATTTGATCCCTGATGGAAGTATGCAAATACTGACACTAACAGGAAGTATGTTTTGCTTTCAGTCATCTTATTAGTTGTAGGTGTCATTGAACACCGAGGATGTTATTCTACCAAGGGGGAGGGTTCTGTAACATCCCTGGTAAAAAAATCATGTAATAAAGTTAATAAATGGAAAATAATAACCATGGTCATAAGACACGTATTATAAGCTGAATGTTGGGAAAATACGTAGCGACGAGGATCACTTGTGATTAATTAATGGCTATGGAAATTGGCAAGAAAAATGGTAAAGGCTTTGGAAAGGAAAAGTGGATATTATTGGCATGTATTTATGAAAATAATGGAAAATATGAGAAAAGGAAGGTGAAAGGTCATAGGTTGCATGTGAGGAGGAAAATAAGGGAAAATAATGGAGAATTTAAGAAAATAGAGGCCTCATTAATAAAAAGGATTTTGAGGATCAGTTCGTGGATTTTGTGAGTTTAGTTTTTGGAGCTCTCATTCTATTCTCTCTCTCTCATACTCTTGGGCACTTAAAGTTTTCTTGGAGCACACTTGGAGGAGTGTGGCATACTTGGGATTTGGAGTAAGAAGGAAAAATAAAAGCAAGAAAGCATGTGAGGACATCTAGATCAACAGTTCACAATGGGTTTTTCTTGCAGGTACCAAGTTGCATGTATTATTTCCTTCGTATTTTTAACATGCATGGAATATGCATGTGGTTTCTTGGTTATGATCTGTCACTGGCATCGAGGATTGCCTGGATTGACAGTGGTTTTTCCTAGCCTTTCCATTTCTGCGATAACCATGGTGTTGTGAGTTTTACTTTTTTTTCTAGTTGGTGCTCATGTTCCTTTTGCTGTGGGTTGAGTTATTAGTTCATGGAAGCCTTTGCTAGAAAAAATATCTAGAGGCCCTGTCACAGCTTGGGTTGAGTTACTAGTCCTGGAAGCTTTGGATGGAAAAACACTCTGGAAGCCCTTGGTGGTTTAAGTTACTAATCTTGGAAGCTCTGGTTGGAAAAATGCTTTGGAAGCTCGACAAAAAATGTGGGTTGAGTTACTAGTGCTCGAAGCCCTGATTAGAACAAATGCTCTAGAGCCCTAGACAGTTTGTGTAGAGACCAACCTGTTGATGGTTAGTGATGTATGACCATGAGGTGGAATAATTGGTTGAGGTTTGATGTGGTTTGGCCTCTGGAATCCCTACTCTGGTGTTGTTTTATTTGTTACATGAGATCCCACATTCATGCTTGGAATATGGTGCCAGGGTGATTAGCTAAACAAGAGATTTGGTTCAGACAAATCTATGGTCAGGTGGTACATGGAAGTCCCAGAACTGGTTGCCTTTTTCATATGTTAATAATATTCTTTTTCCTTTTGTAATTGATGCGTAAATATACTTGTTTATATGTGGTTTTTATGGATGTTATATCCTTGTTATTTCTTTGGGTTATATGCTGGTTATGAGCATGTTTTATGGTAGTGATGATGTTTGGCTCTCATCATGTTTCAATTAGTAAATGAATGAACAATGAATATATGACCTAATATATGGTATTGTAGCTATTGTGATAGGGCATCAATGCTTCTTACCGATTCTCATATAAGTATGAGACCCCTGTGATCAGATATGTTGTTATGACTTGTGGATTGCATATTTGTGACATGTTTGATGAAATTCCTATCATGGCTAGTAGGGGTTCAGTCAATTGATTGATCAAATGTTTGCATTAGTACCCATGTTTCTATGTTATTTATCATTTCTAGAAATTTCATGAATTTTTGGGAAGTGGCCTGGGTCGTGGCCACGAAAAGTGGCATAGAAACTGGAGTCGCTGACACGAACCTATCTGAAAATACCACAATCACATGGATGCCTTGTTGTGTGAGGGACTGCATCTCTAGGGCAGTGGAAAAGCAAGTTGTCTCATGGATTGGTCACCTGGAAGGGTTGGTTGGCTCCTTAGGGTTCTGTAGCTTGTGTTGAAGGTCAGTTTGGTTTGTTTCCATTGGTTCCACTTCCCTAACTGTACATGGGGAATTGAATCACATCATAGTAGCCTCTCATCGCATGTTTACCCCAGCGAACTGGTTAACTTGGGTAAATGTTGGAAGGGGGTGTTACAATGGCCTTGATCTGTAGATATGTTTAATCATATTTGGCCAGGGTTGAGTGGCCAATTTTACACCGTCGATAAAAAAAATATAAACATGGATTGATGGTTTGTGTTGGGTATCCAAAATTTCATCCACTTTCACTTTCATTTCCATGATTTTACCCTCATTCTGTAACTCTGTAACTCCATAATCCTACATTTAGTAACCATTTTCATAATCATATGGGTTTATTATTATTATTTTCCAAGTCATTTGTTTTAAGTATATTAAGTGATTTTATGATTAAATATTAGGAAATTAACATATTTGCATATATATATATATATATATATATATATATATATATATATATATATATATATATATAGATATATATATATATATATATATATATATATATATATATATATCTAATAGTGTTATGAGTTTTGTGATATTGTATGCCTACTTGGAGATTCTAGAAGGGTCCTACTCATCCACCCAACCACAAATTCGAATTTCAAATTCCAACTCATGAAGATTTATGGAATAATTTTCGAATATGTGGATCATTAACTATGCACATTCAAAGGAGAAGAATCATGGATGAGAGAATTTTGAGAGGATTTGTATGTTATATTTTTAGGAGATTGGTTGTAACCACAAGAGATAAATGTGGATATAGGAGAGATATAAGTATCTATATCTGTTGTATAATTATCCTCAATTTTTTTATAAATAGGAGTGCACCCTTCATACAAAGGGTTGTTAGTTGTCAATTGTAAGTTTTTAGTGGTAGCTAGTGGTTAGAGGTTAGAGGTAGCTAGTAGCTAGTTGCTAGTTGGAGTTTTCAAGTTCCATCCAAGATGTGATTTGTAAAGTGAGGAGAGAGAATTCTTGTAATATATTATAACCTCATTTTATGAAATACATACTACCACTTTGATCTCCATGATGTGATATTTTTTCAGTGTTCTTGCTGAGGAATGGAGGGCCCCTATCAACCACAATTTTCACATCTTTGTACATGTTGGTAACTTAGTATAGTTTTGTTATTTCATTTCTTTTCATGCAAGTGTGCTTTTACTTTCAGCAAGTGTGATTTCATTTCAGCAGGTGTAATTTACTTTCCAGTAAGTGTGATTTCAATTATGCAAGTGTGTTGTGATTTTCATTTATGAAAGTGTGGTGTGATTTCAATTTTGCAAGTGTGGTTTCCTTTATGCAAGTGTGATTTCAATTTCTTTATGTTTGGTTTCATTTGGATTGGATTGATTTAATTAACTTTGTAGTTAGCTTTAATTGCATTAGATTAGTCTATTCTAATAAATAACTACCTGGTACATATAATACAGGTATACCTCGTCAGTTCTACGAACCCCGGGTTGACAATTAATGATAGGGATTTAACTCACAATTAAATAACCCAATAGTTTGTACAATCAAATCCATAAAAAATAATCATTATATCATTTTCATAGTTGTTATTCACCGTTGTTCATTGAAGGAGGTGTGGGAAATTTTCCTGACAACCACCACAACCATCGTGATAAGAACCAAATAGCTTGACGCTTTCAAATCTACCATATCTTGTAGCTCAAGCCATCACAAAATGTCATCATATGGTGGTGATAAGGGTATTTTTAAAAAACACTCTAGTTATTGAATTCTTATTCAGGTTATTAAATTCATAGATAATTTTATAAGCCTATTTTTTGTGTTTTTCCTCTTTTCTCGTGTAAAAGTGGTTTTACAATTAGAGAAGATGTTGGCATTGGTACAATAACTTTTCTCAATTTATCTCAATGTATTGCACTTTGAGGGATTTGAGGGGCTCTTTGAAATCAATGCAAAAATCATCTTTCCAAGTTTATCTAGTGAGCTCTAGTTGCCCCTTTTATTTTGAGATATTGAATAAAGAATTATGATCCTAATATAGCTTGCTTGGCTAGTGAGAGAACCACTTAGTAACCTTTTAATTTCTAGCCTACTAAGGTAAACCTTTGAGAAATGTTTTTACTTATTTTTTCTTGTAAATATAGGTCCCTCTAGGGTTGTGTAGTGCTTCCTTGAGCCTCTAGTTTACACTATAACACCCCTTGACCTTTGTATTAACAATACACCATCAAACTTGAGCTTGAAACATAATTTTCTAACCTTCCCACTTATTGTAGTTGTTAGTGGAGATATTTCATCTACTATAGTAAACTACTTTATTCCAACAAGCCTTCCCAAGAATTGCCAAGACAATAAAGGTTACAAGAATAATCATAGTCAAGAAAATCCCAGATGCATGCATGCAAATAAATAAATCATCAAAACCAACTTGAAACATTCATCGAAGATCTTTGCTCCTCTCTTTCTTGAAATAAAAACCTACACACATACAAACAAATAGATCTACCAAATCCACTGCTATGTTAAACCTGTTAGCATTAACAATAATTGAAATCAAATATGTAAATAAAAATCAAACAACATATGATATAATGGGAAAAGCATTGACCAATTCAATTATACCATAATATTTAGAATCATGAAGTACAACTAAGCTCTCTCCTAATCTAAAACTATGTCTAATTCCATATCTACCTATATCTTTGTATCTAACTCATTTCCTCTTGATAGGGTCAAATTATATAATCTCATTTCACCCTCCAGGAGTGTTGAATTTTTGTAGCTAAGGTCAATATTCAATTCAACAAACTCAGTGGAAATTAAAATACATTTTTTTTGGAGTTTAATTTAGACACAAATAGTTAGATCGATCCCACCATACGAATGGGTTTGACCCTTGGTCAAACCCCTCTTTATTTGACCTCTATATATTGACCAATTGACCTCCTCCATTTGGAATCAATTCGTATCATCTAATCACCTATTTTTGTCGACACATGCGAAGGAGAAAGAGGATAAAGATCAATGAAGCTTAACTTACTTTGACAAGTGTTGACTGTGGATCTTTTAGGAAGTTTGACCTGTGTTGACCAAATATTCTGTTGTTTTGTTTGATCACAATATGACTAAGTTTTTTGATTGAAACTCTAGGACAATTGACCAAAATTCTTGAGCCAATTGTGGAAGCTGAAATTGGGCTTGTTGACTAGAGTTGACCATAAAATATGGAGGCAAAAATTCAGACTATTTGACAATATTTCATTGGTTGCTAGAGAATACATACTCTCTCTATTTTGACCAGGTTTGACTTACTTGATTTGATTGGTCAAGTTGACCAATTTTGACAGGGATATTCAAATTGTAGATTTTGTTAAATTGGACAATTTCTCCTAAGAAAATATGTTTATATTTTTTAGAGGTTGGTTTTTCCAGGGTAAAATTTCCCTGCCTCTTGTGCATGCTTATTTTATTATGATCTCTATTATCCTATTGCATTTATAGTTGAAATTTTATGAAGTATAATTGCTTAATGATATGAAGTAAGAATAATATCATTAGAAGCAATCATTTGTGGAAGGAAAGTGTGCTTGTCTTTATTTCTCTTGTAAAATCATCATGGTATCAGAGATTTGGTGAAGGAAAGGACATTGACATCACAATTTCAAGACACCTACTTTTGAAATTTCTCTTTTGACCAGATATTTGACTGTGGGGTTCATCTACTAAGGCAGAGAATAAGTTGGAAGGTGCTACAAATTTTAGGGCTTGGAAGACAAGGATTAAACTCATTCTTAAAGAGAATGATGTTATTTATTATGTCAAAGGAAAAGCCATTGAACCACAATCTCACAATGCCACCCACATTTACATGTTTTTAAAAGCCTCGAGTATAAGAGGACTGCCACTACGACATGACTCAAACTCCAAGTTCCACTTAAGGAAGTGGGGCCTAGAAAATAAACTCATACTGACAACCTATAGGGACTATAGGATACCCAGGAGCTAAAACCACTCCAGGTGCCCAAACCCTGAGTTGGATTTGTCTTTCACTTACCTAACACCCCAACCAAATGCACAAGCTTACAAGGGTGTCGGTATAGGGCTTCAGCGACACACATGAAATTGCTTCCATGTGTTTATAGCCCAAAAATTCTAGTTCAAAGGGCCTGGTTCCGAGATCTGAGCCACCTGTCGAAGCCAACCTCCAGAACACTACCCAAAAGTACCTGTATCTTCTCAGAATGATAAATGACATAATGACAATTTTATTCCTACAAAACTTGAACAAGATCTTGACCTAAGCAAACCTAACCATGACATTCATTTCGTCAAACACATGGTAAATATGTAAGCTACATGTCATGAATGCATATCTTATTATAGGAGTCTGAAACTTATCTGATAATCACCAAGAAGGTCTAATTTTCTCTCATAATAGCTGTAATAACACTTGTTATCCCATGCATTCATTAACCTTCAAATACTTATCAAATCCTGAACAAAGTGATAGCTAGAGCATATTACATATCCATGCCTATAACAAACATATAACCAAATTTTACTTTGGTTATATGTTTGTTATTTATCAAATGATCTTGTCTCAATTAGGGACTTCACTCATTTTTATAATTTTTTATTTTTGACTCCCCTCCTTTAAAGTTTGACTTTGATTATTTATTTATTTATTTTAAAAACTAGTTGTTTAATATAGCGGTTACTTATTAATATTTGTTTCTAATAAATTAATAAACTAATATCACAGTTTAAATATTATTTTTCAAAAACTGGCCGTTTAATATAGCCATTACATATTAATATTTTAATAAATTAATAAACTAATATCATTATTTAAATATTATTTTTCAAGAACTAGTAATATTTGGTTTAAATAAATTAATTTAAATATTCTTTTTCAAAAACTAGCCATTTAAAAGAGTCGTTACCTATTAATATTTTTAATAAATTAATGAAATAATATCATTATTTAAATATTTTTTCAAAAACTAGCCGTTTAATATAGCTGTTACATATTAATATTTTAATAAACTAATATCATTATTTAAATATTATTTTTAAAGAACTAGTAATATTTGGCTTTAATAAATTAATTTAAATATTATTTTTCAAAAACTAGCCGTTTAATATAGCCCTTACCTATTAATATTTTTAATAAATTAAGGAAATAATATCATTATTTAAATATTTTTTTCAAAAACTAATTGTTTAATATAGCTGTTACTTAATAATATTTGTTTTTAATATATTAATAAATAAATATTATAATTTAAACATTATTGTTCAAATATAGCCGTTACGTGAAATTATGTCTCTAAATTGCTCTCTATTTAAGCCTTTTCCTTGGTCTACCTCTTCATCTGGTCCTGAGGATGAACCACACTTGTTGGTTCGAAACGCGTTGGCCAAAAAATTTTCTCATGTGATTTCTACCGAAAGACTTTGTTTAATATAACCAAATTATTAAACATGACATAAAAACAATTAAATCATGATAATATCAAGTATAATTTCTCATAAAATACAATAAGAAAATATATCTTATTAACTGATTCCAAAGCCAACCAAGTCAGGGACTTCCATGTACCACTCGACCATAGATTGGGCTGAACCAAATATTTCTTTCAGCCAATCACCCCTGTGCCATATTCCAAGCATGAATGTGGGATCTCAAGACATAAAAAACCAGGTCTTATTGAATATTAAACCACCTCCACCCTTAGGCTACCAGGATCTCGCCAAAACCGCTCAAGAGATCACAAAGCCCAAAACAAGTTTGGATGCCTTAGAATTTACTCATCATTACCTTGTATTATTTTCCTATCTCCACCCACCTGTCGAGGTATTCCCTAAGATTAAACCACCTCCACCTCCAACCCTTGGGAATTTTCATGAGACAATTTCACCAAGTTCCAAAACCTTTTGAAGAACAAAATATTAACCAAGAAAATAATCCCATCACACCATGGCTATCTAGGAAATGTCAAGGCAAGGATAAAGCCACTGTCAAAATGGGTAAAACCCATGTCAATGACAACACATGAACCAAATACACAGATGCATGTACCATGCATTCACATCTCAGCTAGGAAATCACACATACAACCTCTTATTTGCAAGATATTCTTGCTAAAGCTACTTGATCCAAGCTTCCTTTCTTGTCCTTTCTTTGCTTTCTTATCCTGTCCCTTCCTTTTCTTTCCTTGTCCTTCCTGTGCTTTCCTTTCTCCAATGCTTGAGTGCTCCAAGAATGATCTGAGTCTACAAAGTGAATGAGATCCAAGCTAGTACTAATAAAGATCTTAACCAACAAAAGATTTGAACTGATCCTCAAAAGTATTTTTATCATTGAGGCCTCTATTTTCTTCATTTTCCTCTATTTTCCTTCAGTTTTACTCTCGTGCAAATATGTGACCTTTCATCTCCCTTTTCTCTTATTTTCCTTTATTTTCATAAGTTTATTCCAATTATGCTTCTTTTCTTTTTCCAATGCATTTGCAAATTTCCTTAGACGTAATAAATTGAAGTGACACCCAGTAGGATGTTTCTCCCAACATTGATCTTAGAATACGTGTCCTGTGACCTTAGTATTATTTTTCCTTTATTATCCTTTATTGCATTAAATTTTAACTCAGAGCTATTACAAACCACTCCCCCTTGGGGGAACACTGTCATCGGTGTTCTATGACACCTATGACCAACAAACCAATGAAACAAAACATACTGCCTATCGATATTTAGAACACACCTCATTGCAGTGTTTACAATGACATCCTACTGAAAGAAAAATAAACACACCCCTTATTGGATCTTTATATCATATCTTGTCACACCATTTACAATAAAAACCATACATATGTATGTACATATACCAAAACTTGTTTGCCTCTACTAACAAATATTGAAGGATACAAAGACCGCATTTGATCGGTTATTTCTCATGTAGCTTCATTGAGCCCAAAGTGCTTCCACTGCACTTTAACTTTCTCGATTTCTTTGTTCCAAAGCATGAATTGTTTCCGCTGCAATATGCATTGAGGTTCGAGTTGGAATTATCCTTTTTGTTCCACCTGTAATATAGACCAGTCAATCACATGATCAACATCCTTCCCATATCTTTTAAGGAATGAAACATGGAAAACATAATGAAATTTCATTGTTGGTGGAAGTGCAAGTATATAGGCCAATGGTTCAATCCTCTCAAGGATCTTAAAAGGTCTACAATACCGAGTTTCCAACTTGGTACATGATCCAATCCTCAAGGATCTCTTCTTGGGCTTGATGTGAAAGTACACATGCTCCTGAGCTTGAAACTCCTTAAATGCCCTGTGATGATCTACATAGCTCTCCTTCCTATCTTGTGTTGCTTTTAGATTCCTCTTGATAACCTGCATTTCATTTTCTATATCAGCCAACATGTCTCGTCCAATCAATTCCTTGTTCACTGAATCACTCCAGCTGATGGTGGTATTACAACTCCACCCATAAAGTGCCTCAAATGGAATCACCCTCAAGGATTCCTGATATTCATTGTTATATGAAAACTCAACTAGTGGAAGATACTCTTGCCACTTTTGTTGATGGTTCATTACATAAATATTCAACATTTCCTCAATAATATTATTAACCCTATCTATGTGTCCATATGTCTGTGAATGATAGGTTGTACTAAAAACCAACTATGTCCCCAAATCGAAAAAAAAAAACTATTTCCAAAACCTAGAAGTGAACTTGGCATCTGTGCTGGATATGATCTTCTTAGGAACAACATGTAGTCTCACTATCTCCCTAATGAAGACCTGAGCTACCCCACTAGTTGAACCAGTAGACTTCATTGGAATGAAGTGAGCTACCTTGGTTAACCTATCAACCACAACCATGATGGAATCATTTTTTCTATATTTCTTTTGCAAACCTGTGATGAAGTATAGGGATATGACCTCCCATTTCCATTATGAAATTTGAATAGGATGCAACAAAGCAAATTGATGCTTACACTCTAATTTTACTTGTTGACAATCCAAACATCTAGGCACAAACTCAACGACTTCCTTTTTCAATTTCAGCCAATAGTAAAACTTCTTCACAACTGTCATAGTCTGTTAATATCCTAGATTAAGGAAATCATTCATTTTGGTAATGAAGGCGGAATACTAAGAGAAAAAACAACTAAGGATTGAAATTAGACAGGAGAACTAGATACATACTTGTATTTATTTTGGTAACTTCAACGTAAAATTTTCTTCTATGTCTGAAATGAATTGTTATGATTGTTACAATGGCATTCTAATGATAAAATAGATATTATAGTGCACTCTTCAAGCATGCATGATCAATTTTCCTCATATCAATTTGGAGAGCTCTTCTGTCTTTGGAGCATTAAGGGTGAAACCCTTGAAGAAATTAGTTTCAGTGGTGAAACAAATCCATACTAGCTAATCAAAAGGAATAATCACTCAAATATTTTATTGTTATTTATTATTGAAGATTCGTCTCATTACCAAATGGTGGGTATAGGTAGAGACCGTGGGATTTTTGGGAGGTCATGTTTTCCATTTGCAGTTCATATTTTCTCAGTAGTTTGAGCCATCATTTGTTGGGTCGTGGAATTAAAAAGAACATTCAAACCAACAAACAAATCTACTTCAGTATAGAAATTTACAATCATGTAGTGAGACATTCTCGCATTGTCATCATCTTCCATTTTCCCAACAAATCATTCTACTAGCCATGGATGTTTATGGGCATCCATAAATCTATATATGTAACTCAAATTGTGATTCCAACATGTAATTTCAGGTCAAATCAATAAAACAAATTAGAATATATTGGTTGAGTTTGTTTGTTGTTCTATGTTTTTGTGATATGATGGTTTGGTTATTTATTTAGTGACAAAGGTTTTCTAGTGGCAGTAATAAATAAATCTATTATATTGGTGGAATTTATTACCTATGATGTTATGTTTTAGGTGTATTAGTTGAGTTTCTTGTCTAGAAAGAGAAGATTTCACATATATTGTCACAATAAGAGGTACTTGTAGAAGAACTAGAATACCATAATTAGCAATTCCTTTATTAATGAGATTAATGTTAGTTTCCTCTTCAAGTGGGGAACCTCTAATTGACTAGAGATCTAAACACACTTTTCTTTATAAGACATCTAATTACATTACTTATAATGTTTAAGATGGTTTCTATCTAACTTCCTATAAAATTTCTAGTAAACAATCCTCCATATAAATATTTTCACAATTATTACTTTCATATTATATCTGATACATAAACCTTATTTACCGATGATAAATTTTATACATAGAATCAAATCTATCTTATAAAAAAAGAGTAAAAATAAAGCCCAAACAATATTTACCATATGCATTCAAAAATCAATTCTAAAATAACAAATTTTACATTAAAAAATCAAATGTGACATAAAATGCATATACATAAATAAGAATACACATGGTTTCAATATTGTTAGGCCCTCAAGTTGGGCGAATGCGCACATTGTTCGACATCCCCATCCCACAAATTGCGACGTATATATCTCTTGGGTTTCTAGTATAGGAATTATGCATAAGTGACGGCACGACAAGGTGAGTTAGGCGACGAAGCGAGTCCATGTTGTACAGAGATCGTACAATTGGACGAGGATGAGTCACTTGGTTGAAGCAAGTGTTGGAGCCAATTGGCTTGACACCTTGGTTCACCGAAATGAGGGCATGCTCGATTAGATGAGTTAGCTTCAGGCAACAGCCGCCCAGTGAGGGGTTTCCATGTGGGAAAAATAACAAGTGATAGAGAGGGCACACGACATATGGGGCGCATGACTAGGAAATGTCAGCATGGTGGAATGGGCGCTAGGTGCACATGGGTATTAGCTCGAACAAGAAGTCATCCGTGTGATGGAGGCGGCGTGTTGGCATAACGATATGTGGAATGAACCAATTTAAGAGCGGTGAGCTAACATGTGAACTAATGCATAAACAAGTAAATGCGAGTGGAGTCTATGAGAATGCGAATGAAGTTGAGTCGACTTGATGGTTCACATGTCCCATCGCATCACATAAATAAAACAAGGCATCGTTCATTTGGGAGAGGAGCAGAGTTGCAAGGTAGGATGAACAAGAAGAACAAAATCTCAAACAAGCTATGATAAGAGTTCATGTGAATTGCGTTAAGAAGTTTGGGTTTGCAGTGAACAAGGGATTTTGAGAAACTCTGCAGTGGGGTAGACTGCATGGAAAAATAGGCAAGATGGTTATGCACGAAATTTGGTATTTTGAGCTGGGAGTTGGGAACTTGGTGAAATGGGCCAACAACCAAGTTTTCATAACAAACCAACTGTATTGTATATTTAGTGATTTTTGCATGTATATCACTATTATAAAAATTTTGAAGGATAAAGAGTCGTTCCATGTAAAAATTTCATTTTTTTATACAACTATGGACTTATGATATTATACTTCATAGTTATTTGAAGAAGATACATGGATCATGAAAATATCAATGCTTGTATTTTTTGTGAAGAGTTTATGATATTCTGCTAAGTAAATTGTATGGAGGTTTTTACAAGCAACATATTGTGATGCATAAACTTGGTGAATTAATATTGTGTTACTCTAATGAGTTGCAAAATAGATCGATGTCACACATTCAATGGGTTGAAGTGTGACAAAAGTGCCTTGTAACTAAGTAGATCCCTAGGGTTGTGATAGGTGCTATGAAAAAATACACCAAAGTAGAAGTAGAAACAGTGGGATCATGGCCTAAACTCAATGGTAGTGGTAGTAGGTGAAGTTTCTCTTTTACTATTGCTGGTGATAAGTGAAATTTCTATATGATCGATTACTTGGAGATAAAGGTTGGTTTGACTATCGGTTTCTTATGCAAGATACATTTGGGAAAATAACTTTTGTGAGCCTTATCAAGGCCATAGTGGAGGTATACAATTATCAAGTTAGAATAGTGAACACGAGAGGTAGCTTGAGGAACCAATATGAAGCTACATTGGTAGACAGTTCGAAGTTGTTGAAAGAAGCTTGGTTCAAATAATGAATGTTATGGAAGGTCATGGAAATTAGTTTGATGAAATTAGGATAGATATTGGAGAGATGAAGGAAGTTATCCATATAGATTCATATGCACTTGAGGAAGCTATAGACCAATGAAGGATTCTCAAGGTCAAGAAGTTCGTATGAGGTACTAGGAAGAGAAAATGGCATTGCTTGTGACTTTGACACGTGATTAGGCCAACATGATGGTAGTATTGAACAAGCTTGTTGGATAGGATTTGACAAGTTAATAATGAAGGTGAAGATGAAGCAACAAGAGTTGTATGATGGGACTAAGAGTGCCAAATTACTTGCGAACTTTTGTTGGGTTGTAGAGTGTATGTTGTAACAAATGGGGAGGTTGTTCCTATGAAGTTAAAGTAAATGTTGTTTCAATTTATCTCATGAGAACTACAATGTTATGATGGAAAACTTGAGTGGAGTATTTGGAATTTGATCATATCATGGTTAAGATATCATATTGGGCAGAGCTAAATTGATCCTTACACTCTAATTTTACTTGTTGACAATCCAAACATCTAGGCACAAACTCAACGACTTCCTTTTTCAATTTCAGCCAATAGTAAAACTTCCTCACAACTGTCATAATCTGTTAATATCCCTAGTGACTTGAATATGGATTAACATGAAATTCCCTCAAGATAAACTTCTCGAGTTCACTATTGTCTGACACATATATCCTGTCCCTAAATCTCACCAAACCATCTGCCATGAGATGATAATCTACATCCTGATCACTTGTACTTTGTTTCTATAACCTATGCTTAAGTTATTGGTACCTTTCATCCTGATGCCTTGCCTGCAAGATCCTCTCTTGAAAATCTATCTCAAATGAACTCATAGTTGCAATGTGATTTACCTTCACTCTTCTGATAAGAGCATATGCAACCTTGTTTTGTTTACCCTTAATGTACATGATCTCGAAGCCAAACTAACTAAGAGTGGCCAACCATCTATCTCTCCTAACATTCAAATTATATTGGTCAAACAAGTATCTCATCCCACTATGATCACTAATCAAAACAAACCTCCTTCCAAGAAGATAGTGCCTCCACATATTCATTGCATGAATGATCGTTGCCAACTCAAGATCATGAGTCACTTAATTCTATTTTTGTTCATTCAGTTTCCTTGACTCGTAGCATACTACATGTCCCTCTTATAACAGGAATCAACCAAGTCCTCTCTTGCAAGCATCTGTGCACACCAAGAACTCTTTATTTGGATCTACAATATTTATAACTGAAGTGTTTGTAAGTGATTACTTCAGTTGCTCAAAACTAGCTTCACAATCCTCTATCCATTGAAATTTCTTTCCCTTCCTTTGCAAATATGTAATAAGATAGGAAATTTGTGATAATTTCCTCATGAAACTCCTATAATAACCTGCTAATCCCATGAATGATCTGACCTCATCCACATTCCTAGGAGTTTCCCATTCCACGATTGCTCTGATCTTTTTTGGGCCCACTGCTATACCTTCCTTGGAAACAACATGTCCTAAGAAATGAAATTATATGTGAAATAAACTACATTTACTAAGCTTATGATGCAACTGACGCTCTCTCAACAGTCTCAATATTGCTTCTAGGTGTTCTGCATACTCTTCCTCATTCTTACAATATATCAATATGTCATCATTGAATACTATCACAAACTTGTAGAGATAAGGATGAAACTCACTATTCATCAAAAAATGAAAGTAGTTAGAGCGTTAGTCAAACCAAAAGGAACCACAACAAAATCATAATGTCCATACCTCGTCCGGAAATCAGACTTGTAAATGACCTCTTCCTTGATATGTACCTGATGATATCCTGACCTCAAATCAATCTTCGAGAATACTGTTATTGCCTTCAACTGATCAAACAAGTCATAAATATGAGGCAATGGGTACCTATTCTTGATCGTCACCTTATTCAGGTGCCTATAATCGATACCCAACCTAAGAGTATTGTCCTTCTTCTTCACAAACAACACTGGTGCACCCCAACGCAACACACTTTGCATAATGTATCCCTTGACAAGAATTTCCTACAACTGAAGCTTCAGTTTCACTAACTCTAGAGTTATCATCCTATAAGGTGCCTTTGATGTTGCTACTGCTTCTGGTACCAACTCAATCGAGAAATTCACTTCTATATGAGGTGGTAACTTTGAAATCTCTGCTGGAAATACATCTTGAAACTGCTACAAAACCGTATACCTCTTGAAGGCTTCACCATCCTCAACATCCTTCCCTTTGTCACTTGAAACATGCAATGCAAATAATACACACCCTTTCCTACAACTATTCTTAGCCTACATAGTTGTAACCATTCTCATTGATGTAGGCTTCTTTTTACCCTACAATATTCTGATCTTCTCTCCATCACCATCCAAGCACTCAATAGCCTTCTCATAACAATCCACCTTAGTCCTGTGAAGGTACAACCAATCCATACCTAGAAGCACGTTGTATGATACCAATGGAAACACATTTAGATGTGTTGATGTAGACATACCGTTCAACTCAAATTTACAAGCTCTGACACAATGATGAACTATTTTCTTAGTACGTGTAGCCAACTACACCAATCAAGACTTTGCATGAACTACTTTTCTCAAGCCGCAGTTATCCACCAGGTCAAAATTAACATAACTATAATTACATCCAGGATCAAACAATTTAAACTATCAAATGGGAACTGTAAAATAAAAAATTAACTATAGCCAAAAAAACCCTAAAAAAGATGAAAAGAAATCAAAAAATGAAAAGTGTGTATGCCAGAATGATGGTTTTTTTAAGGCTAAAATTTCAACAGTTTTTTTAAAATGGTAGTAAAAACAAATTTTTATGTGCAAAAAGATGAAAATAACACACTAAAAACGAAAAGTGTTGATGCGAGAATAACAATTTTTTTGTGGTACAATTTCAACATTTTTTAGTAATGGCATTAAAGATAAAATATTGGGACTCTGAAAAACCTTAAAGTTCCAACAATTTTTTAGCATGATGTTAAAGATAAAATATCACGTCTCTGAAAAGCCTTAAAATTCCAAGAAGTTTTATACATGTCATTAAAAATAAAATACCATGACTCTATAAAACCCTAAAAGTCTATTTGTTTTCAACCATAACATTAAAGAAAAAATACCATAACTCTGAAAAAACTTAAAATTTTGACAATTTTTCAACCATGGAATTAAAAACCTTAAGTTTTCAACATATTTCAAGACAAGAGAAACAAAATCTATCTGTCAAGACGGAATGGAGGGTTTACAGATTGTGACCTGCGGTAAAGGAATGGCGAGACCTGGCAGGCCACGGTGGGCAAGGCCATCAAGGTCGATGTCTGGATCCTCATCACATTCTGGATCTCCTGCAGCGTCAGGTATACGCTCATGCCCTCGTTCTCATTTGAGACCCTTCAGATCATCTTACGCTCCCCGTAGCGACAGTCCCAGGAGGTGCAGACCTACACCGCCTAGGAAAAGCCCATCGCCATCAGTAAGGAGAGGTCGGACACCACCACTGCAACCTAAGCTATCTTCATCTATTAGTCCAGGAGCGGGAGATCTGAGGGCGGGGGTGGCCTCTCGTGCTGACAAAACTGCTACACTCGGAGGCCAGGGAAGCTATGGCGGCCCTGGATAGGGAATTCACTCTCCAATTAATAAACTCAAAGGAGGCCACGCAAAGGATGTCATACAAACGCTGATTCGAAATAGTCATCACTTAGAGGTTACCAACTCTATTCATTGGCAAGGATCGATCGTTCTTGATCCGGATTGGAATTTTATCCATGGATTGAGACACATCCTATTAGATCTGATCAACCAGAAGACAGATCTGCCCTCGATCTGGCGAGATCCGGAAGTATCTCCTCGAACCAACAATACCCAATACCTTTTCGTTGACGATAAGCTCTTTATGAGGATGGATCTGGCATTTTTCCAGGTTTTACCGAATCTTGCGGAGTTGGATCGACATATCATCTTAGCAATATGGGAATATGCCCCAGAACTGGCAAACATTGAACTCAGATACCAAAAGGGCCTCTTAGGCAAGCAGATCGGTGGTGCTCTTGCCGGCTGGATCATGATGAAGCTCTGCGCGGAAGCAATGAGATGCTTAGATCTGACATATCCAGGCACATGGGTAATAGATTGAGCCACACCTCAGATGGACACACACTCAAAAGAGGAGGATCTGATACAAATTTTCATTAAAACACTGGAAGGCAAGACTATTTGCTGGAGGATCTGGAAAGGGAGGAAGATTCAGGAGCTAAAAAACAAAATCCAGAACCACCTTGGTATACCAGCATACCGGCAAAATCTAATCTGCTCAGGCCACAGTTTACAGGACAATCTCACACTCCAGGATTATGGCATCACCGCAGACTCGACCATCATAATTAACCTGCATCTAAGGGGTGGAAGTGTTGGAACCAGCTCAAAAAGCACAGGATCCTTCAAGGAAGCAGTCAAAGGTAAGGAAAAATCACAAACCAAAACCGCAACACCGCTCGAGCTTCCAGGACCCTACATTGTAGAACAAAAATATGAGAATCCTACTCTTACCATCGCAATGCCTGAGGTAAAAGACCTATACACAGATCTCTATTCCAAATCAGTTATATGCAGATTTAATGGGTTTTGGCCTAAATCTGATGTTTTGCACCAATGGATTTATGAGGCCTAGTCTCCAGACTGTGAGATATACTTATGTCCCAAAGGTTTTTTTATAGTCAGATTCAGAACAATACAAGAAAGGGAATATATCCTCAACAAGGGGCCATGGTTCTGGGGCAATGCAGGACTATTTATGACCCCTTGGTTTCTGGAATTCGACGCCAACACAATGGTGGTATCAAAGATGCCAGTGTGGGTCAGGTTGCACAACCTCCCGTTACATTTCTGGCATCACAATGTATTAATTGCCATAGGGAATGTATTGGGAAAATTCCTAAAGACCGATGAGGACAAAATCACAAGGGGGATATTCACATTTTCTAGGATATGCATTGAGGTAGACCTTAGTGAGGGACTACCAGAAAGCATAACGTTGGATTTCAATAATACATAGTGGACACAACCACTAGACTACGAAAACACAACTTTCTGATGCCATGGATGTCTACAAACAAGACACCTCCACAATGCTTGTCCTAAAGCAAAACAAACTCCCAAATGGAACAAGAAGCAACAGAAATAGCCAAAAGGATGGTAATATATAGCCCCTTGGAGTAAGAAGTAGAAAAATTAGAAACAACAGCACACAAAGCATAAATGGAAGATCAAAAGGACCAGAACAGCACACCAAAGGAGGAGGAAGACCCCAACAACCCAATGCAGCACCAAGCATCTCAACTAACAGGAATGGAAATAACTAGCATCAAGCAAACTCATGGATCAGAAGGATCCGATTCTAACAAAGACACTCCCACTCATACAAGTGAAAATCAACTTTCCATTATAACGACCACTCCCAACACTAGAGGTTGGTGAAAGGTGGAAAACAAGAAAGGGAGAAAAGAACAGTAGTTATAATTTTTATTTTTTTTTACTTTTGTCTGTCTTGTATCCTGTAAAAATAGGAACATGGCATATGCATATGCTTTTTCGCATCTACAAAATGTAATTTTGTCTTATGAATAAAATTATGATTTTTCCAAAGGGAAAAAAACATATTTCAACCATGACATTATGAACAAATTATATGACTAAAAAAAACTTTAAAATGAACACTTGAATGAAAAAGTCATTATTCTAAGGGTAATTTTTTTTAAAGGCTAAAAGTTTAGCTCTTTTCAAATCTTATCCTATGACAACTTGTCCCATTGCAACAAAAACCTAAAAATCAACCATCAAAATGAAGTATCCCCTTTTAATGATGCATTAAAATTGCAACATTTTTTTAACTATGGTATATCAAATGATGATAATAAATACTATCATGGCAATATCACTGTACATTTATAGATTTAATGAAACCTAAATTATTTCTCTAAGTTATTGTTGCATTGTGGATATTCTAAACAAATTAATTCTTCATAATTAAAACATATAATCCAACAAACATAGAAATGAATCATAAATTCTTCCAAGATCATATGGAAGTTAAAATATTTATTTCAAGTTACAATGCAAACATGATTAACATAAAATGTCTAAGAAAATTATTCAAAATCACTCATATGTTCTGAAACACCATCAAAATCTACACCATCTTCAAATGAATGACTGGATGCAGATGAAAATGACCCATATTCTTCTCTTTCATAAACTAGTGCCCCATATGAGTCAACACACATACCCACTATTTTGGGTTTCAAAATTCTTTTAGATCTATGTCTGGGTTCAACAGACTCCCATCTTAACATTGTTTCTTCAGGTAGCAACCTCTTCAAAATCTATATGGTCTTGAAGCGAAGAGTTCCTCTCTTTATTAAATTGAAGTTATAAAAAAGTATGTTAACATCCCCAATTTTAAGAGGTCTATGTGGTGACGATTTATATCTGTACCATTTCTATTTCTCTTACTGCCAATTTTTTTATCAACTACTATCTCTGGCTTGTACACACCATTGAATGGGTGTGTATTTGTGGAATACCAACGTACTTGAACAACTATAATATCTTCATTTTCTTCAATGACCTTTATAACCTTGGCAACCCAAAATGAATACCCATGTGAATCTTCATATGTTAACACTGCACTCATGCAATCCTCCTTAACATCTTGTATAGAACCCCTGTAAATGTCTTCCATGGCTTCACGTTATGTGCATGGTCGTCTAGAACTGATATACATTCCTCTTTCATCTACTTGTGAATAATTAATAGTACCTTGAGATTTTTGTTGTTCAATAATGTTTCTTTCCTAATGTAAATTTGACACATTTTGTATCCAAATAAATGGAGTCTTCAAAAGTATATCTTCTTTTCTTGAGCTTGAAATTATATTAGTTTGATTATTGAAAAATTACTCCCACCAAATAGAAACACCAACATCAAACTACTCAAATTTATATCTAATATATTTTTTAATTTTTTCCAACCATTCAAAATAATTTATATCTCTCTTATGCCTTCGTGCATTATGGATTTCACCAACTGATTTTAATATCCATATATTTGATGCAAATATTGGATAATATGGAATGAACTTAAAAAGTTCCAAACTTGGTGAAGAGCCCCATTCTGGAGTAGTTCAATATGTCTTACCCCATATAAGTGTTTTCCCATCAACCATGCCCAAAAACCATGCACAAAACCATGGGTATGTTCACCCACCATCCTTGGGTTTTCCAAACCATTTTTGGGTCCACATAAAAAATATTTCCCTAGGCACCGCCCCCTATGACCCACCTACTGTGCCTGGCTGTTGGGTCCCTATAATACTAGTGATTACCCCATTAATATTGTAGTTATACCCCTTATTTAAATTGTTGTGCCCCTATTACCCCCATATTGTTATTTCTGTGCCCCATAGAATCCCTCTATTGTTATTTTTGTGGCTTTATATTATTATTGTTAGGTCGGCTGGATTATATTGTGACTCCTTAGACTCCTATATATAGAAAGGAGGTTTTGTCATTTGTATCATCCAAGAATTGTTCATTTATGTAATGTAAAGGAGGTTTCCCCCTCGAAGAGGCTGAATTCTAAGGCGTTGATCTATCTTTTCTATCTTTTCTTGAGCTGGTTTCATAACATTTGGTATCAGAGCTTTGGATTCTAGGGTTTCGCTGCTCCAAACAGGTCATCGTGGCATTTTCGCTATAACTTTTTTTCTGTGACGTTTCAGAAGTTGAAAAAAAAACCCATTTGAGAAGAATTGGCGCTGAACCTTGGGTCCGAATTTCAGAGCTTTTCGCATGATATTTTCGGAGATATGATCTGAGGAAGTTGGTCTTTTTGCAGACTCCTGAATTACATTCAAAACAGGTGACCTGGGGAAAATCGTCATAACTTTCTCTCTGAGGATCGGATTGAAATTTCGTAAAAAGGTACAGAAAGAGGACGGACTTTAGTTTCTTGTGGGTGTTTTTTAGATCCAAAGGTCAAAACAGTGACTCGTGGCACGTCGTACAAGTTCGCTCTACTGAACTAGTCTATAATCAAGTCACTGTGGGAGATTTCGCATAACTCTTCCTTGGAGAATCCAATTTGGTCAGACTTGTGGCATTGGAAAGAGGACACAGAGAGCTACTACAGGTCACAATTTCAGAACTAGATGATTGGAAAGTACAGAGATACATCAGAGGCAATATCGAGCTCCTACAAAGTGAAAAAAGGTGTGTAGATTTTTTAAATTTTTGCTTAAGCTTGGTTTGAAAATTTATTTTGAAGGAATTCAAAGGGCATAGTAGAGCATTATTATCGGTAACTGATGCCCCGAGGAAAGAAAATGCAAACACCTAGTAAGGAACCTGAAAGCTCTAGCATGACTCATGAAGAAGAGGAAGAAATGCTACATGATATATCAAAATTACAAGAACAAGTGCAACAAATGTCACGCTCACAAAAGTTAACAGATGCTAAGATAAATGGCGTGGAAGCTAAGATAAATGGCGTGGAAGCTAAGATGAATGGCATGGAAGCTAAGATGAATGGCATGGAAGCTAAGATGGACAATTTGAAGATAGATTTGAACACAAATTTGAAGACAGGCATGGCAGATTTGAAGACAGATTTGACTAATTTTCTACAAGAAATACTTACTAATGGTGAAAAGGTAGTAAAGGAAACTCATGATGAGAACAAAAGAAATGTTAATCATGATTCCATAGACGCTAATGTTGGATCGAAGAATCACCATATTCCAAAAATCGATATGAGGAAGTTTGATGGCAAGGATCCCGCCACATGGATATTACAGATGGAGCAATTCTTCGATCTCAATAATGTGCAAAACACACAAAAGGTACGTATGGCAACTTTATATTTGGAACCAAATCAGTTTGTATGGTATCAATGGCTTTGTTCTCGTAAACAATTTATCACTTGGGCAATTTTTACGGAAGAATTGATAGCACATTATGAGGATACAAAAAGCAACACTTTTTTTAGCCAATTGATAAGTCTCAAACAAAAGGGTTCAATAATGGAGCACATTGAGGAGTTCCAAAAATTGAACATAAGGGTAAAAGATATTCCAGAGGAGCATAGGATTGATGTGTTCATAGGGTCTTTAAAGGATAATATCCAACATGATGTGCGCCTTTGGGAACCTGATTCATTAGAGAAGGCATTCAGGTTAGCAAGAAAAATGGAAAGCAAAATTATGGCAACTAGGAAGCATACCATTCACAACTATAAAGACGGAAGTGTTGTTGCCCATAGTCTTCCACAACCTACAAGGTTGACACCACAACAATTGGAAGAAAAAAGAGCAAAAGGGCTTTGTTACAATTGTGATAGCAAATACACAAAAGGTCATAAGTGTGCTGAGAAGAAATTATTCTACATAGATTGTGAAGAGGAAGAAGAAAAGGAGCAAGAAAGGTCAAAAGAAGAGGATATATTCCAGGAACAAAGCCTAGATGAAGAACAAATAAATCCGACCATATCTTGTAATGCATTGGCGGGAATTACCACTCCTCAAACCATCAAGATAGAAGGACAAATCAAGAAGAAAAAGGTAATAGTGTTGATTGATTCAGGAAGCACCCACAATTTTATTCATTGTAGGGTAGCAAAAGAATTGAATTGCTTCCTATATCCAGCACCAGAGTGTCAAGTGATGATTGCAAATGGAGGAACAATAAATTGTTCTGGAAAGTGCCATAATATCAAGCTATCCATGGGAGAATATGTATTGACTAGCCCAATGCTTTCCATTCCAATGGGAGGTGCTGATGTTGTACTAGGAGTCCAATGGCTACAATCCTTGGGTACAATAGCTTTTAATTTTCAAGAACTTTTCATGAAATTTTCTGTGGAAGGAAAGGAAGTTGAATTAAGGGGTATTGCAGGGAAACCAGGAAAGATAATCAGCTCTAATGGCATGACAAAGCTTCTAAAAAAGGAGCAAAGAGGTGTAATTGCACAATTATGTTCGCTAGATGTTTCCACATTGGAATCATCTATTTCTCCAGATCTCCAAAAAGTCCTGGACAATCATTCCAAGGTATTTGAGACTCCCAAAGGTCTCCCACCTATGCGTGATCATGATCATGCTATTCATCTGATTCCAGGAAGTGTTCCTCCAAACATCAGGCCGTACAGATATCCCTATGTCCAAAAAAGTGAAATTGAACGTATGGTTGCAGAAATGCTAGAGGCTGGTATAATTCAACCGAGTCAAAGTTCTTTCTCAGCTCCAGTAGTATTGGTGCACAAGAAGGATGGATCATGGCGCATGTGTCCAGATTATAGGGAGCTCAACAAGCTCACTATTAAAGATAAGTTCCCCATTCCTGTCATTGATGAATTACTGGATGAATTGCATGGATCAATTTACTTCACCAAGTTGGATCTTCGTTCGGGATATCATCAAATCAGAATGAAGATTGAAGACATTCCGAAAACGGCATTTAGAACTCATGAGGGTCATTATGAATTTTTGGTCATGCCTTTTGGCCTTACCAATGCACCTTCAACATTTCAAGGTTTGATGAATTCAATTTTCAAACCATTCCTTAGAAAATTTGTGTTAGTATTTTTTGATGATATACTAATCTACAGCAAGTCTTGGAAGGATCATGTTGAACATGTTGACAAGGTGCTACAACTATTGGAGGAGAAACAATTATATGCAAAAAGATCCAAATGTTTCTTTGGAGTCCAGGAGGTGGAATATTTGGGTCATATTGTATCTCATGAAGGAGTTAAGGTAGACCCTAGCAAAATTAAAGCCATTAAGGAATGGAAAATCCCCACATCCATAAAGCATCTGCGAGGATTTCTTGGGTTGACAGGGTATTATCGCAAGTTTGTTAAGAATTATGGGAGAATAGCAGCACCTCTAACAACATTATTGAAGAAAGATTCATTTTCATGGACTCCGGAAGCAACAAAGGCCTTTGAACATCTTAAAGAGGCAATGTGCCAAGCACCGGTCTTAGCTACACCGGACTTCACAAAAACCTTTATTGTGGAATGTGATGCTTCAGGAAATGGAATTGGTGCTGTTCTAATGCAAGATGAAAGACCCATTGCTTTTGAAAGTCGTCCAATCAAGGGAAAGTTTTTAAGCAAAGCTATTTATGAGAAGGAAATGTTGGCAATACTCCATGCACTTAAGAAATGGCGACCCTACCTAATGGGAAGACACTTCAAGGTAAAAACGGATCATGATAGCCTTAAATACTTTTTAGAACAAAGATTATCCTCTGAAGAGCAACAAAAGTGGGTCACAAAGATGTTGGGTTATGACTTTGAAATCATCTACAAAAAAGGGAAGCAAAATGTGGTGGCAGATGCACTCTCAAGAAAGGATGAGGATGTGGAAGCATTGTTGTGTGCCATTTCTATTATCCAACCAGATTGGATAAACGAAGCAAGGGAGGAATGGAAGAATGACGAAGAAGTGTGGGCACTTATTCGAAAGCTACAACAAGATTCCAGTACTTCTGATACATTTAGCTGGCAAAATGATTCGTTATGGTACAAAGATCGCTTATACCTCTGTAAGAATTCCCAGCTAAAACAAAAGATTCTTATGGAATTGCACACTTCTCCCTTAGGAGGGCACTCAGGATTTTTAAAAACTTACCACAGGGTTAAGAAGGAATTTTTTTGGGATGGCCTTAAATCAGATATTCAAAAGTTTGTGGCGGAATGTTTGGTTTGCCAACAAAATAAAGTTGAAACAATTAAGACACCGGGTCTATTACAACCTTTATCCATTCCAAGCCAACGTTGGGAGGAGGTTTCAATGGATTTTATCACAGGTTTACCCAAGTCTGAGGGAAAGAGTGTCATCATGGTGGTAGTTGACAGACTTACCAAGTATGCACACTTTTGTGCATTATCACATCCATTTAAAGCCAGTACAGTTTCTACTGCATTTATGGAAACAGTTCAAAAGCTACATGGAAACCCAAAGATTATTGTAAGTGACAGAGATCCCATTTTCACTGGAAATTTTTGGACAGAATTATTTTCTTGTCTTGGTACTCAGTTAGCTCATAGCTCATCTTATCATCCTCAATCTGATGGGCAAACTGAGATAGTAAACAAATGTTTGGAAGGATATCTTCGTTGCTTTGTATCTGATAAACAGACACAATGGGTCAAATGGTTGCCTCTGGCTGAATGGTGGTATAACACTTCCTTCCATACAGCAACAAAAATGACCCCATTTATGGCACTTTATGGGTATCAACCACCATCCATCACATCATATTTAAGAGAAAATTCTAAGGTTCAGGCAGTGGAACATCACATCGAACATCAACAACAAGTCCTCCAACTCTTAAAGGATAACCTCGTGTTGGCACAAAATAGAATGAAACAACAGGCAGATCAACATCGCAGTGAAAGAAGTTTTGATGTAGGTGATTGGGTATTCCTACGGCTACAACCATATAAGCAAATGTCCCTAAAGCAAGCTAAGAAGGATAATAAATTATCACCAAAGTATTATGGTCCGTACAAGGTGTTGCAAAAGATTGGTACTATGGCATACAAATTGGAGCTTCCTGCAGCTTCTCGATTGCACCCAGTTTTCCATGTTTCATGTTTAAAGAAGGTTATAGGCGACAAGCTCCCAGTTCAAACAATATTGCCAGAACTTGACGAGGAAGGAAAAATTATATTGGAACCGGAAGCAGTCACAGAAACAAGAACTCGACAGCTACGAAATCGATCAATTTCAGAGTATCTTATCAAGTGGAAGAACTTATCCGCTGAAGATTCCACATGGGAGGATGAGAATTTTATGCAGAAGTATCCAGAACTACTCAAGCGTTGAGGACAACACTTTTTTGAAGGAGAGGGGCATGTTGGGTCCCTATAATACTAGTGATTACCCCATTACTATTGTAGTTATACCCCTTATTTATATTGTTGTGCCCCTATTACCCCCATATTGTTATTTCTGTGCCCCATAGAATCCCTCTATTGTTATTTTTGTGGCTTTATATTATTATTGTTAGGTCGGCTGGATTATATTGTGACTCCTTAGACTCCTATATATAGAAAGGAGGTTTTGTCATTTGTATCATCCAAGAATTGTTCATTTATGTAATGTAAAGGAGGTTGCCCCCTCAAAGAGGCTGAATTCTAAGGCGTTGATCTATCTTTTCTATCTTTTCTTGAGCTGGTTTCATAACACTGGCACATTGTAACAACATGTGCAACTAGTCATGGAAAGAATATAAGACATACCCAACATTTCATGAGTGGTTAGTCATGCAATTTGTTTTATGTAATGCACTAACTATGTTCATGATATTAATGAATGATATACTGCACCCAAATTTAGATTCATTTATTATTGTATATTTGGATGATATAATAGTATACAATGCTTCCTCGAAGGAGCACATCTCACATTTAATGCAAGTGCTAGAGACATTAAAGAAGCACTAGTTGTTAGAAAATATCAAGAAATATGAATTTTCACAATAGTATTTTGTATATTTAGGATATGTGATTGGTGGATGAAAGTTGAATATAGATCTTTCCAAGAGGGAGGCCATCCTAAAGTGGCTGGTGCCTACCAATGTTTCTGAGGCTAATTGTTTTGTTGGGGTGTCAAAGTACTAAATAAAATTCATAGCCTCACTTTTAGCAGTAGAAATGAGTGGGAATATTTTCTAGTGGGAAACTGATTAGCAAAAGGCCTTTGAGGAGTTAAATAATAAAATCATTCAAGCATTAGTTTTACATTATCAAACTTACAACACCACTTCAAATGAGAGATAGACACAAGTGGGTATTCTACGACAACAATGTTGATGTAAGGAGGAAGGCCTATATGCTACCATTACGAAGTGTTTAATGGGGTGGTTCCTAACTACTATACATATGACAAAGAGCTCTATGCCCTGGTATAAACTGTCAAAAAGTGGAAACATTATCAGATGACAAAGGAGACAATGATCCACATAGATCACCAGTCACTATAGTACCTGTAGGCCGAGAGTAAGTTACAATAGACTAATCACTACAAATGGATGGGGTTTTGACATCAACTTCATTTAATAATCAAGTACAAAAAGGGAAGTACAAACGAGTTTTGTGATGTTAATTTTTCTTAGAGCTATATTGTTATTTTCTTTTGATAATTCCATTTCATCATTTACACATTTAATTCAACCCACAACATTATAACATCATTACATCATATGAAATTATGTAGAAACAACAATACCACCAACAATGAAATGAAACATAAAGGAAAAATATAAGAAAATAATTCACACATAGAGACACCAGGATTAGTTAGAGACCAAAGCAGGACTCCACAAGGTGGAAAACCCTTTCAAATTCTTCTTTTTATTGGATTGTCATAAAATGTTCAACAAAGAGAGAGTACAATGATACAAATCTTCAACCACAAAAATATCCAAAAAAATCAACAAAACAACATCCAAGAAATGAACTGAACAACATTAATAATCAAAACCATGATTCAGAAGCTTGTGGTCAACTAATGGAATTTGCGGTCCGTTGTCAAATGAAATCCTAGTTTGCAGTTGCACAGAGAGAGATGTGTGTGTGGATGAAATGTTCTAGCTCCACACAGAGGCTTTCATGTGTTCGGATGCAACCAAAATATCCTATGGCATCCTTGCAGCTATGAACCAAAAACCTTAATCATACATGTGAGCTTTGGACCCTGCAATTTTGGACTTGTGCAAATGAACTTTCACGAACAAAATTCTGACCTGTCTAAGAAAAACCAAAGAAAAAATAATGATTGGTTATTTTCTCCAAATGAGGGTCACTTGACTTGTATTTATATCCATCCAAGGGTTTCCAATTTCTCTTTTGGGTCGACCTATCCTTTTATGCACATGTGGGTTTCCATATTAAAAAAATATTTTTCCTTAATCAAGTTAAATTATTCCAAGGGCTAGAAGGGGTCATCCTTGATGAGGAATATTTTCCATTGGATTTTATTTATCCTTGAGCTACCAAATTAACACTCCCTCGTAGCTAGGGATAAATTTTTGATTGCAACATATAACCCATCACAAATATCCCATCAACAAATGTCATTTTTTATCATCTCTTCTAATCTCTGCTCATATTTTATCATATGTTGAACACTCTCAAATATAGAAAAAGAAGAATTTGAAATCATAGGGGATCCCAAGATACCACCTTCTCTCCATCGAGGAACCACTGCTACCAACCAGAATCACTGCTAGCGGGGATCCCAATTCTACAACCCGGGAACCTCATCATCAGGGAGCCAATACTACCACCCAAAATCCAATGATAATGAGGAAGGTCCTATGGGACACTCTCACCTCATGTACATGATAATGGGGAAGGTCCTATGAGACACTCTCACCTCAATTCATCTCATAAGGGATCATATGTCTTCCACCCTATGTTGAACAACAAGTGAGATACAATATCTCATCCATCCTATTAACTCCTAATCATCCCAACAATGACCCTCAAGAGTCATGTGGTAGAACACTTTCATCATAATTGAGCTTGGGTGAGATACCCGACTTACCAAAGGTGAGGATCACACACCCCCAAGATTTCTCAACTCATTGGCTAGATGGGAAGCTACAATCCTAACAAGCCTGGCTTGTGGGTATGATGCCAACTAGGGTATACTCTGCTAGACCAATATAGGGGAGCTATGCCTTCCACCTTATGGGTGGAATATAGGGGCGATACCCTATTGTAGAGAGATCCCTCAACCCCACGAGCTGTGTGACCCAGTTCCTCACTCTGGGAGGTCAGATACGGGGAAAGAGCTAGCTTAGTGTTTGTGATCAGCTCAAACCCTTAATCAGGAGGGCCACATCCATAAATCCATGTTGCTATCTGTATATAAATGTGCTCATATCTAGTATCGCCTCAAATAATTCATAGACGAGTTCAATCATACTACTTTATGATATTATTTCAAGCAACAACCTTTGTTTTCCTATTCATATGGAACAAAAAATCAAATATTATGTTAGAGAAAATGCATGTTGTAAAAGGATTCCTTATTCATCCTCCCTCTCACACAGGTAGAAACCACAAGACTAAGCTTGTCTCATATAGCAGTATTGTCTCAATGCATGAAGATATCTAAATCCCAAAAATATATGGGATTTTATGTCGATCAGATCCCACTCTGCAATGCATCAATTTTGTGTTCAAAACTTCCTCAAACAACTCTCTAAATAGCTTTCTCAACCAAATTGTCCCAAAATTAGCCATGCTAGCAACAATGTACTCAACCTTGGTCATGCTTAAAGCTATAGACTTCTATCTCATCCAAAATATCATGGCAGATCCAAAACTAAAGCAACAAAAAAACATCCTCTTGTTTCCAATACATATCTATCCCAATCAACGTCAATGCATTCATGCAATCAAACATCTCGAGTAGAATGGTTCAGAAAAAAATTTATCATCCCATTTACATTATTCCAAAAATGTGCTTGGCAGAAATTCAATTTGAACTCAAGGTGTTTATGTAGAGATTATGTTGTATATTTGCAACTTCTCATGAAGTTTTAATCAAAATCATAAGACACAAACCTACTCTACTGCTTTGCAGACATTAATTCAAAATTTTGACATAAAATAAGAAATCACACAGATGCAACAAGTATTTTCCTTTGGCGAAAGAAATCTGCTAAAAGCCCTAATGTTTTCTTGCATTATTCAACTGAATAGAGATGTATTACAATGCTAGCTCAATTTGAGCCCAACCTGTAAGTGCATAAATATCTCTCTGCTCACTAAGAAGCTTTGACCCAGACTTAGTCAATTTATGCCTCTGCTTGAGCTCATATTTCCTTGCATTTTTCCTTGAGGAATAAGGACCTTACTATTTAGGAATTCCTCCAAAATGGATTGTACAATTCCTTAGGCTGATCATATGACTGCACACAACACCTATACACTCAAGACTAGTCTACAATTGATGTTACATTGACTTGGAATCTACACCAAGCCTAGGGAACTCAAATTATCTAAATGCACTAGCTATTATGGGATGATTGATCACTGAACTGAATGATCACTGAGTTTGACAGAAGTCCCACTTCACAACATGACCCTTCACTAGTTCCTTCAATAATTCTAACTAGGTTAACTGAAAACAACCTTAGATAACTCACCTTGATTGCTACAAATTAGCAATCACGCATGCTTAAATGAACTCTAACTCCTCCAACTCGAATTTACCGAGTAAACTAGGTGACACAAGCCATGTCACACAAGTTAACATCATCCAAGTTGTTTGTTGATGTAGAAATTCGAATTTTCTCAATTTAATCAAGGCAAAATTAAATTCAAAATTTCTTGCTACATTTTTCAACACTCCCTCTCAATAATAAAGGGGTTATAAACCACCCTTATCGTACACCTATGGAACTCGAACTTCCCTCTTGATAAGGCCTTTGTCAAAATGTCACCATCTTGTTCCTTTGTCAGAATGTATTGCAACAACTTTATCTGCCTCTGCACACAGTCCCGCAAATGGTGATACAAGATGTTTATATGCTTGGATCGATCATGAAAAACAATATTTTCAGAGAGCTTGATGCAACTCTGGTTATCAAAGTAGATCACAGTTTGATCCATCATAAGAATAAATAACCCAACAAGTATCTTTCTCATCTAGATATCCTCACATGTTGCTTGACTGGAAACCATGTATTCTACTTCTCCCAAGCTGAGCACCACAAATATTTTCTTCCTTCTATACGAGGAAATAGTTGTGGACCCAACACTAAAATTTCCACCTCATGTACTCTTTCAATCTGATGGACTCCCTACCCAATCTGCATAAGTGCCACACACCTTCACTCTCTTTGTCTATTTGTACCATAGTACAAATTGGGTAATGCCTTTAAGGTATTGTAGAACATTCTTAACTTCCCTCCAAAATCATTTGGTTAGCTTGGCTCAACTGGTTGACTGCATAGCACATATATTGTTGTGTGTTCACAAGGTACATTAGTGAACCCACTAGCTACTGGTAAATAGTAGCATCCACTTCTTCACCTAAAGTTGCATCCTACTTCCTCCAGTTGGTCACTAGAGATGTCTCCATGGGTTTGCAACTCTCCATGTGAAATCTATGTAGTATTTCATTTGCATACTTTCTTCAAGACACAAATAGGTCCCCATCACCTTGCCATACTTCCAAGATGAGGAACTAGTGCATGAGACCCATGTCCTTCATTTCAAATTTTCTTGCAAGGTCCTTCTTACAAGATCTGATAAACTATTCATCACAAGTTAAAATCAATTCATCAACATATAAGATAATAATCAACAATTTACCTTCTACCAAAATATGATAGAGGTTTGCACCCACCTCACTTTAGGTGAAGCCCAAACCAGTGAGATAACTATCTATCCCAGTGTACCAAGCATGGGGTGCCTGCTTGAGACTGTACAATGCTTGCTTGAGTCTACATACATGAGACTCCTTACAAAAGCCCTCAAATCCTTCTAGTTGCTCGATCTACACCTACTCCTTAATAACATCATTGAGGAATGTTGTTTTTACATCCATCTGGTGGATCTTCCACCCCATCTGCATATCTAGAGCAAGAATTGATCTAATGGATGAGTACCTTGCTATAGGAGAAAAGGTCTCCTCATAGTCAATCCCTTCAACTTGAGATTACTCATTGGCCACAAATATGGCCTTGTACTTTTTTATGCTTCTGTCTTCTACCTGCTTTACCTTGAAGATCCATCTCAAATCCACAAATAATTTATCTGTTGGTCTTGGGACCACTTTCCAAACACTGTTCTTTGCAATGGATTCGTATTCCTCCACCATTGCATCAACCTATTGTTAGGTCCCTAGACTACTAGTGTAACCCCTTATTGTTATTAGTACAACCCCCTATTATATTGTTGTGCCCATGTAGTCCCCATATTGTTATTATTGTGCCCCATAGAAGCCCACTATTGTTATTATTGTTCCATTACATTATTATTGTTATGTCAACTCTGATTTATTATGACCCCTTACGCTCCTATATATAGAAAGGAGGTCTTGTCATTTGTATCATCCAAGAATTGTTCATTTTTGTAATGTAAAGGAGGTTGCCCCCTCGAATAGGCTAAATTCTAAGGCATTGATATATGTTTTCTATCTTTTTGTGAATTGGTTCCATAACATTTGGTATCAGAGCTGTGGATTCTAGGGTTTCCCTACTCCAAACAATTCATCATGAAATTTTTGCTATAACTTTTTTGCTACGAAGTTTCAGAATGTAAAAGAAAAACCCATTTGAGAAGAAAGCGGTCTGAACCTCGGTTCCAAATTTAAGATCTTGTCTCGCTATATTTGTAGAGATATAATCTGAGACATTTAGGGTTTCTGCGTGCTCCCAAATTACATTTTAAATAGGTGACCTTGGGAAAATCGTCATCTTTCTCTCTAAGCATCAAATTGAAATTTCATAAGAAGTTGCATAAAGAGGACGGACTATAGTTTTCTGTATATATTTTTGAGATCCAAACGTCAAAACAATGACACGTGGAACTTCATACAAGTTCGCTCTTCTCAAAAGGTATATAATCAGTTCATCTTGGGAGATAGTGCATAACCCTTTCCTAGAGAATCCAATTTCGATCAGACTGGTGGCATTGGAAAGAGGATGCAAAGGGCTACTGCAGGTCGTGATTTCAGAACTTAAAGATCCGAAAGTACATAGTTATAGTCGTTTCAAGATCGGGCTCCTAAAATCAAGAAAAAGTGAGATGAGGAAGTTTGATGGCAAGGATCCGGTAAATTGGATACTATAGATGGAGAAATATTTTGATCTACATGGCGTACCACTGTTACAAAAGGTATGTATTGCATCTTCATATTTAGAACTAGATCAATTTTTATGGTAGAAAAGGCTTTGTTCTCATAAACCACTTGTTACGTGGTCAATTTTCACGAAGGAAATGATAACACATTATGAGGATACAGAGAGAAACACCTTCTTTAGCTAATCGATAAATGTCAAACAAAAGGGTTCAATGGCAGAGCACATTGAGGACTTTCAAAAATTGAATATAAGGGTAAATGATATTCTAGAGAAGCAAAAGATAAATAGTTTTATCTATGCCATGAAAGTTGATATCGATGGTATGAAAGCATATTGGAAGAAAGGCATGGAAGATTTGAAGAAAGACATGGAAGGTTTGAAGGAAGGTGGGACACAGATGCTACAAGAAAGACCTCCTAATGACAAAAAGGATCAAGAAACATCAAAAGGAGAGGATATACACCAGGAACCAACCCTAAAGAAAGAACAAATGAATTTGACCATATCTTGTACTGTAATGGCAGGAATTACCACTCCTCAAACTCTCAAGATAGAAGGACATATCAAGAAGAAAAAGGTTCAAGAAGTGAAAGATCACATCGAGAAAGAAGAAATGAATCTGACCATATCTTGAAATTCATTGGCCCGAATTACCACTCCTCAAACTATCAGGATAGAAGTACATAACAAGAAGAAAAAGGTTCAAGAAGTGAAAGATTACATCAAGCATCAAGAAATGAATTTGACCATATCTTGTAATGCATTGGAAGAAATTACCACTCCTCAAACTCTAAAGATAGAAGGACATATCAAGAAGAAAAATATTCAAGCAGTGAAAGATCACATCGAGCATCAACAACAAGTTCTCCAACTTTTAAAGGATACCGCCACTTTGGTGCAGAATCGAATGAAACAACAAGCAGATCAACATCACAGTGAAAGAAGTTTTGATGTAGGTGATTGAGTATTTTTACGGCTACATCTCAAGCAAGCTATTTATGATAAGGAAATGTTTGAAATACTAAATGCACTTAAGAAATGGAGTCCTTACCTAATGGGAAGACACTTCAAGGTAAAAATGGATCATGATGGTCTTAAATAATTTTTAGAACAAAGATTATCTTTAGAAGAATAGAAAAAATGGGTCACAAATATGTTGGGTTATGACTTTGAAATCATCTACAAAAAAGGGAAGAAAAATGTTGTTGCAGAGGCACTCTCAAGAAAGGATGAGGATGTGGAAGCATTGTTTTGTGCTATTTCTATTATCCAACGAGATTGGATAAATGAAGGAATGGATGAATGGAAGGAGGAAGAAGAAGTGTCACCACTCATTCAAAAGTCGTAGAAGATCCCAGTTCAAACAATATTGTTAGAAGTTGACGAGGAAGGAAAAATAATATTGGAACCTGGAGCAGTCCCAGAAGCAATAACCCAACAACTACATAATCGATCAATTTCAGAGTATCTCATCAAGTGGAAGAACTTACCCGCTGAAGATTCCACATGGGAGGATAAGAATTTTATACAGAAGCATCAAGAACTACTCAAGCATTGAGGACAACACTTTTTGAAGGAGAGGGGCATGTTAGGTCCCTATAATACTAGTGTAACCCCTTATTGTTATTAGTAAAGCCCCCTTATTATATTGTTGTGCCCATCTAGTCCCCATATTGTTATTATTGTGCCCCATAGAAGCCCACTATTGTTATTATTGTGCCCTTACATTATTATTGTTATGTCGGCTCTGATTTATTATGACCCATTACACTCCTATATATAGAAAGGAAGTCTTGTCATTTGTATCATCCAAGAATTGTTCATTTGTGTAATGTAAAGGAGGTTTCCACCTCGAATAGGCTGAATTCTAAGGCATTGATATATCTTTTCTATCTTTTTGTGAGATGGTTTCATAACATCTACACAGGTTTCCCTATTTCTTCCTCGAAAGAGGATGGTTCAATATCTACAAGCTTAGTCATTAGAGCCATGTATCCAGTGTACTGATGTCATCACCTTCTGTTCCTGTACAAATTTGAAGGAGAACCCATATTCTCCCTCACATCTTGCACAAGTCTCTCAACTTCCCTGGTTCATTTCATTCCTTCTCTGGATGGTTCTACTTGAGTGGTGGTCTCCACTCTCTGTTCCTCAATTTTTGGCTACTCCAAAACTTCTTGAGGTTCCTCCTTTGGAGCTAAAATCTCTTTATATGGTGAGAGCTAAAGCTCCCTCCCAAGAGAGAACTTCATTGATTTCTCCTCATCAATTTTACATCCCTTCACACAACTATCATTCTGAGGGATGGGAAGTACACACGGTAGTTGTGGGGAGTTTTTGTGTAACCCACAAATAACGCCAATTTTGTTGTTAGCTCTAACTTCTTCCTTGATTGTTTGGAGACATGGAAGGAAGTAGACAGAGACTCCCAAAACCCTAAAGTGCAAGACATCCAACTTCCTCCCTGAGAAATCCTCCTTCAGTGTAATCATGCCCAAAATCCGATGAGGACTCCAATTATGCAAATAAATTGTTGTGTTTCATGATTTGGCCCACAAGTGCAGAGACATGTCCTGGTCATGCAACATCACCCTCGCTACTCCCACAATGATACGATTCTTTGTCTCAACCACCCCGTTCTATTGTGGGTTGTGGGGTGTTGTCAACTTCCATCAAATGCCTTCTTTTGCACGATTTTTTTTAAATTCATTCGACATGTAGTCACCTCCATTATCACTTTTGAGAGCCTTCACCTTCTTATCGGTTTATTTATCAACTAGTTCCTTGAACTCTAAAAACTTGGAGAATTTATCCTCCTTCTTCCGAATGAAGAAGATACAACACTCCCATGAGAATTCATCAATAAAAATGACAAAATATTTGTGCATGGTAGTGGATGTTATTAAGAAAAGTTCACAAATACATGAGTGGTTCATTTCTAGGACTACATGTGCTTTTTTGTCCTAATCATGGAATGGACTTTGTGTACTTACCCAAAGTACATCATTTGCATACATCTTTCTACTCAATTGATCCTTTAGGGAGGCCTGTGGTTATCTATTGCATGATCTTCAGGACGCCATGATGCAAATGGCCAATTCTTCTATGCCAAAGTTCACTGACATTGCGGCTTTGCACCTTATCCACCTTTGTGCTTAATTTAGCACAATCCTCCACATCTAGCTTATATAGGTTCTTCACACGAACCCTAACCTTCTTCACCTGCCTCGTGGCTATGTGTCTCAAGAAATCCTTTCCTTTGCTAAAGATCACATCATAACCAAGATCTTCCAAAACTGCAACAGAGATGACATTTTTCTTTAGGCCTAGAACAAACATGACATTCTTGAGCATAAGGGGGAAGATCGACTCCCTTTGAACGGTGACTGTACCAACCCTAGTCATGCTATACCTTCCATCGTCCCCCATATCGATGTGCATATGAAAATATTTTTCTTCGAGGTCACTAAAAAGGTCTCTACAGCTTGTCATGTAGAATGATGCACTTGATTCCAAGTACCACACACTCCCCATCACTGTGTTGACCATGCATGAAATGAGGGTAAATTCAAGGTCAAACTGTGAAGTGAAAGCTTCACCTTCTACTCCTCCTATGGTATTCTTGATTTCCTTTTTGTGTGGAAACTTTGTGGCAAAATGCCCGAATTCATGACAATGGAAGCATTTAATTTTCGACGAATCTTTCTTCTTTCCCCCTTGACTGGATTCTAGTTTGGATTGAGATTGTTCCCCTTTCCCTTCTTTTCCTTTCTAGCCAATGAAAATTCTTCTTCATCCTCGCCCTTGGGTGAAGTCCCATCTTTGGTATTCCACCTTATTTCCTCCTGTGCCAAATTAGACCATAAGCACTCGCAATTCAGTAGTTTCTCCCTCCCATTCACTAGATCTTGATAGTTATGCCAACTCTTGGGAAGGCCCAAAAGGGCTAGGCTTACCAAGTATTCTTCAGGAACATTAACACCAACCCTGCCAAGTTCATCAAGACATTGTGTGAACCTACTAAGATATTGCAAAATTGTTTCATTATTCTGCATCTTGATACTTTGAAGTTTATCCTTCAATGTTAGCTTCGAGTGGTCACTATTATTCTTGAATTTTGTCATTGCTTTCCACGTCGTGAAAAAATTTTATTTTCCTTGGATATTTGAGACAATGTGATCCTAGGCTCCCTCCAATATTATTCTCCTCACCTTGGCTGCATTTGTCTTCCGCTGGGCATGGTTCAAGGCATCAAATTATAGTGGTTGTGCAACATTTGTCTTGATGTATTCTAGCAATCTATTGTTATCCAATATAGCCTCCATGCAATCCATCCATGCAACAAAATTAGAGGTTCATTCCAAGGCATACTCTAGCCTTTGTCCATTAAATTCCATCTTCTCAGCTCTGAAGAGATCTTGTTGCACTGAACTCCAAATTTGAACCTCCTGAGAAACAACTTTGAAATTTTTGCTCGAATGTGAATCCTGCTCTAGTACCATGTAGAAATTATGTTGTATATTTTCAACTGCTCATGAATTTTTAATCAAAATCACAAGACAAAAGCCTAATCTACTTCTCTACGGACATTAATTCACAATTTAGAATATAAATTTTAGACATGCAATAAGAAATCACACACATGCAACAAGTATTTTCCTTTGGGGAAAGAAATTTGCTAAAAACCCCAATGTCTTCTTGCATTAATCAAATTAATAGAGATGTATTACAATTGCTAGTTCAATTTGAGCTCAACTTGCAAGTGCATAACCTATCTCTCTACTCACTAAGAAGCTCTGACCTAGACTTAGTTAAGTTTTCTCTCTCTTCTTGAGCTCCTATTTCTGTGCATTGTTTCTTGAGGAATTAGGCCCATATTATTTAGGAGTTCCTCCAAAATGGATTGCACAATTCCTTAGGTTGATCATCTGACTATATGCAACTCTTGTACGCTCAAGGCTAGCTTACAACTGGTGTTACATTTCCTTGGAATATCCACCAAACTTGGGGCACTCGAATTCTACACATACACTAGCTATGTTGGATTGATTGATTAGTTAAATGGATGGTTGTTGAGTTTGACTAAAGTCCCACTACACAACTTGACCCTCCACTAGTTCCTTCAACAATTGGAAGTAGGTTGACTGAAAACAACCTTAGATAATTGACCTTGATTGCTACAAATTAACAATCACACATTCCTAACTAAACTCTAACTCCTCCAACTCAAATTTATTGAGTAAATTGGATGACACAAGCCATGTCACACAGTTTAACATCATCCAAGTTGTCTATTGATGTGTAAATTTGAATTTCCTCAATTTAATCAAGGCAAAATCAAATTGACAATTTCATGCTACATTTTTCAAAAAGTTATTGCAAAGCATATACCAGACAGGTGTTCGCAAGGAACATCAACACCTCAATCAACTATCGGTGCTCAAAGGAGTTTGCCAGGTCCGGTCCATCAACATCTCTGCATAATTTCTTGAAATTAAATTCCATTGGGGTGTCCAAGTATTTTCTTTTCATCTTTCCAAATATCTCCAATAGCATTACGACACATTCCCCTTGAGAAATGGAAATCTCTCTAGGTCTTTGTTAAACTTCTTATCCTAGAAAGTAATGCATCATGCTAATCTCCTTCATCTCTAACTCAGAGGCCAACTCCCTCATACTTTGATCATCAAAGGCTCATTACCTATCAAGAATATATCTTCAACATATAAAACCAAAATCAAAGGCATACCTTGGACCACTTTGAAGTAGAGGTTCGGGTCGACACATCTTTTAAGATTTATCAGGTAACTGTCAATGCGAACATACCAAGCTCAAGAAGCTTGCTTTAAGCCACACAATTCCTTTTGCAAAATATCACTGAACAAACCAATATACCAAGTTTCAGACAAGTCAATACCATTCCATCAAATAAACCAAGTCTTCTTATCAAGCCTTAAATGCCAAACCAAAACTAATATCAAAACCATGAAAGTTTCTGCCAATATCACTGTTAAACTTTTCAATCCAAGTCCCGAAGTACCAAGTTACAACCTTGTCTATTATCATAACACCAATTTTCATTTCCCAAGAAATATCAAATTTCATTAAACAATCCATGTGATCATAATATGAGTCATTTAAGTCACTAGTTGTAAACACATCTATCAAGGATAAGTCATATAAGTTTATGATATTTCTACAATAGCTAGAATAAAAATCACTGCATAATAAGGAGTAACCATTTACTTTCATGTTAGCTTCAATGATCAAATAAATAACATGATGATATACATAGTACATTAAACCCTTGCAAATACAAGATTAGTTAATCCATTTAGTTTCTCTGCAATAATTTAAGCATTGAGTAGATATCAATGATTCTCAAACTTCCCTAGAACTTTCTATCATATTCTACATGTCTATAGGTTTGTTGTACTCTTGGCATGCCCCTGGTTTTGTGCATACAATCTTCTATTTTCGTGACCTATAGGCTCAATCACACCCATAGGCCTTCTTCTACGAGGATGGGAGGTTTATAATTGTAATCTTAAGCCTTTCTCCTAGCGATTGGGGCTTAGACTAGGAGAAACCCTCTTTACACTTACCATAACTTCAATAAAATTAGTTGATCATATATTCATGTCCATAACTCTGACTTCAACCATTAAGAGTCTTCTATATATTTACCGCAAATAATAATAGGAGTTTGGATCTCATGCAAAATTTCTCCCTCTAAATGGGAATATGTTTCAATCGAGACATTAACCTATCTATCATAATACTATCATGCATCATTAAAACTTATCAGATCATGAAATCAAACTATATCAGATTCCTAGACATATGTGCATCATAGTCAACATCAACTACTTCATCATCATATATGAACATGACATCAAACATTAATCAAGGGTTAGGGTAGATGACACGTCTATCATCATACTTCAAAGATGATAATCACAACATCATTTCATTATCAAATTATTCAATCATCAAGTCAAGGCATCCAATTTTACCACATTGTCAAATTTATAAAGCTTATTAAAACCTAACAAGAAGATCCTTAGTATCAACCTTATTATCACACTTTTATAATTAGGGTGACCATTCTTATCAAAAACATTAATAATAGTATCAAGTTACCATATATCAAAATCAATGTATCTAGCCTTCTTTATGAGATAAGGAAATCAATGTATCTAGCCTTCTAAAATGTAAGATTCTTGCCAAGTATCAAGAGCACCAATATATCACATGTACCATAAATCAAACTTACTTTCATATGCATGCATGTGTCATTTATGAAGATGATATTTTCATCATACCTCAAGGATTACCTTGCAATTTGAGATTGCAAATTACACATACCTTGTTGTATTCATATACCTTTTCAACTTGTAATAGTTATTTGTCTTTGACAACTATAGTACTTGCATATTGTAATTTCTGGATCATACTTTGAAAACTATCAAATAAATTGCTCAAGTACTTCTTCCCTTTTTCAACCCCAGATCATCTCTTCCTACACTAACTCTATTTTCCTACACCTTAGATTATCTTTCTTGGCTTGATGGGGCCTGACCCAAGTTCAGAGTTAATTAGCCAAACAAATCTCTACACTACTAGCCCTTCTGGCATCAGCCCATGGTGCACGGACTAAAGTATCACCTGAAGCATTATGGGGGGATGTTGGAACCAAGTTTCCGCACCCTGGAGATGTATGAGGGGTCGATTTAGTCCAACTGTGCCTACCTTCACGCAGGCTACTTCACGCACTATTCTGACATGGGAGACCTTCACGATCTATTATAATCACCTACTCACAGCCCTAACCAGGAGCCGAGAGGCTTTCGCGCTGCTATGGAAATGATCTATGCTATTTCCTCAAATTACAATGTGTATCTTACTTATCTTCTTACAAATGTTAGTTAACTTCGTGTAACAAATACTTTATCTCACATTTACTTAATCAACACAATCATATATGTTCGCGCATCATATAAACAACATAAACGTAATTTATACCCAAAACATTCAATGCAAAAAATAGTAAATGAATACATAGGAATGGTATAAAACTTCTGTTTATTAATGCTTCAACAGTTACAGACTCAACTTGCCCTGCGCACTCAGTTGTAGGGGTCTGCGCACTTAGCTACAGACTACTAGGCCTCTGCGCACTCAGCTGTAGAGCATTCTCCTACTCTACGACCCAAAGACTCAACTCTACACTTAGATCTTCTGCTATTCTTCTATTCCATCATTAGATCCTATTGACTAATTTACAACTTAGAGCCTCGCTTTATTTATACAATCACATGGTCCATGAACCATGGGTAGATCTCTAAAGCTGACATTACATTATAAAATTGAGGGTAGACAACCCTATGACTCATTTACAACTTCGTGCTCCACGCCCACAAAATGCGGAGTCTTTACATCGGATTTACACTTTTTAGCCAAAATCTGGGCTTTTAGCCCCAAAACTTCCCTTGGGGGATCCTGTGCCCAATAGGCCCCCAACACAAACATCGTGACTCACCCTCGAGTCATTTTTTCGGTGTGGAGACCTCCCAACTCTGCCTCGACTGCTGCAAGATCGGTAGCGCACTAAGCAGCTCCCTGTGCACTTCCTAGATGCGTTGTTCAGAAAATGTTGTAGCTGAACTGTTTCCCTGAACCTGTTTATAGTCCCGCGCCTCCTTTCAGCTGCTTAGAGTGCTAAGATTGTGCTTCTGTTGGCTAGTCAGATAGCCAGGCCACCCGTGTATGGCTTCAACTGACTGCCATTCACTTTTCCTGGGAACGGTTCTCCATTTAACTTTACCAACTGCACCGCGCCACCATATGTGATTTCCTTAATAACAGATGGTCTCATCTCATGTAACAAACTGAGAAACTCTCGGCGGTGGCCCCCAGGTCTATCAATGTAATCGAGCTCATCTTGCTCTATCACCATGGTATTTTTATCAAGAAAGTCCTTCTTTCTTCCTTCTTCAAGCTTCATGACTTCTGCTTCCTCCATGGCTCTTTTCTCCCTCAACCAAACTCTTTCATTCATGAGTTCTTGGAGCCTAAGATCACCCTGCTGGATCTCTTCATCGAGTCCCAATCGTTCATCTTCGAGCTCTTCCAACGGCGTGAGCCTTTCCTCTAGGGCTCTGCAGTCCATCACCCCTACAAGTGTCACTATGCGCAGACTAGACACGATAGACTCCACAGGCATTACGACCTCTAGTCTATCGTCCAACCGAAAAGGTGTATGTCTGGGTACGCACAGGTCCCAACCAGTTCGCTATGCATTGCATACCTTGTTCAGCATGTTGTACACCTTATCAACTGCTTCCGCATGGATAGCCTTATGCGCAATATTTCTTCCCACATACTATCTGTCCAACCTTAAGATCCAACTGCACATTTGTCCCCCCAACACAAGCTTATTGACCATACACCTCAGCGCAGATTTCACGCGCATCCAAGTAGGTTGTTTTCCATATGTTTGCATCTACCTGGCTAGATGTGCGCGTAGATTATCCTATCCATTGTATTTACCTACCAATCACACTCTAGGCATCCCAAACCATGTGTGTATCATTCTCCTGCATCCATTCCAGTCCTTAAAACTCCCTTTGTGTGTACCCCACCATCTCGGGGGCGTAACGCGTAGTACCCAATTCAAGGCCTAGAAGCATTGCTTTTCCAGAACTTCTCTTTCAAATCTATTAAGAAGGTATCTACCTCACTTAACTCATCATAAGTAGGCAGGTCTCTTACTTCTGTTGAAATGCAGCACAACGACCTTGTCATCATATTACAATTCAATGTAGTCACCTCATGTAACCGATTCTGCCATCGCTTTGTTTCCTCATCCGAATCTGAAGTGCAAGAGCTCTCGTGCTCCCATGCAAGCTGTCCATCTGCAGTGGGATTCACTCAGTCCTGGTTTCGTGCTGTTATCTTATAGATGTAGTCCAAATCATCATCACTTTCATCATCGTGCACTGACTCTATATAGCGCGATCCTTGAGCAGGGTCCAGAGGTATAACTATGCGTAGTGTCTTCTTCTCAAAAATTATCTTGCGCTTCTTTAGATTAATCACCCCATTCATGTCAGTGACCCAATCAATTCCTAAGAGAATGGGATAAGGATTGTTTTCATCAACAATCTCTATTACTTCAAAGTCTGCTAGCATGCTCACTCCCTCAATATACATAGTGATTCCCTGCAATCACCCCATGGGTATTATTTTCTGCTGGTTCGCCATTCGTAGCTAAATAGGGGACCATTGTAGCATAGGCCTCCCATGCGCTCCCATGTCTACTTCAGTAGAACATTCACATCCGATCCTAAATCCAGAATTACTTGGTCCATATCATATTCGCCAATCTGTGTAGTTAACCTCATTTCTCTTCGCGTCCTTGTCTTGTGCTTCCCAATCTTCCGAACTATGCGTAATTCCTCTGGCGTAGTCCTGGTGCATCTATTAATGAGTTCCTGTAATCCTTGTATAGCTTCACTGTCACACAGTAACTTCATACATGTTTCCAGGAACGTCATAAGCACAGATGGGTCCATTTTTGGCTCTGGTCTATCTTTGCTTCCTAAATTGGAGGCATCGGCGAAGCTCTTCTTAGCTTCCATGAAGGTTTCCTTAGCGCACTCCAAATCAAACTTTTCTTCTTTCGCCAGAGCTTTCTGAACCCAAGTACTATCTTCGGGTTGTTTGCCTTTGTCATCTCTCATCGCGATTCCACTTTGGAGCACATTGTTCACATTTGGATCTTCCTTGCATGGCTTAGACCTCTTCATTTGCAACTTTTGAATCGGGGGAGGTGGTAGCGCTCCTTTTTCGCGTATCCTAGCTATCAGCATAGGACAATCTTCCATCTCATGATCAAACAAGGTACAATACAGACATGATGGATGTGTCAGGTTCGTACAATCACGGGCATAATGTCTTGGCCCTTCACAATTGTAGCATATCAGCTGTCTTATACCTCTTCCAAGTCCTCCTCCACCTCGACCTCATCCGCGCCCCTGAGATCCTATTCGCACCACTCCTACGTTCTGGTCTAGGGGTCACGTTTTGGCCTGAACTCTGTAGGTGGGATTTCTATCATCATCAACTCATAGCTCCTACAAGTGTGCTCATTGTGTCCTACTAACCTACAAAAATTACAGAACAGTTGCTGCAAATTTTGTGTATACTTATGTAACAAATTGCAGTTGTCCGTATTGTGTTTCCTTCCTATTTGACAAATCGTACACCACAAAGCAGGCGTCGCGCTAGGTCCTACTTGTGCTTCCAACCTTAATGGCATTGATCATCCTCCCACAAGGTAGTTCGTGAACATGCGACAGTGGTCCTTATCATAACCCTGACCCTTGCATTTTACGCACCACACCTCTTCGCGCACTTTTGGTCGAGCTGTCATGTCCTGTTTCAAACTCTGCATCTCAAGGCATAAATTTTTCAACTGCATGTGGATCTGTTGAACTCCTAAGTTAGTATCCTGCATCGGGGTCTCATGCAGCCTCATCACGATCTCTAAGGCCTCTGCCTGAGTCGTTAACTTCTGTTGTGATAGCACGCTCGTTAAATGTGGCGTTAGCGATGCTACAAACCATTCGCGATGTTGTACATCTGTCAGATTCATATTAGCTTCACGAATTGTACACTTCAACCTCTCATCCAACTCCCAAGGAATTTCGCCTGCTAGCATCATGATTTCTTTGAACCCAATGATCAACTGTGCTTCAGACTTCGGCCTGCTAAATTCTATGTTTAGCGTTGCTTGGATATCCACAATCCCTGCATTTGGATTATCATTAGAGTGCTTAATATACCAGGTCAGTGCGTGGTCCTCCAGGGCGCTAACCAGTGTCACTTTCTTTATATTGTCATTTGTAACTCCCTGCGCTTCCCGTACGGCTCTTACCACAAACCAAAATTGGTCCAGATCCTCATTTTCCACTCCCTTGAACACGGGAAACTTTATTGTGCCTGCCATATTGACTCGCGGTGGTGGTGGAGGTGGTACGAGTGAAGACGGAGGTGAAGGCAGTGAAGCTGGTGGTGGTGTGGGTGGGGGTGGTATTCGTGGAATTCTTTGCCTTATTAGATGGATCGCACTTCGCGGCGAGACCTTCACGAGTTCTTCCTCGTCCCCTTGCGTTGGTGAAATCAAGGGGTTAGTTTCTGGTCCCTTATTTCCTTCGTTCTTGTAAGTTTTTCCACTTTGCGTAGCTTGGAACATCAAGGTAATTGCATAACCATCTTTTCACATAATAACATTTTAATACATGTATTCGGGGACTTTACGTACTTACCTCACGGTCCCTTGAGAAAGCATCGCTCTGCCTCGTTATAGCTAACTAAGGTGTCAACCACAAATTCAGTAATGAATCCTTCTATAATTCGATCAGATAAAATGTGAACAGAATTGAAAAGAAAGAGTTGTAGCTCTCAAGTGTGGCCTGCACCTGGAGACTACACTCATCAAACTTGAGAGATCACTCTCGTCCACTCTATTCATCATTAATCAAAGATTACATCAATAAATACAATACTAGGAAATAGGAAGCTGCACCCAAACCCCATAACTATAGGAACTAATCCTAAACTAGGGAGAAAGTTACAACAACGTAACTATTTTCTCCATTAATATCAAAAGAATATTAATTATTCTCAACTCCCCCCCTTAATGGAGAAAGGGTTCTCCTGAACTCCTAGCATCTTTCTAAACAATTCAAATTTCACTCGTGCAAGAGGCTTTGTAAAAATATCAGCCACATTGTCACAAGTTTTACAATATTCGACAGCAATTTCTTTTGACTGTATTTTTTCTCTAACAAAGTGAAACTGGGTGTCTATGTGTTTGGTGTTTTTATGAAACACTGGATTGTATGCTAATTTGATGGTGCTCTGGTTGTCGCTTTTGATAGAAGTGGGTTGCTTCTGTTCCTTCCCTGCATCTTTGAGAAGTCTCCTCAACCAGATCGCTTCACATGTTGCTGCACACAATGCTTGATACTCAGCTTCACATGACGACAAAGCTACAGTACTTTGTTTCTTGCTGCTCCATGCAATTACCCCGGAACCTATGTTAAATGCATAACCTGTGATGGACCTCCGATCATCCAGGTTACCTACCCAGTCTGAGTCTGAAAAACCTGCTAGAGTAACATCAGATACATCAGTGTATAAAATACCAAAATGATCAGTACCACAAAGATACCTCAACACGCTTTTTGCTGCTGTCCAGTGACTTTCACGTGGTTTTGACATGAATTGGCTTAATACACTAACTGAGTATGCCAAGTCAGGTCTGGTTGTTGTAAGATATATCAGGCTGCCAACTAGCTGTCTGTACATTGTGGCATCTACCTCCTTAGTGCCATCGTCACTGCTCAATTTCAAATTTTGCTGCAAAGGTGTCGTTGCTGATCTACACCGATCCATCCCAAACTTTTCCAACAGATTTCTAGCATACTTCCCTTGGGTAAGAAAAGTTTGCCCAGTATCTCTGAATACTTCTAATCCCAGACAATAGTTAAGGCTTCCGAGATTTTTCATCTCAAAAACTTGTGCCATTAGCCTTTTGATTCCTCTGATTAAATCATCTGCATTTCCTGTTAGAATCATATCATCCACATATAGAGAAATCAAAATAATCTGCCCCTGATCATTGTACTTGGTATACAAATTTGGGTCATTTAAACTTCTATGGAAACCATACTCTATAAAGAAAGAATCAACTTTTTCGTACCAAGACCTGGGTGCTTGCTTTAAACCATATAAAGCCTTTTTCAATCTGCAAACAAGATGTTCCTGCCCCTGCTTTACATATCCTTCTGGCTGTACTAAGTAAATTTCTTCTTTTAAATCACCATTTAAAAATGCAGATTTAACATCAAGCTGGTGTAATTCCCAATTACATTTACTAGCTAAAGCAATAAGCATTCTGATTGTATTTAGCTTTGCTACAGGTGCAAAAGTATCATCAAAATCTATACCTTCCTGTTGTGAGTATCCCTTTGCAACTAGCGTAGCTTTTAACTTATCTATACTTTCGTCTGCATTCATTTTTGGTTTAAACAACCACTTGCTTCCTATAGGTGTTTTATTTTTAGGCAGCTCTACTAATTCCCAAGTATTATTTCTAAGAATTGATTCCATCTCCTCATTCATTGCAGCTCTCCATTCCTCAAATTGACTAGCTTCTTTGTAATTAGAGGGTTCTACAATGTTCAAAACTTTTGACATCAAAGCATAGTTTCTCAACTTCAATGGTAATTGAGTCTTCCTACCTGACCTTCTTGGTAGGGGACTTACCTCAAATTTGTTTTCTTCTGCAATAACTGGGCCTGCTCTTTCACCTTCTTGCTGTTCTTCTTCATTCTCTTCTTTCTGCTCCTGTTCCTGCTCCCTTTCATCCTCGCTGCTTTCCTCCAACAGCAATGGAATGTGCCAATCATCTCCAACATCAGCTTTCCTTTCCTGTACCTGTTCATGAAAGACTACATCTCTACTTGCAAATGTCTTACAAGACTCAGGATTGAACAGTTTGTATGCTTTAAACTCTGTGCCATAACCAACAAAGATGCATTTGACTGCCTTAGGGTCTAGTTTCTTTCTATCAGCTTTGGGTACATGTGCAAATGCCTTTGACCCAAAGACTCTTAAGTGATTTACTGCTGGTTTAAATCCATGTAAGGCTTCAAAAGGGGTTTTGAAGCCAAGAAACCTAGTAGGACTTCTATTTTTCAAATATACAGCAGTATTTATCGCTTCTGCCCAAAAAGTATTAGATAGACCCTTACCTTGCAGCATGCTCCTTGCACATTCCACCAAGGTTCTGTTTTTATGCTCTGCAACTCCATTGTATTGTGGTGTATGTGGCACTGTATACTGCTGAAAAATCCCGTGAGATTTGCAGTATTTCATGAATTCTTTTGATTTGTATTCTCCCCCTTGATCAGATCGGAGAATTTTAATACTTTTTCCAAACTGTTTTTCCACCAGGGTTTTGAAATCTATAAAACATTGGAAAGTCTGACTTTTCTTGTTTAAGAAATAAATCCATGAATACCTAATGCAGTCATCAGTAAACAACAAAAAATAGTATGCTCCCCCTAGCGACCTTGTCTGCATGGGACCACATACATCAGTGTGCACTAGCTCTAAGATTTCTGTTTGCCTCCTCCTATCATGCACAGGGAACTGTTCTCTGTGCATCTTTCCTAAGGCACAACCTTCACAGTTTAACTGAATGATATGAAAGATGGGGAGACCTTTGACCATACCTTTCTTCTGTAACAACATGAGATCCTGCAGATTCAGATGACCAAACCTCTGATGCCAGAGTTGTTCAGCTGTCGACTCTCCTGCAACCATGGCTTGCTTTGATATACTTTTTGCATCCAATCTGTATATGCTTCCAACTCGCATGCATGTTGCAACAATTTCATTCCTGCAATCCTTTATCACACAGTGAGTCTTGAAGAATTCGACATTCATATCTTGGTCAGCCATCATGGACACAGATATCAGGTTTTTCTTTATTCCAGGTACATATAAAACATTTGAAAGGTGACTAATTTTTCCATTTGGTAACTTAACTGAAATCACCCCATGACCTTTAATCTGATATCCATTATCATCTCCTAGATATATTTTTGATCCATTTATAATTTCTTCAAGACTGTCGAAAAATTCTTTATTACCTGTCATGTGAGAGGATGCTCCGGAATCGACATACCAGATGTCATCTTCATTTGATGCAGAAAGGGCACAGTCGACTATGAACAGTCGAAATTCATGAATGAAGTCTTCTTCTTCAACAAAATATCCTCTGTGTTTTGGATTTACCTGTCTCCTCCTTGCCTCATCAGCCTGCTTCTTATAATAACAATCTCTCTGTATATGACCCTTCTTTCCACAATAAAAGCATTTCTTTTCAGAATGATTTGCAAGCATACCTTTATGAGAATGCAGATTCTTCTGTGATGTTCCTCCTTTCTGGACTGATTGCTGCTGTGATTTCTTCCCTTTGGATAGTCGTCGTTTTGCCACCAGCGCAAGACCGTCACTCTGGGGGTTCAGATTTAGATTCTGCCGTCGCTCTTCCTCTTGCTGCAAGATCGCAGTGAGATCATCAAAAGTGGGTGTTTTCTCCCTTGCTGAGACTCCAGTGATGAAGGTTTGGAAATTATCACGCATCCCATTCATTGTGATTGCAACAAGATCTTCATCAGCCACCGCCACTCCAATGGCCACCAATCCATCTTTAACATCCTTAATTCGCGCGACAAATGCAGTAGCAGACTCCCTTTCGTCCATCCTCATTGAAAATAGCTTGCTTTTCAGAACCAAAACTCTGTTTGTATTCTGGGTTTCATACAGATTCTTGATTTTCGTCCAAATCTCTGCGGACGTTTTACAGTCTCTGATGTGTGCAATGACATTGTCTTTCACAGACATCTTTAACAGGACTTTGGCCTTGTTTTCTCGTTTTTCCCAATCTTCCTTCTGCGTGCTCGCAGTCGGCTTCTGCTCATCGCCTGTCACTATAGTCCAAGCGTTTGCACCTTAAAGCAGGGTCTGGATCTTAAACTTCCAATTCGTGAAGTTAGACCCGTTGAGTTTACCAGACTCGTTAAGATAAGATTCCATCGTATTACTCATTGTGAATCTACTTAACAACAACAAAAAACAATACCTGTCAGATCGATCTGTCACCTCTGCCACCGATCTGCAGTGTCTGGCACTCCCGCTCCAATGAGAAAATTCGGCGTTTTCAACACAGCCGAAACAATGATCTGATCACAATTGATCCGATCCACCTCTCCCGGATTGATCTGCCACTTCGCCGATCCTGCTCTCCCTGCAGATCGCCAAACGAAGTCGAGGTTTCCCGCAGATCTCCTCTGGCGCTTTCCCGATCTGTCTCTCCCAGACGGATCTACAACTCCGCCGATCTGCACCATTTGCAGATTGCCAAACGAAGTTCACGCTATTCACAGATCCCCTTGGCGCTACCCCGAGCGAAAAATCCGCGCTAACTAAAAATCGCTTAGAGTACCTCAATTGGCGCGACTTTCCCGGTCAAATCTCGCGCCAATCGGGCGTTTTGGCGCTCTGGCGCAGTTTATTCCTCAATAACCGCACTAATTCCTCTATTGGCACGACTGTCAGCGCAAAATCCGCGCCAATCCGTGAAAAATCCGCGCCAAAACTTTCGGATCCGAGCCAGGTGTTCTGCAGTCCACCTGCTCAATTTTCGAGCACAGAGCTCTCGTGTACACACATCCACAAAGGCGCTTCAAGCCACACAGGCTATTCCAGCCACACATGCAAGCTAGCTACTACAGGCACTTCAGCCTCACAGGTGACAAAAGATCAGGCTCACTCAATCTGAGCTCTGATACCAAGATAAAATGTGAACAGAATTGAAAAGAAAGAGTTGTAGCTCTCAGGTGTGGCCTGCACCTGGAGACTACACTCATCAAACTTGAGAGATCACTCTCGTCCACTCTATTCATCATTAATCAAAGATTACATCAATAAATACAATACTAGGAAATAGGAAGTTGCACCCAAACCCCATAACTATAGGAACTAATCCTAAACTAGGGAGAAAGTTACAACAACGTAACTATTTTCTCCATTAATATCAAAAGAATATTAATTATTCTCAACTCGATCAAGCCAGTGATCAATAATGCACGCAATTTGATCCTCTGATACTTCCAATATGCGCACCAACTCTAGGGTCCACACAATAGGACCATCGAGCTTCCACCTTCCTTGGCTATCTGCCAACTTCACGCTCCACTCTTACAACTCAATAAGGAAGGATGTGAAAACGATCTCGTGGATTCTTTGTACAGGTAGCAGTCTAACCACTCTTCTTTTGTTAGTCACGGATTCCTATTCTCCTGTGTCGCGAACTCGTGAATTCTCTTGTCCAACCAACCTTCAATTTCCTTCTTAGTTGGATTCCAATGATATGACATCAGACATCTCTATGCAGATTCTGGTCCTGGCAATGGAACCATTTGTTGGCTTGATGGGGCTTGACCCAAGTTCGGAGTTAATTAGCCAAACAAATCCCTACACTACTGGCCCTTTCGGCATCAGCTCGCGGTGCGTAGACTAAAGTCTTACCTGAAGCAGTATGGGAGGATGCTGGAACCAAGTTTCCACACCCTGGAGATGTCTGAGGGGTCGATTTAGTCCAACTGTGCCTACCTTCGTGCAGATTACTTCACGCACTGTTCTGACCTGCGAGACCTTCATGATCTATTATAATCGTCTGCTCACAGCCCTAACCAGGAACCGAGAGGCTTTCAAACTGCTATGGCAGTGATCTACTCTATTCCCCAAATTACATTGCATATCTTACTTATCTTCTTATAGATTTTAGTTAACTTCGCGTAACAGATACTTTATCTCACATTTACTTAATCAACACAATCATATATGTTCGTGCATCATATAAATAGAAGAAACATAATTTATACCCAATAAATTCAATGCAGAAAACAATAAATGAATACACAGGAATGGTATAAAACTTCTCTTTATTAATGCTTCAACGGTTATAGACTCAACCTACCCTATGCACTTCACTGCAGGGTCTGCGCACTCAGTTGTGGACTACTAGGCCTCTACGCACTAAGCTACAGAACCTTCTCCTACTCTATGACTCAAAGACTTGACTCTACACTTAGATCTTTTGCTATCCTTCTATTCCATCATTAGATCCTATTGACTAATTTACAACTTAGAGCCTCGCTTTATTTATACAATCCCATGGTCTGCGGAACATGAGTAGATCTCTAAAGCTGACATTACATTGCAAAATTGAGGGTGGACAACCCTATGACTCATTTACAACTTCGTGCTCTGCGCCCATAAAATGCGGAGTCTTTACATCGGATTTACACTTTTTAGCCAAAATCTGGGCTTTTAGCCCCAAAACTTCCCTTGGGGGATCCCGTGGCCAACAATATTCAAGAAGGTCATGCTTTTCAAATCTCATCTAGAGGTTAGAAGTATTCACATACTCAAATATTCACACAAGAAGTATAAGCAATAATAAAAAAAATAAGTTTAGTCTTCACAAATAAATAAACAATGTAAACTTTGAAACGTGAACTATAAACTCAAAACATGAACTCTAGCCAAAAAACCCCAAAACAACATGAAAAGCAGTGCTAAAAACGAAAAGTGTGTATACTGGAACGATGTTTTTTTTAGGGTCAATTTTCAACATTTTTAAAAAATGGCAGTAAAACCAAATTTTTTTGTGCAAAAAACAATTGTTTTTGAGGAAAAAACACACTAATGTTTTTGGTAGAATAACATTTTTCTTTCCTAGGTATAATTTCAACATTTTTTAGTAATGACAATAAAGTTAAAATAATGGGGTCTGAAACACATTAAAATTCTATTTGTTTTCATCCATGTTGTTAAACATATAATAGCATGACACTAAATATTGCTAAAATTCTAATTGTTTTCAACCATAACATTAAAGATACACAAAAAATTGGAAAAATTTCAACCATAAAATTAAAAAACCATGACATTATGAACAAATTACATGACTAAATTAATCAAAATGTCATTACTTGTAGATTGAATGAAACATAAATATTATCTCTAAGTTATTGTTGCATTGTAGATATTCTAAACAATGAAAATCATCATAATTAAAACATATAATCCAACAAACATAAAAATGACTCATCATTTCATTTAACACCATATGGAAATCAAATTTTTTATTTCAAGATACGATGCAAACATCAGTTATATAAACTGTCTTAGAAAATTACTCAAAATCACTCATATTTTCTTGCACACCATCATAATTCACATCTTTAGATGAGTGGCTGGATGTAGATGAAGATTTTCCATATTTCTCTCTTTCATCAACTAGTGCTCCATCTGAGTCCACATGAATGCCCACCATTTTAGGTCTCAAAATTCTTCTAGATCTACGACTGGTTTCAGCAGACTCCCATCTCAACATTGTTCCTTCTGGTAGCAACCTCTTCAAAATCTCTATTGTCTTAAAGCGAAGAGTTCCTCTCTTAGTTAAATTGAAGTCATAAACAAGTATGTCAACATCCTCCAATTTTAAGAGTTCTGTGTGGCGACGATTTATGTTTGTACCCTTTCTTTTTCTCTTTCCACCATTTTTTTTTTATCAACTACCATCTTTGGCTTATACACACCATTGAATGGGTGTGTATTTGTGGCATACCAATGTACTTCAACACTTGCAACATCTTTGTTTTATGTAATGACCTTTATAACCTTAGAAACCCACAATGGATTGCCATTTGGATCTCCATCTGCTAGCACTGCGATCATGCAACCCTCCTTAATATCCTGTATTGAACCCCTGTAAAGGTATTCCATGGCTTCACATTGTGCACGAGATCTTCTGGAACCAATATACATTTCTCTTTTGTTTCCCTATGAAGAATTAATAATACCTTGAGATTGTTGTTTTTCAACAAGGTTTCTTTCCTCACGTTCATTTGACACATTTTGTGGCCAAATAAATGGAATTTTCAAAGGTATATCTTCATTTGTTGTTCTTAAAATGATATCACTTTGATTATTGAAAAAAGACTCCCACCAAACTAAATCAACAATATCAAAGTACTCATATTTATATCTAATACATTTTTTAATTTCTTATAGGAAATCAAACTAATTTATATCTTTATTATGTCTGTGTGCATTATGAACTTCAACAACTGATTGTAATAACAATATATTTGATGCAAATATTGGATGATCTAGAATGAACTTCAAAAATTCCAAACCTGATGACGACACCCATTTTGCATTAGTTGAATACTTATTGCCCCATATTCGTGTTTTCCCATCAATGTTTTTGATACGAAATTGATGTTGGAAGCTAATGTCATTAAGTTGTTCAATGCATTTCTCCTCACCATGCGATCCCAGAATAAACCTTCGCATGTCAACAATTTCTTCCAACACATCAAAAATAGGCTTTGGCATGTATGATTTCTTAATACATTCAATTAATGATGGAAAGCTCCCAACTTCCTTCCTCCTCAATGTGACTGAAAAACAACTGAACATCTTATCAATATGGTCATGAGTGTGCCCAACAAGAAGGAAACCAACCTTTACCTTCTGAAAATTTCTCAAATCAACAAACATGGTTAGATATCAAAAAACAATCTAATTTTTGTTTTCACGACAAGTGTTGTCCAATTGTAGATACACTACTTCAAGAAGATTACCAGACTAATGCGAAAGCACATCATGAATTATGGTTATTGTCAGATTTGCATCATTATGAATATTTGGAGTTTTGAAGTATACCCTTGGCAACATTTTCCCATTGAAGACCATACAACTGAACAAGTGATACTGAATAAAATTTTCCTCTTGTAAATTTTTGGGTTTGCGATCAAAAGGTGGTAGAAATATTTTCTTCTGGTCCATACCATCAATTATTAAACTTAAATATTTATTTGGATTATCATAACACTTCTTTTGATTCTTGTACAACTTTTTCCTTTCACTTGTTTTTTGTTCATGATGCTCTTGAAGAGCTTTGACAATGGAATCTACACAACATAAAAGAAATTCATTAAGAAATATGTTTTCATAGTTGATGACTATACAATTTTAAAAGTTAATGCTATGAATGCTTACCTCTTTCTGACCCTTCAAATTTAACATCTTTTTATTTAAGAGAAGCACATGCACTACAAATCCTCATCCTTGTCTTCTTAGGAACATGGACATTGTTGAATTATTTCTTCCTTATCTTCACAAAATATTGATATGTAATAAATCGACCATGTCCTTCGGAACCTTCTGCATATTATATGTATAATTTGTAGATTTCTAGTCTTGAGATATTATCTGGAATATGTATTGTCTCTCTATTTGGAATACACTCTCCATGCTTTGAAAAAAAATCTTTCATCCATGAGATTGCAGTATTTGATAATGGCCCAAACTGTCACTCATGACGTACTTCTGAATAAAATGTGGGATCCTTTTCCAAATTTCCTTGGATTCTTGACGGACGAAAATTACCCATTGAATGAAACATTTTGAAAGCCTTTCTACATAAAAATAAAGACCCAATATGACAATCATACCCTAAAAATTTAGATTGCATGAACCCCACTAAATATGAATTTTGCATGCTTTTATTCATTGACAAATATCTCTTCCTTTTCTTTAATGTAAACTTGAAATCCAAATGTTTCAAGCAATATTTTTGACAACATTCACTTGAAATGAGAGCACTGATAAAACTTATTCTTGTCAGATATTCTGCTCTATCCCTTGTATAACTAGAACATCTTGGATTGATATAAAAAGGTCTACTCCTACTCCTCAATACAATATTTCCTAGCAACATATCCATTATTGGATCATCATCTGTATAAGCATTTTCATCATCATTATGAGGAATGCTACCCTCACTATGATCAACTTTACTTTTGAAATACTGACTTGGAGGATATTCTTCATCTTTCCCTTCTTCAGTGCTACCCTCATAATCCTTAGAATTAGGACTAAATGGAAATTTGACTCAATGTTTATTGGATATTCTTCATCATGTGCATTGTCAGTGTTGCTCTCATAGTCCATAGGATTAAGACTACATCGAAAATGTGACTATTTACTTACGGAAACTTATTCATCTTTCCCTTCATCACTGCTGCTCTCATAGTCCTTAGGATTAGGACTAAGTGTTTCATCCTTTCCTTTGACACTAATGCTTTCACAGTCCTTAGGATTAGGACTAGGTGGAAAATGTGACTTTCGATTTATTGGAAATTCTTCATCCTGGCCTTCATCATTGGTTCTCTCATAGTCCATGGGATTAGGATTAAGTGGGAACAATGACACTCTATTCATTTGAAATTCTTCATCATTCTCTTCATCACTACTGCTCTCATAGTCCATAGGATTAGGACTAAGTGGAAACCACGACTCTTTATTTATTTGAAAATCTTCATCATGCTCTTCATCACTGTTGCTCTCATAGTCCATAGGATTAGGACTAAGTGGAAACAATGACTCTTTATTTATTTGAAATTCTTCATCTCGTCTTTCATCAATGCTGCTCTCATAGTCCTTAGGATTAGGACTAAGTGGAAGATTTGACTCTTTATTCATAGTGGAAGAATTTCTGTTATATTCATCAATATGAATAGAGTTGTTATGCGACGAAGATGTTGATGCTTCACAAAGCGAAACTTCACTATCAAAAGAATCCATGTCTTTCAAACAGAAGAGGTTGAATGATACAAATGCACTCTCTCCTAATGATAAGATATAGCGTAAAGAATGAAAACTTCCCTCCAAAGTTTCCCTCTAAAAAATTTCACCAAAATTTTTCCCTACAAAATTTCATTTCATGTATTTTCCTCCATAATTTTTTTCTACAATTTATTGAAAAATTTTAACTAAACTTTTCTTATCAAATTAATCTTTTAAACAAAATATTTAAATTAAAATTGTAAACTAAATCTTTTACCTAAATTTTTTTTTACTTAAACTATATAGAATTTACTATACAATTGAATGTTTCTTTTAATTTTTATTATATCGTCTATCACACATTAAAAATAAATTGCTATATCACCATAGCACTATTTATATGTTAAGTTTTTATATAAAAAAAGGAATACCACATTCACCATGTGGTAAAACAATACCACAATGTTCGCTTTATCATAATTTACTATATCGCCATCACAAAATTTATATGCTAAAGTATTTATAAAAACAAATTAATAGCACATTCACCGTGCGGTAAAACAATTCAATAATGTTCACTATATCAAAATTTACTATATTGCCATAAAGAGACTTATATGTTAAATTTTTTATTAAAACAAATAAATCCCACATTAACCGTGCAGTAAAAACAATTCTGTAATTTCCTTTATATCATAAATTTTATTATCACTATTCCTCACATCACATCAAGGCTTTTTGAGGTTCGTTAAAAGACTTGGAGCGAATTTGTGGAGAAACTAAATTGTTATCGAAAAATATTCAATGAGAGATTATCTCATTTGAAAGGTTAGTTTCCCTTTTGTTGTGTGCAAGTTTTAAAATTTAATAGGTTTAATGAAATTTAGATTTTTTTTATAAATTAAAAATTTAAATGAGCCAAGTTTACCTAACAGTCTCATGGCAGGGAGAAGGCCATTACATCCATAGTGGGCATGGTGGGCCCGATTGTGCTCGCCGACAGCACCCACCCCCACGGCTCAACCCATGAAGGTTGGAGGCCTGATTCTCGGAATCAGGCCTCCACCCCCACGGGTTTGTTGGGCCACGAGGGAGGGGCGGGAGGTGGTTACTTGAAACCCCTCTTGCCCCACCCCACGCAGCCCCTTCCCGCCCCACCCCTATGGCCACATTGGCCTGTTGGGCTGCCCGGGTGGGGCAGGAGGGGGTTGCATACAACCCTTCCCATCCCACGTCTATGGCCACATGGGCCCATTGGGCCCCCGAGGGTGAAGGCTCGATTCTGCGAATTCGGCGTCCACCCCCGGGTGCCCGATTCTCAGTGGGCAAGAGGGGCTCCATGGGGGGTCGCGGAGGTGGGGTGGGAGGGGTTGTACACAATCCCCTCCCACCCCACCCTGTGATCCAATGGGCCCCTGGGTCTAGAGTCTCGTTGGAGACCCATGGGGGTGGAGTGACAATTCTGAGAATCAGACCTCCACCCTACAGGCCTGTTAGGCCGCAAGGAAGGGCAGGAGGGGGCTACTTTTTTTTTTTTTTTTTTTTTCTAAAGGTTATGTTTTACAAAATTATTTATCATTTATCATTTTGTTTTTTTATTTAAGCAATTGTTTTTTTTAATTTACTGAATTATATGTGTATTTTTTTTGTAGGAAAATGGAATCAAAGAAGATTTCTCTAAATATTTCTGGACCAAAGACTCCTAAAATTAAAGGTGGATCCTCAAGAAGCACCGTTGAATGAACCAAACCTGAGCTAATAACTACAAATCTATCAAGTACCTCAAACGATAAGAATACAATTTCATACTGGAAGAAATCAAAAGAAGTGAAGCTTAGAGAAAATGTATGGTATGTGAAAGATAAAGAAGGCGAACATGTGCAAATATATCTATATGTTGATATCCCTAATGATAGTGGAATTTGTGAGGTGTTAGGAAAATTCATAGACATCTATTTGATATCAAACACTACAGTTGTTTATGTACTTACAAAACTACCCAAGTCACATGACAAGATTAAATATCGGTTATCATTGTCATTGTATGACACGACAGAGGAATCTACAAAGTTGCGTAAACAAATTATAAATGACATTACACAAGATATGGTAAGCATTGTTATTTATATTTGTGTTTTGTGTTATTGTATCTATCTCATTATATTTTTATAACTTAGTTTTTATTGACATATGATATTTTGTTTGACAAAATTTTATTGAAAATCTTTCAATTATGTCGGGAGGCATTAATTTCATAGAGCAAGATATTATGAATGTTGTCAACAGTTTTTACTCAGGGTCAAAAGAAGATATGGAAAACAAGCAAAAATCAGTAATTCATGATGCTACAAAACTACATCCAAGGGCTCAGGAAAAAATGTCTTTAGTGGATAAATCTAGCAAAGGTAGACAAGTTCCTTTTGAAGATCAAGAAGTTGAAACTAACGCTGAAGAATATGTTGCCATTATTGAGAATGACATTAGAACTGATGTTAGAAAGGAGAAGAGTCATAAAAGGCCAAAAGTAACAATGCCTAGGAATGTCTCTGTTCTAGTTAATGATGAGAATGTTAGGAGGAAGAAAATGGAAGTTGAACATTCTCAAGTAGTCATTGCCAACAGTGAAGATCCTAGTGAAAATTAAAAAGAAAGCAGGGAAATCATTACACCAGAAGTTGATTTAGAAGATGGAATTATTAAAACAAAACAAAATTCCATTCGACATAACTTGACAAAGACAAACTTAGTTGAGGTGGTTGTACATTTCAACTTAATGTGAGACAAATCTATAAGCCAAGTGAAGGACAATTTAAATATAAAATCGGAAAGCCACACCACCTGCATGTTCACAAGTTGAAGACATTGATGAGGTACAATCCATATGCTCATGTGGTTAATTATGTGCTTCTTGTTGATCCAGCTCAAGTTCCCAACAAAGAAGCATTTGATAAGTCAAAATGTTTTGAATACAATTATTATGTGCTTGGGGGGAACCATTATGTAGAAGCTAAAAGGAAATTGATGGAGGAATATCCCAACAACCCACGTTTTGAAACAATGAAATGTATCATTTATGTTGGTTTGTCAGATACAAAATCAAAGTTATTGGCATGGGATCATAATTCAGATAATGAATATAGGATGTATATGACTTTCATGCAAAGGGTTAGATTTATTCATAATGAATTTGAAGAAAAATGTGGTTGGGATAATATAAATGTTACTATAGAATTCCGAAAGGAATGTTGTATGGAAATATGCTCTCAAATTGAGGAGAAAACCAGTTCAAAAGGTGAGAGAGTAAATACTGATATATTTAGAGGTATTGATAACATTTTCCAGTTGGAATTTCCAACTGGAGAGATATGGGAATTGACTAATGAGATTTTAGAATGTTGGAGAACATTGACATTAAAAACCAAAAGGTCAAAAGGTCTAAACCATTGATATGTAGCAACAATAAATCAAGTCCTAAAATGAAGCAACTTCCAGAAGATATGACTATCACACCTTGGAGAGCATTGCAAGGAGTGAAGGATGAAAAAATTGTCAAAGAAATATTATCTCATGTGAAATCGGAGGAATTATCATTGGAGGAAATGTCTGAGGAATTTCAAAAGTAAGTTTGTTGAATTATTTTCACTTGTTTCTAGAATATAATTTTCTTCTAAATATAACATATTTTTCTTGGTAGTATTTTTTATACATATTATTATATTAACTTTTTTTACTTTATCTATTCAGTCACAAAGTTTACATGAAAAAATAAGAACAAATTGTTAAATTGTTGAATGAAGATAGTTGGGATGACGTTGTATGCAACTATCAAGATTCAAGTTCTACATCAACACTAATAGATTTTTATCTTGCATTTAAAAATGTATGTTGATTTATACATTCATTTTTATTCATCTGTATACTATTTTTATTTTATAACTTATACATATATTTGTTTATTTTATTAAAAATGGGCAACGATGCAAATAGAACACCAGATAGTTTCAGAACCTTTATTGAAAAATTAAGATCGAAAGACTGAAAAAGCAACGTCTTAGGAATGTCGAACTTGATCCAACTCTTACTCATTTCATTTGGAATGGGCTTGGAACTATTCAATATCAAGTAATACAAGTTGACCATGAAGACATTGCTAAACTCATACCTAAAAGGGATTATTCCGTAGTTATTGCAGATATTCCCCATGGTTTCAATATCCCAAAAATTGACTATGATAGTGACCCTTATACTTATCAAGCTCTTAGTAAAGTGGTTGCGGGATTTGTAGAAGTCACATCATCACCATTATGGAGATTTGTGACATTTCATTCAAACACACAATTGAAAATGTTATCGTCAAGCTTCAAGGGGAAAACAAACTCAAAGCAGCTTACATGGTAAGACGTTGAAAATGTATGTTTGATTAATGTTAAAAATTCCTTTATGTTCAAGTTAATTGAACTTTTACTATTTCATATTACAGGAAAAAGTCAAATATTCTTAACCATGAAGATCAACCAATTATAAATGATTGTGAGTTCATCCACATTAATAGTTGGACAAAAGATGATAATTATATGTCTATGCTTTTTAATCGAGTAGATGGAAAAAGTCATAGCCAAGTACTGGTTTATGATGTTGTTTTGAAAAAACTAACATATGAAGATAAAGAAGCAAAATGAGAGATAGTTAACATTTATCAAAAACCATAGTCATTGATTAATTATCTTATAGACTTATGTTCAAATGAAGGAGATTGGGTTCTGGATTTATTTTCTGGCTCAGGTAAGTTTTATTATATAGAATTGAATTTCAATATATTCTTTCTTAATTTATATGTCATTATGCTAATTTACTTCGTTATTTCTTTTGTGCTTGATAATTAGCTAAAACACTAGCATGTAGCCTACAAAAGAGAAGAAATTGCATTGCCATTGAAAAAGATCCAATACAGTGCAGATTTATTCAACAAAAAATTAATGCTCTTCAATATCTTCCAGATGAAATGCAAGAAATTGCGTTGAAGGGGATTTTAGTGAATCATGTGTGGCAAAAAAGGCAAAGGGACCTCAACCACCATTACATGGAATGATTGGAAAGGCATACATTGGGAGATTCGCAGACATCAAAGATCCATTAGAAGAGGAAAATGAGCAAAATGAAGCAGAAAATGTTGTGGAAGAAGACAATGATGAAACTCTAGAGGATGAAGAGTTTGGATTACGTGATATTGTTGATTAAATTTAACTTATGCATGGAAATCAAGCTCATTTTTTGTAACTATTAATTAGTTATACTTGTAAGGTTTTGACTTTGACATTTTATGAGAAGAATAAGCATTCAATTAATGTTGTTATGTGTTCAATATTTGTATTATGTGATTTTCTCTTTAATTTTTATGTGAATCATTATTTTTTGAAAAAACCAGTGATTATTATTAATTTTTGATGTGAAATTCATTAAAAAAATATTATTTAACCAGTTTTTGTTAAATTTTTCCTATAAAAATAGTGATTTTGACATGTCATTTCTAGCAAAAAATTATCAAAATGTGTAATTTTTTAGTTATATTTATGTTTAAAATGGTTATTTTTATGTCAATTGTTAAAAAATATTATTTTCTAGAGACAATTATTTGATGTGAATTGAAAAATTAATTAATGATATATAAATATGTAGAATATTGAAACTTTAAAATATCGACCTTCTTCTTTGACTATGCGAAAAAATAAAAACCTCACTACAAATATATATATATATATATATATATATATATGTATATATATATATATATATATATATATATATATATATATATATATATATATATATATATATATATATATATATATATATATATATATATATATATATATATATATATATATATATATATGAAGAAGAAAACCATTTCAAAAATTGTTAAATTTAGAAAATAATTATTCACATTTAATACATTAGAAAATTTAAAGTAAAAAAATATGTATTTTAAAAAGGGCTTGATGAAGAATCATCACTTTTCAGAATCAACATGCAAATCACTAACATTCTAAAAACTAATGTACATGAAAAATTTTAAAGTGTGAAAAACTATGCTAAAAAAATATGTGTATTCTATATCACCACTTTTCAAAATCAGTTGACTTTTTTGCAACCTCAATGAAACGGGTAATCGTTTCAGTTCACATTTCAAAGTTCATATTGTTAATAACATAAATCTAAAATTTACTTATCTTTAATGAAAATTGATCATCTCCTTCTTAAACTAGCCTTCAAGATTTGGTAATATCCATTATCCATGTAACAATGGTGTCTTCAATATTTCCATTGACTTCATTAGAAACTAGGCCTCGTTGAGGTTATCCCTACTAGGGTTACAATAAGACTTCAAAGAGGTGTTTAGTAGTTGTACAACCAAAGCCATGTGCATGATGGTGACATTGCGATTGACTATATTCTCCATAATGGGTTACTCTACATAATGAAAAATTTATGTGTTCCTAAAGGTGAGTATATGTAGGTAATGAGAGAGGCTCACACCTCCAAAGTTATATGGCATTTTGGTGTAGGGAATATAGTCACCAATTTATGTAGTTAGGTTCATAAATGGATGCATTCTTGGTTGTACTAGCAAGATTAGTATTAGGAAATAGGCTCTATACCATCTCTCACTTGTACTCACTCTAGGGAAAGCGTTTCCATGGACTTTTTTGGATTTTCACCAACAACCAGGAAGACACATGACTACCTTGTCATGATATTTTATAGGTTCAGCAAGATGTGCATTCGAATACCTTGTAAAAATACTATTAGTAGGTAAGAAGCAAGAGATATGTTCATTGGACAAGGCTAAGCACACTTCAGTATAGAAAGAAGCATAATTTCACATAGGGACACAATACTTTTCAATAAATTTCAGACTACATTATGGGAGAATGTGGACATGAAGTTGAATCGATCTACAACATTCCGTTCATAGAAATATGGGAAAAAAAGAGTAGTCAATAGGAATTTTGGGGTAGGTTTTTAGGGGTTGCAATCATAAACATCCAAAGACTCGAGATGTAAATATGGTAAATATATAAAACTATTATAACAAATTAGTCGACACTTGTATTGGTAAGTACCTATTTGAAACTTGTTTTTGATATTCTCCACATTCACCTTTGAATATTACATATGGACAATAAGGAGGAGTCAGGGAGGATCTCACAAGGGATGCTTTAATGGTAAGAAATTTGTGTATAAGATTAGGAAAGTCCATTTTCAAGTATAGTATCCACTAACGAACTCAAAAGAAAAGTGCAATTTCAATCATGACCAATACATAATAGAGAAGTTATTCAAGTTGGGAGTTAGAGTATGGTGATAGCCAAACAAGAAGAGTTTAGTGGGTTGTGGTAAGAAAATCAAGGTTTTGTGATATGGTCCATTAGAGATACTAGAAAATGTGAGAGATAACACTTATAGATGAACTCTACCCCCATACATGCACATTTACTTAGTGGCAATTGTGGAAAATATGAAAGCCTATGAGCCTTCCATTTTGGATCAGGAAGAGGAGCATGTACTACCTTCTATAGAGGATTTAGCACTAGATTCTCAAGTAGAGTTGACAAATAATATTGCTTTGTAGAAGAGGTATGGAACTACAAAATAGGGCTAGCATGACCTTCAGAAAATTGGTTTGAAAGAACAACTTTAAGGCAAGGCTAAATGGTACTCCATAGAGAAGCTAAAGGAAAAATTTTGTCATCTCATTCAATAAAAAATTTTAAGGACCAAAATATTCCCAAAATGTGAGGGAATAATCTAGATTGGATCATTATATTGTTTTTCATCCATCTCTATCCTACTATGGTGGAAAATTAGAGAAATTAGCTTACATGAGCTATTTTAGTGGTGAGACCTAGTTTGGAGAATTTAGGTCAAAGACCTTCCAGGGCAGTTTGATTTATTAAATGAAATTTGTTTGGGAAAGGATTTTCCACATAAGTGGAACACCCATTGGAACTATTCCACTCTTCAGTACCTTTCCAATGATGCAAGAATTTTGTTAATTAGAGTTCAGACACAAAAGTTATGCCTCCTAAAAGTTGACCTATCATGCTTGAACACCATAATTTGAGAGGATGCCATGCCAACCCCTGTTTACTCATGGAGAAGGTGCTAAACACATGGGAAATATAAAAAATACTTTAGATTGTTCGATTTTTAATTCATATTGGGGGTTGAATACATCAAATTTAACCCCTAGTTGGCTATCAAGTTGTGTTATAATTGAGCCCCTATGAGGAAATGGGATTTGATTCTATTTTAGTGCATTTTTGTTCCATAATATAGTAGAGTAGCTAAAAGTATATAGATAGAGGGTAGAATAGAGAGGGGTTTTATTTTGTAGTAGCTAATGAGGCACATGTCTCACTTCTCTGTATTCACACCATTTCCAATCAGAGAAAGGGAGATTAGAACAATCTCACCTTCCAGTTGGGATTTCTCCCAAAAAGGGTTTTCTACGTCATATATTAGTGTTATGTGGTTTGTTTATGGATTTCTCCCAAAATTTTCAATATTTTATTTATTACATGCATAAGAATAAATTAGTAATTTAAGGAATCCAAAACACCTAAGTAAATTTAACCATCAAAGTATACATTTCATTTCATTATATTTTTATTGGATCTATATGTTGAAATGTTCATTGGAATATCCATAGTAGTTTACTAATGACTTATTGTTGCCTCTATTAGTGGACATTCATTAATTGAACTGGGTAAAGGTACAAGGATTTATAATTTCTTAATAGCCACAAACTGACAATGAATTCTATTAAGTGATGGAGATGAGGTAACACATTTTGTCAAAGTAAGAAATTATAGACTTTATTGAAACTATTATCTTATGAAAAACCTGAATCTGGATGCGAGCAGGCCATAACACGACATGGACATCTAGAGCCATGTAGGATGAACCCAAATAGTTACATGACAATGGATGTGCAGGTAATGTGCTAGTTCAGATAGAGATTGATGACATGGCATGCCTATGTTTCATTGTAGTATGGAAGAGTTATCATGGAAATTAATGTGGTACTTATGTGGCATGAATGACATGGAGGTGATGAAGTGGGGCTCGAGATCTAGAAATTTAGAGTTTTGGAAAAATGGAGTTTTGAGATTGTTTTGGATCTATATGTGATTGAAAAAATACAAATAAAAATTTGTCGGTTGCTGTTATCGTGGAGTGTTCCCTTCTTCAGACAAAATTTAGATGTAGAATCTATTAATCTAGAAATCCAACTTTTTGAAAAATGTTCTTATAGGATTTTGCCTAGATCTAGATGTGATTGGTTAATCTAAAGTTCCCACTCCATGGAAGGGGCATAATGCAGTGACATGGACACATGTCAATCATGTGCCTAATGACATGGTCTAATATAGTGGTGACATGTAGGCATAGGTAGCCATGTGTTAGTTGTAGGTTAAATGTATTGTTGCTGACGCCACAAAAGATAATGAAATTCATTAGAGCCAAATTTGAATGAAATTTATATCGTTGGAAAGATCCCGATGAGTAGAACACGATGGTGACCTTAGAAAAGAAATTTAAAGTGATTAAAATAAGAAGAATTTTGATAGTCACATTTCCTTAGGATAGATTAGAGTGTTGGGACTTAAACATATTAATGGAGCCATAATAAGAAATTACATATCAATTTTTATATATTGTCCTTCCTTGTCATATATTTGATTATATTTTAATTTTAATTTTTTATAATTGTGGTATGTCAAACACCAACAAATTTCGCATCTTGAGTTTCCACAATTCAAAGTTATTATTCATATTGAACTTCCCCACCTTGAAATTTCCATTCATTATCTTTTCCTTTAACTCTCTACACACAAGCTCCCTCTAAATCATATTTTTTTTAAATATGTCAATTCAGAAAAAAATTATAATTAAGAAAGATACATACCTTCGACTCCATAAAAATGTGCATGTTCAAACCCCACAATGGAAAGAATTTAGGCCTTCTTCTTGATTTTTTGATATTTGTGATAAATCTCCATCGCGGTACTTCAATTTGCATAAACATATATTTTTTAAACAAGATATTGGATGCAATCAGACCATAAAAAAACATTAGTAACTTATTAAATGAGCTATATGAGCATGCATTAAGTCAAGCATGAACCTCTGCATGGACTCCTCCAATGTGGTTCCAAAACCATAAATAACCTCTATGCAAAATCCTTTAATTTTTGACATAGCCTCCTTCAATGTGTCTCCACTAACACAAATAACCTGTATGCAAACTCCTTCAACACTAGACAAAACTTAAATATGAAACATGTTGAAAAACAACAACCATTGTTCCTCTATGTGTGGGTCTCCCAGTTCTGTGGTGGCTTACGATAAAAACATAACCCTCTTCTTATGCACATGGGTATTCACTAATAAAAAGCATGTCTCTTCTTTTGTTCGATGCAAATCTTCTTATGAAAGAGATAGTTAGATTGCTCCTCCCCTACTTTGTTGCACAATGGATGACTAGGGTTTGAAAGTTTACTCATTCATTATCTGCAACAAATTGGTGGGTCTCTAAATTAAACTCAACCCTTGGCTATGATATCACTTGCTAGCCTATATGAGTTCAATAAAATATTAATTAAAATAAATAACATAAAAGCACTCAAATAAGTAGTAAAAATGTAACAATTTGTTAAAGAAACATCAATAAGGTAAAATATTCATTATGGAGGGGATTGATATTCTATTACTTAGAGAACACCGTTACAATCTTCTCACATGATGCTTACAATTTTTCATCCTCTTAGAACTACATAAAACAGTGGGAAAATATTAAAGATGAAAATTTGTCTTAAATTTTAGAAACATTGGCAAATCTTACTAGTCCCCAAATTGCAGATTATAAAACGTTTGTTGATATCTTTGTAAAACAATGTAAATTTCTAATAGTTTTATACATTATCTTTTTATATATTTCTAATTTCCATTCATTATCTTTTCCCTTAACTCTCTACACACAAGCTCCCTCTAAATCAAATTTTTTATTTTTTATTTTTAAATATGTCAATTTAGAAAAAAAAAAATGAAATTAAGAAAGATACATAGATTCGCCTCCATAAAAATGTGCATGTTCAAACGCCATAATGGAAAAAATTTAGGCCTTCTTCTTGATTTTTTGATATTTGTGATAAATCTCCATTACAATACTTCAATTTTCATAAACAGATCTTTTTTAAACAAGATATTGGATGCAATGAGACAATAAAAAAACATTGGCGGTTTATTAAATGAGCTATATGAGCATGCAGTAAGTCAAGCATCAACCTGTGCATGGACTCTTCCAATGTGGTTCCACAACCATAAATAACCTCTATCCAAAATCCTTTAATTTTGCACATAGCCTCCTTCAATGTGTCTCCACTAACACAAATAACCTCTATGCATACTCCTTCAACGCTGGACAAAAATTAAATATGAAACATGTTAAAAAACAACAACAATTGTTCCACTATGTTTGGATCTCCTTAGCTTAGGATAAAAACTTGACCCTCTTCTTATGCACTTGGGTCTTTACCAACAAAAAACATGGGTCTTCTTTTGTGTGATGCAAATCTTCTTAAAAAAAGCTCATTTGGTTGTGCTCCCCTACATTGTTGCACAATGGATGAATAAGGTTTGAAAAGTTTATTCTTTCATTATCTACAACAAATTGGTGGGTCTCTAAATTAAACGGAACCCTTGGCTATGATATCATTTGCTAGCATATATGAGTTCAATAAAATATTAATTAAAATAAAATAACATAAAAGCACTCAGATAAATAGTAAAAATATAATAATTTGTTAAAGAAACATCAATAAGGTAAGATATCCACTAGGGAGGGGATTGATATTCTATTACTTAAGGAACACCATTACAATCTTCTCACATAATGCTTACAATTTTTCATCCTCTTTAAACTATATAAAACACCATTTCATTCTCTTAGAACTATATAAAACACCATGCACTTTTTACTTATTTTATTTTTATCATATTTTTAAGATGAAAAACAATAAAACAATTTTCATTTTTTTTTTGGTCAAGTAAGAGTGGAACCTTCAATTAACCAAACAAAGATTACATATTGTACATGTCTTTACAATTGTAAAGACCAACCAAAGACAGATCGGTTGAAAAACCACAAACAACCGGGTTAGAAGAACCCAAAACCTTACATACATAACCATAACAACCCCCTGGGAAAAAATCCTAAGTGAACAGACTGTTGTTCACTCCGCAATTCTTCTCCTTCAAGTCTTTCTGCTCAATCTCCCCAAATCTTAACCATCTAACCCCACCATCGATCGACCTTTCAATCAGACGGTAGATACTCACTCCGATCACCGAGAACTACCAAGATCCACTATCGATCTAGCCTTCGATCGGACGGTAGATACTTACTCCGATCAACCGCGAACTCCCAAGATCCACCGTCGAGCTAACCTTAATCAGACGGTGGATACTCACTCCGATCAACCGAGTTGCACATTGATCCTGTGCCGTTGATCTAAACCCTTTAAATGAGATGGTCCATAATATATCGCTTCAAAAACATACACAGTAATTATCCACTATCTGGAGCCGATCTAGATTATAGCCTTGGTCTAAAAAGATATCGGGTCTCCTCAACCCCTTAACCTCCGATCAAAATTGAACCCGATATCCATTCAATGTTGAAGGCCAACAAAACCTATGGTCTGTAGCCCTTCAACAAGCACGTTGTTTATCACATCCTTAACTTCCATAGTTGGCTAAGGTGAAAGTATTTATGATAGGAATGATGGTTAGGAATCACGCCAACACTTCATCTAGGTTCCAAGACTCACGCACTTGCCCACACCCACTAGTCTCCCTCGTGCTTATTTTCCATGATCTAGAAGTACTCCATGTCTTTTGCTGCCTATCAATAACAATCATCCCTTAGGTTACCAGAGGGTATAGAATCCCTGTCATACTAGATATGGCTCTCCTTGCACATCACGCCTTCATTCGCTAGCCGATCAGCTAAAAAATTTGCTTTCCTTCGCACATGAACAAAACTGACGGTTCTCAGGGTTCGCAAGTGGGAATGAATATGGTGAAAGACTTGCAAGAGCCTCCAGTGTTTCGACACTTTTCCAGGTGTTATTCCATTACACATTTTCTTGGCTGCATTAATGACCAATTCTGAGTCAGCTTCAATGATGGCATTGTGTAAATTTAACTCAATCAGGCTTTCCAGGCACTGTTCTAAGGCCATTAGCTCCGCCATGTTATTTGTGGCAGTCCCCAGATGACTATGTAAGATGTCCTTATGCTCCCCTGTTCATCCCTTATGACACCTCCAAAACCAGCCATCCCTGGGTTGCCCTTAGAGGCCCCGTCTATATTGATCTTCAAAAATCCATGAGGAGGAGGCTGCCAGAAATCTTTACCAGTAGTTGTTTTACTCCCTCCCTTAACAGTTCCAAGGGGAACTAGAGAGTGGAGATCCAACTGCCTCAGAATGCGAGCCTCCTGGGCTGAAGGGGGGTCCTCAGGAATTTTCCACAAAAGGGCTCTTACTGTATCTTTGATTTGTCTTAGAATTTGGGCAATGATGTTCTGGGTTGAGCCTTTTTTGTTCTTGAAAATCCTGCCATTGCATTCTTTCCAAACATCCCATATAATAAAGCCCAGAAGCAGAGTCCAAGCCTTGTTAATGATTTCATTACCGGAGAAGTCTTTCCTCCAATTCTTCAAGGTGTTGGTGATGCTGAGTCTGTCTCTGTCAGTTTGCCTAAAGACTGAGGCCGCCCAATCCCACAAGGTAGAGGTGAAGGGGCAGAGGTTTAGTAAATGCTCCATCATTTCTTCCTGTAAGCCACATAGATGGCATTTGGATGGGCCAACAAAACCCCTTTTCAGAAGATTCTCCCAAGTGAGAATTTTCTTTTGGTGCACTAACCACATGAATAACTTGACTTTCATCCACTGTGCGTTCTTCCAAAGGATAATCAAAACCTATGGCAATGCATTTAGCTTCTTTGAGGTTAAAAGTACCTTCAGTGTTTCAACCCCATCTCAGTTGGTCAGACGAGGAAGACACTAAAATCTTCCTCTTCTCCAAGTCAAGAGCAAGGGAGTCCGCCTAAGCTTTCAAAGGGCTCTCTTCACTGTATCCATGATTCTTCCATATTCGCCATTTTTCATTGTCCCTTTCCTGCTCCCAGAAGTCACTTACCATGAGTAAACCTTTGTTATCGGTGTCATTTTTGAGAGTGGTTAGTTCTTCTCTAAACATATTTGGTTCCTGTTGCCAGTTATCCTCCCAAAACCGAGCAAGGTTACCAGCTCTGATCTCCCAAAAACTATGCCTCTGGACAATGCCTCTATTCTCCCAAGCAAGGTTCCATATGTGGGAGCCCTTGATGAGCCCTGACATTCTGATATGATCCTTCTCCTGCCAATTACTTGCATATTTCTGCTTCCAAAACTTGGCCCAAGGAGTAGCTGATTCCTTGAGCCACCTCCACCACAATTTTTCTCCCGAAACTCTACTTAGGATTTCAGGGTCATGAAGCCCCAAACCTCCATGGGCCTTAGGTTTGCAGAGCTTGTCCCATGCTACCAACGCCCACTTCTTTTTCTCTTCCCCATTGCCCCAAAGAAAATCTCTTTGAATACTTCTGATTTGTTGTATGACACCTTTGGGAGCATGGAGAACTGAAAACATGAATATGGGTATAGCCTGCAGGATAGCCTTAGTAAGCACAAGGCACCCTGCCAAGTTCAAAGACCTGCAGGTCCATTTCTTGACTTTATCCTAAAGTTTATTGGTGACCAGTTCCCACACTCCCTTACTCAAAGGTTTGTCAGTGAGAGGCATTCCAAGGTACTTGGAAGGTAACTGAGCCCTTTGAAACCCAAGAATTCTAGTGAGGTTCCTCTGAATAGCAATGTCAGTATTGAAAAAAAAACCTTTGATTTGTCAAGGCTTACCTTTGTACCAGCCGCCATAGCAAATTTGTTCATTATTTGTTTGAAAGCTCTGGCTTCCTTGACCATAGGAATGCCCTGCAGCATTGTATCATCCACAAATTGTTGATGAGTGGATGCATCCCCCTCCGGGGTAAGTTTCAGACCCTAGATTCTTCCTTCAGAATTTTCCATTTTGATCGCTCTGCCTAGTCCTTCCATCATGAAAACAAAGAGGAAGGGGGAGAGCGGATCTCTTTGTTTGAGACCCCTAGAGGGAGTAAAGGTTCTAGATGGAGAACCATTAAGCAGAATTGAGAAGCTAGCCATGGATACAAGGGCCATAACCCATCTTATCCAGTTGTGGTCGAAGCCATAAGCTCTTAGCACTTCCTTGATGTACGCCCAACTTAGCTTATCATAAGCTTTCGCTAGGTCCAGTTGCATGATCATACCAGCTTGCTTCTTGCTCTTAAGAGAGTGTACCACCTCATGAGCTTGTATGATGTTGTTGAGAATCTGTCTTCCTTCCACAAAACCAGTTTGTTCCTCTGAAACAAGATCCGAAAGAAGAGGCTTGAGTCTGTTAGCGATCACTTTGGAGATAATTTTGTACACCACATTGCATAAGGCTATGGGTTTGAATCTGTCTGGTGTCATAGCTTTTTCCTGCTTTGGAATCAAAGCTATGAAAGAGGCATTAAGAGCTTTCAAAAAAAAATTGGATCTCCTAGAGTCTTCCACAACTTCAAGGATATCTTGTTTGACAGTTTTCCAGCAAGCTTTGAAGAAATCCACATTGAACCCATCAGGGCCCGAAGCTTTCCCATTTTGCATCTCATTGATAACTTTACTAACCTCCTCCTCCAACACTGGCCTGTTAAGATTATGGTTGTCTTCCCTGGTTACAAGCTTAGGAATGAACTTTGTGAATTTGTTGATGAACCGTGATCTGTCAACTTGAGGCTCCTCTGCTATGCTAAGGAAGTGTTGCACTAGGACAGATTCTATTTCTATGTGAGAGACAAGCTCTTTCCCTTGAGAATCTTTAAGCTTGGAAATTATGTTATGGGATCTGTGATCCAAGGTTGATCTATGAAAAAACTTTGTGTTTCTTTCTCCTTCTCTGATCCACTGCACCCTCGATTTCTGTCTCCATAAAATCTCCTCTTGCATACACCGATCTTCCCATTCGTTCTGAAGAGAGTCAACCTGAATTTTCCTTTCCTCAGTAAAACCCTCTGAGATGTTGATCTGATTAATCTCCTGGATTTTCTGCTCAACTTCTTTTTTGGCTTTAAAAATATTTCCAAACTCTTGTTTGTTCCAATCTTTAAGCCTTGATTTGATGTGTTTGAGCCTCTGTTGTAGTATGAACATTTTGGTGCCTTGAACGAGCCTTTCTTCCGTCCACCATTTGTCAATATTTCTGGTGAAATTAGGGTGAGAGAGCCAAATATTTTCAAACCTGAAAGGTCTGTTCCTCGGTGTTCCCATAATAGAAGTTTCCAACTACATAGGCCAATGGTCTGAGCCTCCAAAGGGAAGGATTAAAGCTGAAATATCAAGGCCTGTGATAAGGAGTTCCTCTGAGATTATGAATCTGTCCAACTTAGAGGTGACCTGAGAAGCCCCTCCTCTCTTATTATTCCAAGTAAATATGCCATTTGTTGTTTCTGTGTCCACTAGCCCCATGTTATTCATGAAGGTCTAGAAGGCAATGGAGTCCCTGCCTAGTTTCCTTGTACTACCTTTTTTCTCTGTAAGAGATCTGATCATATTGAAATCCCTTGCCAGAATCCAGGGCATATCAGGATGTCTCTCCCTAAGTTCCTCAAGGGAGGTGAGAAGCTTTAGTTTGTCTTCTAGTTTTTGAGGGCCATAGACATTAGTGATCATGTAGATCTCCTTATCCCCCAACAGTTGAATCACCATCAATAGATAATTCCTAGAAGCTTCAGCATCCAGGATTCCAAGTTTTTGAGGATCCCATAAAGTGAGAATCCCCCCTCGGTCGAGTTATCTGCTTTAACTTCTAGATACTCATACTTGATTAAATGCTTATTTTGTATCTCTCTGATCTTGTCCATCAAACATTTTGTTTCCTAAATAAAAATCATATCTAATTTTTCTTCTTCTATTCGACTACTAAGATTTCTTTGTTTCCTTCTACTTCCTAGACCCCTTATGTTCTAGGTTGTAAGCTTCATTAAGAAAGGTTTGTAAAGGATTAACTGCTAAGATCCTTCATTTTACATGAGTTAACATAAGTTTCCCACATTTGGATAGTAGCTCATTCTATTTTTTCCTTCCCCTTTTCCTACCCAGGTTCTTTGAAGAAGTCATCGGTGTATCCTCCATCGTTTTCACTCCCCTATTCTCCTAGCTGTCATGGTTTCTTTTGACTCCAGAGCACTTGGTTTGTGCTCTCCAGAGGAAGAGCTGTTGAACCCTGTCAAAATCCTCTTTAGGCAGAGAGTCAACCCCTTTGGTGATTCCCTGTTCCAGAAAATTTTCTAGATCTAAATTATCTCTCTCTAGAATCTCCTGCAGTTCGTGGTCTTTCGTTCCTGCCTCACTAGGGGTCATCTCATGGTCCCTGCTGAGCTCCATCATGCTTGGCACATCATCCATTTGTTTGTTGTTTTCTGGTATATCCTCCATGTTAGCATCCCTTTCCTTCTCATTGGGATTATTCTCCGATACCTGGTTTGTCCCATTGATTTCTACTTCTTCTTCTAAGATCTTGAAACTATTATGGTTTGATTGTCTGTCTTCAGTGCCTTTCTTTTGGTACCTCTTACCTCCTCTCCCTTTACCCCCAACCTTAGTAAAACCTTCGGGATCCTTGCCTGTAGGGGCTTTCGTGTTGTTTTCTAGCTTGTTCAATGGGCAGTCCCTATATAGGTGCCCATGTTCATGGCACTTACGCACCTGAACGGGACATGTTCATAATCTACCACCTACACCCATTCCTCATCATACACTTTCCAAAATGATTGCATCCGGAAGTGCCCCAGATAAGTCCATTTCCACACATATCTGGGCGAAGGAGGTATATTTGCCTCTTAGAGTAGTATCTGAGATTTTTATAAAATGCCCTAGCTTGTTACCGATAGCCTTCAGAGACTCTAACAACCAATAATCTAAAGGAAGGGAGTAGAGTCTTATCCATACCGGCACCGAGGTGAAAGTTTCTCATTCTCGGACAAATTTCATTACCCATGGTCTCATGTAAAGACCTGCAGACGCGTAAAAATAGGGTCCTCCCTCGAACACTCTGTCTTTGTCCTCTAAGCTTGTGAACACCGCCATGAAGAAACCCTTGGACCCTAGGTGAAGGTCTATTTTCCCCTTTGGTTTCCAGTGGTTCCTTATCCATGCTTGCAATGCCTTCTCCGTCGGCCAGATCCCCATAAATTTACAGATAACAGCATATTCCGCCATGTGTTCTCTGTGCACCTGCAGCGCTGGGTCACTTAAGATGACTCGAGGAATAGTGGTCACCTTGGCTTTACATGTCCCTGATGTATTCATGGAAGCAACTTTCTGACTACTACCCTCTGTCCTCTTCTCCTTACAAGCTTCCTCCTGGATCTCTTCTTGTTCTTGAGGTCCGATGGTTTCTGATTTTTCTTTATTCGTAACCTCTGTTGCCACCTCCGCTGGTTTCTTGAAACAATGGGATCCAACTCCCTTGTTTCTGTCCACAACCACTTGACTGTGGGAGGGAGCAGACCTCCCTCCTTCGCGCCCCACCATGGTAACCAGCTACACAAACCCTAAAGAAAAACCCTTGACCCCTTCTTCTGTAGCCACCCGCCCCAATACCTAGAAATAATCATACTCTCTTACAATTTGCTATTTTTTCAAGGATGGAAAACTTCAAGGTCCCCACAATTTTATGATATGGCTAAAAAAAATCAACAGTAAAACAATTATTGCATTCAACGTGATGTTTACAATTTTTCATCATCTTAGAACTATATAAAACACTATGCACTTTTTACTTATTTTATTCTCAAATATTCTTGAGATGAAAAATAGTAAAGCAATCATTGAATTCAATATTTACCCCATTTTCCTAGGCAAGAGCTATTTCCAAATCTATTGATCCATTAATTCCCCATTACATTACTCTCATTCCGTGGGCATAGACGGTAGTACAGGCACGCTGACACACTTGAATATTTCTCGACAAGCACTTTCCAGTAAAACCATACCATGGATAATGGCGATGTACAATACATAAAACCATGCCATGCTATGTTATGCATCTGGACGCACATATGAGATGGTAATATACATCATATGGTCATGGGATGCCAGGTGACGAATTTCTCGCAGCTTCCGATGACCGTAGGAACGAGCCCCGTCTAAGTAAGTACCAATGGACCATTAAATTAAATATTCGATGCAATGCTCATTTTGAATTTCGCAAACCCACCCAAACCATAGAAATTTGAATTTCAAATTCTCCACACTGATGCCGTACACAGAACCTCTGCTCTACGCGTCAGGGAGTTGATTCGTAGGGAGCTCTATTATCTTTTTCCTGCTCAGGTTAAAGATGGCTCTCGCTTTAAAGAGTGTCCATTTTCCATCCCAAAGATGACTCCAGATTAGAATATGCTCCACAACTCGATAGAACAAATGTTGCTTCAGCTCTCAAGGATAAGGAAGGTGGCGCAATGATATTGAAAGTTGTTATAACAAAATAGCAACAGCAGCCCTGTTAGCCAAAGATCCCACCGACAAGAATTCTGAGTTGGAGAATCTGAGTGAGAACCTACTTTTGCTGCTAGAATTTGCTGTTGGAGACCTCCACTGAGAGGATTTCCACAAGATGTGATGCTAAGGAAATTGACGACATGATACTATGATCCCTATATTGGTAACTATGCAATCAGTTATTAGATGCAGAAATTGGTATGTTTTGAATTATTTTTATTTATAAAATAATAATTATATAAATTTTACACACATATTTTGGTGCACAACTTTTGTAACCCACATGTTCACATGTTGTTATCCTCCAGAATTCATTGAGGAAGTGGATAAAGTGGATAGGTTGCACAGTGCCAAATTGATCAAATGATGGTTAAATTACCATATACTGTTCATTAAGACTAGGGGCTTGCCATGAATCATTCAAAACTCTGTGGCTACACAAGTTGAATTATTTCTTCTGAAAACGGTCAAAACCAAATTTCGCAAGTCTCTATCTTGTTTGTTGTTGGGGCGTTTATGCTCAGATAATCTTACAAAATGGGTTCCAGTCAAGTAGGAATTACTTAAACTCAGAGATTGATATATTAGTTTTGAATAATAAAAATGGTTAATGACACTTCAAATTCAGAAGCGATATGGATTATATATATATTCAATTACTATTGGGTTATATTTTTTAAATCATTTTTTTCTGATATGTTTCATAGCTTTTGATACAACAAAACAATATTGTTTTATATTTGCCACAGGTATTCCATTGTTATACATATTTTCATATTTGTGACTGGTATTCCATTTGTCATGCATACTAGAGGAGTTTCTATTGGTTGAATGCCTGAAAAAGGCTTTGTCTTACGAGGCCACACTTTAGTGTGAATGGTGAATTTTTTGTTTTTTTCGAAATCTACCAAAACAAATTTCAAGAAATTGTATAGGGGAATGTTTGCATCACTTTGGGTGGTGCTTATAGCAACTTTAACCAGGATTTTCAAAAACACACTGGAATTTCTATTGTTTGGGAAAAACGTCGTTGTTATAACATGGATTTTCAAAAACATACTAGAATTTTTATTGTTGTAGGGAAAAACCTGATTTGTTTAGACTACGCTCCTCAAAATATGGTAAAAAAAAGGAACAGTCAGTTTGAACTCTTAGAGATACTCTGATAAGTTTGTAACAATCACAATGATTATGTACTTAATGGAAGGTTGGTCACTAGCAGTGCAATAAGTGTTGCATGTTATAAGGATATCAGGTTGTTCACTATTCGGTTTCTTCATTTAGTTTTGGCATGTTGTGAGGATATCAGACTGTTCGTTATTTGGCCTTTGTAAAAACTGAAGTAAAATAATCAGAATAAAGAAAGAAAATATAAATTAATAAAAAAGAAAACGAAATGTTGATATTAAGAAGTATTTTTGCTTAGATTTTTATTATTTTATTTTTTATTTTTTATTTTTTTGAAATTATAAATCTATAATATGTTAATTTTTAGAGATAGCTTTTGATGAGTGTATTTTTAAAAGGAAATTAATAGTTATTAATTTTGTTGATAGGTATATTTATTTTGGAATATGTTTTTCAAAATTTTAATTAATTATTAATAATTATTAGATTGATGGTAGGGATTTAATTTCCATAGAATATTATCACAAATTTTTAGCAATGTTTACAAATCAAAAGTTGAGATTTATTTTCAAAATAGTTATGTTTTTTTTTCCTTTTAATTTAATTCATTAATTAAAAAGAAATCTCATTTGAAAAAAATGGCATATAAATTGAGTTATGTTTTTTTGGGCATCTTGTATTGATCAACCATAGTATTGTAACAGAGCCTATTTATAAAATCTTCATAACAAATTGAGAGTGAATTTCCATGGTTAAGAATCTTGTTACATGTTTTTTTTAAATGTATATATTATTATTGTTATTATTATTTTAATTTTAGATAAAATTACAATTTAGTTAACTTTTATAATTTTTTTAAAATTTTAACAATTTGAAATGCATGATGGAGTAAGTGTTTCATATTTATAATGAATTTGCTTTACATTGCTCTCTATTTAAGCTTTTATCATGGTGCCTCTTCATTCTCATGATGAACCACAATGTTTGGTTCAAAACGGGTTGGCCAAAAATTTCTCTTATGTGATTTCTACATCAAGGCTTTTCTTAATTTTCTCTATTGAAATATTTTTCTTAATTTTCTAGCCCTTTAATTTATATGAATATGCTAATTACAAATTATATTAAATTGAAGCAATCATTATATATATCTATATATATATATATATATATATATATATATATATATATATATATATATATATATATATATATATATATATAAATTCATATTATGATTTATTTAAAAAAAAAATACTAATTAAATGATATAGATATTTCTTTTTGTGAAAAAGGAAAATCTTTATTTTTTAGTGAAGTGAAATATACATTTTTAATCATGTTTGTAATTTGATCTAGTGATTTAAGAAGAAAGTGACTAAAAAGATAAACTATAAACATCTTTATGAAGATAATTGTTCATCTCAAAATTTCTTTTCTTTAAATATGGAACTCCATCACTTGAATTTCCTATCCATTTAGGATTTCATAGATTGCAAAGGAACCACATGCCAATTGTAGAGCTTCTTTAGAAAGATAATCTAATTTTGAGTTCATTTCCCATGGAGATGTGCTTGGCAGAAAACAATTCCATATTATTTATTTCATTATAGACATTCCATATGATATGTTCCAAACAAGGGCTTCAATGAAAACCTTGTTATCCAACTGATCAATGACAAACTTTGAATCTCCCATGATTTTCATCTTACAAATGTTCTTAAAATTGGTGGCATATAATAAGGTCCACAAAGATGTAAATTCCACATTCATGTTTATACCAAAACCATGGCAATATCGAATAAGAATATGATGATTCTGATGAAAGAAGATAACACCACCAACATTGTAGCACATGAGATGTCCCTGACTTGCTCCATCAAAAAATTCCCAAGGAGTATAGGGGAGCAATGGAGGCATGATTCGAATTTTGTTCTTCTTAATTTTCGATATGTTCTTAAAATTCTTATAGATAGATTCAATAGTTCCAATAGCTACTTCAGCCAGAATACAACAGTCCTAAAATATAGCTTGAGTTCTAGCCCACCATATAGTGTTAACAAATGCTGTCAGAAAGACTTGTAGCTCTCTAACTAATGAATCATTAAACCAACCAAACACATAGGTTGGCTAAGGAGGGCTTATTCCAGGATGTAGAGGATGATTTGAAAAGGGTATTAATCAACTTCCAAACCTGTAGAGAAAAATTTCTATGAACAAAAGGGTATAAAATGGTCTCCTCTTGAGATTCTGATGCAGGCCTAAACCTGCAACCCAGAATTTTCACCCATTGCTATACAGATAAGCATACATCTCACCCAAAATAAAACTTCACCTCTGGCAATTTCACAACTCATTATTTCCATGCGGAAGCTTTTCCAAACATATGGTTTAAAACCATTTTATAAAATCATTTCATAACAAATTCATAAGCCCCAACCTTGAGAAACCCCCAAATGCCAAATTTAAATCATTTGCCATGCTATTAACCCCAAATACTCATTACAAAACTTCAATGTGCATTTGCAATCAAGCTCAAAAGCTTTCACACCCAATAAACATTATTCCCATTTTCATTGCATAGGGCTTTTAATGTCAATTTCATTTCACATATTATCATGCAGCAACTTATCAAACACAGGATTTAAATTCCTCAATCAAATACCGACCTCCACATATGTATTTTATATACCGAATCTTTAAGAAATGCGTCCATGACAAATGCTACCACTATATAAATAAGACTCCGAATTACCCATTTTAATACCGGCATTCTGCTATATACTCAGGACATCTAGAATTCAATTCCATATGCGCTCTCATAATAGCAATTCACATTAACCTCGTACCTTACTCGGAAGATCACCAATAATACATTTTTTCCTTTTCCACATCTGTGGACTGCGCCCTTTCTTCCCTTAAAAACAAACTTGACATAATCAAATCAATATTGAATCACAAAACTTGGACTTCGTTCTTACCTTAATGCCATCAATCCACAATTGAAAACTTATTTCACTTACCTGTATCTCTGCGCTTTCCACAACTATTCTGCATTTGATTTCCTATATGGAGATTCCAACACACACCAAAATCGTTTTATGCCATCGATTTCTTCTTTGGAAAGTACGCATTGGATTTCTGTACTTCGACTTTCATCATTTAATTTCAAACCTGCCTTTAACACACTGTATTCGATTGGATAATCGAATTGATTTTAAGAATCACTGTTTCGATCAGTGTTCCATCATTCTCTGCGTTACTTCTGCCCTGCATTTATCACAAAAGGTCAACGCAGACTATAATCAAATCAGATATAAATATTTGAAACGTTCTCCGTATCCAAAATTTGTGGATTAAACCTGCAGTTCTTCACCATACAAATTCCAAACGCTAACTCTGCTTCAACTCTGTAGAATAAACCTGCAGTTCTTCACCATACAAATTCAAAACGCTAGCTCTGCTCCTAACACAGCGATTTCATTCAGATTGCAATCCTTCATTGCTTATAAACTAATTACTTTGCCATGTTTTAAGAATTTGATGACCCGTATTCCTTTTATATAATTGCAATTATAAATTCACTGGAGGATAACTTATATACAAAACCCAAATTCTGAAACCCTGTCTCCTCCGTCTGGTGTATTATGAATTCATCAAATAGGCCAATATTCACCCAACAGTTTGATATCAATCTACTATTGCTTTATCGAATTACTTTGAGGCCTATTTAACCAATTTAAGCAGCGCCTTCAGCATTCGACTTACAATTTGAATTGGTTTTAAAATATGAAATCAACATGGACTCACAATGTTCTTGACAGAAGTTTACAATAATAGCAAACCGAATCCAAAAGAACAATCTTATACCAAGGTTCGATACAACCCGAGGATTAAAATACAACTTTTTTTTTCGCAGAGATTTAATGTCTTGTACATTCAATGATTTTCACACAAGTCGACGTGAATTCAACACATATATCGATCAATGCTTCATAATTTGAATAATGGTATGAAAGTCAGAAATTAAATTCTGTATTAAACATCCACAATACTTACATACATCTCCTTTGTCGGCCTGATTTCCAACTATTGGCCCCTTTACAGTTACCTGAAGGCTTGCAAGCAGAAACTCCTTCCTGCTCACACTCTCACTCCCACTACTTAAGTGTCTTTCTCTCAAAACCCTTCCTATTTATACAATTTTAAAAGTAATCTAATTTAATGCTTTATCCCTTCAATTTCTCAACAAACCCTTAAATCTCTCAACATCCCTAAAAGATAGATTCTCATCCCTAAAACTTAGAAACTAATTCCAACTTAGGCTCCCTCATTAATTCTAAATAATCTAGAAACTAATTTCTCTCACATTTACAATTTCTCACAAATAATTAATGAATCACTCAAAATAATATTAATATTTACATGAAATTTTAATATTTCTTCAAAACATGAAACCCCCTAGCTTAGGTAAAATACAAGGTGTTTTTCGGAGATGATGCTCCTGCATCAGATTCACATAGCACACATCTTCTCGGGTTCGACCAAACTCTTTTCAATCCATATTCCCATGTTAATATTTTTCATTCAAGAAAAGATATAAGGTAATCTTGGCCTTCCTAGGCCCATTTTGTTTCCATAAAATCTACCACCACCACAACCTATTCTCCATTAAAATCATGCCTCTATTTTGTAGGAATATGTTGACGTTGTTGGATTCACCAATATTCAAGGGGTCTCCCCGATATGTGGCCCCAATTAGACCTCACATCATTTGGAATAGGAGCCCCATTCAGAATATGGCCCCGTTGTCAGTTTCTTAAAGAATTTCCTTGACTCTAACTGTCAACAAAAGAGAAGAATGCAAATGTGCCTTTGAAAGAATGTGAGTGTTCCTGGTGAGTGTTCGATTGTAAGTGTGTCAAGGTTCTTTTAGTGCAGAGGGAGAAAAGAAAGTGATCCTCTAAGAGAGAGGTAATAGTACCACCCTAGTAGAGACACACATAACCAAGAAGGATCACTCTAACATCTAGGGGAATAGTCCACAAAGATGTGACGGTCAATATCAACCAATCAACAAGAGAGATTTGTCTAATATCTAGCAGAATAGTCCACAAGGATGTGAGAGAAATAGTAACCATTACAACACATTCTCAATATGATAAGTACTAAAATAACCAAAATAGTTCAACTACTTTAGCACAGATGAAAGAAAACATGAATTGAAAACATCCACAAAATACTCTTACAAATATTCATAATCCATGTTGAAGAACGTGTTGGCCATGAGGCCTCTGATATTAAGTGAAAGTTACAAGACACATGTACACAATGTACACCCCTAGCTCCAATAATGGAGTGTTGGATCCATTCCTTGCTCCCCAAAAGAACTAACTTGTCTCTCTAATGCCTTGCGGGAGGAGACAAGGTGAAAAGTCATTTGCTCATACAATGAGGATATATATATAACCAATGAGGTGATTGTTCACCTTCTTTGTGGCTCTTTGTGATAAATTCCTCTTGTTTCCAATTGGTTGATGATGCCTGGGGATAGGGAAAAACCTTCGTTGCAACCCACCCATGGATCCTCCCCTACTCTTACTTGCTCTCCATTTCCCACCTACGAGGAGAGTCCTTGCTCAATTATTTTGATTGAGTCCAGAGTTTCCTTCCAAACCACAAACGCTTGTGGATTTTTCTTTTCCGGCTTTCTGATCCACTCATCCAAAGGGGTTGGATCAACATACTTTCTTTTTACCACCATTGTCCACATATTTTCCTTCGTTAACAGCCTCCATCCCAGTTTTGCTGCCAGAGATGGGCTAAAAGTTGTGAGATCTTTTAAACCACACCTTCCCCACTCCTTCAGTCTAGCCACATTTTCCCATGCTACCCAAGGGAGGACCGAGTCCTCTTTTGAACCAGCCCATAGAAATTTGTTGCATACTTTTCTTACTCTTTCCAGGATTCTCTTGGGCACCCATGTAAGTGCTGCCTAGTAGATAGGGATTTCCATGATTATATGTTTGATCAAAACTAGCCTGCCAACTCTTGATAACCATTTGTAACTCCAGTGTCTAATCTTGTTTTCAATTTTAGCCATCAACCAAAACTAGTCCTGGTCCCAATATTTGTCAGGCTTTAAAAGGAACCCTAGGTATTTGAAGTTGTCAGTCATATTCTTTTCCTCAAAAGGAAGGTCCTCTGATATATTCCTAGTCTCCATCCTAGTGAAACCTTCCAGAATAAGGGATGATTTATCTTTGTTGATACACATTCCCGTAGCTTTAAGAAACAACTCAAGGATAGATTTTAAAACCCTAGTTTTACTCCTACTACCATTACTGAAGAGAAGGATGTCATCTAAAAACAACAAATGGGTTATATGTAAATTGACAACCACTTCAACGCCCTTAATATCACCTCTTCTCCTTGCTTCAAGTATCATTTGACTGAGTCCCTCTCCTGCTAGTTGGAATAGTAGGGGGGAGAGAGGGCATCATTACCGGAGTCCCCTTTGACTCTGGAAGAAAGGTGTGTCTGCCCCATTGATTAGAATAGAAAAACTAATATTAGCCATACATCCCATAACCCAATTTATGAACCTGATGTTGAACCCCAAGTGAGTCAACAACATTCGGATGTACAACCAGCTGATACGGTCGTATGCTTTAGATAGGTCTATTTTCACTATAGAACCTTTTCTACAGCTTTTTTTTATGTTGTGAATGGTCTCCTGAGCCACACCTACTCCTTCATGAATCTGTCTGCCATCGAGGAACTCAAACTACTCTTTTGATATGTTCCTTGAGATGATTGGTTTCAATCTAACTGCAATTACTTTTGCAATTATTTTGTAAATGCAGTTACATAGTGATATTGGCCTGAAGTCCTCAAAGGATGATGGGTCCTCCTTTTTCGGGATTAGGGCTATGAACATGGCATTGAAAGGTTCATAGATCGACCCTTTTACCTTGGATTCTTCGACGACTTCATTCAGTTCATTCCCCAAGGACTCAAAGAAATTTTGAAAGAACTCCACTTTCCATCCACCCGGACCTCGGCTCTTATCCTTTTGAATTGACCTTAATATTCCTTCAACTTCCCCTTTAGTCACTTCCCCCATGATAGTTTCATTCTCCTCCTCCTCCAGATACCTTGGGAAGTTTTGAGCTGTCCTGACCACCTTGGCAATTGACACTTCTGAAGGGGCTTTGAAAATATTTTTGAAGTATTTCCTTCCCTGCAAGGACAATGCCTCAAAAGATTTGGCCTGAATTCCATCCTCCGATTTTAACGACCATATAGTATTTGAATTTTTCGGGCCTTTTGCATAATTTTGGAAAATTTTTGAATTTTCATCACCTTCTGCCAGCCATATTGCCCTACTTTTTAGTCTCCACTATTCTTCTTTAATTGCTAAAATATTTCTTCAGCTGGAATCTAGCTGTTTGATTCTATCCCTCTTGCCTTCAATCTCATATCCATCTTTTTCCGAGATTTCTAGCTGATCTAGTTCCATTCCTATCTGCTTTAGTTCTTCTTCGTCTTTGACTTTCTTAACTCTGGCCCATTCAATAGTTGTCTTCTTTAATCGCTTCATATTTCCATGACCCAATAAGCTTTTCCCCTATCCTCGTTTGTTGCGACTGACCTCCAAGTAGTTTTAAATAAATTTTTATATGATTCCTCCTTGAGCTAGGATGGTTGAATTTAAAAGGGGCAACCGACTTTTTGTTTGGCCCTTTCATTTCAAGAAGGATGGGGAGATGGTCTGAATCTCCTCCTTCTCCCTCCCAGTGTCTAAAAACCAAGATCTTGGCCATCACTTCTTCTCTCGGGAGAAAATGATCTAGCCTCTTCGCCACCCTGGCTTCCCCTATTCTCCTATTCCTCCACATAGGTCTAGACTTGATCAAATTAATGTCCATCAGTTTCCTCTCACTTATCCCATTTAAGAAGAAATCAAATAGTGGGTCGGCATGTGCTGAGAGTTCCCATGTTTCTAAGAGGCCCAGGGAAAAATTCAAATCACCCCTAATCACCAAATTCAGGTTCTCCATATAAGATTTTGAAAACAAATTGTTCCAGTATGTCGCCATATCCTGACAGGGACCATGGATGTTTAGGATTAGAAGGTTTGTGCACATCTCCAGAGAGTATACCTCTACTCTTAGAGCCTGGTCAACTCCCCAGGAGGAAAGGACCTTCAACCTTCCCTCTTTCACTCTAGTGGCCAATCCCTCATATCTGCCTTTGGCATCCAGAGCCTGGAAAGTCCATCCATGGAATATTTTAAGTAATGCTTTACTAATCTTCTCCCCAATACCCAATGTTTCTTGCAGCAGAAGCACATCAGGGTTGTAGGAATTAATAAGGGGCTTCAATGCCAATTTTTTAAGGGTACTGGCTAACCCTCTATAATTAAAAGAAAAAATGATGATTTAGAACCAAGGAAGGGTTTTTGTGCTACTCTAAGCACCCGTAAGTTGGATAGTTGTTTCCCATAGGCAATGTCAATCTTGGATCTCATTTGCGCCTTTGATATGTTTGTATTTATGCCTCTAGATTTATGAGTACCAAACGGAATAAGGTGTAGCCCCAACCCCCCACCACCTCCCAGGGAACAAGTTTCTTTTCACGACGTTTCAGAGGTTATAGTGTGGGATTTCACATAATAGGAAATGACCATACCAGCTGCCTCTACACTAGACACTGGGCTTCGGTTCAGATGTATATCAAGAATGGAGGTAATGATACTATCCAATTGTTCATTCACATTGTTAACATGTAATTTATCTGAATTCATAATCCTGGAGGGACCAGGCTTGGACAATGAATTTAGAAAAGGAAACTAGGAAGTATTGAGCAAGGGGATAGGATCCAGAGCCATACCCTCTGGCTGAAGAGTTAATCCCCTACCATCTCCCTCCTTTGTCTCTGACCAGGTCGACTCCCCCTGTTGCTCTTGTACTCTGTTTGTTTTCTCCTCCTCCTATACATCCACTCTTTCCACTGCATCCTCCTGCATCTTGTCTTCTTCCATTTATTCCCCCCTATGACTGGGATTTCCTTGTTCATATCCTTCTCCCCTTGTACCTCTTCCACTCCCCCCCTCCTTCCTCTGCCTCCTTCTTCGTATGAACCCCAAAGGATATTCCCTTGCCATATGTCCATACTTGTGACAACTATGGTAGTGAAAAGGGAGTTGTTCATAGTCGATCATTTGTGTAAGAGAAATCCCTATATTTAAGGTTGATTTCCTCTGCCAATCCTTCCCCGTGGTTTAGACTAACCAGAATTCTAGCCAACCCTTTTTCTCCAGTGTGCACAAAGGTCATATCAGCTTCCAAAAAACGTCCCAAATTATTCCCGATTTTCCTAAATACAGAATCAACCCAAAGAAAAGGAGGGAGATCGAGGAGTCTTACCCACATCGGGATTTCATCCACCTTCTCTCTTTAAGCATCAAAAAGTAGGTTCCACTTTTAAAATAGTATAGGATGTCTCCCAAATCTCCAGTTCCTTCCCAACACCCATTCCAATGCTCCTTTCCTAGTAAATTTGATCATGAACCAGCCCTTAAAATGATTTGTCTGGTGCTTCCGGCCAATCATTAGCTGTCCATTCATGGATGTAGTTTGCAGTATACTTTTCCCCTTTCTCCCTGCCCACCAACGTTAGCTTTGTTGCCTCCATGGCTTTGTCAGTCTGGAGATCGAATCCTAAAACCATATTTGCAACTTCCTCTTTCTTCCTAATTAACTTGTTTTTCTTCCGCTTTTCCCCTATTGTTTGGTGTCGCCCCCCTTCCCCACTCCACAGTGTGGTCTCCTCCACATTGATTACAACTTCCTAGAGTGGATCTGAACACTGCTCCTTCCAATTATTTCTGAGGTTGTCTAGACCTTATACTTCGGCTTGTGCTACCTCCCCTACCAAGAATGGTGGCTCTCTTCCTTTTGAAAACCCCACTGCCTCTATCAAGCCCTCCCGATCTACAAAATAGTGTGGGTTGCAAAAAACCCATTGTTCATGATTTTCTCCCCTCCCTAGATCCTACACCTTCTGGCCACCATTCGGATTCCTCCCATGTCCTATTAAGTCTGGTAAGCCCACTAATGAGCTCAAATTGTGATTGGGGATTTCTCTTCTTCTGACATGCAAAGGGCTCTTGCATGCAACTGTGTTGTCCAACCTTAACCCTCTCCCATCTTCCACAAGAAAATATTTTAGGCCCACCTAGCCCTTGAAGCCACAACTGATGAAAATATCTTCTAAACCCCCCGAATAGAAATCTTTAAGCGGGCTATGAAAATGATTACTTACTTAGAGGACCTCCAAATTTCTGGTAGCGCAATCAGGTTTAGGTAGTAAATCCCCCTACCTCCCTTCTAGCTCCTTCCTTGCTCCCCAACTTTCTAGTTTAGTCAGACCTAAAGTCTCCTCCTGAAGCCCTAACGATTTCCCCTGTCTCCATCCCACTCTTGAATCACCTCTCTTCCCTCCTAGCAGTCCAGCTGAATGAATATACCACTCGATATTTTGTTCCATGACCTCCAACCCCCAAACTGATAGTATATCCTCAGGCTCGGGGCCCAGATCGATGACATCACGTTATTTGACCATTTCCCTTTCCACTATTTTCAGTTTTTAGGCACCCTCAGAACCTAAAAGCCAGTTCTCCTTCAGCGGGCGTGTGCAAGTTGTTAATGTTGGCAGCACAATGATAATGCAGCACAATACAACAAAACCATCCATCCTCTCGTCGCCCTAAAGCCCCATTTTGCATCATTCCCAAGGCAGTTGTCCGTGACGAGGTCTCCCTCCAGATGCCCTCCCTACCTTGATCCTGCCTACCTTGATGCAGTTGGTACAATGTGTCTCGTAGAAGGGCAGCCAAATTAAGGCCAAGTCCCTTGATCTTGTCTACCGCGGCTCTATTGTCCTCTTTCTCTGCAGTTAGCGCTCCTTTTGGTAGCACTATGGTGTTGGCAATCTTTGCGCGTAGCAGCTGCTCCACTACTGATGTGCTTACTATGCCGTAGGTGGCTACGGTTCCTTCCTGTGGGGGCTGCACCTATAGTTCCTGTAGCTGTGCCCTTGGGGCCCCCAACACAATCTGCTACTCTGACATGGCTTCCTGGAGTGCTTCCTTGGTGACCTCGTGAACTGTGTCACTGATGTTGTAGAGGTCGCCTTTTGTTAACATGATTGGGTCGATGGCTAATTTGGATGCCTTGACCTTTTTTTGTCGACTCAATCTCTCTATGACACACGGCCTTTTCAGCTAGGTGGAATTTGTGCCCGAGTTCATGCCTTCTTCTGCAAGGTCTGCATCCTTTGCTTCCTGTCCTGTAGACAAGTCCTGGCCCGCCTCGTCCTGCATTGTGGTGGCCCCTGTTGCCTGTGCTGTTGTTGCTTCTTCGGTGGCCTTTGCCTTCTCCACGACTGCCCTTGCTGCCTCACGGACAACCCTCACCTCCACGGCTGCTTTTTCATTGTGCCTCTTCTCAGCCAACTTCGTGACGTGTAACTTGGCCTCATCCTTTTGTTTCTGTGCTACTGTCCTATCCAGCTCCGCTAGATCCGGGGCGCGCCACTCGGGGGTCCATGGTTCTAACACTGAAAATATTTCATCATCAATGGCGATGAAGGGGAGCTTGGTCCATTGCTACATCAAATCCTTACAGGCCTTGATGTAAACATTATGCATGTTCGCCTTGAAGTATGCAAAGTTCCGCAGACTGTTGTGCACTGTGGTGGATAGCGCAGCCGTCTATTGATCCAAATCTAGATGCTCGCCTCCATGAGCACCTAGAAGATCTGTGTCTCGCGAATCTGCTTTGTGTCCTTGGTGGCCCAAAGCAACTCGTACTTTGCGACCTCTGGTAAGCCCTATTCAATGCTAGGGAGTTGATTGTCCTTGGGCAGTTCTCTTGTTACCAGCAAAATGGACAAGAGAAACCATGCGTAGTGGAATGTCTTGCCCTACTCCCAGGCTTCTTTGTAGTTTGTCAAGAATTCCTTGGAGAGGAACTCGACCTAGTTGAATTGGACCCCCTCCGCACATTGTTAGGCAAGCACAACTACCGGCGTTGGTACCTCATCGCGGCGACATTTTCTCATTACCTTCCTAGCCAAGAGTTGGGTGGCTACACACACCCCTTTATCTTTGATGTTGTTGATTGCGTAACCCCTCTTTTTCTTCTCAAGCTTGTATTTTTTCTTCATGGCCTCCGTGAGTGCCAAATCTCTGCTTTTTCTTGCTATCGCCATAGGGTCCTTTCCCTTACAGGGGAGCCGAGAAATTCTATGGATGAGATGCGCCATGATGGGAATAGGCTCCTCCAGCCATAAGTACCCATCGTGCACTAGGAAAAACAGCTGTCTGATGACAAAAATAGCGATCAGCGCGCGGTGAAAGTGTGGAATCCACAGCAGATGAAGTAATCCGGCCTTCTCCACACCACGCAACCATTTTTGCGGCTCTAGTGTTGTGACTGGCCCCTCCGTGCTCTGCTTCATGAGGCTCTCTGTTTCTAAGTGTGGGAACTTCTTGCTGTCCGCGAGGTCCCAATATTCAAACTTCATTGTGGGCACACAACCCAGGTGCAAGCCCTCAAACACAATTCCATCGGGGAGGAGCAGGGTCTGGAGTGTGCTCTTAGTGGTATCCATCTCCTTTGGTATCTTAGTTTTCCCTTTCTGCGGAGGGACGTACTCGGGCAATTTTCTTGCAAAGCACACCGGCTGGATGTCCTTTCCATGTCTTCTGCTTCCTCTATCTCATTGATGAGAGTCTGTATATGTGCATTTTTTGTATATGTGCAACTTCCGTTTATGCACATATCTTTCGTATATGCGTAAATTTCTTATATGTGCATATCTTCCGTATATGCACATTTTTTATATATGTGCATCTGCCATATATGTGCAACTTCCATATACAAAAATTGCGCATATACAGAAATTGTGCATATATGGAAGATATGCGCATATCTTTCGTATATACATAAATTTCGTATATGTGCAAATTCCATATACAGAAATTGCGCATATATGGAAATTGTGCATATACGCAATATATGCACATATCTTCAGTATATGTGCATCTTTTGTATATGTGCAACTTCCGTATATGCGCATATCTTCCGTATATGCGTAAATTTCTTATATGTGCATATCTTCCGTATATGCATGTCTTTTATATATGTGCATCTACTATATATGCGCAACTTCCATATACAAAAATTGTGCATATACGAAAGATATGTGCATATCTTCCGTATATGTGTAACTTTCTTATATATGCCTATCTTTCATATATGTACATCTTTTATGTATGTGCATCTACCGTACATGTGCAACTTCCATATATACAGAGGTTGCGCCTATATAGAGGCTGCATTTTTGTGCATATATGGAAATTGTGCATATCTTCTATATATTTGTCACTTTATTATATGTGCATATCTTCCGTATATACACATCTTTTATGTATCTGCATCATATATACACAAATTCCATATAAAGAAATTGCGCATATACGCAAATTGTTCATATACGGAAGATATGTGCATATCTTCGGTATATCCGTAACTTTCTTATATGTGAATATCTTCCGTATTTGCACATCGTTTATGTATCTGCATCGTATATGTGCAAATTCCATATACAAAAATTTTGCATATATGGAAATTGTGCATATACGAAAAATATGCGTATTTCTTCCGTATATACATAAATTTCATATGTATACAAATTCCATATACAGAAATTGTGCATATACGGAAATTGCGCATATACGCAATATATGCGCATATCTTCCGTATATGTGCATCTTTTGTAGATGTGCAACTTCCTTATATGCGCATATCTTCTGTATATGCGTAAATTTCTTATATGTGCATATCTTCTGTATATGCACGTATTTTATATATGTGCATCTACCGTATATGCTCAACTTCCATATACAAAAATTGCGCATATACAGAAATTGTGCGTATATAGAAGATATGTGCATATCTTCCATATATGCGTAACTTTCTTAGATATACCTATCTTTCATATATGTATATCTTTTATGTATCTGCATCTACCATACATGTGCAACTTCCATATATGGAAATTTTTCATATATGGAAATTGTGCATATACGGAAGATATGCGCATATCTTTTGTATATGCAAAATTTTTCTATATGCACATATCTTCCAAGTATATGTGCAACTTTTGTATATACATATAACCTCCATGTATGTGAAACTTTAGTATATATAACTTTTATATGTGTACATATTTTGTATATGCGTAACTTCCATATATGCAAATATCTTCCATATATGCATAACTTCCTTATATGTGTATATCTTTTATATATGCATGTCTTTTATATATGTGAATCTACAGTATATGCGCAGCTTCCATATACAGAAATTGCACATATACGGAAATGTGCACATATAATAAAGTTATGTATATACGGAATATATGCACATATCTTCCGTATATGCATAATTTCCGTATATGCGCAATTTCCATATACAAAAATTATGCATATACGGAAATTGTACATATACAGAAGATATGTATATATCTTCGATATATTCGTAACTTTCTTATATGTGCATATCTTCCGTATATGCACATCATTTATGTATTTGCATTGTATATGCGCAAATTCCACATACAGAAATTGCACATATACGGAAATTGTGCATATACAAAAGATATATACATATCTTCCGTCTATACATAAATTTCGTATATGCGCAAATTCCATATACAAAAATTGCGCATAAATGGAAATTGTGCATATACAGAAGATATGTGCATATCTTCTGTATATATATAACTTTCTTATATGTGCATATCTTCCATATATGCACGTCTTTTATGTATGTGCATCTACCGTATATACATAAATTCCATATATAGAAATTGTGCATATATAGAAGATGTGTATATATAGAGGTTGCATATATACGGAAGTTGTGTATATATAGAGGATGTGTATATACAGAGGTTTCACCTATATAGAGACTACAATTTTGTGCATATATGGAAATTGTGTATATACGCAAAATATGTGCATATCTTTTTGGTGGGCTCAAGTATTGCAGCAACAATGCTGCAACTCCTGGGACTCCCTTCTTTACTTTTATCAACCTGGTAGTTTGTAACAAACTTGGAAGCGACGGTGCTGTATGCACAAGTACTAGCTCTTGCTGCAGCTGTCACTTGATCGGCTGGCACAAGTCTGCTAGGGGCTCAAGCCAACTTCTATGAGCTCTGAGAAGAAGCTTTTTAACTGATGGATGGAAGCTAACTCGAAGGAAGCTAATCTATTTGCAGAAAGAAACTAAAAAGCTGAAAGCAAACGCAAACCCTAGCAAACCCTAATTTTACCAGCTAGCTCTACTGATGCAAGAAAGAGGATGCAAGCTACTGGGAGATATGCCATTAACTTCTAAGAATATGAAATGCATGTATCTACGCTATGTCTACAGTAAAATCTGAAAGAACCATCTTTTTGTATTTTTGAATAAGTTGTCAGAATTATCATGCATGCGATTTAACTATTTTTGACTGTGCAGAGGTGGATCGGCGAGAGGAAATGCTTGGAACAGGTCGGAAAGGTTCAAAGAGGGACTAAGGGGTCCCTAACACCCTTCCAGAGAGTTTCACAGAGTTTGGCTATCAAGAAACCTCATTCATGAGCTTCTACAGGAAGTCTGCAGGGGTTCTACAGGATGTTCTGGAATTTCTACAGGATGTCTGTAATTTTCTACAGGATGTTCAGAAATGGGATTTTGGAGGATGGATGGAGGAAGAAAGATGAAGGAATGAGTATGGAGGCGAGATAGGGGTGTGAGGAGGTTCAGGACTTCGTAGATGGAGTTGAAGAGTGGCGAGGATGGTTGGATTTGTTCAAGGAGGGGTAAAACGATGTTGCACAAGAAGACGAGAATCAGGGCAAAGTGAACGAATGTGACAAATGAAAGGCAAGGATTCTAAGTAGAGGATGAAGCAGGTGGGATTGATGGAGAATGGGCAGATAAAGAAGGATAACAGGTGCTCTGCAAGTCGTTTTCAACTGAACCAACAAAGACTTGAAAGAAATCAAAGTTCTAGTTATGCTAACCTAATCTGATCTAGCTAACAGCAAAGAGACTGAACCAAAGTTTACTTACAATGAAACCATGTATAACCACTATGCAACAAAGCAATCAAGAATCTAAACATGTAACCAACTTCTGCAAACAAAAATCAAACACTAATGGTTGCATGGGGAAGCAAAGATAGTGTTTTTGGTGGCAACAAGGTCACCTTGATCCCAGCTCCTGATCCCACTGAGGGAGAGGTGAAATCAGAGGTGCTTGATGACCCTTTTTGGAATATCTCCCCTGTTATTATCCTAGAAGCTCCCTGATGAACATGAAAAGCCTATCTAATCATTAACCATGACCTATGTAACCAACAAGATGTTATTCTACTTAACAGAAATTATTTTGCAGAGACATAAAAAACAAATAACAGTACATAAATGAGGCCTTGGCTCTTAGGTTGGGCCCAACCCCAAGAGCTACAGGCTCCTATAAAGAACTCAGAGCTGATGCCAAATAGAACTGTTTTTCATTATCCAAAAATAATCATCACAAGAAAGTTATACAGCGGTAGCTACAAGAAAACGAGCTAAGAAAATGACAGCACTATAGTGCAAAAATACAACAGTTCCAAAAGTAAACTACAAAGGCTGAGGCCTTCCTATTTATACACTACGAGGGGCCTAGCAGCCCTCCTAAATTCAAGGGACTCGGCTATTCCAACTGCTAGTAAATAGTCACTCTTCCCAAAGCTACTTGGCTGCCTTTAGGATTCGTTTTGGTGGCCTGTTGAGCTCGGAGTTGAGGGTGGAGATTTCGAGGAAGGGCCATTTAATGCCAAAGACAACCCCCCTACGAATCCTCACCTCAAGCTTGGCTGTCACCTGGCCCATAATTGCTTGGTTTTGCTCCAAAATTTGTCCAAAAAACCTAAAATAACCATGTATTAGCCTCCCTGGTAGAGTGACCACCCTTATTCGTTCAAATAACATAAACATACTAAAAAAACATGCATAATCTATGAAAAATGGAGGATTGAACAAGGACAATTAGGCAAAATGAGCCCAATAAGTTACCCAATTCGGGGCTCATCATCACCCCCCTACTAAATGGGTTGCTCATCCTCTGAGAAACTAGTCCAGCTCCTCATCCTTGATTGCCTTGATCGCCTGCCTCGCATCCCAGGCCTCTGAGGTGATATCTTCTTCACTGTCATGAAATCCGGCCTTCCTTTCCACTTCTTCCCACTACCTATGTTCCTCCTCTTCTTTGCCTCCTTCCAGCAGCCCCAAAAGCAAAGGTGGACTTAACTTGAGGCCTATCCAGTTGGCCTGAAGATTCTGCATGGACTTTTTGTAGAGAGGTACTCGTGCCAAGGCCTCCCTCATTCTAGTTGGGGTGTGGTATTCTCTAATTTTTAGGCTGTGGGACAATGTGTTCCACCTTCGGGTGCAAGCATGAACACAGTTGTCCCCCAACAGTCACTCCATGTCCTCAAAATGTGCTATGGCTTGAGCTTGTTGATCCATGTAATCTAGTAGGGCCTGAGAGTCATTTGCCAAGTGCTGGTGGGTGGATATTAATGCTGAGGGATCCCCTGGCTCTGCTCTAATCAATAGTGGTTCCTGTAGTTCCCTGTCCATAACATTTCTGACCTCTGCTACTCTCTTTTCTTCATGATTTAGCCAAGAGGCCATGGCCATAAGTTGCATGTCCCCTACTGCAGTGTTGGGGTCCCACAAGTTTATGTTGGGAAGGGCCAAATTGTGTAGGTAGAACTCTGATAGTTTGGCCTTGTCCTCTGACGAACTGCTGTCACATAAAGCCATGAATTGTTGGTGGTTTTGGAATGGAGTGATACCTCTCTGTGCCAAAGTGTTGATCTGAAACTACAACCACTGATCCCTGAGGTATAGGGCGTAGGATTTGGCCGGCTACCTGCACTGCAGACCTTCCATCGCCCAACTGGTCATGCAAGCCAGTTGGGCCTCCTTTTCTTGTATCTGTTGTTTCAAAGACTGTATCTCTAGGCTTGCTTGCAATTCATTTTCCTGTAGCTGTCAATTCAATGTCTCAATTTCAACCTGCATCCCTTCCTTTCTATGTTGTTCCTCAGTGGTATCTTTGGCTATTGTGGGCTCCTCCTATTGCTGTTGTTCTCCCAAGATGTGAGGCTTGTCTTCCTTCTTCTGTCCCTGCAACTATAGCTGCTGTCTAAGCAGCTCATTTTCTTTCTGTAGCTTGGCCCGCTGGCAACTCTCCACATGGCGTACCATTGCCAATTCTTTTCGGGCCTCCTTGAGTTGTTCCTCTAGAGGACCTATATCTGCCACACCCTTGGACTTAGCGATCTTCATCCAAGTGTGGGTCCTCACTCTCTCTTCTTCTAGTGCAAGGAAAAGTGGCACTGTGAATTTTTGGGGAATGATCTTTCCGGCCTCTAAGAAGTTATAGTAGGAGCCCAGGCTGGGCTGGGGGCTTGGTTCCACAATGGTTTCGGCCTTCTCTTCCTCCTGTGATGATTTAGCTGCTTTTTCCTCCATCTTTTCGGTCTCCTTTAGCCTAGCCAGTGTTTCCTGTAGAACAGTCTCAGCATCCTGTAGAGAGGCCTTTGTGTCCAACATTTCCATTCTTTCTCTCCATGTGGATGTCTTCGGGCTTCCCCGCTCATAGGTGATGGATGTCTTTTGTTTAGCTGGGGTGTCTACAATTGTAATTGGCCCTTTTGACTGTGGCTCTTTTGGTCTGCCAGTTTTTATCCGCATGCTTCTTCTTGCCTTAAAATACATGGAAGGCTCCCTCTTCCACTTTTCTTTCTGCTTTGGAGATGTGCTTAGGGTGGCCAGCACAGCTGCTGCCTCCCTGGCTAAAATCTCAGGCGATTTTTCCTTCTGTTGCCCTTTTTCCAAACTTCCTGTAGAAAGTCTTGTGCTGACTATTTTCTGGCTTCCTGTAGAAACGGTTTTTTGGCTTCCTGTAGAAACGGTCTTCTGGCTTCCCGTAGAAACGGTTTTCACTGTTTTGGTCTGCCTGGCTGGGGGTGCCTTCTCTTTTAATTTTGCTGTGGTTGCCTTGGGTGTGCCCTCACTTGCTTTGACTTTTTTAGTCCTCTCTGCCCTGAGTTGCAATCGTTTATCCCTTGGTGTTTGTGTCTTTATTCCACCCATAATTTTGGCCTCAACAGCTTGGCCTTTCCCTCGTTCCTCTTCTTGTTCCTTCTGTGGTGGTCTGTCCTGGGTTTCCTCACCCTTAGCTTTCTCTTCTGCCTCAATGTGCTCCCTTTCCTCACTGCTGGATGAAGTGAGTTCCTCGGCCAGAATTCGGATATCATCATCCTTGGACATATTGCGTAAAATCTCCCAGGAGAGAGGGATAGTATAGGTATGGAGGGCATCTTCCACTAGAAGCTTGATAAGCCCATGATGGGCCAGCTGGTCCGGTGTCCCTTCCTTTAGTTTTGTGCCACACTCAATTAATGATTGTAGGAGGAAATAGGGGATGCTTAACTTTCGTTCTATGGGTAAATCCATCTTATGTCTGAGTTCAGTTAGCAACCGGAAGTGATAATCGTATACAATACTGAACCGCCCCTCATAGGTAATGTATTTCATGATCTGAAGGCTGATCTCGCTCCAAAATGGATGTAGGCTGGCTCTCCAAACCCAATTCTTATCCTCTGAAAACTGTTCCTCTGGTAGGAAGAATTCCTTTTTGGCTTTTTGGCCCAATGCCCTCTCCTCTTTGGTCCAGTGTATCCCTAATGGCAGATCAATAACTCGACTAATGAGTTGTAGGGTAAGCTTTAGGGTCAACCCTCTGAAATTTACAGTGGCTAGTGTCTTCGATTTAGGCTGTAGGGACATTAAGAACTCCTCTGTGATCTCATCATCGTGACCTTGAATTCTGTCACAAAAGGTCATCCAATTGGCACGGGTGAATAGGTTCACCACCTCAGGAGTTTCATGCAATTTTTTGGAATCCGAGGGTTCCTTTCTGATAAACCCCCCTGTCATGGTGAGAATGCTCTGTTTTGGCTTGTGCCCTGATCAAAAGGGGAATTCCCTGTATGGTTTCCTCCCCAGAACGTTGAAGACAGTATCCCTCAGGTGTTTATATGTCACTTTGCACCAATTCCCTGGTTATAATGCTATTGTTGCCCAAAACTCGACTGTCAAAAGGGAATTTGACTCCCACAGACAGAGTGCAGAGCTTAATTTTCATCCCCAACCACATAAAAGTCACATTATTTATGCACAGGTTAGCCCTTACAGTGGTTTATCGTTTCTATAGGAGGAATTTGTTAACAGGAACCGTGGAGGAGAATTTGACACAGAACCAACTGAAAAATTCCGTGTATCACACAGGCAAACTACTATTCTCGAACCACAGGCAGACTTGCTTCTAATTCTCCTACTCCAGACAGTTTAATTCACCACCTTTCAAAATATCATGCATGGGAATGGTGTTTTCGAGCCTACCTCTCTTCGAAACTCCAATTTCGATGCAGAAAGTTCAGGTTTCTCTGCTCCGGGAGGCTATGTCGTGTTTCCTGTAGAGCTCCTTCCTGTAGAAAGCTTTGCCGGCTTCTAGAGGATGTCACGGCGCTTCTGAACAAGCCTGGGACGCGGGAGGATTTTGAAACGGGCCGAGAAGCTCGGGCTAACAAACTGCAGAGGAGGAGGACGCGTACTTTGCTGAAAAACGGTTGCAAGTGTAAATGACAGCGGTTCATCGTGAGTTCTTCGGCCGAGCAATTTGAATTACAGCGCAATTCATGGCGAGGGGGTGAGGTGTCCAGGCCGATCCGTTAGCCAACGTCATGGCCATCATTCCTCGGCGTGTCTCTGACCGCCATTTCCTTTCTCTGCCATTAACCGCCGCCATTACTGCCAATCCGCCGATTCTCCCTGACTAGACACTTCCCACGTGTCGGCTGCACGTCTCTTTGGCGTAACCGAGCTCGTTCGGATCCCACGAGGCCATTCGACTGACTGTGGGTGGCCAGTTGACTGGCCACCGAATTCGTTCAATCTGCACCATTTCACAGACATGTAGTTTTCAGAGTATAGTCTATGCAATTTGACGAATAAGGTTAGACACTTACCTGTGTGGCCGTGGACGTGTTTTGCAGGCTTCGGGATGTGGAACGATGGCTTTGCTCACTACTACTTCGTGCACAGGCGCTGGAACTCCTTCTTTCATTGGCTGATGTTGTATGCATGGCTTCAGGACCTGATCCTCTGGTTGTAAACGCTGCATGCAGAGGCTCCGTCTGATTTCAACTATTGAGGAGGTGTTCACGTCCAAGCGGAGCTTGTTACATGTCCCCTGTGTTGATTTTAGCTGCTATTGACTCCATAGTATGTGCTCCAGACAGATCAGCTGCTACAGGATTCCTGTAGGACATCCTGTAGCTGCTTCTCCTCCTGGGATGCATGCTGAAACGAGAAAGGTTGTATTCGTGGATGAAGGGTCCTAATGGAGCTTTGACAGGTAGAGTGTGCGAGCCTTTGTGTGCTTGATTTGTCACTTGGGAAAAAAAATTCAATCTGAGGAAAACAGGACTCTTTGTATGACTGTGCAGGAATACATAACCAGATTGTTGCAATGGCGGTGGAAAGAGATGAAACAGGTGATGGATGGAAGAGAGGGGTGGCTGCAGGCCTCATCAACAGACTTCAAGCTTTAAATCCCTTTCCAGAATCGATTTTGGCCTACCCGAAGGCTCTACAGGATGTTTCCTGTAGAAATGCAGAACTTCCTGTAGAAAGCCCCAAAACTTCCTGTAGAAAGCTCAGAACTTCCTGTAGGAGGTTGAATCTTGACCCGAATGTGTTCAAATCCTGGAAAAAGTGAGTGGCCATGGAGGGAGTGTCTGTGAGGATGTCTGGTAACTTAGTACGGACCCCTGTCCTCGTTTTGCGCGACCTTCTTTATCTGCACTGTATTCCCTGCGACCTGCAATAATTTTACAGAAATTAAACCTGTTTCTTTTCTTTTTTCTTTCTTTTCTCTTTTTCTTTTTTTTTCTCTTTTTTTTCTGTTTTTTTTTTTTGAGAGACAGCAGGGGCGCCTCCATGAGGTTTTCACCCCCACTATCTGCCCTGGGCGCCTCAGAGAGGTTTTCACCCAAGGATCTTTTTATTCCATTCTTTATTTTCTGAGAGACAGCTGGGGCACCTCCATGAGGTTTTCACCCAAGGATCTTTTTATTCCATTCTTTATTTTCTGAGAGATAGCTGGGGTGCCTCCCTGAGGTTTTTACCCTCACTGTCTGCCCTCGGCACCTCAGAGAGGTTTTCATCCAGGGATCTTTTTTTTTTTTTTTTTATGATCAAGGTGTGGCCGGAATAGAGGCAGAACCCTGCTCTACTACCAGCACTGATTTTTCCACAGTTTCAATGAACTCCTTCCTCGAAAGTGGTTTCCTGTAGATTTTTAGTCGATGCCCATTGACGAGCATGGGGATGGCTTCTTCATCAATGGTCTTGATAAGGACTGAACCATTGTCATTGCATTTCTCCACTGTATATGGTTCTAACCATTTTGTCCTCGGTTTTCCTTTGAAATCCTTGTATCTTGAGTCATACAGCAGTGCCCAATCTCCCGCTGGAATTGCTTTTCATTAAGGCGTCGGTCATGCCATATCTTCCTCTGGAGTTGAACTACTTCTGAGTGGAGGAGGGCCTGCATTCTGTGTTCATCTAATCCATTCAGCTGCAATAATCTTTCACGTTGAGCATGGCTGAGATCTAGATCCAGCTGAGCTGCCACCCTCAATGTGTTGTACTCGAACTCTATTGACAGCAAAGCTTTCTTCCCGTAGAATAATGCATAAGGTGTGAAACCTGTTGTAGTCTTCCAAGTGGTGTTGTAGGCCCAGGTGGCCTCAACCAGGCGATCTACCCAATCCTTTCTGCTGTTGCTCACCACCTTCATCAAAATCCCTTCCAACGCTCTATTAGTGACTTCCACCTGCTCGTTTGCTTGGGGATGATATGGGGTGGAAGTCCTGTGCTTGATCTTGTGATGAGCGAGCAAATATTTAATCAGGTTGGAGGTGAACTGGCTTCCTTGATCGGTGACTAACTCTCTTGGGTAGCCAAACTTGTAGAAGATATTTTCCCTTAAAAACTTAGCCACCTTTTCTTTTGTTCCTGCTTTGATTGCCTTCGTTTCTGCCCACTTGGTCAGATAGTCGGTGCACACAATGATGTAAGAGCTTTGCTTTGAAGGAGGGTTGATGGGTCCCACGAAATCCATGCCCAACTTCTCAAATGGCTCGAAAGTCACTTGAGGTTGGAGAGGCATTTCATCTCTTGAGGTCTGTTTCCCCATCCTCTAACATCGGTCACACTAGCTGATGTATCTTCTGACATCTTGATGAAGAGTAGGCCAATAGTAGCCTGCGTGTAGAATTTTGAAGGCAGTCCTTTTTGCTGCAAAGTGGCCTCCACAGGGTCCATCGTGACAGGTTAGGAGAATGTCAAAGACTTCCTCCTCCCTAACACAATGCCTCAAGATCTGATCTGGGCCAAGTTTGAACAGGTTGCCCCTGATCCAAGTGAATGGGGCACTCTTCCTCACAATTCTGCTCTTCTCCTTTGAGGATAGATGCAGAGGGAACTGTGCTAAGACCAAGTAATTTGCTATATCAGCAAACCATGGAGAGAGTACTGAGATAGCAAACAGATGTTCATCTAGCATCTGGTCATCCACTGTTCCTTCTTCACCTGCAGGCAAATCCAATCTAGACAAGAAGTCAGCAACAACATTTTCCTTACCTAGCTTGTCGACAATTGTCAAATCAAATTGTTGCAACAAAAGTAACCATCTAATGACACGAGCATTTACATCAGGCTTATTCATTAAATATCTAATCGCAGCATGATCAGTATGTACGAATGTTTGATAACCAGTGATGTAGTGTCTGAACTTGTTTAGGGAATGGACTATAGCCAGGAACTCTTTCTCGGTAACAGTATAATTCATCTCTGCCTTGGACAGGTTTTTGCTAACAAAATATATGGCATATGGAAGTTTCTCCTCAACTTGTCCTAAGGCGGCCCCTATGGCTTTGTTCGAGGCATCAGTGTGGATGTGGAAAGGTAGGGCCCAGTTTGGACCTCTCAAGATTGGGGCAGACACCAACTTATCTTTCAACTCATCCAGAGCCCCTTGACAGTCGTCAGTCCATTTAAACTCAACATCTTTCCCTAAGAGGCCAAACAAAGGTGAAGCTAGCTTACCGAAATCTTTAATGAATCTTCTGTAATATCTTGCTAAGCCTAGAAAACTTCGAACATCTCTCACCTTTTGAGGAGGTAGAACCTTTTGGATGATAGCAATTTTGTTAGGATCCACCTGCAATCCTTGTTGAGAAAGGGTATGACCTAACACAGTCCCTTCAGTCATCAGGAATTCACATTTTTCAGGACTGAGGGACAGGTTCATCTCAATGCACTTGTTTAAAACTTTTCCCAGGTTGGACAAGGCTTCTTGGAAGTTAGACCCATAAGGAGTAAAGTCATCCATATATATTTTCACCGAATCATGAACCAGCTCAACAAATATGCTCAATACTGCTCTCTGGAAAGTGGCAGGAGCGTTGCATATCCCAAAGGGAAGGACTCGGTAGGCAAAGGTACCCCATGGACAAGTGAAGGTGGTCTTATCTTGGTCCTCCAAGCTGATTTGGATCTGATTATACCCGTTGAACCCATCTAGGAAAGAAAAGAACTTCTTCCCTGCCAGTCCATACAACACTTGATCTAGGAAAGGCAAAGGGAAATGGTCTTTCTTGGTGGCTTTGTTAAGTTCCCAGTAATCTACACAGATTCTCCACTTCGTGTTCTTCTTGGGCACAAGCACTAGAGGTGAAACCCACTCACTATCGGAGATGGGGTAGATGAATCCTGTATCCAATAACTTTTGCAATTCCTCTTTGACAATGTCTTTAAGGGCTGGATTCATTCTCCTCTAAGGCTGCCTGACTGGTTTACAATCCTCTTTAATGTAAATATGATGGGTACAGACCGAAGGATGGACTCCTTTCATTTCCTTATAGCTCCAGGCAAAAACCTCCAAATGGCGGTTCAATAGGCTACATAGCTCTTTTTCCTGAGAGGGAGAGAGGGAATAGCTGATATTTAAAGTTCTTTCAGGGCCAAACTCCACATTCTTAACTCTGGGAGAGGTCGGATCTGTCGCACAGAGGTCCATTAAAGTGCTGGCTTGGGTATCTTCCACCAACTCTTCTAAGGATAGTGCACTGGGAGGTGGATTTTGGATTAAGTTCTCAATCAATTCATCCTCGGTTTGAGGGTCTCCCCTAGTGGTCTCTACTGTGCACAATGGTGCAGAGTAGACTTCGTCCTCATCTCCCTCTTCCAACCAGAGTGGTAAGTCATGTTCTAGCAGAGGTTGGGCAGGAGGGTATAGGACCAGCTGTTTGGACATAGGCCCATTCTTGATGGTCATGCTTCCAGCTCGACAGCTGATGTAAGCATCCGTAGTAGCTAACCAAGGCCTTCCCAAAATGAGGGGGTATCCAGTGAGTTTTTCCTTTGGCTGAAGGACCAAGAAGTCCGCAGGGTACTCCCAAGAGTCAACAGAGACCAGGACATCTTCCACAATCCCTTCAGGAGTCACGGTGGAGTGGTCTGCTAACTGTAGTATTGTCGAGGTCTTCCTTAGGGAACTCTGAAGGTTGAGTTTAAGCATAGTGTCCCTGGTCATCACATTAATGGCAGCCCCTAGATCAATCAAGGTATGGGGGATTATGGTGCCATTGATGTGGACATCAACTACAGGACTCCCAGGGTCCAAATATTTTGGACAGATTACTTGCCCCAACATCAGATCGGACAGTTGTCCTATGACATTGATAGTCGGGGCATCTCTCTTGCGCTTGTCTGGGTACCTGAAACACTTCTCCTTGATCAATTTGTTGTATATTGGTACATCTTTTATGGGCTGGAGAAGTGGTATTTTCACACACAACTGCTTGAGTTCTCCCAGAAGTTCAGTCTCCTCTGGGTTTGGTTGCGTGGTTACTGTTAGTTGCTCAGGAAAGGGTGGAATGGCTTTGGGTTCACTTTCTTGTTTCTCTTCCTCCTCCTCCAGGGGAGGAGGTTGGCGTTCTGGAAGGACCTTCCCAGATCGCAGGTTGATCTCCTGGATCTCCACAGCATAGGTAGGGCATGTTGTCTCCCCAGTATATACCTACTGGGCCTGTCTGTTGTTGGGGTTCGGGTTCGGTTGAGCAGGCATCTGGGGTTGTCTTGGAGGAGCAAGAGGTAATGGTTGTGGTTGAGCTGGTGGTGAAGGCAGAATGGTGGGAGGAGAGTTGTATTGGGGCCTCCACCCCGGTTGAGGTGCATCCCATTAAGGTTGTGGCTAGACATGAGAGTGAAACAAATGAGCAGCGGGTTGAGTATGGTATTGAGATGGATAAGACCACAGAGGAGGTGTGGGCCAGGAAGGATGAGCAGGGGGGCCCCAAGAAGGTATATAAGCAGATTGGTTGGGGTTATAATAAGCTTGGGATGTCCCTTGCATCCCTTGCTGGTAAGGTCTGGGCCCATGTGGCCTCCTTTGGTTGAGGAAGTAGAGAGGTTCAGTAGTCGCCTCAGTCCCCAGGTACATGGCTTTAAATCTAGGCAAGGTTGGGCATTGGTTGGTGGGGTGGTCTTCCTCACAAACGAAACATACCTCTACTGAGTGCAATGGACACTCGTTCTTAGGGTGCTTCCTCGTACATCTGGGACAAAAAATGGCCAAAGCCCTCTCAGCTTCCTCTTTCTTTTGTTGAATTCGGAAGGTATCAAGTTGCATGGCAATGGTCTGTCTCATCTCACTTTTGAGGTCTTCCATCTGATTAGCAAACTCATGCTTGGAGAAGGTGGTATTAGCTGAAAGTGGATTCCCCCTACCTCTTTTCCGGGCTGCCCTAGAATGGTTTCTAAACACAGTCTTTATGTCCTCATAAGGTAGTTGGTAGATGTCCCCTCCAGCTAGCATGTGAAGGGTATCTAGAAGGTCTTCAGGGACTCCTCGGAGCAGAACCAGCTTCAGAGATTCCGGGTCAAGTGTGCACCTGGCCCGTTTATAACTAAGTTGGAACCTTTCCTCGTAATCTTCTAAAGACTCATCACTTCCCATGGTCATTCGAAAGATCTCTCCCTTTGTTTCCTTGGACCTACAGTAGTCCCGGTATTTGGTGTTAAAGGCTTGCTCCATCTGATCCCAAGTGGTGATACTGTTTCCAGGTAACCCCATGAACTAGCGTAGTGTTGCATCCTTGAGGGTAAAAGGAAAGAGTTTCAGCTTTTGCTCGTCCGCAGCATAGTCATAAGTTCGACAAAGGACAGCAAACTCAAACAAGAAGGTATCGGGGTCTTCAGTGGTCAATCCATGGAATTGAGGTAAGGCTGAGAGACTTATGTTTTTCATTTTCATGTCCCCATTGGTCTCTCGGATGGGAAAGGCACCTTCTATTCTCTCGTCATCTTCTCTACCATTTCTGTTTTCAGCCATGGTCTCAAAAGGAATGTTCTCTGGCTCTTCTTCTGTTATAGGATCTTCGTATATCTCTGGAGGTTCACCTATAGGTTCTTCTGGATCACTGTCACCAAAGAAGAGAGAAGGGTGACTCAGTGATGTGGTGGGGGTATTGGGTAGGAATTTTCCAGTTTTATCTCAGTTCCTACGAGGCATGAAATGGAAATATTTTTGGTTGCTTTTGCTTTTTCTGCTTGTACCTGCAAAACTAAAACAGATGGAATTGCAACTAACTAAAATCTATCTTGCAGAAATGAAAATGCGGAATTAAAATGAAAACAGGAAAGGACTAATATATTTTGCTGAAATCAAATTGCGAGAATGAAATGCTAGAATACGCTTGCAGAATTGAAATTGCGGAATTGAAATGCTAATCTATGAAAGCGGGAAATGTCTAATTTACTTTTGCAGAAATGAAATTGCAGAATGAAACTGAAATAAACTACTTAGCAGAAGGTTGGAGTAGAAAAATAGAAGAAAAGCAGCAATCACAAATACTCTGACGCTTCCCCGGCAACGGCGCCAAAGAGAATGGTGGGCTCCAGTATTGCAGCAACAATACTACAACTCCTGGGACTCCCTTCTTTACTTTTATCAACCTGGTAGTTCGTAACAAACTTGGAAGCGACGGTGCTGTATGCACAAGTACTAGCTCTTGCCGCAGCTGTCACTTGGTCAGCTGGCACAAGTCCGCTAGGGGCTCAAGCCAACTTCTATGAGCTCTGAGAAGAAGCTTTTTAACTGATGGATGGAAGCTAACTCGAAGGAAGCTAATCTATTTGCAGAAAGAAACTAAAAAGCTAAAAGCAAACGCAAACCCTAGCAAACCCTAATTTTACCAGCTAGCTCTACTGATGCAAGAAAGAGGATGCAAGCTACTGGGAGAGATTCCATTGACTTATAAGAAGATGAAATGCATGTATCTAAGCTATGTCTACAGCAAAATCTGAAAGAACCATCTTTTTGTATTTTTGAATAAGTTGTCAGAATTATCATGCATGCGATTTAACTGTTTTTTACTGTGCAGAGGTGGATCAGCGAGAGGAAATGCTTGGAAGAGGTCGGGAAGGTTCAGAGAGGGCCTAAGGGGTCCCTAACACCCTTCCAAAGAGTTTCATAGAGTTTGGCTATCAAGAAACCTCATTCGTGAGCTTCTACAGGAAGTCTGCAGGGGTTCTACAGGATGTTCTGGAATTTCTACAGGATGTCTATAATTTTCTACAGGATGTTCAGAAATGGGATTTTGGAGGATGGATGGAGGAAGAAAGATGAAGGAATGAGTATGGAGGCGAGATAGGGGTGTGAGGAGGTTCAGGACTTGGTAGATGGAGTTGAGGAGTGGCGAGGATGGTTGGATTTGTTCAAGGAGGGGTAAAACGATGTTGCACAAGAAGACGAGAATTAGGGCAAAGTGAACGAATGTGACAAATGCAAGGAAAGGATTCTAAGTAGAGGATGAAGCAGGTGGGATTGATGGAGAATGGGCAGATAAAGAAGGATAACAGGTGCTCTGCAAGTCGTTTTCAACTGAACCAACAAAGACTTGAAAGAAATCAAAGATCTAGTTATGCTAACCTAATCTGATCTAGCTAACAGTAAAGAGACTGAACCGAAGTTTACTTGCAATGAAACCATGTATAACCACTATGCAACAAAGCAATCAAGAATCTGAACATGTAACCAACTTCTGCAAACAAAAATCAAACACTAATGGTTGCATGGGGAAGCAAAGATAGTGTTTTCGGTGGCAGCAAGGTCACCTTGATCACAGCTCCTGATCCCACTGAGGGAGAGGTGAAATCAGAGGTGCTCGATGACCCTTTTTGGAACCTCTTCCCTGTTATTATCCTAGCAACTCTCTGATGAACATGAAAAGCCTATCTAATCATTAACCATGACCTATGTAACCAGCAAGATGTTATTCTACTTAACAGAAATTATTTTGCAGAGACATAAAAAACAAATAACAGTACATAAAGGAGGCCTTGGCTCTTAGGTTGGGCCCAACCCCAAGAGCTACAGGCTCCTATAAAGAACTCAGAGCTGATGCCAAATAGAACTGCTTTTCATTATCCAAAAATAATCATCACAAGAAAGTTATACAGCAGTAGCTACAAGAAAACGAGCTGAGAAAATGACAGCACTATAGTGCAAAAATACAACAGTTCCAAAAGTAAACTACGAAGGCTGAGGCCTTCCTATTTATACACTACGAGGGGCCTAGCAGCCCTCCTAAATTCAAGGGACTCGGCTGTTCCAACTGCTAGTAAACAGTCACTCTTCCCAAAGCTGCTTGGCTACCTTTAGGATTCGTTTTGGTGGCCTGTTGAGCTCGGAGTTGAGGGTGGAGATTTCGAGGAAGGGCCATTTAATGCCAGAGACAACCCCCCTACGAATCCTCACCTCAAGATTGGTTGTCACCTGGCCCATAATTGCTTGGTTTTGCTCCAAAATTTGTCCAAAAAACCTGAAATAACCACGTATTAGCCTCCCTGGTAGAGTGACCACCCTTATTCGTTCAAATAACATAAACATACTAAAAAACATGCATCATCTATGAAAAATGGAGGATTGAACAAGGACAATTAGGCAAAATGAGCCCAATAAATTACCCAATTCGGGGCTCATCACTTTTATATATCTGTCACTTTTTTATATGTGCATATCTTCCGTATATACACGTCTTTTGCGCATATATGGAAATTGTGCATATATGAAAGAAATGCACATATCTTCGGTATACCCGTAATTTTCTTATATGTGCATATCTTTCGTATATGCACGCCATTTATGTATCTACATCGTATATGTGCAAATTCCATATACAAAAATTCTGCATATATGGAAATTGTGCAATACGGAAGATATGCGTATCTTTTCCGTATATACATAAATTTCGTATATGCGCAAATTCCATATACAGAAATTGCGCATATACAAAAATTGTGCATATACGCAATATATGTGCATATCTTTTGTATATGTACATCTACTGTATATGCGCAACTTTCGTATATGCTCATATTTATTATATGTGCATATCTGGCGTATATGCACGTCTTTTATATATGTGCATTTACCGTTTATGCACAACTTCCGTATATGAAAATTACGCATATATGAAAATTGTGCCTATATGGAAAATATGTGCATATCTTCTGTATATGCGTAACTTTCTTACATATGCATATCTTTCATATATATACATCTTTTATGTATGTGCATCTACCATACATGTGGAACTTCCATATATGGAAATTTTTCATATACAGAAATTGCACATATACAGAAGATATGCGCATATCTTTTGTATATGCGAAATTTTTCTATATGCACATATCTTCCAGGTATATGTGCAACTTCTGTATATACACATAACCTCCACGTATGTGAAACTTTAGTATATATAACTTTTGTATATGTGCATCTTTTGTATATGTGCAACTTCCGTATATGTGTAACTTTCTTATATGTGTATATCTTCCGTATATGCATGTCTTTTATATATGTGAATCTACAGTATATGCGCAACTTCCATATACAGAAATTGCACGTATATGGAAATGTGCACATATAAGAAAGCTATGTATATACGGAAGATATGCACAAATTCCGTATATGCGCAATTTTCATATACAGGAATTGCGCATATACGGAAATTGTGCATATATGGAAAAGATGTGCATATTTTCAGTATATCCCTAACTTTCTTATATGTACATATCTTCCGTATATGCACGTCGTTTATGTATCTTCATCGTATATGCACAAATTCCATATATATAAATTACACATATACGGAAATTGTGCATATATGGTATCTTCCATATATACATAACTTTCTTATATGTGCATATCTTCCGTATATGCACGTCTTTTATGTATGTGCATCTCTAGTATATACGCAAATTCCATATACAAAAATTGTGCATATACGCAATATATGCGCATATTTTTCGTATATGTCCATCTTTTGTATATGTGCATCTACCATATATGCGCAACTTCCGTTTATGCACATATATTTCGTATATGCGTAAATTTCTTATATGTCCATATTTTCCGTATATGCGTAACTTTCTTATATGTGAATATCTTCCATATATGTACATCTTTTATGTATGTGCATCTATCATACATGTGCAACTTCCATATATGGAAATTTTTCATATACATAAATTGTGCATATACGGAAGATATGTGCATATCTTTTGTATATGCGAAACTTTTCTATATGCACATATCTTCCAGGGATATTTATGGGGTACATTGATACACTTCACAACTATTGGGTGTACTTTTTGACCAGTAGGATAATAGTGGTTCGCAAGGACGTAAGACTTGATGAGGGGGTCATGAGAGTTTCCCTTGAGAGTGAGCTTGAGCTACATGCGGATGACAAGATTTTAGCTCCTAAGGTTGAGGAGCCTCATATTGATGTGGAGCAGCCACATGCAAAGGATCCGGGAATGGATACATCCACTCAAGTAGAGTCTTCCAGAGAGGGAAGAAAGCGCACCAAAGAGGCTGACAGATTCTTGGATGATGCAGGGAAAATGTGGGAGCACCCACCTCTCAGCGCAAGCAAAGGAGGTCACCTCAGGTGTACACTGGATACATGGCTCTTATGGGTGAATGTGTTGTGACAGATCCATCTTCCTTTAAGGAAGTAGTGCAACAGCTGGTTTGGGTTGATGCCATGGTGGAATATGACTCCATAGTGCATAACAGTGGTTGGGATGTGGTCCCGAGACTAGAGAACAAGTCAGTGATGAGTTCCCATTGGATTTACATGGTAAAGTAAGTTGCAGATTGTAGTGTGGAGAAGCATAAGGCTATACTTGTGGCCTATTGCTTTTCACAGATAGAGGGGATTAACTATGATGAGACCTTTGCTCTTAGTGCAAGGTTCTCATCAATGAGATCTATATTGGCACTATCAACATAGATGGGTTGGAAGATACATCAGATGGATGTGAAGACAACCTTCCTTAATGGCATGATTGAGGAAGAGATGTACATAGTGTAGCTTGAAGGTTTTGAGACCTTTGACTGTGAGTCGCATGTGTGCTGGCTCAAGAGAGTGTTTTATGGGTTGAAGCAAACACCCCACACTTGGTACACTAAGATAGATAGCTACTTCATCGGGTTGGGATTCACGAAGAGTGAAGCAGATGCGAACCTATACCACATATTGGTGGAAGGTAAATTGTTAATCATTGTACTTTATGTTGATGATCTCTTACTGACAGGTGATGATCAGTTGATCAAGTCTTGCAAGCATGACCTTGGAAGAGAGTTTGAGATGAAGGACATGGGGCTCATGCATTACTTTCTTGGCATGGAAGTATGGTAGGAAGATGGGGAGTTGTTTGTGTCTCAGGGAAAGTATGCCAACAAGATACTCAGGAGATTCCGCATGGAGAGCAGGAAACCCATGGAGACTCCTCTAACAAGTAACTGGAGGAAGGAGGATGCTACTTTAGGGGAAGTAGTGGAAGCTACTATTTACAAGAAGCTTGTGGGTTCACTCATGTACTTGGTGAACACATGACCAGATATGTGCTATGTAGTTAACTAGTTTAGTCAAGTGACGGTTAGACCTACTAGGATGTATTGGAATGTGGCAAAGAATGTGATGAGATACCTAAGCGACACTTCTCAGTATGGATTATGGTACAAACAGGAAGAGGGAGTGAAGCTTCAAGGCTTCATTGATGTAGATTGGGAAATGACTCCATCTGATCAGAAGAGCACATCAGGAGGGATCTTGAGTATTGGGCCATAAATAGTTTCTTGGTACAACAGGAAACTAAGATCAGCTGCACTTAGTTCAGAAGAGGAAGAGTACATGGTTGCGAGTTAGGCAGCGTGTGAGACCATCTGGATGAGGAAGATCTTAGTTGGTTTATTTGGTCAGCAGATGGATCCAACTTTGGTTTACTGCAATAATCAGAGTTGTATCAAACTCTCTAAAAATCAAACTTTTCATGATCAGTCCAAGCATATTGATATTCGATATCATCATCTCAGAGATTGTGTATTGAGGCGGATTATGTTGTCAGAGTACATTCCCATTGAGGACCAAGATGCTGACATTTTGAAAAAGGCATTTTCAAGATGTAAATTTGAGTTTCACAGAGGCAAGATCGGGGTCACTGATAATCCCTTTCTTGTTGAGAGAGAGTGTTGAGAAATGGCAACAAGAAATTCCAGTTTAATTTGTCCTTGAATTAAACTGAGAATGAAAATCGAATTCTATTCTCATATCAACTTGTAAGTAGTTAATTAAGACTAATTAACTTAATTAGCCTAGGAATTTCGAGTTGTAAGTATTTTTGTAGTCATGTATATGTTCTCCCTAAGTTTTAGGGGTCAAGTATGTGTTTAAATTGAGTTGGAAATTATATCACTTAGTTTACTGAGTTATGTTTAGTGAAATTAGTTCCAAACTATTTGTGGAACTAATAGAGATTTAATAGTTCAGTGGTCACTAGTGCATCCACAAGTGTCACTCTAGTTAACTGAAGATTCCCTCATCAGAAAGTCATGCATGTTGATTTTGAGAAAGACCCAGTTGAGACTAGAGTGCAGGGACAATGTACTATCAATTGTGTGATTTACTAAGTTGTAAATATCATGCATGTAATCAAAGAATAACTTATGTTTTGATTGCACAGTTTTGGAAGCATTAATTCCCTTTAAATGCGTGTTATTCATGCTATGAGTTACGCAAAAGATTAGGGGCTTGGAGAGCTGCAAAATTAGATAGCTAGCTTGTGAGCTGAGAGAGTTGAGCATACTTGTGCGGAATTGTTCTAGTAAGAACAAGATTTTTATCTTCACTCATATTTCTGATATATGCAATATAGATAGCGGGGTTTTGAGCAATGGATTTCCCTAGATACATCTTGTGTTATGTGTCATTGATTTATCTTCTTCTTGTTCATATTATTTTCATCTATCCATTGCTTTCCGCTGGTTGAAATGAGAAGTACATTCTTGTCCTATGCTTTAGTACATTGCATGATCTTCTGAATCTACATGGTTTTCTACAAAGGGATCAGAGTCCTCTGTTCGAGACAGGCCGACCAAACGTCCACAGAAAATGGCGCATGCCAGAAATAAATGCACAAAATCCCCACCAAGAGAAATAGACCAGAGAAGAAAGTCGTCACTTTCCGGAAATAGACCGGGTGGAATGAGGGACAGTTAAAGAATATATAATGTTATAAACAGAAATGGACATACACACAACTTGAAGGATCTGCCAGATCAAAAATCCCAACCAACATAGATCAGAAGAATATGATAACTAGGATCACCACCAAAAGGAAGGACCCTCGATGGGCACCTGCATCTCCACCACCCCCAAGTTGTAGTGGAGTCAAATCACTCATTTACATAATCAGAAAGAATGATCCAACGATCATAGAGAACTCCAGGCATCAGAAAGATTTCAATTACCACCGAGAAATAAAAATCATCAGGAAAGCACTGCCACATAATTTCACCACACCAGAGACACCAAGTACCAGTGGTGCAGCAAACCCTAAGCAGTAATGTGCATAATTCATAAAACAAGGAGAGTACCCCTCGAGATACAAATCCCCCATGCAAACGAAGACTAGAAAGAAATGTAAACAAGAAGTAGAACAAACCATCAAAAACCCGAGAAAGGAAGTTCCATTGGAAACTGCAAATACAAATGTGGCTTAGAATGTAATCGAGAGAAATTTTAACAATAGAAAGATCACAAACATCCCAAGCACCTCCACCTTCTATCATAGAATATGATACTTAAGTCTTTAAATGAATGTGATATATAAAAATATGCAATCCATTTCTTCTAAAGATATAGAATTTTAGTCTGGTCCTATTGAACCCCAGATACAATATCACCTCAGTTATTAAAATATTACGAATACCTTTCCAGGCAAACAAGAGGCCTCCTGTGCGATGTCCACCAATGTAGTACCATAATCAAATAGAGGATGTAAAGTGCAACGAGAATTAGTAAAAATATATGTAAGATCTCCGGTACCGAGGACAAGAGCATTCCAGTGAGATGTGTGAGATGACTCGTCCTAGCACTAGACACATGACCAAAAGGGGTGCCAACCTATGTCTATTATTCAACTCCCAATCTCTAGCAATACATACAACCTAGAAATGTGGAAGACTCATAATATACTAATATCGACAAGCGATGCTCATTCTCCTAAAATCCTTGTCTTCATATAAAAGTGATAAAAGATACATATACCTAGCATTTAGAGAATCATCCATTCAGAAACATTGATGATTAAACTTCCGTGGACACCTCATAACTATCTGTTAAATCTCTTGGAATGATTAATCCACTTTTCATTCGAGTCCCAGAAAGCCATGCAATCTCTGATACTATGTAATCAAGATCCTTGAAAGCTCAAAGGCAGTTTATTACAAGGATACACATTACCAATGACAATGAATCCAAAACAATCTCATTCAATGTCCATAACAATCTGAAACTGCTACAATATACACTCATAATTTCTCAACCTCACACATGTTACACAACTTGATCCAACCTGCCTGACATTCTCCTGTCCTCCCATGAAATAATTATTTATATATTCAATATAAATTAAGTTTAATTCATATAATTGATTCAAAAGCATAGAAATGTATCTTTGTTAGAGTTCTAATACACGATTACATAGTAATCCATAGCTTATGTGATTAGTTAATTAATTCATGATCAAATGAATGAGTGATCAACCACAAGGGAAGTTTTCATATATTGTGCATGTTCATTATATAACTAAAATTTTTTTAGTTTTGCGACATCAATTAGATTTGTCTCCTTGTCTCCTCATCTTCCACAAATATTAACAATTTCTAATTTATGAGTGTTATGCACCCTAAACTTGTAAATAGATAACTATATCCATCTATCTTAATGCCAGAGAGATACTTAAGAAAAATACATATACTTGGTTAGTAGTTCTTCTCAAACTCATATTTTTGTGAAGGCTTATGCATGGCTTGTCATTTTTAATAAATATAGGCAATTCAATGTTCATTTCTTGGGACACATTTTAATCATCTTGTATGAGGGCACTTATGTTGTTGACTTTTGTATAACGTGCTCAAAGATAAATATGTTTCTTTCTTAATATCTAGTGGTTAGCTTTGACCTGGGATAATAAAGATTGAGTTCAATAATTTCAATGTCTTAATTATCGTAACATTTATCTTCATAACAACATAATTATCTTAACATCCAAAGTCATACCATATAAATACATGCACGATAATGCGCTGAGATTTTGCAAGCTTCACTTAATTCCCTCAATACATGTTTTTTGGTCTTGACCATGATATATTACAACTAACCTTAGACCTTTTTTGCCTAAATATGTTTGGTCTACATAATATTTCATAAATTTAATAAAATTTTTAATTATGCATCATTTATGATTTCCTACTTAATTTGAACACTTGAAATTTTGAAAAATCCATATTATGGACTTGAAGTTTTAACACTTACTATATGCATTATTTCCATGTTATTAGATCTAGCAATATTGGTTTTTGTTAATGTTATTAAAAATAACAACATTACATATTTTTTCCAAGTTATTAATGATATAGATATTCATTTTATATAATTAAGTTTAACAATATTATAAATCATTTTCTATGATTCATGTTATTTTTGTATGTTAATTGAGTTAATTTTCATGTTGTTAAACTTAATAAAAATATAAGCTTTTCTAAGAGGTTTGTTATCTCTCAAATTGTACATGCATGAAAAAGCCCCAAAACATAATGCATAATATGATATAAACCTTTTAGGAATATCACCCATTGTCACCACAACAACTTTTTTTCTCTCACTTTAGAACTTTAGATTAGCTCTCCTTTGACTCAAGGGAAGCTTAGTTAAAAGAGCAAAAGGTGGTGTTAAAGGAAGGCTTAGTTAAAAGAGTGTCATGTTAATGGTAGCCTCAGTGAATTTTTTTTTTATAGATATTTTAGGCTTTTATGGAAAAAGGGAAAATGGTGAGGGGGGGAATAAAGAATAGTGTCAATGTCTTTCTAGGTCTATGGAGTCCAGCAAAATCAAATGACAAATAGGATCAAGAAGAAAACTCTCTTAAGCAAACTATCTAATGCTTTGTTGATTACAGCAAGAAGTTAGAACCTCTTGGCTAAGTTAACCCCTCAACTAATCAAGGAAAATCATGAAATCATGGCTCCATTAGAAGGGATCCCTCCAAAGAAAATCCCTACTACAGAAATTTGGAATATGGCCTAGCAATGAGAATTAAAACTATCACAAATTGACAAAGAAGAGGTGTAAGAAGAACCTTTGCACATCCTCTTTCCAAATGAAAAAAATATCTTTCAAATAGATCGACTTTGATAACTCTATAGTAATCTTGAATAATCATAACTATACATTTAATGATGTAGAAAAACAAACCAAGAAAAAACTACTTTGAAAAATATAAAAATAATAAAAAATTAGAATACAATCAACCAATAAAAAAAAATACTCTATGTCACCATTCTATGGGCTCATCAAACTACCACTCTACGGGCTCATCAAACTACTACTGATAATGATAATGAAAAAACAAATGGTATAAAAAACCCTAAAGAGTTTACATTTGTTTGTGCATTAATTTCTTGTTTTAACGTTTCCATGTTTATAGTGACTTATATAATGTTTCTATGATGTCTTTTGCTTTTGCATTCATACCATTAATGATTTCTGGAATAGTTTACCTAGCATTTTTTAACCCCTTTTTGTTACATTTTAAAATGTAAAAGTAGTTCTAATGTTTTCAAACCTCTCATTTATCAACAATTTTGCTATTTATTAGTAAATTTTTGGGGTTGCAAAAATAATAAGATGTCCAGGGATTTATAAGAATGTATTAGCTTTCTATATTGCAAATTCTATGGAAGATTATTGAGAAGGACATTTGGGAAATAGAATGAATAATAAGAGCATAAATAATTTTATATATATATATATATATATATATAGTAATAGTGGTACGATGCACATCATTGCTCTTTTTATTTCTTGGATTTCCAGTTATGTTTTCTGTCTCGACCAGAGATGGTCGTGCTAAAACCTTGACAACCCTGCTAACAATATGCACCCAGCTATATAACGATTATTTGACTATATAAGCAGAGATATACAGTGTGGAATATCTGAACAGGAAGCATTGTATATCTGTATTTGCACTACACTGGCATATATATTGCTTGTATGGCATTACACAACCACAATGGTTGAGTCTACCTGTGCCAAACTCATATTGCTTGTATGGCATTACACAACCACAATCGCTGAGTCTACTGGTGCCAAACTCACGATCACCTGTCAAAGACTTTTAGTGTCTGCTTAGAAATAAGCAACCTGCCCTCAGACCAGCTGTCAGCGTAGAAATTAGATCCTGAGCAACCTGCCCTAGACCAGCTTTCAGTTTACAAATAAGCAACCTGCCCTCAGACGAGCCATAATATTATGGCAAGTTCCATGAGCCAAGATGGCTCAATGGCATCCAGTAACAACAAGAAGATGTTGTTTATTCATATCATACATAATGGGTGCAGAGTATAATCGATGGTTGTCACTAAAAACCTCTATTTACCAAAGCTTATGCAATTTATGCATGCGAGTTTCTACAAATTTGAAATTTTCATAGAACCTGCAAATTTACCAGACACTGCGTTACCAATGTCAAGATTATTGTATTAGGGATTACAGAGCACTATTGCTTCATCAAACAATCAATCCCCTTGCAATGGCTTTATTGGTCTCCAAATGAGTAGTCTCATAAACAGGAAACTCTTTTTGGTACACGCTCATGTTCATGTCGATTTCCGCCAAATTCTCCAACTCAAACAGGTTAGAACTTGAACAACTGACATTGTCATCGTCTTCCTCCTCTTCGTCTTGTTTGTCAAGACGCTTAATTACCACAGCTTCCATAATGCTTTTTGCTTTCTGATACTTAGTAATTATGTCCTTCGTTGTTGCTGCATGCCAGTGCTCCTCAAGAATATGAAATTGTAATTCTTTGCTGAGTAGTGAAAGCTTGTAGGCATCTGTAGATGGATATGTATGTAGATTATTAACAGGATTCGGATTATGGAGATACTTGTCCCCAGAGGGGTTAGAGTCCTCATCCAAAGTTCCACTTGATGGATAGAAAGTCACAAATCTTTGACTCATCCCACTACTATTCTTCGATCCTCTGGATGTTTTACTCAAACATGGCCTAGATTGTACTGAAGAAGAAGATGAGTCAACAGAGGTGGGTTTTTTCTCAAAAGAATCATATGAATTGGAGTCACTTACAGACGAAGATAATGAAAGCTTCGGCTTCTTGGTATTGCCAGCCATAAATAGCGAATTGAGAAAATTTGCGAGCTTCCTGCCTGGAGAAGTTAGCTTCTTGGGCTTCTTGGAATCCTTCCGAGCTTGAGAGTTTGATTTTAAATTAGCCTGATAATCTACAGGGATGAAAGGCTTCTTTGTAGAACAAAAATCCTCATCTCTAATAGATGATTTTCCATGTAAAGCTCGAGTGCATTTTCCACCAATAGCCCATTTCCTTGCTCTGTCTTCAAAACCCACATGATGTAAATTTCTTTCTATTTTAGCAGTAGCAATAGATGAAGTTTGTCTGCAGAGAGATTCTGCATCTGAAGAGAAATATGGGCAGCTGGAGGTGGAATCACTTGTATAATCATCAGAACACAGTGCTGCAGATAACATATTAGACTGATAGGACGGATAAATTTCTTTGTGCTTGCAATATGCAGCCTCAACTTCTTTTTTTCAGCATCAAAAACACCCATCTTGCCAGATCTTCGACGCATAAATTTTTCCCTATTCAGCCATGAACCCTCGTCCCATTGGCTTTCCATTTCGACAACATGTTTATAACTGGAATTCTTCAAGACTGTATAATTCTCGGCCTCCATATTTCTCGTATCTCGCCGATTGCTACTCTTTTTGTGGGCCATTTTTCCTCCCTCAACTTTGTGCGCCATAATTCCTCCCTCGTCTTCAGTTGAGTTACAAATTGCATCAAGCAGGGCAGATGAGAAAGATTGATTTCCGGGATGATGGTGGCGATGGCGACGCTGATGCTGATGCTACCCATTGTGCAAATTATGATCCATTCGTTGCCCATGAGGCTTATGCCCACGCCGCTGAATTTCTTCTCGTCAGGGCTTCCGCCGGCGGTAATGCGCTGCCCCAGGAAGGAATTCCGGATATGTGTCTCGTGCCCGCCCTGAACCGTGATGCCAAACGACTTGAAATGCGAGATATAGCAATTATCGATGTTCAAATTTTGAATTCGGGCATGGCGGGTTCACCAGTTCAAATTTCGAATTTGAATTTGAATTGTTCGGTTAACATGGAGTAACATGCATGCTCAGGTCGTCACATCTCAGATGCACGTCCAGACACATTGCATAGCATGGTATGGTTTTATGTATTGTACATGGCCGTTATCCATGGTATGGTTTCACTGGAAAGCACTTGTCTAGAAATATTTAGGTGTGTCAGCGTGCTTGTACTACCGTCTATGCCGATGGAATGCACCATGGCAAGAGCTTGTCAAGAAATACTCAGGTGTGTCAGGTGTGTCAGCGTGCTTGTACTACCATCTATGCCCACGAAATGCACCATGGCAAGAGCTTGTCGAGAAATATTTAGGTGTGTCAGCGTGCTTGTACTACCATCTATGCCCACGGAATGACAGTGATGTAAAGGGGCATTAATGGATCAATAGATTTAGAAATAGCTCTTGCCATTTTTCTATGTCAATGGTACTTTTCATAAAGTCATTTCTACGTCAGTGTGACTTTTCATTGCTCAAAAGCTTCATGCAAACTTTCTCAGTCGCCAAAAGTCGCGGGCGTACCAACCAAACATGTCATCTTTGATATTCTGCTTGCGGGTTGGCGCATCAATCAAACATGTGACATCCTGCCTATTAAATGGATGTGTTACATTCAACCGAACTCGTTGATTTTGGTGGCTGACCGTGCCAAAAACGCAATCGAGATAATAATTCATCAAAGACTTCCCCATTGATTTCGGTGGCTGACCGTGCCGAAAACGCAATCGAGATAAAAATTCCTGGAGTTGTCTATAATGCGACTTTTTGGAGATTCCGGTGACGGAATCCGGCGGAAGAAATTGAGGTTAAATCTTGATTTGTTGCAGTTAAAATGGTTTTTTAATTGCATATTTGGATTCAGCACCCTCGAAAACCCCTGGGACGCTTTCATTGTGCAGAAACTAGCTATCAAACTTGCGATTCCAATAAATTCCTGCCGGATTTCGACCGGAAAAACCCGCCAAAAAAGCTTTCAAAAAGTCGCGTTATAGACTATTTCAAAATTCCTCAAAGCTGCACGCAAACTTTCTCAGTCGCCAAAAGTCGCGGGCGTACCAACCAAACATATCATCTTTGATATTCCGCTGCGGGTTGGCGCATCAATCAAACATGTGACATCCTCCCTATTAAATGGATATGTTACATTCAATTAACTCGTTGATTTTGGTGGCTGACCGTGCCAAAAACGCAATCGAGATAATAATTCCTCAAAGACTTCCCCGTTGATTTCGGTGGCTGACCGTGCCCATAACGCAATCGAGATAACAATTCCTCAAAGACTTCCAGGAATTCTTCTTTCTTAGGTTGTTGTAGTAGCACGTAACACTGCCAACGACTAAAGTGACCAAGCTGCTGTTTACAGCCCGAATTTCCATATGAAGCAATGTTCTGTGAAGGTTAATTACGGGATACAAGACAGACTCCACGAAATCTTCTGGCTTGAATTGTATGGAAAGTACTTTGGTGGAAAGGGTCAGTATTACTTTGGTTGATATTCTCACCGAGTCACCACCCTCACCGCTATCACATAAAAATTACTTATAGTTATTAAGTTTGAATTTGATAAACATAATTTTTGATGGGTAAAAATTTTCATTTCTACACCATATACATCTTAAACATTTAGATATATATACTGGACTTTGCTCATTTTCGAATATAAATAATTTCAAATTATTTTGATCGATATAAACAGTTTTAAAACTGCAATTAAAAGAAAAACCAGACCACATTGGTTCATGATGTTCTACAAGTTTCTTGATCCAGGCAGCAGAGGAAGCCAGATGAGAATGAAGCTATATAATCTTCCATGTCTAATACTGTTTATTATCAATTATTTTGACCGATTACCTGCACGCACTTGCAGCGCTAACGCTCTGTACTCGGCAGATGGAGTGGCGCTTTTAGAAATGAAGTCATCTTTTGCAGTTCCTCCTAATGTTCTTTCAAGTTGGAGAAACGACAGCTCTTCTGATGTCAACCCGTGTAGCTGGGAAGGTGTCCACTGCAGCAGTTATGGAAGGCGGGTCACATCAATTTCCCTGCCATACAAAGGGTTGTCTGGCCGTCTTTCCAGTGCAATAGGCAAGATTGCTGCCCTGGAGAAGCTCGACCTTTCGGGCAATAGGTTATCCGGCACGGTTCCTAGCCAGATAGCCAACTGCACACAGCTTCGAGAACTCAATCTCGCCAACAATTTCTTCACGGGCTTCATCCCTCCGGAAATCGTGAACTGTAGCCTTCTTACAGTTCTGAATATCAGTACCAACAATATATCAGGTATAATTCCGCCTGCACTGGGTAATCTAATAAGCCTGACTACGCTGGCGGTGGATACAAATAATCTCAACGGTATCATTCCTTCGTCTATTGGAAAGCTTGCCAATGTTGATACAATCACCGCATACTCCAACTATTTCAGTGGCTCTCTACCGCCCGAAATCGGCAATTGCAGTCAGCTGCGAATTTTGTACATCGACACTGCGGGATTGCAAGGAAAGATTCCGCGGGAAATTGGGAATCTGAAAAACATTGTAGAGATGACGCTGTACCAAAACGATTTGACCGGTACCATCCCTTCTTCCATCGGCAACTGCAGCAGCCTCGAAGCCATTGCAGTTTATAACAACTCCTTAGAAGGTACGATACCATGGGAGATAGCCCTGATGGAAAATTTGAGATATTTATGGGTTTATGAAAATCATCTTACAGGCTCCATCCCCGCAGGGTTTTTCACTAGACTGCTGAAGTTGGAGGCATTTGATGCATCCACCAATAATCTGAGTGGGGTTATACCATATGAAATGGGCAATCTGAAGAATTTGAGAGTCTTGCACTTAGATTTCAATAACATGTCAGGGTCGATCCCCTCATCCTTTACCAATCTTACAAACCTGCAGATCCTAGATCTATCTTACAATAATTTTGAAGGCACTTTGCCTGAAGGAATCGGCCTCCTTCCCAATCTGACAATGTTGTATCTCAGTAAAAACATGTTCAAAGGTCCGCTGCCTGCTCGACTTGGAAGCTTTGGCAACCTGGAGAAGCTTAATTCATATTCCAGTGGATTAAGCGGATCGATTCCCTCTGGGCTATGCAACGGTACCTCTTTGATTCGTCTTGCCATCTTCGATAATCGATTAGAGGGGAACATCACCAACCTTCTACAAGACTGCGTCTCACTTCAACGCATCCGGCTGCAGAACAACCTCTTCACGGGTTTCTTACCAGGTAATATCTCTAAGCTTTCTGCACTGGATTACCTTGACATTTCTTCAAACAACATCCATGGAAGTATACCTTCTTCACTGGGACAGATGCAGAATCTTACCAATCTCCTCCTTGCGGACAATAATCTCGTTGGTGCCATTCCTCCTGAAATAGGAGAGTTGGGAAAACTAGGAAAGCTCATTCTGAGCCGCAATAATCTCACTGGAACGATTCCTCCAGAAATAGGCAATTTAACTAATTTGCAGGTTTTAGATCTAAGCGGAAACTCGTTGGAAGGTAGCATACCCGAAGTTTTGGGCCATCTTGTCATGCTATCGACATTAAATTTAAGTGTAAACACATTGACGGGAAGGATACCCAGTTCCTTCGGAGAGTGCAGGGACTTAAGCGAACTATACCTGGCCAGAAACAAATTGAGCATGACCATTCCTTCAGAGCTGGGAAAGCTTGCGGCCAGTCTCAGATACGGGTTAGATCTAAGCTGGAACAATCTATCGGGATCTCTTCCCCCTCAGATAGGAAACTTGCAGTTACTTGAATCCTTGGACCTCTCCCATAACCAGCTCTCTGGTCAGATTCCTCAATCTCTCACAGATATGATAAGCCTGGATCATTTCAACTTCTCTTTCAACCTATTCACAGGGGCCATTCCTTCATTAAGGGCATTTTCAAAAGGCCCGGAGAATGCATTTGAGGGTAATCCAGGACTTTGTGGACCACCAACAAGGAACAATTGTTCCGATTCAGAAGTTGCAGGTAAAAAGAAAGAATTAAGCTCAGCCGAAGTGGCAGGGATTACCGTTGCCTGTATTGGGACCATAACTATTCTCATGCTTGCGCTGCTATACATTTTAAAAGCGTGTAAAAGACACAACGAGGAGGATGCTACGGAGGGTATTTCTTCGGGAGATGGAGAAGGTATAATCAAATATAGAGATATACTGGAAGCTACAGACAACTTCAGTGATGATTACGTCATCGGGTCTGGCACATCCGGCATGGTCTACAAGGTGATGATTCCAGGACAAGACAAAATCCTTGCTGCCAAATGCTTAAAATTAGCAAATCATCGTCACCACAATATTCAATATCGCAGTGTGAGGCGCGAGATTGAAACTTTGAAGAACGCCCGTCACAGAAACATCTTGCGCCATCGGGACCTGATAACTCATGCACACGATGAGATGAATTATTCAATAGTTCTTCTGTGCGACTACATGGTTAATGGATCGCTGTGGGAATTTCTGGGCGGGGCATCGAAACCCAATCACATGCTGGACTGGAGGACCCGGTGTAACATTGTCTTGGGCGTGGCAGAGGGACTCAAATATTTACATCACCACTGCGAACCTCCAATTATCCACTGCGACATAAAGTCTGCCAACATATTGCTGGACCATGACTATGTAGCACACATTGCAGACTTTGGACTTGCAAAGCTAGTGAAGAATTCATCAATAGATTCTGAATCAAGTTCTCTCTTAGGAGGGACTCATGGCTACATTGCTCCCGGTACCAAATCTCTACTCGTTTTGTCTTTATTGTTGTTATCAAATGTAGTTGTAACTTGTAGAGATCAGCATATTCTATGTCATCCTAATACATTAATTAATATCATGTGCAGAATGTGGGTATGGAGTGAAGGCATCGACGAAGCAAGACGTGTATAGCTTCGGAGTGGTGTTATTAGAAATGGTAAGCGGAAAACCTCCTGTGGTAGAAGAGGACGATCAGGAATTTGTACATCTAACTGCAATGGCTGCGAAGAAGGCGAAGGAAGGGAGAATGGACGAAATAGTTGATGAGGATTTGAGAAGTAGCAGTGACTATAATAACCATAAGAATGAAATAAGGAAGATGATGGAGATTGCCACAATTTGCACTCGATCTGCACCGAACCTCAGGCCATCCATGAACGTGGTCCTTGGCATGTTTAATCGTCCACACTCTGACTCATTATTATCTTTCCCGTCAGAAAACAGGGTGTCAGATTTAAAATAGTCACGTTTAGTAATGACAGATTTCTCGCGTCAGAAAGTCGGTGTTAGATTTAAAATAGTCACATTCACAGTAGTAAATGACAGTATGACGTAACCTATTATAAACCAAAACTTTTGTTTGAATGGAATTGTCATCTCACTGGACAAAACACATTTGTAAATTTTGTTTTTTGTTCATATCTAAGTGAATATCCTATCATGTCATTCATGTTGCTTCATTGAAGACGATAACTAGGGCTTGATAGTTATGCAGCTCTACATCATTATTATTATGTGGTTATTAACACGACCCAAGGCTTTTGTTCCAACACATTTGTAAATTTTGGTTTTTTGGGGTCATATCCATTGAATATCCTAATAATATCATTCAAATGCGACTCTTTTCATGAAGAAACAAAAGGAGTTACATTGATGGTTAGACAAAAATATTTCAATGTCGTAAATAACTCAGAGGAAGCAAGCTACAGAGAGCAACAATAGTTGCAAACAATTGAGACAAGATCAAAAAACAACAAGACATCTTTAAGTTGAAATAAACCACTGAAACCAAGTATAAGCACAGGGCTGATTGAAATATTTGAGAACGAAAAACGATGGAACTAGTCGGCACAAGAGCCTTAGCAGAGAACAAGCCAAAAAGAGACCGACGACTGCCAAAACAATAGGAAGAGGCCCCCTTGGAAAGCTAGAGCCTGAATCAATTAAAGCCCCAACAAAGACTGCCGACAAAAAGGAAGAATCAAACCTCTCCTAGCACAATAGATCTTCCATCCTTTCAGAGGGAGTCGATCATCTGAGAGAAGGAAATGTTGTTCAAATAGGACACCAAGGATCTGATTTGTTGCTTCGAGTGGTGAAGAGAAGGGGCGCCAAAAGCCACGAGACCTTGAGCCAACTCGATGACTGATTTATTGTTCCCAACAACAACAAGCTCCTCAATTAACAACCAAGAGGCACACCTAAGCACACCCCAAAGAGCCAATAGCTTTGCCTTGCTGTTAGAACCTCCCGAATCGAGCACAATCACTACTCTGCACCCACATGGCACATCAGAAAATGCTCCATCAAAGAAACCAACTGGCAAGAAGGCCTTGATAACCTTATAATGACAAGGTCTCCTTTGAGGCTTTGGCCTCCAAGGCCCAATTTCCTGAAAGTATGTCACTATCTTTAAACAAACCGACCTCATCGTAGGCAGAACATTATCAAAGATGTAGGCATTCCTACATTGCCAAATACCTGAATATATATAGAAGGGAAGCGCCCTAAACACATGTTGACCCCCAAACCACTGCAAGAGACACAACTCAATAGACGATCTCTCCACATCTGCTTGAAGATTGAGACACATGAAAACCTCTTTCGAAATTACATATGCTTGAAGATTGAGACACATGAAAACCTCTTTCGAAATTGAAAAAATGAAAGAGAAATTTAGAAATAGATGTTTAGTTTCTTCATTCACCCTCCGTCATAATGGGCATATTCACGGCCCCTAAAACCCTCTTTTAGATAGATTCTTCGATGTGAGAATCCTATTGTGGGTAGCCTACTAGAAAAAAGATTTGAGCTTCAAGGGAACATCCCAACACCACGCTCTTGATAGCCATAAAAATATGTTGGGGGGCATATGACCCATAGAAATATGTGCATAAGTTTCTTTAACTAAGATATTCCCATTAGGCTCGCTCATAGCCTAGGCTAAAGAATCTTCTCGCTTAGTGAGCACAATGCCTACGAGATACAATCTTTGTCTGAAGCTCTCTCATTCGGCTTCAAAAGCTACTAGCATCCCAAGATCACTCGCGTGCAACCAACATGGAGGGCCAAGCATGTGATTATTCGATCTCCCAAGGTGAAACAGGAAAGTATGGTCTGAAAGATTTAGAGAATTGATAATAAGCAGCAAGAGAATGTGGTCACCCTCCAATCGTTTAATGACATCGAGACCAATAACAATTTTGTGCCCTGCGCTGATCTCTCACCTCAGATTCCCACAAAGCCACTATTTAGCCTTTGTTAAACATCTCCAGATATGCGAATTCACCCACATTTATAGAGCTCCGACACTAATCCAATCCTCTAGAGACTGGTGATTAAGATATTTAGCATTCACCACCTGTTGCCATAGTCGAACACCTCTGAACGCACGCCACATGGATTTAACGAGTAGCACCATATTGAACCTTTCAGTATCATGGGTCTCCTGGCCATCATCCTAATCACTCCTGGATAGACATTGAAGGAGGACCAAGTGATATTTCTTGGACTTACTAGAGCCAACCCAGAGAAAAGAGGTAATTATAGGCTCAATTCTTTTTATGACCACTTGAGGGATTTTAAAAAGGTGCATCCAGTAAACTGAGATGCCCTGTGAGCCACTTATTTCCCCGAAGTGTCAATTTACAGTCAAATTTTTTAATGAGCCACTCCCTATCGTGGTAGTTGTAATTGAATGGTTTCAAGTTCAAGACCGTGGAATATCACGCGAGGGGTGCACAAATGCGAGACGGTCAAAATGTTTTCTCGTTCCTCAAGATCATGTGATAGACTTGACTGGTCTCACTGCTACCCTTCAACGATGGTAACCAATTACCATAGAGAGGTTAAGTTCTTAGCTTGATGCCCACTTGATCTCCTTCAACTGGATGCACACGACAACCAAATTGACCCTCGGCGGTGAAATCAAATCCCTTTAGATCTATTATGAGCTCGATCTTGGCCTTAGACGAATAAAAACCATATGGTAACCCAAATCTTAGCCACTTTCTCAAACAAAATCGACCAATTAGGGTGGTATTTGGTATCATCTTCTGGCTAGGGTGAAACTGATTTCCACCGAAGCTAGCAAGAGGATCTCGTCTGAAATCCTTGTTGGTTGAAAACTCGCGTGAGCATTCAATTGATATGCAAAGAGAAAATATCCAAATCCATGTCATTCTCTCGTTTCTGCTCCTCCTTTTAAATCTGGATTGTTAGAGAGAAAGCATGGGAAATGATCAGTGGATAATTACGTGGGGCCAAAACCATGTGCTTAATGCCTCTTTATTTGTTTATTTACTTTTTGGGTTCAACTAGGATCAATTGGTTGGGATATTACAATTCTACCTACTTAGAATTTCTTTCGCTCAAGTAATTTCAGTGTTGAATGCTACAATATCTGCCCCCCCTCCCAAGTAACATCTTTGGTGAGGAAATCTTTCCATCGCACCAAATATTTTCAGATGGTCTTACTCTGAAGTCTCCTTCTTCAAATGAAGATGTCCTTCCTCATCTAATGGGGGTAAATCTAGTGATGATTTGACATTCTCCCCCACCTTCTTCTTCAAATAAGAAAGATGAAACATCTTATGAATTCTACTCTCTACTAGAAGCTCCAATGCATATGCTACCTCTTCGACCTTTCGGATAACTTGATAAGGTCTGTAGAACCGTGGTTTCAACTTTCTTGCTCCTTTCTACTTCAATGTAGACTATCTATATAGTTGTAGTTGGAGGTGTAGTACATCTACCACTTCGAAAATTATTTCTATCCTCTATCAATATGCATATAACTTCTATCAATTTTGAGTTGTTTATAGGTTATCCTTGAGTGCTTGAAGAATATCTCAACATCCTTGGATCTAAACCTTGGCTAATGGTGCCCTACTATCTCCAAATGTTGTGTCTGCATGTTAGAAATTGTAGCAAGAATGGATAAATTTGACTTGTGCCTTAGTCAAATTTAGTAATTCGATTTTCCATATCAACACGATGAATAATATTGTAGTTAACTTGCGTGACATGGCCTTGTCTATTAGTTTACTCAGTAAATTTGAGTTATAGGCTAGAAGTAGAGTCGTTCATGTATTGATTGGTAAAATTTAGCGATCTAGTTCAATTATTTTTAATTTGACTCAGTTAATTGAGATCAAGTAACTAATTGGGTCAGTTGAAGGTCAGTTGAGTAGTATAACTGTTGTTAACTAGGTGATCTCTAAGTTAAACTACTCAATCATCTAAAAATAGCTTAGACATGCATGGAATTCGAATTCCCTAGCTAGAGTGGAGGAAAAGACACATTGTAATGATCAATTGGATAATAGTTGAGTGTATAGGCTTGGTAGTTAAGCAAGTGAATCATTCCTTGGGAATTTTGCAGGAAAATAGGAGAAAATTCCTATCTTTTAGGAGTTAATTTCCTCTAGGATTGCATAAGGGAATAGGAGCAAATTGGGCATTGAATTGGCTAAGTGTTGGTCAGAGTAGGACAATCAGCATGAGAATAGGTTCACAATGTAGGCTTTGCTTCTCGATTGAAGCAAGACATTGTAATAGTTTCTCATTCTCATTCTCATCTGATTAATGAGAAGCAGCGGAAGGGTTTTTTCCAAGTTGGATTCCCTTTTAAATCATTATGTTTTTTTGGTTTTTTAATGGTTGCATGCCATTACATGTGTTTCTAAATTGCTATTTCCATTCCACAGAATAGTAAATAAAATTTTTAATCCCTTGTTTTCAATTAAAATACATTAGTGGTAGAAAAATTCTATTAATTTCTACATGGTATCAAAGTAGAAATCATACTAGAAACCAGCCAATAGATCTTCGCCTTCAGAAATTATGATTTTAAAATTTAATGAAGTCTTCCATGCGAGAAAATATCTTACAACGAATTGATATTGGAGTATTCTCTTGAGGGAACCTCAAATTTCATAGCTTGGAAGGATGAGATGGAAGTAATGCTCGATGATAATGGTGTGTTGGAGTACACCAAAACTAACATTCCAAAGCCAACAATATCAGATGCATAGTAGTTATCCCACTGGAAGAAGGATACTGCAAAATTTAGGAGGATCATCCTAGAGGGTGTGACAGACCACATAGTCTCGAATTTACATGGCAAGGAGACTCCCTTTGCCATGTGGAAAATCCTCATTGAGCTATTCGAAAATGGTAGTGATTCAAGGAAATTGGAATTGAGGGATAAACTCAGAAACATCTGCATGTAGAAATGTGAAACCATTCCACATACCTCTCCATGTTCGCTCAGTGTTGAGATGAGCTTGGAGGAGTTAGAGAAAACATTCCTTCTTTAGAACTAGTGAGCCTAGCTCTCCTAGGCCTTCCAAAATAGAGACTTTGGTCCAATTTGGTGTAGGAAGAAATTCAGAGGAAGACTAGAGATGGAGTAACATCCAAATCTGGGGAGGAAGAGAATTTTTCCTTGGTTGGGAAGGGCAAGAAAGGAAAGGGAAAGAAGGCCGAAAGCAAGTCAGAGTCCAACCATAACAATGGCAAGAAGAAGGACCTAAGTAAGATAAAATGTTTTCACTACCATGAATTCAGGCATTATGCAACAAAGTGTTTGCAAAAAAAGTATAACAAGAAGCCTTCAAGAGGAGTAGGAGGTGAAACACTTACCTTACAATTCAAATCAGACTTCACCTTAATTGCATGCATGGGAAACACTATAATGGGGAGTATGTGGTATCTATATTAAGGTGCCTTGTTCGATATGATAGGATGCAAATAATTCTTCAGTAGATTAGAGGAGAAGGATCTCTAGATGCACATAAAACTTGGGGATGATGGAGGGTATGTTGGCTACGTGGGGCCTGACCCAGTTTCAGTTTGTTTGTGCATTAATTTCTTGTTTTAACGTTTCCATGTTAATAGTGACTTATATAATGTTTCTATGATGTCTTTTGCTTTTGCATTCATACCATTAATGATTTCTGGAATAGTTTACCTAGCATTTTTTAACCCTTTTTTGTTACATTTTAAAATGTAAAAGTAGTTCTAATGTTTTCAAACCTCTCATTTATCAACAATCTTGCTATTTATTAGTAAATTTTTGGGGTTGCAAAAATAATAAGATGTCCAGGGATTTATAAGAATGTATTGGCTTTCTATATTGCAAATTCTATGGAAGATTATTGAGAAGGACATTTGGGAAATAGAATGAATAATAAGAGCATAAATAACTATATATATATATATAGTAATAGTGGTACGATGCACATCATTGCTCTTTTTATTTCTTGGATTTCTAATTCTGTTTTCTGTCTCGACCAGAGATGGTTGTGCTAAAACCTTGACAACCCTGCTAACAATATGCACCCAGCTATATAACGATTATTTGACTATATAAGCAGAGATATACAGTGTGGAATATCTGAATAGGAAGCATTGTATATCTGTATCTGCACCACACTGGCATATATATTGCTTTTATGGCATTACACAACCACAATGGTTGAGTCTACCTGTCCCAAACTCATATTGCTTGTATGGCATTACACAACCACAATCGTTGAGTCTACTTGTGCCAAACTCATGATCACCTGTCAAAGACTTTTAGTGTCTGCTTAGAAATAAGCAACCTGCCCTCAGACCAGCTGTCAGCCTAGAAATTAGATCCTGAGCAACCTGCCCTAGACCAGCGTTCAGTTTACAAATAAGCAACCTGCCCTCAGACCAGCGATAATATTATGGCAAGTTCCATGAGCTAAGATGGCTCAATGGCATCCAGTAACAACAAGAAGATGTTGTTTATTCATATCATACATAATGGGTGCAGAGTATAATCGATGGTTGTCACTAAAAACCTCTATTTACCAAAGCTTATGCAATTTATGCATGCGAGTTTCTACAAATTTGAAATTTTCATAGAACCTGCAACTTTACCAGACATTGCGTTACCAATGTCAAGATTATTGTATTAGGGATTACAGAGCACTATTGCTTCATCAAACAATCAATCCCCTTGCAATGGCTTTATTGGTCTCCAAATGAGTAGTCTCATAAACAGGAAGCTCTTTTTGGTACACGCTCATGTTCATGTCAATTTCTGCCAAATTCTCCAACTCAAACAGGTTAGAACTTGAACAACTGACATTGTCATCGTCTTCCTCCTCTTCGTCTTGTTTGTCAATACCCTTAATTACCACAGCTTCCATAATGCTTTTTGCTTTCTGTTACTTAGTAATTATGTCCTTTGCTGCTACTGCATGCCAGTGCTCCTCAAGAATATGAAATTGTAATTCTTTGCTGAGTAGTGAAAGCTTGTAGGCATCTGTAGATGGATATGTATGTAGATTATTAACAGGATTCGGCTTATGGAGATACTTGTCCCCAGAGGGGTTAGAGTCCTCATCCAAAGTTCCACTTGTTGGATAGAAAGTCACAAATCTTTGACTCATCCCACTACTATTCTTCGATCCTCTGGATGTTTTACTCAAACATGGCCTAGATTGTACTGAAGAAGAAGATGAGTCAACAGAGGTGGGTTTTTTCTCAGAAGAATCATATGAATTGGAGTCACTTACAGACGAAGATAATGAAAACTTCGGCTTCTTGGTACTGCCAGCCATAAATAGCGAACTGAGAAAATTTGCGAGCTTCCTGCCTGGAGAAGTTGGCTTCTTGGGCTTCTTGGAATCCTTTCGAGCTTGAGAGTTTGATTTTAAATTAGCCTGATAATCTATAGGGATGAAAGGCTTCTTTGTAGAACAAAAATCCCCATCTCTAACAGATGATTTTCCATGTAAAGCTCGAGTGCATTTTCCACCAACAGCCCATTTCCTTGCTCTATCTTCAAAACCCACATGATGTAAATTTCTTTCTATTTTAGCAATAGCAATAGATGAAGTTTGTCTGCAGAGATATTCTGCATCTAAAGAGAAATATGGGCAGCTGGAGGTGGAATCACTTGTATAATCATCAGAACACAATGCTGCAGATAACATATTAGACTGATAGGACGGATAAATTTCTTTGTGCTTGCAATATGTAGCCTCAACTTTGTTTTTTCAGCATCAAAAACACCCATCTTGCCAGATCTTTGACGCATAAATTTTTCCCTATTTAGCCATGAACCCTCGTCCCATTGGCTTTCCATTTCGACAACACGTTTATAACTGGAATTCTTCAAGACTGTATAATTCTCGGCTCCATATTTCTCGTATCTTGCCGATTGCTACTCTTTTTGTGGGCCATTTTTCCTCCCTCAACTTTGTGCGCCATAATTCCTCCCTCGTCTTCAGTTGAGTTACAAATTGCATCAAGCAGGGCAGATGAGAAACACTGATTTCTGGGATGATGGTGGCGATGGCGATGCTGATGCTGATGCTACCCATTATGCAAGTTATGATCCATTCGTTGCCCATGAGGCTTATGCCCATGCCGCTGAATTTCTTCTCGTCAGGGCTTTCGCCGGCGGTAATGCGCTGCGCCAGGAAGGAATTCCGGATATGTGTCTCGTCTTGCCCTGAACCGTGATGCCAAACGACTTGAAATGCGAGATATAACAATTATCGATGTTCAAATTTTGAATTCGGGCATGGCGGGTTCACCAGTTCAAATTTCGAATTTGAATTTGAATTGTTCGGTTAACATGGAGTAACATGCATGCTCAGGTCGTCACATCTCATATGCGCGTCCAGACGCATTGCATAGCATGGTATGGTTTTATGTATTGTACATGGCTGTTATCCATGGTATGGTTTCACTGGAAAGCACTTGTCTAGAAATATTTAAGTGTGTCAGCGTGCTTGTACTACTGTCTATGCCCATGGAATGCACCATGGCAAGAGCTTGTCGAGAAATATTCAGGTGTGTCAGCGTGCTTGTACTACCATCTATGCCCACGGAATGCACCATGGCAAGAGCTTGTCGAGAAATATTTAGGTGTGTCAGCGTGCTTGTACTACCACCTATACCCACGGAATGACCGTGATGTAAAGGGGCATTAATGGATCAATAGATTTGGAAATAGCTCTTGCCATTTTTCTATGTCAATGGTACTTTTCATAAAGTCATTTCTACGTTAGTGTGACTTTTCATTGCTCAAAAGCTTCACGCAAACTTTCTCAGTCGCCAAAAGTCGCGGGCGTACCAACCAAACATGTCATCTTTGATATTCTGCACATGTCATCTTTGATATTCTGCTTGCGGGTTGGCGCATCAATCAAACATATGACATCCTGCCTATTAAATGGATGTGTTACATTCAACCGAACTCGTTGATTTTGGTGGCTGACCCTGCCAAAAACGCAATCGAGATAATAATTCCTCAAAGACTTCCCCGTTGATTTCGGTGGCTGACCGTGCCGAAAACGCAATCGAGATAAAAATTCCTCAAAGCTGCACGCGAACTTTCTCAGTCGCCAAAAGTCGAGGGCGTACCAACCAAACATATCATCTTTGATATTCCGCTGCGGGTTGGCGCATCAATCAAACATGTGACATCCTCCCTATTAAATGGATATGTTACATTCAACTTAACTCGTTGGTTTTGGTGGCTGACCGTGCCAAAAACGCAATCGAGATAATAATTCCTCAAAGACTTCCCCGTTGATTTCGGTGGCTGACCGTGCCGAAAACGCAATCGAGATAATAATTCCTCAAAGACTTCCAGGAATTCTTCTTTCTTGGGTTGTTGCAGTAGCACGTAACACTGCCAACGACTAAAGTGACCAAGCTGCTGTTTACAGCCCGAATTTCCATATGAAGCAATGTTCCGTGAAGGTTAATTACGGGATAAAAGACGGACTCCACGAAATCTTCTGGCTTGAATTGTATGGAAAGTACTTTGGTGGAAAGGGTCAGTATTACTTTGGTTGATATTCTCACCGAGTCACCACCCTCACCGCTATCACATAAAAATTACTTATAGTTATTAAGTTTGAATTTGATAAACATAATTTTTGATGGGTAAAAATTTTCATTTCTACACCATATACATCTTAAACATTTAGATATATATACTGGACTTTGCTCATTTTCGAATATAAATAATTTCAAATTATTTTGATCGATATAAACAGTTTTAAAACTGCAATTAAAAGAAAAACCAAACCACATTGGTTCATGATATTCTACAAGTTTCTTGATCCAAGCAGCAGAGGAAGCCGGATGAGAATGAAGCTATATAATCTTCCGTGTCTAATACTGTTTATTATCAATTATTTTGGCCGATTACCTGCACGCACTTGCAGCGCTAACGCTCTATACTCGGCAGATGGAGTGGCGCTTTTAGAAATGAAGTCATCTTTTGCAGTTCCTCCTAATGTTCTTCCAAGTTGGAGAAACGACAGCTCTTCTGATATGAACCCGTGTAGCTGGGAAGGTGTCCACTGCAGCAGTTATGGAAGGCGGGTCACATCAATTTCCCTGCCATACAAAGGGTTGTCTGGCCGTCTTTCCAGTGCAATAGGCAAGATTGCTGCCCTGGAGAAGCTCGACCTTTCGGGCAATAGGTTATCCGGCACGGTTCCTAGCCAGATAGCCAACTGCACAGAGCTTCGAGAACTCAATCTCGCCAACAATTTCTTCACGGGCTTCATCCCTCCGGATATCGTGAACTGTAGCCTTCTTACAGTTCTGAATATCAGTACCAACAATATATCAGGTATTATTCCGCCTGCACTGGGTAATCTAATAAGCCTGACTACACTGTCGGTGGATACAAATAATCTCAACGGTATCATTCCTTCGTCTATTGGAAAGCTTGCCAATGTTGATACAATCACCGCATACTCCAACTATTTTAGTGGCTCTCTACTGCCCGAAATCGGAAATTGCAGTCGGCTGCGAATTCTATATTTCGACACTGCGGGATTGCAAGGAAAGATTCCACGGGAAATTGGGAATCTGAAAAACATTTTAGAGATGACGCTGTACCAAAACCATTTGACCGGTACCATCCCTTCGTCCATCGCCAATTGCAGCCGTCTCGAAGCTGTTGCAGTTTATAAGAACTCCTTATAAGGTACGATACCTTGGCAGATATCCCTGATGGAAAATTTGAGATATTTATGGGTTTATGAAAATCATCTTACAGGCTCTATCCCTGGAGGGTTTTTCACTAGACTGCTGAAGTTGGAGGCATTTGATGCATCCACCAATAATCTGAGTGGGGTTATACCATATGAAATGGGCAATCTGAAGAATTTGAGAGTGTTGCACTTAGATTTCAATAACATGTCAGGGTCGATCCCCTCATCCTTTGCCAATCTTACAAACCTGCAGGAGCTAGATCTATCTTCCAATAATTTTGATGGCACTTTGCCTGAAGGACTCGGCCTTCTTCCCAATCTGATAAGGCTCTATCTCAGTGAAAACATGTTCAAAGGTTCGCTGCCTGCAAGACTTGGAAGCTTCGGGAACCTGGAGAAGCTTAATTCATATTCCAGTGGATTGAGCGGATCGATTCCCTCTGGGCTATGCAACGGTACCTCTTTGATCCGTCTTGCCATCTTCGATAATCGATTAGAGGGGAACATCACCAACCTTCTACAAGACTGCGTCTCACTTCAACGCATCCGGCTGCAGAACAACCTCTTCACGGGTTTCTTACCAGGTAATATCTCTAAGCTTTCTGCACTGGATTACCTTGAAATTTCTTCAAACAACATCCATCGAAGTATACCTTCTTCACTGGGACAGATGCAGAATCTTACCAATCTCCTCCTTGTGTAAGATTTTTGAGATACACAGATCAAGATCTGCAAAACAATAAACAAGCTTGCAAGAGAAGGAAGGAAGCGAGCAAGAGTTGAGAAAAGAATGAAATTGATTCTACAATATTAGTTTTAGAATAAATACATAAAAGCAACTAAGTTAAGCTTAGTTGTACATGCAATAACTAAAGCTAACTAAAGCTAAGTGTGCTTTATCTTATGTTAATGTGTACATGTGCCACATGCAAGGAATAAGTTAACTGGAGCTAATCTAGGTGCATGTACACCAACACAGCTAATCTAAGTGCATGTACACCAACAACTGGAGCTAATCTAGGTGCATGTACACCAACAACTGGAGCTAATCTAGGTGCATATACACCAACACCCCCCCTTAAACATAACTTAGGTGAGTGTGATGCAAAATGAATGAGTCCCAGCAACACGGCCATTTTAGGTACCCATATACAATGCATAAAAAGGAGGAAAGAGGGAAAACCCAGTGGGAAGAAAACCCCCCTCAAAATATAATGCAAAAGTAGAGAAAAGAAACCACTTCCCGTTCGACGGAGTACTGCAACATTGTATCGTCTGCGCGGCTTCATGAGGCATCCCATGATTTCGCTGGCGATGGACTAACGTCTGTTCGAATATCCTTGACTTTACTCTGGAGTTCTTGAATGTAGGAAATTGCGTCCCCTAATAATGAAGCTTTGTCCATCTTTGAGATGTTTGGCACCACTGCTTGCAATGCATAAAATCGTTGGTTAAGCTTCTCACGTCTTTGGCGTTCTGCTTCCACGTGATTGAGGGGCTCTTCTCTTCCATTGGCTGGTTTCCTTCCCCTTTTCCTTGGTCTACGCTCTTCAACCACCACGGGCCTACGCTCCGAGGCTTCCACATCCGAGTGTTCCTCAGATTCCATAATGGACGGTCGAGTAGTTACTGCATTAAGCGAAGGGCCGGCAACACCAAGTGGCGAAATTCTGCTAGGTTTTATCAGATCACGCGTATTATAAATCTCCCCAGCCTCACCATTACTGATATGGCTCCAGTTCGGTGATTGCAACCCATTCTGATTGACAGTTGAATAAGGTATCCTCTGTTCGTTTGTTACATAGGAAGCAGAATGGGCGTAAGGTGGACGGAAAACGGGCTGATAATGATGATCTCTGTCTTCCACTTTGGTGACAACAGCTTCGGTAGATTTGCTAAGTTCTTGGCCAAATATTTTCCAATCATGGGAAGGCTTTAGAGGTGGAGCAGCCTTGGCATTCACCCTCATTGGATTTGGGGGGAAGGGTACAACTAGAGAACCCTTCACTGCTTGTTGACCTCGATTTCCATCATAGGAATCTGATTGAGGAACAAAATCAGAAAATGCATACAGACGAGATTGATCATTTACCTTGCCATATGCAATCTTCAAATTGGTTTGCATGTCATAAATGCTCACGGAATCTGGGGTAAATTCCACTTTCCTTCCACTGCCTGTGTGTGTCATCTGATACATTGAGAGAAGATTCACAGAAAGCCTTGGAATATGCAAGACATTTTCAAAACTTCCATCTTCGAATTGCACTCTTCCTTGTCCAGTTGCTACAACTGCAGAATTATCCCCCATGAGAATGGGAGGACCTGAGTATGCATGTAGAGAAGAAAAGGATTCCTTTGAAGAAGCCATATGATGTGAAGCTCCTGAATCGATGATCCATTCTTGTGGTGCAGAATGAAGAGCAATCAAAGCATGCCCGTTACCTCTTGGATCTGGTGCTTTTTCTCTAGACTTCTTCTTAGCATTCTCAGGAATGTGGTCTCCAAGATTGTGTTGTTGGAGTGTCTGCGCCATAAGATCTATAGTCTTCTTCATGCATGCAGATTCAGGATGAAAACCACGGTGGCAATAATTGCACATTGATTGCCCTTTCGTTCCTTTCCTTTCCTTTGAGCTAGATGATCCATCAGGGGGTTTGGGATGTCCTCCCTTTCTTGGATCAGGATCCTTCTTCCCTTTTCCTTTCTGATGGTCTTTGGAATTTGCCTTTCCTTTTGCATGCACAGTTTGTGCATGCGCTTTGGAATTTTTAAGTGTGCCCATTTTGATGAGCTTATCTTGCTCATGCATCAAAGACTGAATAAAAGAATCCAGTGAGGGCATCTTCCAATCTGCACCAGTTGCAGATCTGACTGTGTGGAATGTAGAGACGAATACTGCATACTCTAGACCAAGTTTTGATAAAATGGAAAGAATCAACTGATTTTCTTGCTTGGATTTGTCGATCCCGCATCCTTTCAGCTGAACCAACAAGGCTTTATACCTTGTGAAAAAATCTTGAATGTTCTCAAATTTTCTCGGATCTAATGAGTTTAACTCATTTTCGAGAATGTGACCTTGCATTTCATCCTGTTTTCCAAACAATCCTTCCAATTTTTTCCATACTTCATTTGGAGTTGAACATGATTGAACATGAAATAGCAGTTCCGGAGAAATAGATAAACATAGGATGCCGAAGGCCTCGTCCATGTGATTGAAATATCTTGTTTTCTCCATTGCTGATGTTGGTTCAACTTCCATTTCCATGGTTATTCGAAATAAGCCTCTACTTCTGAGATGAAGTTGAATCTTTGGCTTCCATTCGAAATAATTATATGGAGTGAGAATTATCGATTGTGAAAACTCCAATTTAGACTCCATTCTTTATTGTTGCTTCAATCTTCTGAACCTGCAAATAAAATTGCTTGTGCACTGATTACAAATCCCTGTTCTCCGATACCATGTAAGATTTTTGAGATACACAGATCTAGATCTGCAAAACAATAAACAAACTTGCAAGAGAAGGAAGGAAGCGAGCAAGAATTGAGAAAAGAATGAAATTGATTCTACAATATTAGTTTTAGAATAAATACATAAAAGCAACTAAGTTAAGCTTAGTTGTACATGCAATAACTAAAGCTAACTAAAGCTAAGTGTGCTTTATCTTATGTTAATGTGTACATGTGCCACATGCAAGCAATAAGTTAACTGGAGCTAATCTAGGTGCATGTACACCAACACAACTAGTCTAAGTGCATGTACACCAACAACTGGAGCTAATCTAGGTGCATGTACACCAACACCTTGCCGAAAATAATCTCGTTGGTGCCATTCCTCCTGAAATAGGAGAGTTGGGAAAACTAGGAAAGCTCGTTCTGAGCCGCAATATTCTCACTGGAACGATTCCTCCAGAAATAGGTAATTTAACTAATTTGCAGGTTTTAGATCTCAGCGGAAATTCGTTGGAAGGTAGCATACCCGCAGCTTTGGGCCATCTTGTCATGCTGTCGACATTAAATTTAAGTGTAAACACATTAACAGGAAGGATCCCCACTTCCTTGGGAGATTGCAGGGGTTTGAGCGAACTGTACCTGGCCAGAAACAGATTCAGCATGACCATTCCTTTGGAGTTGGGAAAGCTTGCAGCCAGTCTCAGATATGGGTTGGATCTAAGCTGGAACAATCTATCCGGATCTCTTCCTCCTCAGATAGGAAACTTGAGGTTACTTGAATCCTTGGACCTCTCCCATAACCACCTGTCTGGTCAGATTCCTCAATCTCTCACAGATATGATCAGCCTGGATCATTTCAACTTCTCTTTCAACCTATTCACAGGGGCCATTCCTTCATTAAGGGCATTTTTAAAAGGCCCAGAGAATGCATTTGAGGGTAATCCAGGACTTTGTGGACCACCAACAAGGAACAATTTTTTCGATTCAGAAGTTGCAGGTAAAACGAAAGAATTAAGCTCAGCTGAAGTGGCAGGGATTACCGTTGCCTGTATTTGGACCATAACTATTCTCATGCTTGCGCTGCTATACATTTTAAAAGCGTGTAAGAGACACAACGAGGAGGATGCTACGGAGGGTATTTCTTTGGGAGATGGAGAAGGTATAATCAAATATAGAGATATACTGGAAGCTACAGACAACTTCAGTGATGATTACGTCATCGGGTCTGGCACATCTGGCATGGTCTACAAGGTGATGATTCCAGGACAAGACAAAATCCTTGCTGCCAAATTCTTAAAATTAGCAAATCATCGTCACCACAATATTCAATATCGCAGTGTGAGGTGCGAGATTGAAACTTTGAAGAACACCCGTCACAGAAACATCTTGCGCCATCGGGACCTGATAACTCATGCACACGATGAGATGAATTATTCAATAGTTCTTCTGTGCGACTACATGGTTAATGGATCGCTGTGGGAATTTCTGGGCGGGGCATCGAAACCCAATCACATGCTGGACTGGAGGACCCGGTGTAACATTGTCTTGGGCGTGGCAGAGGGACTCAAATATTTACATCACCACTGCGAACCTCCAATTATCCACTGCGACATAAAGTCTGCCAACATATTGCTGGACCATGACTATGTAGCACACATTGCAGACTTTGGACTTGCAAAGCTAGTGAAGAATTCATCAATAGATTCTGAATCAACTTCTCTTTTAGGGGGCACTCATGGCTACATTGCTCCCGGTACCAAATCTCTACTCGTTTTGTCTTTATTGTTGTTATCAAATGTAGTTGTAACTTGTAGAGATCAGCATATTCTATGTCATCCTAATACATTAATTAATATCATGCGCAGAATGTGCGTATGGAGTGAAGGCATCGACGAAGCAAGACGTATATAGCTTCAGAGTGGTGTTATTAGAGATGGTAAGTGGAAAACCTCCTGTGGTAGAAGAGGACGATCAGGAATTTGTACATCTAACTGCATGGGCTGCGAAGAAGGCGAGGGAAGGGAGAATGGACAAAATAGTTGATGAGGATTTGAGAAGTAGCAGTGACTATAATAACCATAAGGATGAAATAAGGAAGATGATGGAGATTGCCACATTTTGCACTCGATCTGCACCGAACCTCAGGCCATCCATGAACGTGGTCCTTGGCATGTTTAATCGTCCACACTCTGACTCATTATTATCTCTCCCGTCAGAAAACAGGGTGTCAGATTTAAAATAGTCACGTTTAGTAATGACCGATTTCTCGCGTCAGAAAGTCGGTGTTAGATTTAAAATAGTCACATTCACAGTAGTAAATGACAGTATCACGTAACCTTCTATTATACGCCAAAACTTTTGTTTGAATGGAATTGTCATCTCGCTCGACAAAACACATTTGTAAATTTTGTTTTTTGTTCATATCTAAGTGAATATCCTATCATGTCGTTCATGTTGCTTCATTGAAGACGATAACTAGGGCTTGATAGTTATGCAGCTCTACATCATTATTATTATGTGGTTATTAACACGACCCAAGGCTTTTGTTCCAACACATTTGTAAATTTTGTTTTTTTGGGGTCATTTCCATTGAATATCCTATAATATCATTCAAATGCGACTCTTTTCATTAAGAAACAAAAGGAGTTACATTGATGGTTAGACAAAAATATTTCAATGTCGTAAATAACTCAGAGGAAGCAAGCTACAGAGAGCAACAATAGTTGCAAACAATTGAGACAAGATCAAAAAACAACAAGACCTTCTGAAAACAAAAAACAACAAGACATCTTTAAGTTGAAATAAACCACTGAAACCAAGTATATGCACAGGGCTGATTGAAATATTTGAAAACGAAAAACGATGGAACTAGTCGGCACAAGAGCCTTAGCAGAGAACAAGCCAAAAAGAGACCGACGACTGCCAAAACAATAGGGAAGAGGCCCCCTTGGAAAGCTAGAGCCTGAATCAATTAAAGCCCCAACAAAGACCGCCGACAAAAAGGAAGAATCAAACCTCTCCTAGCACAATAGATCTTCCATCCTTTCAGAGGGAGTCGATCATCTGAGAGAAGGAAATGTTGTTCAAATAGGACACCAAGGATCTGATTTGTTGCTTCGAGTGGTGAAGAGAAGGGGTGCCAAAAGCCGCGAGACCTTGAGCCAACTCGATGACTGATTTAGAGTTCCCAACAACAACAAGCTCCTCAATTAACAACCAAGAGGCACTCCTAAGCACACCCCAAAGAGCCAATAGCTTTGTCTTGTTGTTAGAACCTCCCGAATCGAGCACAATCACTGCTCTGCACCCACATGGCACATCAGAAAATGCTCCATCAAAGAAACCAACTGGCAAGAAGGCCTTGATAACCTTATAATGACAAGGTCTCCTTTGAGGATTTGGCCTCCAAGGCCCAATTTCCTGAAAGTATGTCACTATCTTTTAACGAACTGACCTCACCGTAGGCAGAACATTATCAAAGATGTAGGCATTCCTACATTGCCAAATACCTGAATATATATAGAAGGGAAGCGCCCTAAACACATGTTGACCCCCAAACCACTGCAAGAGACACAACTCAATAGACGATCTCTCCACATCTGCTTGAAGATTGAGACACATGAAAACCTCTTTCGAAATTACATCTGCTTGAAGATTGAGACACATGAAAACCTCTTTCGAAATTGAAATAACAAAAGAGAAATTTAGAAATAGATGTTTAGTTTCTTCATTCACCCTCCGACATAATGGGCATATTCATGGCCCCTAAAACCCTCTTTTAGATAGATTCTCCGATGTGAGAATCCTATTGTGGGTAGCCTACTAGAAAAAAGATTTGAGCTTCAAGGGAACATCCCAACACCACACTCTTGATAGCCATAAAAATATGTTGGGGGGCATATGACCCATGGAAATATGTGCATAAGTTTCTTTAACTAAGATATTCCCATTAGGCCCGCTCATAGCCTAGGCTAAAGAATCTTCTCGGTTAGTGAACACAATGCCTACGAGATAGAATCTTTGTCTGAAGCTCTCTCATTCGGCTTCAAAAGCTACTAGCATCCCAAGATCACTCGCTTGAAACCAACATGGAGGGCCAAGCATGTGATTATTAGGGCCAAGCATGTGATAATTCGATCTCCCAAGGTGAAACAGGAAAGTATGGTCTGAAATATTTAGAGAATCGATGATAAGCATCAAGAGAATGTGGTCACCCTCCAATCCTTTAATGACATCGAGCCCAATAACAATTTTGTGCCCTGTGCTGATCTCTCACCTCAGATTCCCACAAAGCCACTATTTAGCCTTCGTTAAACATCTCCAGATATGCGAAGTCACCCACATTTATAGAGCTCCAACACTAATCCAATCCTCTAGAGACTGGTGATTAAGATATTTAGCATTCACCACCTGTTGCCATAGTCGAACACCTCTGAACGCACGCCGCATGGATTTAACGAGTAGTACTGTCATGCGGAAAGAGTCAATTTTGTGGACAAAACTGACCTCCCTAGAAAACAAGGCGTTTCTAGTGACAAAGAAAACAATCAAGCACTATCTTTCCCTAAATATGCATTAAAATAAAAGCAACCAGGTGTTTAAGGCTTACCTTTAGTCCAACGCTTGTTTGTAGCAGCCAAGCCTCTTCGATCCAGATGAGCTCCTTCTCCTTGAATCCTGCATTCACTAACAAGCAAACGATTACATAGCACCTGAATAACTCATATAATAAAACATATTCATCATAAAGACCAAGGAGTTTATGAAACAAATTATATATAACAACTTGTTGAGAAAAATGAACTTAATTGTATTAATTGGAAACAAAAGAAACCATTACAACCAGTGCCTTGGTGTCGTGCAGGTCCCTCCCAGGGTCCAGCAAGAGTTTTCCTTTACTTTGATCAGCTCACCCACTTCCAAATGAAGCTAAGAAAGGATTGGAATCTCTCCTCTCAAGCTCTAAAAGGGAGTCCTAATTTCAGCAGCATCTACCCTTAGGAATGTTCAGCTTTCAACCTCCCCTCCCTCTGGCCCAATGCCTGTATTTATAATGCTTTGGAGGAAGTTAATCAGGTCCACCATCAATGGGATAAGCCCCTCTTTCAAAGGGATAGCTCCCCTCCTCATGGGATAAGTTCCTCTTTCATTGGGATGCATGAACCATCTGGAGGCGCTTAATCCACGTCAAACCATCTTCTAGAATGCTCTAGAATCGACCACAAGTAAGTTTTTTGAAGTAAAACTTGCGCCTTTTGACCTTTACAGGAGTACGCACCCACCCCTTTACAGACAGAGCGTACAAGTACGTAGGTATTATGTACTTGAGGTGCGTACACGCAGGTAAGAGTAAGAGAAACTGTGTAACCAGAGTTATATTGACTTTTAAAGGCTTTCTCTCTTTTTTGGAGTTTGACATGAGGAGTAGAGGTATAAGACTTGCCAAGGAGGACAGTATGACTATTGATGGAGCCATACTGACTACAAATAGTCATGGTGACACATTTTAGTGTAACAGATTGCCCCCTAAAGTGTGAAGCCTGTAGTAGATTAGGGTTTCATATCATCTAGGAAGGGTGAAGCACTTTATCATTTCAAGGATTATCTTGTGGAGAGCCTAGTTGGAACCTGCAAATATTCAACACAAAATACATATGAGATCATATCATTGCTGAGGTAGGCATTCCCATACTCAGATCAAAAACTTTAACTAACAAACTAACTACTGCTCTGATACGGGAATGATTTCGCAGTACATCATAATCATAGACTCATGTAGACACAGTATGGACGCAACCATCTGTTTATAATTAGTCTACTATATAATGAATACAAAACTCCTTGCAGCCTGGATGGCGGAAACTAGATCCAGGGTATTCATTTCTACTTCCCGAAATAGTACGATTCTATCCATGCGAATAAATGAGTTGATGTCGAACATGGTAGAAACCACTTGATTACCAGTCAATGATGTAAACTGTTAACAAGTGTGAGAGAGACCACCAGTGATGTCAATGGTTCTCAAAGTACCCAGTACAATCCATGAGATGCGAGTAGATGTGTTGATGTCGAACATGTCACGGAATCCTTTGATCGAAAGTCAATGATGTAAACTGTCGTCAAAGGCGAGAAACCTGCCATTGATGCATGCAGATTTCAAGGTACTGATGATTCCTAGATCATCTTTCTAGATAATGTGTTGATGTCGATAGAAAGCGATCCGTCGTAGGCAAGCCCACAACACGAAATCATAGATAAAGTTGAAGAAATGTAGCTGTAAGGACTGACTCAAGGATGGTCAAGATGGATGACAGATATTTTGCAGATGAATGGTTTATTTGCAGTGACCTCTTGAACACATAACGACACAACAGATGGCTTGGTGACAATTGACCCAAAGTTAATACCCAGAAACCGGCTGAAGACTTTCAATGTGGTTTGATCAACTATTAGGCAAAGGATTTCCCAACCCAGGTGAATGAAAAGTGTCGTGTTCAAGAGTGGTGATAAGGTTTTTCTGAGACAAAGGATAACAAATAGGCTCATTTTTCTCTCTTTTCCCCCACCATTTCTGGCAAGTACCTCTTTATTTTTTACAAGCTTGAGGAGGATAACATTTGTTTGATTATAAGCTCATCCTTCGGATGAGTCCAACTTAGTTTAGATTCAAACCCTAAGAAGGAGTGGTCCGTTCCTATTTGTAATCGAACAGGTCCTTTACTGTGAAATTTTAACGAGTCCAGTATAGGAGAAACTCGGCGTTTTTCAATTTTAGAGAGTCTGAAAAACTTAAGAAGACTCCAGGGTTGACCTTTTTCGTAAATTTATGTCTCCCAAGCCCGAAAAAGTCTAAAATAATACTTGAGAGAACCGCTTGATCTTTACGACCAAGGATTACTTTCATGATTAGTGTCTCTGATCTGAAAAGTAAAAAGCAATCAAGGTCACGTCGTTTTATTTCCAATATCGAATTTGAAACGACAAAAATCCGACAATATTTTCATGTTTTTACGGTCAGAAAAGGGCTGTAAGAGGACCGTCTTTTAATTCCGTTTTAACGAGTGTAAAAGAAACGCTCGGCAATCTTTTCATGTTTTAGGAGTCAGAAAAGGGCTTAAAGATGACTCTGATGTTTTTGTTTGTAAAAAATGACAATTTTCCCTGAAAATCCTTTATCCTGCACAAAAACCAACACATTACTCATACCTGTTGAAGATAGATAAAAATACTTTGAAAAATACCTTTTCATGGTGAAAAATAAACAAATTTACCATTTATTTACCCAAAAAACCTATAAAAAGGGCTTTTACCAATTCATTTTTACCATTTTACTGTTGAGGAGAGAAAAAGGGCTTTTGGCAAGAAACTTCCCGTGGACATTGCGGAGAATCCGACCATCGAAACCGAACGCCATCTCTTCCAGGTAATTTTCAACATCCTCTTCTTCAATTTCATCTGTTTAGAATTCTTTTTTAGGCCCTAGATTTCATTTTTTGGAGGCTTTGGGGTTTCAAATACCGCCTCTTGGGGTATGCAGGTGCCACACTAGGGACCCGTGTACCCCGACATTTTTTTAGTTGGAAAAATGTCGGGCGTATGCACCTTGCCTTAAGGGAACCTACGTACCCACGCTCTGTTCCTAAAGGCGGGGTGCGTACTCCGTGCAACAAGTTTTTAAACCCCAAATTCTCCAAAATGGACCAAAAACTTTTGATTTTATGGAATCTAATGGATGTTTTTTGGCATGTAGATTGTTTACCATGCTTGATTGGCGCGAGAGAGAGCACGAAGATGTTGATTTGGCCGCCATTAATCATCAACCGTCAATTGATGCTTTGAAGGCATGCGGCCTTTATAAATACTGGGCCATACCTGGCATGAGGGCCCAAGTGAGATTTCTAGAGTGGCTGGTAGAAAGATGGAACGTTCAGGACCAGTGTTTTTATATTGGAGGGCACCAGCTTGAGATGGAGCCCGTAGATATCTACTTTCTCACTGGTTTTCCCAAGAGACGCGAACACTTGACTCTGTTCGGGACTAGGCCGGGTGGCCAGTCCATCGCTAGTCTCCGACTAGAGTGGTGTAACACTCAGACTCAGGAGAAGGGGATAGAGATCAAAACTATATCCCGTCCTGAACTTATGGTGATTGCCTTTACAGTTACCAGACTTTGCGGGGCTGCCGCTTTACACATTGCCACTGGATCCCAGATGCAGATGGCGATTGATTGCTATCGAGGTACCATTTTCAACTGGTGTGATGTTGTGTTGGTCAATATAAAAGGCCAACTAACTAGAGCCAAAAACAGACAGCTAAAGACTTTTGGTTATGGGCCTTTAGTTGTGAGTTTTGGCTTAGAGAGGGTTTCGATGCTGATCCCACAGCAGCTCACTGTTGGTGTTGGGCTTCCTCGAGAGCCCAAATTGATGCGATGGGTTGCGGTTATGGCCCGTCATCCTGATGAGGGAACGGAGGTTGTCCGATTTACTCCGGAGTACTTTCACTGGTTAGAAGACCAGGTCTTTTCTATACAGGATTTTCCTTATGCCAGAGTTGATTTTCGTGGAGATCTGGACATGGTTCTTGCACCGGGAGAACAATGGGATGACAGAGGTAACTTCATTTTCCACAAGTTTTTAAACTATCTATTTTTTTGTTTGTTTTTATATCGTCTCAAAACTAATAGTAATAATTTTCAAAATGCAGATGTAGGCCCACGACGTCGAGCCAATCTCCAGCCTTACAAAAGGAGACTACCAGTTGCAGCGGCACCGGCCCCACAGGACGAGGCCACAGAGACTTTAGCTGAGTTGGAAAGTGACCTAGAGCGTCTTACAACAGATATACCAGAGACTACCCTAGATGATATTCCAATCAGGCTTCAGCGCTATGTAGTCGGGGTCCCAGGACCTTTTAGGAGGTTCTTGTGTAGGGTGGCCCGTGCAGTGGTGTCATATAGAGATCATCACCAGTGATTGGATGGTCGTTTTTGTAGACAGATGTGACATTTTGGCTTTTTGTACTTATCATTTTTGCTGATCATAAGGTGTTTTTCAACCTATGATCGAAGACGATGTATTTTTTGACACACTCCTATATATATACATATCATTATTACCGGCTTATCTTGTAAATCATGTTATGGAATGGTTTTAAATTTACATGTATGATTATTGCAAATGTCTATTTAACATTCGAGAAAAAATTGCATCTGCTAATGTATTTAAAGACCTTGGAATATGTTTATATTCAATGTAATCAAACTCACGTTCCAAGAGACGCACTCTCAAAAATAACCTTAATAACACTGGATTTCTAATGGAATATACTCTATTAAGTTGTAATACAACGAGTTCAGAATCTAACCTCACTATCAAACTCCGAATCCCAAATGAAATAGATTCAGACAATAACTCAATCACTGCACTGTATTCGGCAATGTTGTTTGTTGTTTGACCGAGGCTCACCCCATGCATAGAAACTAACTCGTCAGAGGGCGAATAGATAACCCAAGCTGCGGAAGAGATATTCTGTGTACTACGACAAGCACCATCAGCGAAACCAATGTATGTTTAGAGAGGCATCGACATCTGCATCATCAAGAGTAAAACCAAGATAAACCAGAATAACGACGAAAACACACTTTCTAAGCTAAGCACACTGTCTAAACTAACAAACACACCAACTAGAAAGAAAAACTAACCTAACTAAAAATCTCCATACCCACTCTTTTAAGCATAATACCTCTTTAGGTAAAGTCCATTTTTGGGTTTACCCAAAGAGTCCCCGTCAAAGTCTACCAGCTCATAGGCCCCTTTTGCTAGCTTTCGCTTGACAATATAGGGCCCATGCCACATAGGAACGAATTTTCCAGCACCTAATTTATCATTAGCTTGATCATATAATAACACTAGGTCTCCTTCCGAAAAATTTCGAGGGGTCACATTTCGATCATACTGAGCTTTCATACGTTTTGCGTGAGTCTCGATCGCCAATGTAGCATCACGTCGATTCTCATCTAATTGAGCTAAGTATAATAAGCGCTTCTCCTCTTCGGAAGTAGCTGGAAGTAACTCGATGGCCATTTGCAGTGACGGGATTTCGCATTCAATGAGTAGCACAACTTCCAAACCATAAACTAGTTGGAAAGGAGTGAACCCTGTTGATGTTTTCACTGAGGTTCGGTACGCCCAAAGCGCTGAAAATAACATGTTGTGCCAATTCGACCGATGAATACCAATGATTCGTCGGATCATGATAACTAAAACTTTGTTGATGGACTCAACCAGACCATTCGCTTGTGGATAATAAGGAGTTGAACTATCGTGACGCAAACCAAGCTGGCCTGTAAGTTCTGTCATCATAACGTTTCAAAAATGGCGCCCATGGTCAGTGATTATCGCTTGTGGGACACCAAACCTAGCAATTATATGATTGAACACGAAAATTGCAGCTGTCTTGCCGTCTGCCTCGAATGTAGGCATCGCCTCGGCCCACTTAGTAAAATAATCTACCGCAAGGATGATATACGCATGCCCCTCGGCCGAGTGAGGGTTACATGTAAGAAAATCGATACCCCATTTGGCAAAAGGACCAACGACAATTATAGGGTGGAGAGGAGTAGGTGGAGCGCGCATCTTTCAATCAAACACTTGATAGTTGTGGCATTTTCGGACCGCAGTAATACAATCTTTAAACAAGGACGGCCAGAAGTAGCCAGCACGCAATATCTTTTGGGCTGTGGCATACCCAAACATATGACCGCCACATGCTCCAGAGTGACAGTCATTTAGAACCCTTTTAGCCTCTTCGTGAGTTAAGCAACGTCGAAAAATAGAGTCCGCCCCACGGCGATAAAGAGTATCTCCAATAATTTTGTATTGTTGGGACTGGAATCGAATTTTCCGACGTTCCGACTTTGAAGCTTCGGGTCGAAAGGATTGGGTCTGGAGATAGACGATGATATCCCCATACCACGGATCTAAAGTGCTGATTAGAAACAAAGATTCGTCCGCAATGGGCTCCTCTGCCACAGTTTCCGTGTCAGCACGCGGGAAGTCACACATTAACTCTGCAAAAACTAAAGATTTCTTAGACTTAGATTTCTCAAACTCCAAGTCGAACTCCTGCAGGATAACAATCCATTTAGAGTACTTGCCCCCTAGCAATTTTTTGGTCAAAATGTAGATCATAGGGTTGCAATCCGAAATGACTGTAGTTTTACGGAGTAAAATGTAGTGACGAAAATGTTGGACAACTTGAACGGCTGCCAATGCCAATTTCTCCACATGTGAGTATTTTAGCTCAGTTGGATTTAGCGTCCGACTAAGGTAATATATCACATGTTCCATTCTGAATTCATCTTCCTGAACTAATACCATCCCAATGGTGGAATGAGCGGCGGCGAGGTACAAAAAGTAATCCTAGTTGTAGTTGGGAGGATGCAACAACGATGCATGGGTCAACGCGTGTTTGAGTGCATCAAAAGATTTCTGAGCTATCTCATCCCAAGAGCATTGAGCGTTCTGTTTCAACAACCGTGTAAAACCCTTTGTAACCTCGGTGTAGTTAGGAATGAATCGTCGTAAAAAGTTTGCTTTCCCCTACAAACTTTGGAGTTGGCGAAGACTCGAAGGAGGAGGAAATTTGATGATACTTCTACCTTCGAGGGATCGACGCGAATGCCGGCTTTCGAAACTACAAATCCTAGCAATCGTCCCACTTCTATACAGAAGACACATTTGTGTGGGTTCAACCGAATACGATAATGCCTACACCTCATAAAGATTGCTCGTAAATGGACAAGGTGATCAGCTCGATGTAACGAATGAGTAGGCAAATCATCGAGATACGATTGCACAATGTGTTTGATGTCATGAAACGCATAAGACATCGCCCTTTGAAAAGTTGCTCTGGCGTTCTTAAGCCCAAAAGGTAATTTGCAATAAGCAAATGTCCCCCATGGACAAATGAAAGCCGTTTTCGGTTGATCGGCAGGTAGAATATTGATTTGATTGTATCCGGAAAAACTGTCCACAAAGGAAAATATTTCGCTGTCGGCACAATCATCAATGATTTGATCGATATAGGGTGTTGGGTAGTTGTCCTTTGGACAAGCTCGATTAATGTCCCTATAATCGATGCATATTCTTATTGTTCCCTGTTTTTTGTTAACTGGAACAATATTCGATACCCAATCCGTTAACGGGATCGGATAAATGAAACCTGCTTTCAACAGTTTTTCAACTTCTGCTTTAATTGCAGCAGCTTTTCGTGGGTGAATCTGACGCAAACGTTGCCGGACGGGTTTAGCATCCGAGTAAGTCTTGATCTCATGAAAAACAATCGCGGGATCAATTCCTGGAATTTCCTCATAGGACTAGGCAAACACGTCATGGAATTCTTGAAATAGGGCCTTGTATGTCTCAATTTCGTCATCTGTACACGAGGCACCTATATGAATGTTTTCAACAATTCCGGGCTTAACTGAAATGTCAATGGGAATAGTTCGAGAGATGTTCCCTAAATTCAGCTCTGAATCAGGATGTTTCATGGGATTCTGAGCTTCCTTGACATATTCAGCTGTAAAAATTGATGAGAAATCATTTTCAAAATGATCATCCTCAGGTAAAAACGAAGATCTATGATGGAGATCGTCCCATGGTAAATCATCTATACACAGGACTTCACGCAGTTGCTCGTCAGATGAAACAACTTCGGGAAACGCTATTAACTCCGAGGTTGATGTGAAAAGTGATTCCTCACGGACCACATTCATTTGGTCGATTTCGGTTGAACACGGGTCGGTAAAATACTGCACGGCTTCATAGGCAATTTCATATGGACTCAACGGCATAGAATTACCAAATGAGTCTATTTCAGATTTAGAAGGAACGATCCAAGGATCGTCATAAAAAATAGTGTCTGATGTAATCATATGAATAGTTGCAAATGAAGATGATGCGTTGAGTAGAGGAAAAGGAAAAGTTCCCAGTAAACCAGCATCTTTAACTAATCCTACTCCAACATCCTTATATGGGATAGTCGTTTTACCGACATGCTGAATACTCTCTGAAGAGGATGGGTCGGATGAAAAGTAAGCCAGCTGGTCTATTGTTACAATCTTTCCATTATGTGGGAACTTTATTACTCGGAAGACCGATGAAACGACCACTGTCATAGTGTAAGTCCAACTTCGACCCAAGAGAAGGTTGTAGTCTAGAGGGGCATCAACCACCTCCACATCTAGACTAACGGTTTTTCCTTCAACCCCTATAGGAAAATCCTGTAAAATGCCAAAAGGATGAAACCCACGGCCATCAAAGGCCTTAAGAATTGTCGAGGATTGAATTAGTGAAGGAGAACCAAGTGATCTCCAACACTGTATCGACATAATACACGTTGAAGCTCCCTCATCAATTACAATCCGATGAATAGGCCTGTTTTTGACTATCACTGGGATCTGGAAAACCATTTGATGAGACAAACGCGGTGTACTATTTTATAGATCAAAGATTATTAGGTTCGGGTCCTGAACATCGACAGCTTCTATAGCCGACAAAAGTAATTTGCGTTGTGCTGGACACGATTGTAGCACTTCCAAAGCCGACATTGCTGAGGGTGAAACAGCTAAGTCCTCAACAATGTTATAATTCTGGGCCACTCTCGCATGTGGATTGAAAGCAGACCTTCGAAGTACACCCTTGGCGGGCGGCTTGATTACTAAGTCTGGATTAGGTTTCTCGATCTGTAGTGGATCGGAACCGGGAGCTGAGGTTGATGGATTAGAATGAGAAGATTCTGCTTCTTTGCCATCAACAGGACTTTTACTACCATAATCTTGCGATCGAGTCACAATCCTTACATGGGACATCATCAAAATGGGTTCTTCATTGGCACTCGAGGAAGAACCTATCATTTTGCTATCTTTTGGAAATGGATCCTTCAAGACAGCAGGAATTTGGGAACCTTTGACGATTTTCGCAACCTCTGCTCGATGAGGGCAGTCTCTTGTAAAATGTTCCTCTTCACAAATGAGACATGGATAACGAGGCTTGTGCTTTTCATCATTAGATTCCACCTTTTTAGTTTTCTCCTTTGGAGTTTTGTCTGCTTTATTCTTCTTCTTCCCTTTCTTCTTCCCACCGGATTTTGATTTAGCCGTAGATGACTCTACAGCGTGAATATCGGCGGAAACCTCAGCAGAAGAATCTCCTGTCGGGGAGTCTGGTAAGGTTATAATAGGAGAAGAATTATTTGAGGATTTCTTCTTGCTTTTAGTGTTCACCGTACCAATCATGCCATCAGCAGCATGAGACCCTGACGGAGCAGCAGCGATTTGATTTGACTTAGGAAGATCTGGGATCTTTTCGTGTAACGTACCTGACTGAGTATAAACTAAGTCAAGGTACTGTGCTTGAGCAATCACTTGCTCCTCAGTAACTACTCCGGCCTTAGCTACGTCTTCAGTAATCTTCGGTAACAATGATTTAACAAACCATTCAGCTAAGATCTAGTCCAGGATAAAAACTTTCACTAACCGCCTTCGACGTCTCCATTCATGAATATGCTCGGAAATATAAGTGGACGTCGATTGCTTTAATGAAGTTATTAACTCCGTGCCATTATCATATCTAACCGGCAACTGAAAATGAGTTAAAAACGAGGTAGCTAACTGGCTAAAATTATAAAAAGAGGCCCGTGGTAACTCAATATACCACTTGGCCACAAGACCAATGAGAGTGCGCTGGAAAAGACGTAAGCGGATCGAATCATCCGAGATGGAATTAGAGGCACACCAGAGGTGGTAAGTCATCACATGATTCGACGGGTCCTCTCCAGACTTACCCTCGAACTTGGGAATGTCACTGGGCAACTTATTCGGCATTGGCGGCCAAAACGGAAGATAATTAATTGGATCATTCGTTAGGCGCGACAAGTTTGGTAAATCCAAAGTTGCGATAAACGGTAGCTGCCGATTAGGATCCCTAAAACTCTGGGTCACTATACCAGCCCCAGGAGGAGGATATCCAGGATAACTAGGAATAGGAATCGCATTCGGGATATTGTATCCTCCTGGAAAACTAGGATTAACCGGACCGTATTGGGGTTGTTGTGGTTGTTGATAAGTATACCCAGGATACGGTTGATACTGGTAAACTGGTTGCTGGACAGCAGGACCGAATTGGTACTGTCCCTGGTACGGTTGATAAGTGAATTGTGGTTGACTTGTGACAACCGTACTTAAACCAGGTTGTCCTACAGGCATCTGAACTGTAGTTTGAATCGTGGACCCAGACGATGGTAAAGATGTCTGAGGAGTAGATACAGGAACAGTGGAAACCGGAGCTGTCGATACTCCAGAAGTAAGTGGGGTAGATGGAACAGATGTTGCGGCAGTTGCAGCAGTCGTTTGAGATGGAGTACGAGGCGAAATAGGCCCAGACTGAGAAACTACCGAAGGTATAGAAGTTTGAATATTAGACTGGACTGGTTGCTGGGGTGAACTAGAAACTAAGGGTTGTCCAGTTTGAGATGACAACTGTACATTTGGCTGCAACACCTGTTGAACTTGCGATGGATCCCACACTATGTTGATTTCGGGGTACTGACCCATAACAGGTTGAGGATATTGAGATCCATAACCGGGTTGAGGGTAGGATTGATAATTGAAAGGTACATTTCCCTGAACATAAGATTGACCTTGGGGTGGTTGGAAACCTTGGTTCAAGTACTGACCTTGGGGCAAATACCCTTGACGCATGTACTGATACTAGGGTTGACCTTGAGGTATAAATTGATACTGGGGTTGACCTTGGGGTACATATTGAGTCTGGGGTTGACCTTGAGGAATGTAATGTACCGTAGGCACGTACTGTCCTTGAGGTTGCCCCCTAGATGCAAATTGTGTACCTTGAGGTTGCCCCCCAGGCGTTAATTGAGGCTGCCCCCCAGGCGGTAACTGGCCACCTTGAGGTTGAGAATTGGGAATAGAACCTGACATCATAAGAATGTCTTCTACGCTCAACGGCTTTGCACCATTGCTTCCAGTGAATAACCTTTGTTCAATGGGTTGAGGAGATGCTCCCGAAAAAGTACCAGAAAGTGACTGATACCCAGCGGGAACAGAAGGACCGCCGTACAAAAAAGATTTAGGCGATTGAGTAAACATGGACGACTGACCTGACATATTTATGGGAGTATAAATACCCCTAGGTGGATAAGAAGCACGAGGTGGTGAAAAACTTAACCCTGAGTTGTCCAAATAATTAGTTAAAGAAAGATACCAAGTAGTACTTCTAGGTGGACTGTAAAAAACCGATTCACGCTCCCTTAGATCAATAGTAGGTTGATCTTCAGGGATAGGGATGCCTATTTCTTCTTCCGGAGCAAGTTCTTCAATAGCTATCAAACCATAAGGAAGATTTTCGGTGATTACTCTTTCTACCCTAGGTGAATCAGGAGCACTAGAAGTTGGAGAGACTAACCCCGATGTTGGAGTAACAGGTTCAGATATCTCGGGTTCTTCGCCTATATCACTAGTAGATGAAAAGCTACCAGCAAGTTCGGAAACCGAAACAGCTTCAGGATTATAACCTGTTTCTAGAGTTTGGTAATCAGGATGAACAACCAACGAAGACTCTCCTTCTTCAGGTGACCCGACTTTACTACCACTAGGAGTTACGAGGACTTTCAAACCTTCGTAATGGCCCAGGACTTCTTCAGGAGGTTGGCCCCGAAGTCTACGGGACTTCCTCAACAAATCAGCCATGGTTACAACCTCAGGAGACTGGCCCCGAAGTCTACGGGACTGTCTTGGTAATTCAGCCACAGCTAAAAACTTTTAACTACTGCACACGCAAACAGAGTAAAATCTCAAAGCAAACCACCTAAAGTCTCTAAAGAACCAAACAAATTCGAATCACATGCCTAAAGAATCTAGGGCGTCAAACCACACACAAACAGTAACTTTCCGGATCGAAAACACTAGTTGGTGATGAAATCCAACATCGCAGGATTAAGTACAGAAATGGCGGGTGGAACAGTTACCCCAGTAACCTGCTTAATGAATAGACTGGACCAAGTTCCTCCACTTTAACCGTCTCGAGTGAAGTGAACCCCCCAGAAAATCCAAGTGAGTCTAGCCAACATCTGCTCCAGGTACAGTGGGATCTTCCCTCCACCGTCACCTTAGGAAGAATCCTAAAGATAATAGTCACTAAGGTCACCAACAACAACAAATATACCTGGGGGAACAGTCTACGATCTGATAGCACGCAAGGGCAGAGTAACAAGCTCAATCCCCTTGCTGGCTCCTTGACAATAATCCAAGGTTTACCGACAAGTGACCCCAGGCTCCTCGACAATGGTTAATCCGAGGTTTACCGTTTGTAGTACGTGCATATCTGGCGTCGTTCCCAATGAAGGAGGATTGATTCTCTCACTGGTTCGGACATGATCTCGTGCTTCTCCTTTAAGAGGAGATTTCCCAGAGCATAAATGTAACAGTTGGATTTATCCTACCGCAAGATAAGCTACTCGTTTGTTTTTACTGTCTTGGAGAGTTAATTACTCTCCTACTCCAAGACACTAGCCTGATCTATGTTGGTGTATTAGAGCCCTAGTAAATAAAAAGTTACTAAGTTAATTTTGCTTTAAGCGTTAATTTTATGGCTTTTCTTTAGGACAAAAGGTAGCGGAGATGAAACTGATGGTGTGTAGACTCGACTCAAATCCACTAAAAGGATGCACCTAGGATGAAACAAAACAATCTTTCCTTTTCAATGAATTCCCTAGCTAAGAGAGTTGGAGAATGCAAAATTTATAAAGACAACTTTCTTCGGCAATGAAAATCAAAGAAACAATCTCTTTATCTTTTCCAAAGCACACAACACATGACCACTAATTATTTCACGAAAACTTCTTTTTTCTTTTCAAAGACTTCAAATGCTACTAAAACAAACTTTCTTCAAAAGAGATTTTGTATTTTTCCTATTTTAACAAAGCATGTAAAACTACTTAACAAAAATCAATTTTAAGATCTATGAAAATATAAGAGAAATTTACCTAAAAGCAAATCTAAGAGAAATTTACCTAAAAGCAAATCTAATGAGGTAAAAGCCTACAAAATATAATTCTAGGATGTTTTACTCAGTTAAAATTCAACCAAGGACTAATTCATGCAGAATCATAAATCAGTCAAAAACAAAACTAAAAAACTTTTGTTCTTTTTCTTAAGAATGAAATTCACAGCTTAACAAACAAGCCTTCTCGAAATTCCACAAAGAGACAACACAACGGTAGGTTTCTCAAACAAAGGTGGATTTTACGAATGGTTTGACTCCTAAGAAGACTGAAAAGACTAGGGATATCCAAGGTTTTTACAACTTCTAAAGCCAAAGTCACTACAAGACCAATACAAAAATCAAACCTAGGGCTAGAATTTCTATGAACTTCACTAAAACCCTTGACGCTAATGAAACAAGTCTAGATGAAAACTTTTGACAGGTAACCAGTGGATCTGGGCAGCAATAAACAAACTATAAACAAAATCTAATGGGTAAAAAGGAAAAAATGGAAATTTTCTAAACTTTTGACAGGGTACGCAGGCAACGTGTTTGCACAGGTGCGGCCACGCTTTCTGTACAAAGCAAAAGTGCGTACAGGTACACACTGTGCTTAATGCAGAGGGTGTGTACTGCTCTCAAAATCAAGAAAAATAAAAACTAACTCAACCCTAAGCTATTCCACCCAAATCCATAGTCAATCAGTCAAAAACTAGAAAGAAATCAGATTTTATCAAATCAAAGTATCAATCAAAAGAGAAATCAATCAAATCCATGGATTCCCCAGTGGAGTCGCCATTTTTTCATGTGGAAAGAGTCAATTTTGCGGACAAAACCGACCTCCCTAGAAAATAAGGCTTTTCTAGTGACAAACAAAACAATCAAGCACTATCTTTCCCTAAATATGCATTAAAATAAAAGCAACCAGGTGTTTAAGGCTTACCTTTAGTCCAATGCTTGTTTGTAGCAGCCAAGCCTCTTCGATCCAGATGAGCTCCTTCTCCTTGAAGCCTGCATTCACTAACAAACAAACGATTACATAGCACCTGAATAACTCATATAATAAAACATATTCATCATAAAGACCAAGGAGTTTATGAAACAAATTATATATAACAACTTGTTGAGAAAAATGAACTTAATTGTATTAATTGGAAACAAAAGAAACCATTACAACCAGTGCCTTGGTGTTGTGCAGGTCCCTCCCAGGGTCCAGCAAGAGTTCTCCTTTACTTTGATCAGCTCATCCACTTCCAAATGAAGCTAAGAAAGGATTGGAATCTCTCCTCTCAAGCTCTAAAAGGGAGTCCTAATTTCAGTAGCATCTACCCTTAGGAATGTTCAGCTTTCAACCTCCCCTCCCTCTGGCCCAATGCCTGTATTTATAATGCTTTGGAGGAAGTTAATCAGGTCCACCATCAATGGGATAAGCCCCTCTTTCAAAGGGATAGCTCCCCTCTTCATGGGATAAGTTCCTCTTTCATTGGGATGCATGAACCATCTGGAGGCGCTCAATCCACGTCAAACCATCTTCTAGAATGCTCTAGAATCGACCACAAGTAAGTTTTTTGAAGTAAAACTTGCGCCTTTTGACCTTTACAGGAGTACGCACCCACCCCTTTACAGACAGAGCGTACAAGTACGCAGGTATTATGTACTTGAGGTGCGTACACGCAGGTAAGAGTAAGAGAAACTGCGTAACCAGAGTTATATTGACTTTTAAAGGCTTTCTCTCTTTTTTGGAGTTTGACATGAGGAGTAGAGGTATAAGACTTGCCAAGGAGGACAGTATGACTATTGATGGAGCCATACTGACTGCAAATAGTCATGGTGACAAATTTTAGTGTAACAAGCACCATATTGAACCTTTCAGTATCATGGGTCTCATGGCCATCATCCTACTCACTCCTGGATAGACATTGAAGGAGGACCAGGTGATATTTCTTGGACTTACTAGAGCCAACCCAGAGAAAAAAGGTAACTATAGGCTCAATTCTTTTTATGACCACTTGAGGGATTTTAAAAAGGTGCATCCAGTAAACTGCGATGCCCAGTGAGCCACTTATTTTCCCGAAGAGTCAATTTACAGTCAAATTTTTTAATGAGCCACTCCCTATCGTGGTAGTTGTAATTGAATGGTTTCAAGTTCAAGACCGTTTAATATCACGCGAGGGGTGCACAAATGCGAGACGGTCAAAATGTTTTCTCGTTCCTCAAGATCGTGTGATAGACTTGACTGGTCTCGCTGCTACCCTTCAACGATGGTAACCAATCATCATAGAGAGGTTAAGTTCTTAGCTTGATGCCCACTTGATCTCCTTCAACTGGATGCACACGACAACCAAATTGACCCTTGACGGTGAAATCAAATCCCTTTAGATCTATTATGAGCTCGATCTTGGCCTTAGACGAATAAAAACCATATGGTAGCCCAAATCTTAGCCACTTTCTCAAACCAAATCGACCAATTATGGTGGTATTTGGTATCATCTTCTGGCTAGGGTGAAACTGATTTCCATCGAAGCTAGCAAGAGGATCTTGTCTGAAATCCTTGTTGGTTGAAAACTCGCGTGAGCATTCAATTGATATGCAAAGAGAAAATATCCAAATCCATGTCATTCTCTCGTTTCTGCTCCTCCTTTTAAATCTGGATTGTTAGAGAGAAAGCATGGGAAATGATTAGTGGATAATTACGTGGGGCCAAAACCATGTGCTTAATGCCTCTTTATTTGTTTATTTACTTTTTGGTTTCAACTAGGATCAATTGGTTAGGATATTACAATTCTACCTACTTAGAATTTCTTTCCCTCAAGTAATTTCAGTGTTGAATGCTGCAATATTTGCCCCCCCTCCCAAGTAACATATTTGGTGAGGAAATCTTTCCATCGCACCAAATATTTTTAGATGGTCTTACTCTGAAGTCTCCTTCTTCAAATGAAGATGTCCTTCCTCATCTAATGGGGGTAAATCTAGTGATGATTTGACATTCTCCCCCACCTCCTTCTTCAAATAAGAAAGATGAAACATCTTATGAATTCTACCCTCTACTGGAAGCTCCAACGCATATGCTACCTCTTCTACCTTTCGGATAACTTGATAAGGTCTGTAGAACCATGGTTTCAACTTTCTTGCTCCTTTCTACTTCAATGTAGACTATCTATATAGTTGTAGTTGGAGGTGTAGTACATCTACCACTTCGAAAATTATTTCTATCCTCTATCAATATGCATATAACCTCTATCAATTTTGAGTTGTTTATAGGTTATCCTTGAGTGCTTGAAGAATATCTCAACATCCTTGGATCTAACCCTTGGCTAATGGTGCCCTGCTATCTCCAAATATTGTGTCTGCATGTTAGAAATTGTAGCAAGAATGGATAAATTTGACTTGTGCCTTAGTCAAATTTAGTAATTTGATTTTCCATATCAACATGATGAATAATATTGCAGTTAACTTGTGTGACATGGCCTTGTCTATTAGTTTACTCAGTAAATTCGAGTTATAGGCTAGAAGTATAGTCATGCATGTATTGATTGGTAAAATTTAGCGATCTAGTTCAATTATTTTTAATTTGACTCAGTTAATTGAGCTCAAGTAACTAATTGGGTCAGTTGAAGGTCAGTTGAGTAGTAGAATTGTTGTTAACTAGGTGATCTCTAAGTTAAACTACTCAATCATTTAAAAATAGCTTAGACATGCATGGAATTCAAATTCCCTAGCTAGATTGGAGGAAAAGACACATTGTAATGATCAATTGGATAATAGTTGAGTGATTAGGCTTGGTAGTTAAGCAAGTGAATCATTCCTTGGGAATTTTGCAAGAAAATAGGAGAAAATTCCTATCTTTTAGGAGTTAATTTCCTCTAGGATTGCATAAGGAAATAGGAGCAATTTGGGGCATTGAATTGGCTAAGTGTTGGTAAGAGTAGGACAATCAGCATGAGAATAGGTTCACAATGTAGGCTTTGCTTCTCGATTGAAGCAAGACATTGTAATAGTTTCTCATTCTCATTCTCATCTGATTAATGAGAAGCAGCGGAAGGGTTTTTTCCGAGTTGGATTCCCCTTTAAATCATTATGTTATTTTGGTTTTTTAATGGTTGCATGCCATTACATGTGTTTCTAAATTGTTATTTCCATTCCGCAGAATAGTAAATAAAATTTTTAATCCCTTGTTTTCAATTAAAATACATCAGTAGTAGAAAAATTCTATTAATTTCTACATGGTATCAAAGTAGAAATCGCACTAGAAACTAGCCAATAGATCTTCGCCTTCAGAAATTATGATTTTAAAATTTAATGAAGTCTTCCATGCGAGAAAATATCTTACAGCGAATTGATATTGGAGTATTCCCTTGAGGGAACCTCAAATTTCATAGCTTGGAGGGACGAGATGGAAGTAATGCTCGATGATAATGGTGTGTTGGAGTACACCAAAACTAACATTCCAAAGCCAACAATATCAGATGCATAGTAGTTATCCCACTGGAAGAAGGATACTGCAAAATTTTGGAGGATCATCCTAGTGGGTGTGACAGACCACATAGTCTCAAATTTACATGGCAAGGAGACTCCCTTTGCCATGTGGAAAATCCTCATTGAGCTATTCGAAAATGGTAGTGATTCGAGGAAATTGGAATTGAGGGATAAACTCAGAAACATCTGCATGTAGAAATGTGAAACCATTCCACATACCTCTCCATGTTCACTCAGTGTTGAGATGAGCTTGGAGGAGTTAGGGAAACATTCCTTCTTTAGAAATACTGAGCCTAGCTCTCCTAGGCCTTCCAAAATAGAGACTTTGGTCCAATTTGGTGCAGGAAGAAATTCAGAGGAAGACTAGAGATGGAGTAACATCCAAATCTGGGGAGGAAGAGAATTTTTCCTTGGTTGGGAAGGGCAAGAAAGGAAAGGGAAAGAAGGCCCAAAGCAGGTCAGAGTCCAACCATAACAATGGCAAGAAGAAGGACCTGAGTAAGATAAAATGTTTTCACTACCACGAATTTAGTTATTACGCAACAAAGTGTTTGCAAAAAAAGTATAACAAGAAGCCTTCAAGAGGAGTAGCAGGTGAAACACTTACCTTACAATTCAAATTAGACTTCACCTTAATTGCATGCATGGGAAACACTATAATGGGGAGTATGTGGTATCTATATTAAGGTGCCTTGTTCGATATGATAGGATGCAAATAATTCTTCAGTAGCTTAGAGGAGAAGGATCTCTAGATGCACATAAAACTTGGGGATGATGGAGGGTATGTTGGCTATGTGGGGCCTGACCTAGTTTCAGCAGTGAGTTTAGCCAAGCTAATCCTGGTACTACTGGCCCTTTCGGCAACAGTCCATGAAGCGCGAACTGAGGTCTCACCCAAAGTAGTATGGGAGGGTGCTGGAACCAAGTTTCCGCACCTTAGGGATGTCTTGATGTGGGAGATTGGTACCTAATTCAACCTTCGCACTTACTAGATTACACATACCTGCAAACTTCTGGTGTTCTGTGGAACAACCTTCGCGTGGCTCCTTCCGCGGTGCGACCAATGTTAATTACCCAAGTCTTCCTTAGTTATAGTTTGTTTGTTAATTACTAAGAATATTCTCGTTCATAGGCATACATATATGTTCGCGCAGATAAATAAACAGACATCATCAACACATAACATTCAAATACAGATCTATGAACCAGATGCACAATATGTCGACCAATTGATCTTTATTAATGATGCCTTCAAAGTTTGATCTAGTACAAACTCGACTCCACCCTGCGCACTCAGCCGCAGGGGTCTGCGCACTCAGCTACGGACTCTACTAGGCCTCTGCGCACTCAGCTGAAAAGCCTCTACCTACTACTATGACCCAATACACTTCAGATTCACTTCTTTCTTCTAACCATGCCTTTGCATCTATCTATTACTTCTCAAAACTCTCCAGACTGACTTTTACACCTAGAGCCTCACTCTATTTATACAATCCCATGGTCTGCAGACCATGGGTAGGCTGACACACTTTACATTAAATTACATTATTTTAGGGCAAACAACCCTAGACTCTCGCGCTCCGCGCCTGCATTTTTGGGACATTTACATTACATTGACCAAAACTCGAGTGTTAAGCCCCAAAAACTTGCTATGGGGGGATCCGCTGCCCAACAGGCCCCCAACACAATCATCGTGACTCGTCCTGAGTCACTCAGCTGGTGCGGTGATCTTCGCACGGAGTCCATCCAGTAGTTTCTGCGCTTCGCGTAAGTTCGCAGCACATTCTTCTGTTGTCTGCTGTATCAGTTGTGCGCGTATCTCCGATGCATCATTGTCAGGGGCACCTCCTTGCCTTAGTGCATATATGCCCTGCATCTGTACCAGCTTTCCCTCGATCTTGGCGATGACCGTGAATGCTTTCTTCAGCTAAGGCTGAATGCGCGCTTTAAGCACTGCTTCTTTTTGATGCGCGGTGTCCAACTGTTCTTTTAGGGCCTGGGCCTCCTTCATCTTGGCTAATCGCTGAGTAAGGGCGACCATCTTCACGGTCTCCCGAACATTGTCATATGCCTGCTGTAACTGCCATGCTTCTATCTCTAGATGCTGTATAGTTGGATCTTCCTGCAGTGAGGTGAGCGTGAAGAGTGACTGATCCAACAAGCTCGTGCAATCCTGTACGATGTGCTCTATTGCTTCCAACCCCGATTGAATGGCGCGGTTGCACTGATCTCTGACTTCTGGGGGTGTAGAGGGCTGCGCCTTCAGCCGCAGCTTAGCGATCTATAGGTTCAACTCCAACTGAACCTTCACTGCCTCCTCTTGGGCCTTGCGGACTCCAACCGCCAGTTGGTTAATCTTTTCTGCTATTGGGAGTACCGCCAGTATGACCAACTCTTGTATGCTGCTATAGACCTCCTCCATGGCTTGTTCCAATCCCTGGGTCTGTGCGACCAAGTCATTGTGCTACAGGCTGAGCTGTTCTATATTTAGCTTCTGCTCACTCACAACCTCGAGGGCGCAGCCCTCCCTGGCATGGAGCTTAACAGTTACACCATCCTGTAGTTGGTATAGGGTTTCCTTGGGAAGGGCGGCCAAGTTCAACGCCCAACCCTTCATTTTTCTTACCGTGGCCCTGTCGCCCTTGGCTGCTGCTAAGACTACGTGCAACATCTGCTCGGTTTCAGATGTACCTACCACAACGTATGGTGCCATCATTCCTAGGGGTCGCACCTGTAATGCCTGCAACTACAATCTGATCACCCCCAACACAGTTGTCTGCTCCATCATTAATTCTTCAAAGGTATCCTTAGTGACATTGCTAACTGTTTTGCTAATGTCAACAAGGTCTCCCTCGGTGAGTGGGATTGGGTCGACGGAGGTCTTTGTTTCCTTTGCCTTTTTCTGTGAGGCTGGCTTCTCATGGACACGCGACCTCTTGAGTTGAGTCGATTCTAGTCCAGGGTCTGTGCGTTCCTCTATCTTATCCTCCCCCTGTATGTCCTGCTCCATGGACATTTCCTGGCCTTCCTCGGGCTCTCTGGTTCACACAGTTGTGGTCTCTGCCATCTGCGTTGTCGTTGCTGCCTCAACTGCCTTCTGCTGCGTGGCCACTTCTTGTTCCTGGTGCCTCCTCTCAGCCAGTTGCGTGATGCGCAGCTTGGTGTCCTTATTTTGTTGCTGCACTGTGATCTTTTCCATTTCTGCCAAGTCCAGGGTGCACCACTCCGGAGGCCATGACTCCATTACCGCGAAGATCGCATCATCTGTTGCAATGAATGGGAGCTTCACCCATTTTCATGCGGGATCCTTGCACGCTCGGATATACAGGTTATGCATATCTGCCTTGAATTCTGCCACGCTTTGCAAGCTGTTATGAATTGTAGGGGACAAGCCAGCCTGCGGTTGATATATGTTTGTATTATCGCCTCCACAAACACTCAGAACACCTTTATCTCGTGAATCCTCGTCATGATTTTCGTAGCCCAGAGCGAGGTGTACCTTGCGGATTTAGGTAGGTCACCCTCAATAGTGGGAAACTAGCTATCCTCCGGCAGCTCCCCTGCAACCAACAGGATGGATAAGATCAACCACGCATAGTGGAAGGTCTTACCCTACTCCTGGGCCTCTCTACAGTTTTTGAAAAACTCATTGCAGAGGAACTGCGCCCAATTGAACTGGACCCCTCTGCGCACTGCTCTGCCAACGCAATTACAGACGCTGGCACTTCGTCAGCACGACATTTCCTCATTAGCTTGCCGGCCAATAGCTGGGTGGCTATGCACACCCCTTGGTCCTTGATGCTTGCTATTACGTACCCTCGCTTTCTCTTTTCTAGCTTATACTTGGCCTTCATAGCTTCTGCGAGGGCCAAGTCGCTACTCTTTCCTGCGATGGCTGTGGGGTCGTTTCCTTTAACTGGCAGTCAAGAAATCTGGTGAATTAGATCGGCCGTGATGGGAATTGGCTCCTCCATCCAGAGATACCCATCATGCACTAGGCACAATAGCTGCCAAATGAAAAAAATGGTGACGGGCGCGGGGTGGTAGTGGGGTATCCATCGCAGATGGAGTAACCCAGCCCTCTCCACACCGCGTAACCATTTCTGCTTCAGTAACGTCTTTACGGCCAACTGTGGGAACTTCTCGTTGTCCGCGAGGTCCCAATCTTCAAACTTCACAGTAGGTACCCATCCCAACGGCGGACCTTCAAACCTTATTTCATCAGGAAGGAGTAGGGTCTAGACTGCACTTTTCATGGCCTCCAGGTCCTTTGGTATCTTGGCCTTCCCCTTCCATGGGGTGATGTAGCAAGGTAACTTTATCGTGGAAGGCACTCAGGAGACATTCTCTGCCTCATCGTCTTACGCCTCAATTTGGGTGATTAGAGCTTGCAAGTCTTCCTCATCCTCTGTTTCAGTGGTGACGGCTTTGCCCTTCTCGGCCATTGTCAATTTTCTAAACCATGGGTTTGATGGTGATACATGGACTGCCCCCATTTTTTGCTTGTCTTTCTATGGCTGTGGTGTGCGTGGTGATTTTGGAACTTCTGGTGCAGCTGCCGCCTCTCCAGGCTCCTCACGGGCCATGCAGGGCTCCATAGTAACTTTGGAAAATTGTACCCTTGTTCTCGCAGCCATCATCGTGTCTATAGTTGAGGGTGGTAAGAGTACACGGTGCTCAGTGCTCTGTACTTGCTCAATTCTCAAACAACCAAGTGTTGCCTTGTGGCTAGCCTTGGTGATTTTATAGCATCTTTTGAATTTGAATTCAGCCCTTCCCCCCACTTCTGAGTCATTAATGTCTTCTTGGTGGCAGATCATCCCACATCTTGCTCTTAATTCATGTCTTAATTTCCCTCCCCCCACTCCCTTTTTCCTTAAGTTAGATCTCTTGTCATGAACAGTGACACCAATGGTCACTTCCCTGCTTACCCGCACAGCAACGCAGCCCCCTATGCGCGGTCGCGACCGCTGTGACATACTAACCCTGTGCGTAACCTCCTTCTCGCACAGCTCCCCTATAGACTTGTTTATAGTCCCGCACTCTCTTTCAACTGCTTGGAGCACTAAGACTATGCTTTCTACGGCTAGTCAGGTGGCCGCACTACCTGTGCGAGGCTTTGAGTCACCTTCCAAGCTAGTCTGCAGGCATTCAGTTTTCCTTGCAATAGTCATCGTTGTGCATTCTTCCTTATGCAGTGCACTCCCCTGGTTACTTTGTCTGGTAATGTGCGATTGTAGCCATGGTAGCAGAGCCACAACTTCTCGGCGGAAAGCTTCTACTGCATTCGTACTTCGACCCATATCTTGTCCTATCATTCTTAGCCTATTGACGCGCCATGCTTGCGTGGATTCGGTATCTAGTTCACTTTTCTTCCTTAGTCATACCCGGTCTTTGATTTTGCGAAACTTACAGGTCCCCCATCGAATGGCGTCTTATAACTACATATGGTAGACTTCGCGCGGCGGCATAATTCCTTCGTCCTGGTCCCTACAAATTATTCGAACTATGTGAGGATTCCTTCCTCCCAAACCTATGGCCTTGACTCTGCCCGTCATCTTTGGGATCGTCTCCACACTGAGATTCTCATACAAGGCCCTAGAGGCCCATCGAACTGCTGGTACACGCTGGTCCCAATCAGTTCGTCTGGCTTGGTGAACCTTGTTCAGGATCCCGCATAACTTCTTGAATGCTTCTAAGTGGAACGGTTGTGGTGCGCATCACTTTTCCTACTATTACGACTGGTTTTGATTGTTGATCCTTAGTCTAGGGTGTGCTGGCGTGGACTACATAGCCCAAGTCTGCACCCATCGACACAGGTGAGTGTGCAAGCTTCTCTGTCCGGGCTGCCCGATTCTCATTTGATGTTGGGGGCTTCCAACCCATTTGCGCCAATTTACCATGATCTCCTGATGTGTACTCCCCCTTCGTGTGGTTGTTGCGCACAGTGCCCCTTCTAGTGCAACATACTGCTACTGTTCCGGTATTGTGCTTTCAATTTCGTTGAGGAAGTCATCCACCGTTGTCACTTCATCATGGGTTGGCAGTTCCCTTGCCTTTTTTGTCATGTGACGGAGTGATCTAATCATCATGTTGCAATTTAGCGTTGTCACCTCGTGCAATCGGTTCTGCCAGCACTCTACTTCCTCGTATGAATCTGAAGTGCAGGAGCTATCACGCTCCCACGAGATTGTTCCATCCGTAGTCAGGTTCACCCGATCATGGTCCTGTGCAGTTATCTAGTAAATACAATCCAGCTCATCGTTGCTTTCATCGCCACGCACGGGTTTAGTGTAGTGTGCTTCTTCGGATGGGTCTAATGGGACTACCATGCGTAGTGACTTTTTCTTGAATATCATCTTCCTCTTCTTCAGGTTGATGACTCCATTCATATCAGTTGCCCAGTCTATTCCTAACAATGCGAGATAAGGATTGTTGTCATCGACAATATCTATCACTTCAAAGTTCATCTGTGTGCTTGCGCCTTCAATATCGACTATTACTCCTTGCAACCTTCCCATGGGCATGATCTTCTATTGGTTTGCCATTCGTAACTGAATAGGGGACGACTACAACGCGGGCCTTCCCATGCGTTCCTAGGTTTTCTTTGGTAACACATTCGCATTCGATCCCAGGTCCAGGATTACCTAATCCATTTCGTATTCACCAATCTGCGCCGTCAATTTCATTTCCTTCCCAGTGCGCAATGTATGCTTTCCCAATTTCTAGACTATGCGCGGCTCTCTCGACCCCGCGCACCGAGTGATCAGCTCTTGTAGTCCCTTAACTGCCTTGTTGTCGCATAGTAATTTCATACATGTCTCCAGAAAGGTAGTAAGCATGGAAGGATCCATTCCTGGCTCTGGTTGGTCCTTACTACCTAAAGTGGAGGCCTCCGTGAAGCTCTTCTTAGCTTCCATAAACATCTCCTTTGCTCGTTCTAAGTTGAACTCAGGTTCCTTTGTAGGAGCCTTGCGAACCCATGTATCTTCCTTAGGCTGCTTCTCCTTATCTTCCCCTGTAGTCGCGCCGCTTCTGAGAATAATGTTCATGTTCGGGTCTTCTTCGCGGGGTTCAAATCTCATCATTTGGATATTTTGAGTCGGAGGAGGTTGGAGTACCCCTTTCTCACGCATCTGTGTGATCAACGTAAGACAGTCTATCATTTCATGATCAAACTAAGCGCAATATGAAGAAGATATTCTCGTCAGGTTAGTACAATTGCAGTCGTAGTGCCCTGGTCCTCTGCAATAGTAGCAAATCAACTGTCCGCAGCCCTTCCTGGTCCCATTCCTCCTCATCCTTGACCTCGCCCTCGAAATCCAGTACACGCCATCCCTGTTGCTGGGTCGAGGGCTCGCGTTTCTGTCTGCATCCTATAGGTTGGGGTCCGATCCATCATTAGCTTGTAGTTGCGACAAGTGCGCTCATTGTGGCCTACCAACCTACAGAAATTACAAAACAGTTGTTGCAGAGTCTGTGTATACTTCTGCAACATATGACAATTGTCTGTTGTGTGTTTCCCTCCTATCTAGTAGATCACGCACCATAACGCGAGTGTCATACTTAGCCTTTCCTGTTCTTTTGGTCTCAACAGCATTGGTCCCCCTCCTGCTAAGTAATTTTTGAATACTGGACAATGGTCCTTGTCATGGCTCTAGCCTTTGCATTTTATGCACCATACTTCATCATGTGCCTCTGGCCGTGGTGCCCTATCTTGCTTCAAACTCTGCGTCTCCAGACAGAGATTTTGTAGTTGCACGTGGATTCATTGAACTCCCAACCCAGGATCTTGTATCGGGGTCGCATGCAACCTCATCGCCATTTATAACGCTTCGGCTTGGGTTGAAAGCTTCTATTGTGACAACGCCGTCCTTAGGTGCAGTGTCAGGGATGCCACAAACCATGCGCGGTGTTGCGCATCCATGAGCATCATATTAGCCTTGTAGATCATACTCTTCATCCACTGATCCAGATCCCAGGGGGTCTCGCCTGGGAGCATCGCGATCCCTTTAAACCTGATGATTGAATATGTCTCAGACTTCGGCTGACTAAATTCTCTATTCAACACATTCTGGATCTCTGTTATCCCTACGTTTGGGTGGTCGTTAGAGTTCTTAATATACCACATTAAAGCGCGATCCTGCAGCACACTCACCATTGTAGCCTTCTTAATGTTGTCATCTATGACCCCTTGCACTTGCCACATTGCTCTTACCACGAACCAGAACTAGTCTAGATCCTCATTCCCTACTCCTCTGAATATAGGTAGCTTGGTCGCGCTTGCCATGCTGAACTGAGGGGTTAGTTGAGTTGGAGTGAGTGGAGATGGAGGGGAGGGAGGTGAAGTAGGTAGTGGCATGAGTGGAGGTGGTAACTATGGAATATGCTGATTTAACAACCAAACCACACTTCTCGGAGAGAACCGAGTGAGCTCTTCCTCGCTCTCTCATGACGGTGAAATTAATGGATTGTTTTCTAATTCCCTGCTATCTTTGTAGATCGTTCCACTTCGTGTCGTCCCAAACATTAACGTATTTGCATAACCCGATTTTCACATAACATCATCTTAATCTAGGTATTCAAATATTTAGTATACTTACCTCGCAGTCCTTTGAGAAAACGTCATTCTGCTTCACTATAGCTCATGGTTGTGTCTACCGCGAACTCAATGATGAATCCCCCTATTATTCGGTCGAGCCAGCGGTCCATAGCTCTCGTGATCTTGTCTTCTGATGCCTCTAGTATGCGCACTAATTTCGGAGTCCATACTATGGGTTGGTCGAGCTTACACCTTCCCTGGCTATCGGCTAATCTCGCGATCCACTCATACAGCTCAGAAGGAAAGGATGTAAAGAAAATCTCATGGATTTCCATGTACACGTAGCGATCCAGCCACCTTTTCTTAGATACTTGTGGAGTCCTATTTTCCTGTGTCGTGAACTTGTGAATCTTTTTGTCCAACCACTCTTCAATTTCCTTCCTTGTTGGGTTCCAATGGCATGACATTAGACATCCCTTAGGTAGATCCCGATCCGGGCAACGGAACCATTTGTTGGCTACATGGGGCTTGACCTCGGTTCAACAGTGAGTTTAGCCAAGCAAATCTTGGTACTACTGGCCCTTTCAGCAACAGTCTGTGAAGCGCGGACTGAGGTCTCACCCGAAGTAGTATGGGAGGGTGCTTGAACCAGGTTTCCGCACCCTAGGGATGTCTTGATGTGGGAGATTGGTACCTGATTCAACCTTTGCGCTTACTAGATTACGCATACCCACAAACTTCTCGTGTTCTGGGGAACTACCTTCGCGTGGCTCCTTCCGCGGTGCGACCAGTGTTAATTACCCAAGTCTTCCTTAGTTATAGTTTGTTTGTTAATTACTAAGAAGATTCTCATTCATAAGCATACATATAAGTGCGCGCAGATAAATAAACAAATATCATCAACACATAACATTCAAATACATATCTATGAACCAGATGCACAATATGTCAACCAATTGATCTTTATTAATGATGTCTTACAAAGTTTGATCTAGTACAGACTCGATTCCACCCTATGCACTCAACTGCAGGGGTCCGCGCACTCAACTGCGGACTCTACTAGGCCTTTGCGCACTCAGCTGCAGAGCCTCTACCTACTACTATGACCCAATACACTTCAGATTCACTTCTATCTTCTAACCATGCCTTCGCATCTATCTATTACTTCTCAAAACTCTCCAGATTGACTTTTACACCTAGAGCCTCGCTCTATTTATACAATCCCATGGTCCGCAGACCATGGGTAGGTCAACACACTTTACATTAAATTACATTATTTTAGGGTGAAAAACCCTAGACTCTCACGCTCCATGCCCGCATTTTGTGGGGTATTTACATTACATTGACCAAAACTCGGGCGTTAAGCCCCAAAAACTTGCTATGGGGGGATCTGCTGCCCAACAGGGTATAATACGAAAGGAGTTGGCACCGTAACCCTTAAGAGGGTGTTTGACTCCCATCTTCATCCAAAAGATGTTATGTATGTATCTGGGCTGAAGAAGAACATGATGTCTGTTGCAGTATTGGAGGATCACTGCTATGATGTTTTTTTCATTAAGGGGAAAGCCTTTTTGAGACATCTACCTACTGGGCAGGTGAAACATATTGGAGTTAGAGTGAAAAATCTCTACAAATGTGAGCTGGAAGCTTGCACAACACTAAGTAGAAAGGTATAAGAAGTGCAGAGTCGAGATGTTGTAGAATTTTGACATAAGAACATGGGACACTTATGCCATGGGGCCTTAAAAGTCATGCAACATATTACCACTAGTCTCTCGAAATTTCCCCTTCACCAACATGATGTCTACAAGGAATGCACATTGGGGAAATATGTCAAATCCACTTTCCAGGGCCGAGATAGTAGAGCTGGAGAAATCTTGGAGAGATCAACTTTGATGTATGTAGACCATTTTCTACTACCTCTACAAAAAACCACATGTATTATGTAGTTTTTGTTGACGAATTTTTTAGAAAATGTTGGATCTTCTTCATGATGAAGAAGGATGAAGTTTTCTCAAAATTTATTGAATTCAAAGCATTGGTTGAAAAGGAGACATGTCCGAAATTTAATGCCCTAAGAAGTGATAATGGAGGAGAATTTGTTTCTAACACCTTCAAGGAATTTTGTGCCAAAGAGTGTATTAGAAGGTAACTGATAACACCCCATAACCCACAAGAAAATGGGGTGGTTGCGAGGAAGAAAAGAACTATAGTGGGAGCAACAAGAGCCATGTTGCATGACCAGGGGTTGTCATTACATATATGGGAAGAAGCATGAAACATTGTAGTTTATTTGCAGAATATGAACCCTCATAGAATACTTGGCATGATCACACCCAAAGAAGGTTTCTCTAGGAGGAAGCTAGATGTATCTCATTTCAAAGTTTTTAGAGCTACTATGTATTGCCATGTCTCCAAGTATAGAAGGAAGAAAATTGAGCCTACAACTAATATGGGAGTCTTTGTAGGATATACAGAGACACCTCATAAATATAGGGTGTATTTTCCCACACTAAGGGTGACATTAGTGATGAGAGATGTAAAATTTGATGAGGATAAGGCTATGGGATGCTCTTTAGAGCAAGAGATGAGTATCCCACCAAAGGAGGACCTTCTAGCTCCAAAGGAGGATCCTCATATAGAGCTTTAGTATGGTGTGGAGTAGCCATATGTAGAGGAGCAGACAAGAGGCCGAGTGATATGAAACTGGAGGAGAACTTCTCCTCCATAAAGCTGGCTACCCTATGACGCTTTGCAAGTAAACAAAATGGTTCTTTAAAAGGTAGCAAGTTTCATAACCTCTTCAAGGCGGCGAGTTAGTTTTTACATGAAATTTTAAAAAGTAACACATTCGTGTACAAGTCAATTTCCTGAAAGTATGCCACTATCTTTAAACAAACAGACCTTACCTTAGGTAGAACATTATCAAAGATGTAGGAATTCTTGCATTGCCAAATACTGGAATAGATATAGAAGGGAAGCGCCCTAAACACATGCTAACCCCCAAACCACTACAAGAGACACAACTCAATAGACAATCTCTCCACATAGTCTTGAAGATTGAGACATCTGAAAACATCTTTCAAAATTGAAATAACAAAATAGAAATTTAGAAATAGATGTTTAGTTTTTTCATTCGCCCTCTGACATAATGGGCATATTCCGGGCCGGTGAAACCCTCTTTTAGATAGATTTTCCCATGTGAGAATCCTATTGTTGGTAGCCTACTAGAAAAAAACATTCGAGATTCAGGGGAACATCGCAACCCCATGCTCTTGATAGCCATAAAAATATGTTGGGGGGCGTATGAACCATAGAAATATGTGCATAAGTTTCTTTGAATAAGATATTCCCATTAGGCCTGCTCATGGCCTAGGCTAAAGAATCTTCTTGCTCAGTGAGCACAATGCTTACGAGATAGTCTTTGTCTGAAGCTATCTCATTCAGCTTCAAAAGCTACTAGCATCCCAAGATCACTCGTGTGTAGCCAACATGGAGGACCAAGCATGTGATTATTCGACCTCCCAAGTTGAAACAAGAAATTATGGCCTGAAAGATTTAGAGAATTGACAATAGGTAGCAAGAGAATGTGGTCACCCTCAAGTCCTTTAATGACATCGAGCCCAATAGCAATTTTGTTCCCCGTTCTGATCTCTCACCTCATATTCCCACAAAGCCACTGCTTAGCCTTCGTTAAACATATCCAGATATGGGAAGCCACCCACATTTATGGAGCTCCAACACTAATCCAATCCTCTAGAGACTGGTGATTAAGATATTTAGCATTCACCACTTGTTACCATAGTCGAACACCTCTGAACGCATGCCACATTGATTTAACAAGTAGCACCAGATTGAACCTTTCAGTATCATGGGTCCCCCGGCTACCATCCTACTCACTCCTGGATAGACATTGAAGGAGGACCAAGTGATATTTCTTGGACTTACTAGATCCAACCCAGAGAAAAGAAGCAATTATAGCCTAGATTCTTTTTATGACCGCTAGAGGGATTTTAAAAAGGTGCATCTAGTAAATTGAGATTCCCTATAAAATTGCCTTAATCATAACCAAGCGGCCTCCTAATGTGAGCCACTTATTTTCCCAAAGAGTCAATTTACAATCAAATTTTTTAATGAGCCACTCCCTATCTTGGTAGTTGTAATTGGATGGTTTCAAGTGAAACCAAAAGAACCTAAATCCATTGGTCATGGAGGTCACTTTCACCCCAAAAATATTGGTGATCTCCTCCTCAACTTTTGCATCCAACATGTTAGTGATGATAATTGATTTTTAATTGCTATTGATGAGACTCAAAGCATGCCCAAGTTTGTAAGGATTTTGTGGAAAGCCTGCCATTCTACCATATTTGCTTCCTTGACAATGAATAGATCACGTATGGACATGAGGTGAGAAATTCTGGTGCATCTAGTGACCCTGTAACCTACAATAAAACCACAAACCCTTCAATCTCGGATCCCCCAGCTCAGGCCATCAATGGCAAGAATGAATAATAAGGGTGATAATGCACAACCCTAACGAAGAACCCTAGAGATCCAAAAGAATTCAATCGGAATCCCATTGACAAGGATAGCCAAGGTAGCATAGGTCAGACGCGCCATTAGCTAATCAGTGTGTCTATGAACAAAGCCAACCTTGTGTAATATCAGTCCGAGTACATTCCGGTGAATTTGATTATATGCCTTATTAAGGTCAATGTGCATAAGGCATGCCTTCAACCTATGAGATTTGATTATATGCATACATTTCTGGGTAGTTGCTGCAGTTTCTTGGATATGTCTATTTGGTAGGAAACAAAATTGTTCCAGGGTCATATGTGGAGCCAAGATATGTTTTATTTTGTTGGCGATTACTTTGGAGATCATCTTGTACACATATTACATAATGATATTTGTCTAAAGCTTGGAAATGTAAGTGAGATATCATTCTTTGGAATGAGTGTAATAAATGTTGTGTTTATCGAACCTGTGATATGACCAAGACGACGTGAGAATTTTTTTTATAGACTAGACATCTGGGCTAGGGATTTTTTTCCCTCGCCAAGGCCTGTACCACCCCCTGTAATTCCTCCAACAAAATAGATCTGTCCAAAATATCAACATCCTCTGCACTCACCATTGTTGGGAAAAGATTAGAAAAATCCATCTGATGGTTAATATTGATTCCTTCCAAAGCCCTGAACTAGTTGCTAACATATCTAACAACCTCATTCTGACTGTCCTTCTTTGTTAGGACATAGTTCTCCCCATTGTGAATGTGACAAATAGATTTTTTCTTCTACCTTTTAGAGACCATGTTATGAAAATATCATGTGTTCTTGTCCCCATTCCCCACCAAAGTCGCCCTGCTCTTGATACACCATTCTACTTCTTGTATTTTCAAGATCATCTTCCTTCAACCAACAAACTCCAAGAGAGTTGTATGATGCCTAGGAAAAATAGAAAAAAAAGAAAAGGAAAAATACTTTCCAATCTTTTCTGTTATTACCCAATTATTATTATTATTTTTCTTTCTAATAAATTTTAAGAAACCACCATACAAAGGATTAACCCTATGATAGAATGAAGTGGCATACAATAAAGCACTCAATAACCTTATAAAGAGTTATTATGATACAATATAATGTAATGGCATGAGCTTTATTAATTAAGAATACCCATTACGTCAACCCAATCCATGATCGAAAAAGGTAATGGTAGTCGATTACACCATACAAAAAGGCACCAACTATGAATAATGTTGTAGTGGATTTTCTAAGGGAATGTGACATCATTTGCAACTGAATGAATTGATTCTTGACCCTTTCTTTCCTATGACGCTTCCCTATTGTAATCAAGGGATGACCCTCCTACAAATGATGAAAACCTTCGTAAAGCTCTTAACTGTGGAAACTCGCCCACAAAGATCATGTGGCCTCTTCACCTTATAGATTCTAGGGTGGTTAGAAGGATTTCCTGCGATTAGTACTACACTTGAAAAAATGGACCTAAAGTCGATGAATATAGCCTCACAACCCTCTAATATATGTGCACGCCTCGCGTGATGCTCCATGGTCGTAGACTAGTCTCTTGGCCCTCAAATCCTTGCACGATGGTCCCACAGTATTAGAATTCCACCTGTTGACTCTAGCCACCTTCAAAATGTTTTCTCGTTCCTCAAGATAGTGTGATAGGCTTGACTAGTCTCGCTGCTATATACAATTCCATACAACGATGGTAACCAAACACCATAGAGAGGTTAAGTTCTTAGCTTGATGCCCACTTGATCTCCTTCAACAGGATGCACGCGACAACCAAATAAACCCTTAGTGGTGAAATAAAATCCCTTTAGATCTATTATGAGCTTGATCATGGACTTAGACGAATAAAAACCATATAATAGCCAAAATATTAGCCACTTTCTCAAACCAAATTGACCAATTAGGGTGGTATTTGGTACCATTGAAGATGGGTTGCTAGCTAGGGTGAAACTGACTTCCATCGAAGCTAGTAAGAGGATCTCATCTGAAACCCTTGTTGGTTGAAAAATCATCTGAGCATTCAATTGATATGAAAAGAGAAAATATCCAAATCCATGTCATTCTCTTGTTTCTCTTCCTCCTTTTAAATCTTGATTGCTTGAGAGAAACCATAGGAAATTATCCTTGGTGGATAATTACCTGGAGCCAAAACCATGTGCTCAACACCCCTTTATTTATTTATTTATTTTTTTGGTTCAACTAGGGTTAATTGGTTGGGGATATTACAGTTCTCCCTGGCCAAAATTTCTTACCTTGAAGCAATTTCAGTGTTGAACGCTGCAATATCTGCTCCCCCTCCCAAGTAGCGTCTTCGGTGGGCAAATCTTTCCATCGCACCAAATATTTTCGGATGGTCCTACTCTGAAGTCCCCTTTCTCGACCCTCCAAAAATTCTTCTAGAACTAGTTGAAGAAGTCCTTCCTCATCTAATGGGGGTAAATTCAGTGATGATTTGACATTCTCCCCCACCTCCTTCTTCAAACAAGAAAGATGAAACATATTATGAATTATACTCTCTACTAGAAGCTCCAATGCATATGCTACCCCTCCTACCTTTCGGATAACTTGATAAGGTTTGTAGAACCATGGTTTCAACTTTTCTACTCATTTCCACTTCAATGTAGACTATCTATATAGTTGTAGTTGGAGGTACAGTACATCTACCACTTCAAAAATTCTTTCTGTCCTCTATCGATATGCATATAACTTCTATCAATTTTGAGTTGTTTATAAGTTATCCTTAAGTGCCTGAAGAATATCCCAACATCCTTGGATCCAACCGTTGGCTAATGGCACCCTACTATCTCCAAATGACGTGTCTGCATGTTAGAAATTGTAGCAAGAACAGATAAATTTGACTTGTGCCTTAGTCAAATTTAATAATTTGATTTTCCATATCAACAGGATGAATTAGATTGCAGTTAACTTGTGTGACATGGCCTTGTCTATTAGTTTACTCAGTAAGTTCGAGTTATAGGCTAGAAGTAGAGTTGTGCATGTATTGATTACTAAAATTTAGAAATCTAGTTCAGTTATTTTTAATTTGACTCAGTTAATTGAGCTCAAGTAACTAATTGGGTCAGTTGAAGGTCAGTTGAGTAGTAGAACTATTGTTAACTTGGTGATCTCTCAGTTAAACTACTCAATCAGCTAAAAATAGCTTAGACATGCATGGAATTCGAATTTCCTAGCTAGAGTGGAGGAAAAGAAACATTGTAATTATCAATTGGATACTAGTTAAGTGTATAGGCTTGGCAGTTAAGCAGGTGAATCATTCCTTTGGAATTTTTCAAGAAAATAGGATAAACTTCCTATCTTTTAGGAGTTAATTTCATCTATGATGCGCAATGAAATAGGAGCAATTTGGGGCCTTGAACTGTCTAAGTGTTGGTCAGAGTGGGAAAATCAACAGGAGAATAGGTTTACAAAGTAGGGTGTGTTTCTGGATTGAAGAAAGACATTGTAATAGTTTCTCATTCTCATATGATTAATGAGAAGCAGTGGAAGGGGTTTTCCCCAGTTGGATTCCCATTTAAATCATTATGTTCTTTTGGTTTTCTAATGATTGCATGTCATTTCATGTGTTTCTAAATTGTTATCTCCATTCCACAGAATAGTAAATAAAATTTGTAATCTCTTGCTTTCAATTCAAATACATCAGTAGTAGAAAAAATCTATTAATTTCTACATGGTATCAAAGTAGAAATCACACTAGAAACCAGCCCATAGATATTCTTCAAAAATTTCGATTTGCAGATTTAATGAAGTCTTCCATGTGAGAAAATGTCTTTCAACGAATTGATATTGGAGTATTCCCTTGAGGGAACCTCAAATTTCATAGCTTGGAAGGATGAGATGGAAGTAATGCTTGATGATAATGGTGTGTCGGAGTACACCAAAACTAACATTCCAAAACCAACAATATTAGATGCATAGTTGTTATCCCTATGGAAGAAGGATACTACAAAATCCAGAATGATCATCCTAGAGGGTGTGATAGACCGCATAGTCTTGAATTTACATGGCAAGGAGAATCCCTTTGCCATGTGGAAGATCCTCATTGAGCTATTCGAAAATGGTAGTGATTCCAAGAAATTGGAATTGAGGGACAAAATCAGAAACATTTGCATGTAGAAATGTGAAACCATTCCACATTACCTCTCCATGTTCACTCAGTGTCGAGATGAGATTGAAGGAGTTAGAGAAAATATTCCCTCTTTATAACTAGTGAGCCTAGCTCTCCTAGGCCTTCGAAAATCCTAGCATAACTACTAGGACTCTATAAATTGAAGGGGGAAATTACCAAATTGGGAGAGACTTTGGTCTGATTTGGTGCAGGAAGAAATTTAGAGGAATAATAGAGATGGAGTAACAACCAAATCTGAGGAGGAAGAGAATTTTTCCTTGGTTGGGAAGGGCAAGAAAGGAAAGGGAAAGAAGGCCCAAAGAAAGTCAGAGTCCAACCAAAACAATGGCAAGAAGAAGGACCTAAGCAAGATAAAATGTTTTCACTACCACAAATTTAGGCATTATGCAACAAATTGTCTGCAAAAGAAGTATAACAAGAAGCCTTCAAGAGGAGTAGGAGGTGAAGCACTTACCTCGCAATTCAAATTAGACTTCAACCTGATTTCATGCATGGGCAAAAATGTAATTGGGATTGTGTGGTATCTATATTAAGGTTCCTTGTTCGATATGATAGGATGCAAAGAATTCTTCAGTAGCCTAGAGGCAAAGGATCTATAGATGCACATAGAACTTGGGGATGATGGGGGGTATAATACGAAAGGAGTTGGCACCATAACCCTTAAGAGGGAGTCTGAATCCCATCTTCATCTGAAAGATGTTATGTATGTACCTGGGCTGAAGAAGAACATGATATCTGTAGTAGCATTGGAGGATCATCGTAATGATTTTGTTTTCATTAAGGGGAAAGCCTTTCTGAGACATCTACCTACCGGGTAGGTGAAACAGATTGGATTTATAGTAAAAAATATCTACAAATGTGAGGCGAAAGACTGCACAACACTAAGTAGCAAGGTATAATAAGTGCAGAGTCGAGATGTTGTAGAACTATGGCACAAGAACATGGGACACTTACGCCATGGGGCCTTAAAATTCATGCAACCTATTACCACCAATCTCTTGAAATGTACCCTTCACCAACATGATGTCTATAAGGAATGCACATTCGGGAAATATATCAAATCCAATTTCCAGGGCCGAGATAGTAGAGCTAGAGAAATCTTGGTGAGAGTCAACTTTGATGTATGTGGACCATTTTCTACTACCTCTACAAAAAAACACATGTATTATGTAATTTTTGTTGATGAATTTTTTAGAAAATGTTAGATCTTCTTCATGATGAAGAAGGATGAAGTTTTCTCAAAATTTGTTGAATTCAAGGCATTTGTTGAAAAGGAGACAAGTCTGAAATTGGATGCGATGAGAAGTGGTAATGGAGGAGAATTTGTTTCTAACACCTTCAAGGAATGTTGAGCCAAAGAGGGTATTAGAAGATAACTAATAACACCCCATAACCCACAAGAAAATGGGGTGGTTGAGAAGAAGAAAATAAGCATAGTGGGAGCAACAACAACCATGTTGCAAGATCAGGGTTTGTCATTACATATATGGGAAGAAGCATGAAACATTGCAGTTTATTTGTAGAATAGGAATCGTCCTAGAATACTTGGCATGATCACACCCAAAAAAGCTTTCTCTAAGAGGGAGATATATGTATCTCATCTTAAAATTTTTGGAGCTATTGTGTATTTCCATGTCTCTAAGTATAGCATGAAGAAAATTGAACCTATAACTAATATGGGAGTGTTTGTAGGATACACAGAGACACCTCATAACTATAGGGTGTATTTTCCCACACTAAGGGTGACATTAGTGAGGAGAGATGTCAACTTTGATGAGGAGAAGGCTATGAGATGCTCTTTAGAGTGAGAGATGAGCATCCCACCAAAGGAGGAGATTCTAGCTCCAAAGGAGCATCCCTAGACAAAGCTTCAGGATGGTGTGAAGCAGCTGCATGGAGAGGAGCAGATAGGAGGCCAAGTGATATGAAATTGGAGGAGAACTTCTCCTCCCAAAAACTGATCGTCCTTTGAAACTTTGCAAGTAAACAAAATGGGTCTTTAAAAGGTAACAAGTTTCATAATCTATTCAAGGTGATGAGTTAGTTTTTACATGAACTTTTAAAAAGTAACACATTAATGTGCAAGTCAAAATGGAAAACATGAAGAGAGGAAAACAAAATTTGATGACAGATTTCAACCCTCCAAGGCTACGTCTCTGGGCCTTCTCCAACAACTAGACCGCTCTATTTATTTTAGTGGAAAATGAGTACATACAAGTTGTTGATAGTTGAGTGGCTTATTTCCCCTACAAGGAAATATTTTCCTACAAAGAATTCTCACTCCAAAAATATGACTCCATACAGTAAGTCTTAAAAGGTTCAACATAAAATGACTCACTCATTAGGTCCTTGTATTCCACTTGAAAACCAAACATAAAAATGTACAAAATCTCCACATTGAAGTACTGAAAAGAGCTTCTCTCATGAACACATATTGAGAAAAGACTAAAAATAGTTTTACTATAGAATTAAAAATTGTTGTAGATGAAATAAGAAGGCTGGAAAACCCCTACGAGGTTCTCTCCATGCTCAAAATGCCTTCAAACTGCTTCCAAAACTCGAATTGCATTTGGCACTAAAAGACTCATTCCTACAAAAATCCATCATAAAGTGCTCAAATTAGAAAACTAAGGTTGCCATTGAATCTAGGATGCTCAAAAACCCCCATCTAGGCTCTTCTTGAGCTCAAAAAGGTTTAAAATTGAGCAAGTTATGCTTCTCCAAGCCAAGCTCTGCTATTTGTCTTTGAATTTGGCAAAAACTGCTAATTGTGAGACATTTTTTCCCTTTTCACAGTTCGGGATGCGATAATTTCACCTGCAAAAGGTGCAATTTGTCACCTCATTAATTTTCCCAGTAACGCCTATGCACAAAAATTGGGTCACATGGAGCGCCCATAAGGCCAGGAGCTGGGGCCAACGTTCTGCCCCCTTTGGCGCTAGCTCCTTTAACGTTGGGTTGTGGTCACGTGGAAAAAAATGTTTGAGAGCTAGGGCCAACTGCCCACACCCTTTGGGCTAGCTCCCTTCACTTCTGCCTTTGGTTACACTCCTAAACATATGACTAGGGTTGGGCTTAACTTTTTCCCTCGCCGAACTTGGCTGCACATCACTTCATATGGTGCCCATAGTCTGAGGGGCTAAGGCTGAATCCCCGCCCCGCTCCGATAACACCCTTCTATCTGGCTGGCTGTCGTGTGTGTTGAGTCATGACCAGGGGATGGGGCTGGTCCCCGTCCCCTCTACTACTGCTCCTCCACTAGGGTCTCATGTGATGTGCAATAATCAGGGTCTAAGGATAATTCTTGAACCCTCTCCCCAAATGAAAAAACCATGTCACATTAAATATAACCTGGTGCCTTGGTATGTTAAGAGACAAATAAATGGTGTGATGGTGGAGGCTAGAGTTTGTACATGACAAGTCCTGTAGTTGAACCTTACTGCGGCCTTCGAGCTCATACACAAAACATTTGATGAATAATAAAGTACCACATGGTAGCCTTTGGTTGGGCCACGTGGTGACCTTTTATTGGACCACCCAAAACTATATGAACCAATCAAACAGTGTCAGTTCACCCTGTACATAGCGACACATGGAAGGATTTGATTGGTTCTCTATATGCCTAGTTGGCATTTTGGCATCAACACGATGTCAACATTACGAACTACCCAGTCAACAACCCAGTCAACCCATCTGCATTTTTTTTTTATGTTGGTCAAAAACTTCACAATGTCATAACTTCATCATATGATGTCGGCCTAAGCTGATTCAAGTGTCATTGGAATCAAGACGACGAACACTACGACTTGACACTAGTTTTAGGAGAGTTTGAGCAATTTCATTTTTGAGCCTAATTTTCATCTTCAGATCATACCTCCCCACAAGGAACTTTTGGACCCCAAAATTTTTTCTTCTCCTAGAAAATAAATGATGGAGAAGCTCATAAACTTTCCTGATATCAATCCTTTTTGTTCTATTTCAATTGGTTCCTTCGAGCTCCAATCAAGGTACTCCATCTTGCCTTTGCGTGAAGTCCTTATCTTCCTGTCAAGAATTGAGCCGCAATTATTCTAAACATGAAGGAACAGAAACTTTGATGGATGTAATCTGAACATTCTCTCCAAAACCATGTTTCTTTGGCTCGAACAAACTTCACCTTGAAGTCCCTCTTTGTTGAAGACAAACTTGATTTTCCATCTTGGAAATCAGAAGCAACTCAATGCTTGCCATGCACTGATTCATAGTTTGCATTACTATCCTCAAACTACACTTGCACTCTTAAGTACACTTGCTAGATTTGTTTAATGACATGCTTGGATTTTTCCACGTAATTATGGTCATATTCTACATAATATTTATCAAATATTAAATTCATAAACAAGCTTCATTTTTAAACACTTGTATCAGTGAGTTCATGACACAACTGTAGACATAGTGAATGAAATACAAGTGCTCATCCCAAAAATTCCTCAAACAATTGGACTCATCATCAAGACAATACAACATAACATGTCAAATAAAACACTCTTGTTACAAATAAGTGATTTTACATGACTTCACTTTAAAAAATACCCAAACGGGAATATACAACAAGTATTTACAATTTTACAAAGAAAGCAAACTATACAAAATAATCTACCCATCCTTTGCCTATCCCAGGCTTATGGGTTCTCTTTCTACAATTGCTCTGCTTTGAAGGCTGATTCAAGAACTACATTAGTTTCCTCTTTGCCACCTATCACTTTCCTTGCAATGGATTGCATGACCTCCTTTACCTTCTAGGGACAAAGTCCTAGATGAAGTTTCAAACACCTTTCAATATGATGCCCATTCATGTTACAATGGGTACAAAAATTATTTTTCTTGCCCATCGACAGGGAAGTCTTCAAACTTGAGAGAGATTCCTCATGGTTATTCGAAGGATTTGGTCCATTTTCTTGACCATCGCTTTGTGTTTCTCACAATTGGCCACACAATGGTCAGTTGTATCACAAAATGTGCAAGGAAACATTTCCCATAAATAATCAAAATCACCAACATTTTAAAAATCCCCATGACACTTATACATGTCCTTTGGGCTATGACAGTGATGATGAGGATGGGTTTTTGCATGTCCTTTGAAACATTTATATCTCTTCAGAGACAAATTTCCAATATCACTACCATCTTGTTGAGACATATCATCACTTTATGATTTCTTTGCCTCAAAAATTTATATCACTCTCCAAATTCTCCATGACCATAACCCAATCCTTCATATCGTGCTCACTCCTTCGCCTTAATAGGATTATTGACAACCTTGGCCATTGATACTGATGCCTCTTCCTTCATAACCCATGTGAGTCAAAAGCTTCATACCAATACCTTTAGTATGTTTTTCAAAGGCTGCAAAAGATGTGTTATCAACATAAACTAAAGGAGTAGAACTAGAGATGCTAATTACCTCCTTTTATTTGCCACCCATCTTTTGTGTTTTAGATGCTGATGATGAAGTTAAAAATGACTCAAGCCACCCACTTTTATCAATGGGCACATAAGGATAATATTTTATATGCTGACAAAAATCACAAGCATCATTCTTAACATAGGGTCCATATCCTGTGTTTGGACCATGTCGCTTCACCTTGGAGTAATTATTTGCTACTTATGGAATGAAACTCTCACCAATATTTTCCTCGAGAACATGTTGCAACTGAAGACACATTTTGCTCTTCTAATCGCCAAAAAATTCAAGCAATCTTCTTAGCTCAACATTCTCCATTCGAAGAGACAAACTAGTCTCCTTTAACTCTTGGAGTCTTTCATTCTTCAGATTCTTTCCCATACATGCAACTTGGTAAGAACCATCTCTGATGCCCCATGATCTCAATCTGGAGGAGAACTTCTCCTCACAAAAACTAATCGTCCTTTGATGCTTTGCAAGTAAACAAAATGGGTCTTTAAAAGGTAACAAGTTTCATAATCTCTTCAAGGTGGTGAGTTAGTTTTCACATGAACTTTTAAAAAGTAACACATTCACATGAAACTCAAAATGGAAAACATGAAGAGAGGAAAACAAAATTTGATGATGGAGTTCAACCCTCCTAGGCTATGTCTCTAGGATTGCTCCAATAGCTAGACTGCTCTATTGATTTTAGTGGAAAATGAGTACATACAAGTTGTTGACAGTTGAGTGGCTTATTTCCACTATAAGGAAACATTCTCCAACAAAGAATTCTCACTCCAAAAATATGACTCCCTATAGAAAGTCATGAAAAGGTCAACATAAAAGGGACTCACAAATCAGGTCCTTGTAGTCCACCTGAAAACAAGCATAAAAATGTACAACAACTCCAAATTGAAGTATTGAAAAGAGATACTCTCATGAACAAATATTGAGAAAAGACTAAGAAGAGTTGCACTACAGAAGTAACAAGTATTGCAGATGAAATAAGAAGGCTAGAAAATCCCTACAAGGTTGTCTCCATGCTCAAAATGACTTCAAACTTCTTCTAAAACTCTAATTATCTCTAGGCCTAAAAGAATCAATACTGCTAAAAGTCCATCATAAAGTGCTCAAATCAGAAAATTAAGGCTGCCATTGAATCCAAGACGCTCAAAAACCCCCATATAGGCTCTTCTTGAGCTAAAAAAGGTTCAAAATTGAGTGTGTTATGCTTCTCCAAGCTAAGCTTTCCTATATGTACCGCAATTTGGTCAAACCTGCTAAGATTGTGATCTAATAATGAGATCTTAAATCAATATTAAGGTATTACAGACTCATGTGTTGGCATTATGACACAAATTTGGCACTATGACACAGGTGTTGTCCTTGATGGCAACTCACTCAGATGACAGATCATAGTTTGGACTCACAAATTGAAGAAAGAGAGGTATACGCAGGTTCCCCATTGACCAAGTCACGTGTACACATAGGTTAGCAGACCAAAAGGAGTGCATAGCATACACACACACTTTCACAAAAGGAAAGGCATGTACATGTTGGAAAAGTAAGTTTTGGTACATGGTATTTGGTCCATGGTATTTTGATCCATGGTATTGGTCTAAGGTGTCTGATCCGAAGTATTTACCCCATGCATTTGGTCCAAGGTATTGGTCCTAAGTGGTTTTGGTCCATGGTATTGACTAAGGCCTAAGATTATAAAAGGAGGAGAAGATCATTAGGCAAAGGTACTCAAGTATTGAATATCTAATGAAGAGTAAGATCTAGAATACAGGTTATTGGGTTATGGTGCATAGCTGGATCTGAATCAAGGATGAACCTTAGCGCTTGATGAAGGATAATATCTAATGATGGGTCAAGATCTTAAGGCTTGAAGTGAAGTATCTTTGTGTGGTTTTGATCTTTTATCTGAATAACTGGCGCATGTTGTAGTCTGTAAATATGATGATCTGGGTATAACTGAAGTCTGGAATTGTTGTAAAGTTTAAATCATCATTTACAGATTTGTATGCAGGTTCACTTTAGAAAAGGCACATATACACACTGGTTCTGCATATCAAAACAACGTATACATATTAAATTTGATTTGCAGATCTGTACGTAGGTTCGCCTTGAGAAAAGTGCGTATGTACACAGGTTCAACACATTGAAGTAGCATATACCTCATAAAATATGCTTTAGCTACTTCTGTTTGTTGTTGCAGTGTTCTGGGTTCTGGTTACTGTATTCTGGTTACAGCATTCTAAAAAGTGATTGATTGATTCAGTTGTGGTTGGTGCAAAGGAGATTGGTTGATGTAGATATATTTGATGTTTGAATGATGTTATTGATGGATCCAGTCTGAAAATTTATGAAACGTGGTCCCTGGAAGAAAAGAGAAGGTTGTAGCCTTCTGTAGGCCAGCATCTACGTACTACTAAACATATCAGCTAGTACAAGAGCTAGGGGGTTTTAGCTCCCTTCCAGGAGAAGCTAGAGAATGAGAGAAGGTTGTAGCCTTCTCTAGGTAGAAGCCTGGTATAAGACTGCACCAGTACAAAAATTGTAAAAAGAAGTTTCTTATTAAAAAGAAGATAGAGACGATTGTAGCAGGTGGTTTTCACCCACATTGGGTTTCCACCTTATATCTTGTGTTCATGTGTGTGATTGTCTGTTATGTTTTTACTTCATCTGGTTACTGTTTAAATGGTTCTGATGCACTGATTAAAGATCAACATATGATGAATTAACTGAATCATAAGTTTGTAGGATATACGCTAGTTGCCTTAAATACAGTTGCGTATACACGCAAGTTCCATTAACTGAAGTAGTGTATATGAATCTAATTATGGAAATGAAATATTATTGACTTGCTAATACTGATTCAGCCCCCCTCTCAGTATTTTTTCCAACAATTGGTATCAAAGCAAGTCCTTCAGAAGAAGCTTTATTGCTTGAAGGAAGATCTATCATCATGAGTAACTACGAAAGAGAGGGATCCATTAGACCACCAATCTTTGATGGGAACAACTTAGTTTATTGGAAGTTAAGAACCACATCCTATCTTCAATCTCTTGGAATAGATGTCTGGGAAATTGTGGAAGGAGGATATACATTTCCATTAGCAATTCCTACAGATACGACAAGTAAAAAGAAATATGAAACCAATGCCATGGCTGTCAATACATTATTGGGGAGTTTGTCACAATCAGAATTTGTCAAAGTTATGCAGCTCAAAACCACCAAAGAAATATGGGACAAGATCGTTCTAAGCTATGAAGGAGACAATCAGGTAAAACGTACAAAACTGCAAACTCTCAGAATTCAATATGAAACTCTCAAAATGCACAATGATGAAAGTATAGCTAGTTACTTCTTACGTATAGATGAGATCGTTAATTGCATGAAGAACTTGGGTGAAGAGATAAAAGAAGTTACTTTAGTTGAAAATGTTTTAAGATCCTTGTCTACTAAGTTTGAATCAAAAGTATTTGCCATAGAAGAAAAGCAGGATCTTCAGACTATTACTATGACACAGTTGCACAAAATCTTAATTGCTTTCAAAAAGAGAAAAGGAGGTCCATCAAATATGAGAGAAGTCACATTCAAAGGTTTAGGAAGAGAAAAACTCAATGAATCAGGACATATTTCAGAAGGAGAGGAAGAAGCAAACTTTGTCAAGAACCTTCAATGGGGTTCTGGAAGATTCAGAGGTAAACTACCTTTCAAATGTTTTGCTTGTGGACGAGTCAGTCATTATGCTGCCAAATGTCCTCATAAAGATAAGCTTGATAAAGGTAATGAATCAACAAAATGGAATAGAAAACAAAGTGTAAGTAAGAAGAGCTACTGTATGCATGAAGATAGTGATGGTTTTTCAAATACTGATGAAGATGAAAATAGTAATGACTATAGACTTCTGATGGCTTTTGAAGATGATGATTCCTTGGATGCTTTAGATGAAGATTATCTTTATGAAGAAATCTCTAAACTCAAAATCTGTTTAGAAGAAAAGAATATGATTATAGATACTTTGACATTCCAACTTGCTGAAAGAGAAAAACACAATGAAAAACTAGAATGTGAAATTGTGGTTCTAAGAAAGGATATCCAGAAAACAAAAGCTCTCAATCTCAGATTTTCTAAAGGATCAGAAACCTTAAATGAAATTATCAAAGTGCAGCATTCTCCTCTGATAGAGACAAGTCTTGGATATAATGAAGAAGCATCCCAAGCACAGAAGCCGTCAACCTCCACTAAAAGATATCTTGATGCAGCAGAGAGCAATGAACAGTTTGACAATCGACAACAAAGGCATAAAGTAGATCACCAAGTAAATCAGGCTCAATTCACTTCGAGGATGAACAGAAGCTAAAACCAACCTCAGGTAAATCATACTCAGTTTGTTTCAAGAATGAATATCAATAGCAACTACAATCACCAGGTCAGTAGATTCGATAATCATAAGAAATTCTTTAATGGCCAATGTTTTTCATGTCATAACTTTGGACACAAATCTTTTCAATGTTTTTCATGTCATAACTTTGGACACAAAGCTTTTCAATGTGCTGCTTACAAGACCATCATGAATAGAGAAGCACAAAATCAAAGGAATGTGATGGGGATCTTGAAACAGACCTACAATAACTTTTCTCTTCTTGAAAATGAAATAGAATTCTTTATCTGCAACAACTTTGGTCATCAAGAATCTGAATGCAGGAGTAAATTTTAGTGAACATCTCAGAAGGAGCAAACTTCATTAAATCCCAAAATATGGAGAAAGAAAGAACCACAAACAGAAAGATGTGGTATAGCCTTGTATGCAGAAGGACAAGAAAATCAGTGGTACATTGACAATGGATGCTCGAAACACATGACAAGTGATAAAGAAAAACTTTAGTCATATAATGCCTTAGAAAAAGAAAAGAAGGTCTCATTTGGAAATGACACTCCTGCTGTCATAAAAGATAAAGGTTTTGTTCTCTTAAAAGAAAAAGTTAAAGCTGGGAATGTTATGTATGTTGATGGTCTAAAGCATAACCTATTAAGTGTTAGTCAAATGTGTGATCAAGGAAATGAAGTAGTATTTTGATCAAATGGATGTGTTGTTCGTGAACTTGTTACAGGAGAAACCATGATCAAAGGTACAAGAACTCCAAACAACTTATACATACTCAAGGGAGGACAACATTAGTGCTATCTACGAAAAAATGATGAACACTGGCTATGGCACAGAAGATTGGGCATCTAAGCTTCTGTCAGATAAGAAAAGCATGCAGATTCCAAGCTATTCGTGATCTTCCTGATATCAGTATGCCAGAAAATACAATATGAAAATCATGTCAATTTGGTAAGCAAACCAGAGCGCACTTCCCTGAAAAGGAAGGATCAGCTAGTAAGCCTCTTGAACTTGTTCATAATGATTTATGTGGACCATCAAGGAAAAAGTCACCTTGTGGAGAGGAATACTTTATACTGTTCACTGATGATTTTTCCAGAATGTGTTGGATAGGGCTTCTAAAGCATAAAGATGAAGCATTTGAAAAATTCAAAGCTTTCAAAGCCTTAGTTGAAAATGAATCAGATCGCAAAATCAAATGCCTCAGATCTGATCGAGGAGGGGAATTTACCTCAGATGAATTCTTTGACTTTTGTGAAGAACATGGAATAAAAGGAAATTCTCCATTGCAAGGACTCCTCAGCAAAATGGAGTGGTAGAAAGGATGAATAGAAATATTCAACAAATGGCTCGTGCTATTCTAGATGAGTCTGGAACTCCTGCAACCTTCTAGGGTGAAGCTGCATTCATTGCTGTCACTATTCTCAACCAAGCAAATGTTCGGGTAAACAACACTCAAACTTCACATGAACTTTGGTATGGTAAGACTCCTACTGTAAAATACTTCAAAGCTTTTGGAAGCAAATGTTACATCAAAAGGACTGATGAAAAACTTGGCAAGTTTGAACCCAGAGTAGATGAAGGCATTCTCCTTGGTCCCTCTTCCTGAAGTAAAGGATATAACTGTTATAATAAAATACTTGGGAAAATTATTGAAAGTATTGATGTTGTGATTGATGAAGCATGCAAAAATCGAAAGAAGGTAAAAACCAAAGATTGTGGAGAAGATGAGGATTATCCTCCCACATCAAATCAGACTAATTCTGAAGAAGAAACCAATGAAGCACCAGAAGAACAGATAACGGTAGAAGAAAAGACTCCATCCAGGTATGTTCAGAAAAATCATCTAGAAACTCAAATTTTGGGACAGAAAGAGGTAGGTGTGCAGACAAGAAGAACTATTACAGAAGCTTCAAGCTATCTAGCATTGCTTTCCTCCATTGAACCTCAAAATGTAAATGAAGCATGCAAAGATGAATGTTGGGTCAAGGCCATGAATGAAGAACTTGAGAAAATTGAAAAGAATAATACTTGGGAATTAGTTCCTAGACCCCATGATAAGAATATCATAAGAACCAAATGGATATTCAAAAAAAAGCTGAATGAAATAGAAACAAGGCTAGACTTGTTTTTAAAGGATATGCTCAACAAGAAGGTATAGATTTTGAAGAAACTTTTGCATCTGTTGCTAGACTTGAAGCCATAAGAGTGTTCCTTGCTTTTTCTAGTTTTTAGAAATTCAAAGTATACCAAATGGATGTAAAATCTGCCTTTCTTAATGGAGACTTAGAAGAAGAAGTATATATTGAGCAACTAGACAAATTCATCCTTGGAAATGATGCAAAACTTGTATGCAGACTCAGAAAGGCTCTCTATGGTCTAAAACAAGCTCCAGGGGCCTGGTATTACCATATTGACAAATAACTCCATCAACAAGGTTTTTCAAAAGGATCAGCTGATAGCAATCTATATACAAAGATTGATAATAATAAATTGCTAATACTTGTTTTTTTCCAAAAGGTGGAAAAACCTATCAAACTCAGTTTGTCAAACCAACATTGAGGACAGCCATCTCTGGCTGCTAACCGCGAATGTCAGTTGACACATCACTGTTAAATTGCTAATACTTGTTGTGTATGTTGATGATATCATTTTTGGTAATAATGAAGAAGCCATGAGTCAGAATTTTGCTTCGGTAATGCAACAAGAATTTGAAATTTCCTTGCTTGGTGAGCTTATATATTCTCTTGGTCTACAAGTTCAATAAAATAAAGATGGTATTTTTCTGTCACAGACCAAATATCTCAAGCAGATCTTGAAAAAATACAGCATGGAAGATTCTAAACCAGTATGTACCCCAATGGTAACAGGATGCAATCTCAGCTCAAATGATGAATCAGTAGCAGTACATCAACCAACCTATATATCCATGATTAGCAGTCTGCTTTATCTAACAGGTACCCGACCAGACATCATGCATGTAGTGGGAATAGTTGGAAGATTCCAAGCAAATCCAAAGGAATCACACCTCGAGGCAGTCAAAAGAATTTTCAAATATCCTCAAGGAACACAGAATTTTGGTTTATGGTATCCTAGAGATACAGATCTTACACTTCATGCATATACAGATGCAGATTGGGCAGGAAGCGTTGATGATAGAAAAATCACTAGTGGTGGTGCATTCTACATGGGTTCCAAATTAGTGTCTTGGTTCAGCAAGAAACAAAGTTCAACTGCATTATCTACAGCTAAAGCAGAATATGTGGATGTTGCATCTTGCTGCACACAACTCCTTTGGATGATGCAAACATTGCAAGACATTCATATCACTTGTACTCCACCCATCTCCATTCTATGTGATAATACAAGTGCCATAAGTATTTCAAAGAATCCAGTCATGCATTCCAAGACTAAGCACATACCCATCAAATATCATTTTCTACGTGAAAAAGTGCTTGAACAAAAGGTCAAATTGGAGTATGTTCCCTCCAAAGAACAGGTTGCTGATATATTCACCAAACCACTACCCAGAGAGACATTTGAATATCTCAGACAGAAGCTGGGAGTAGTTGATGCATCATCCTATTGTTAAAACTTATCTGTTTCAGAGAAAAGTGGTTATACGCGAGTTTCATAAAGCGTAGCCGCGTACATATGCCGGTTTCTGTGGATATAGTCACGTATATGTTGGTTTGAAGAAAAGCAGTGGACCAGACTCAGGATGAAAGGAGTCTGATATGGGTCTGACAGTGATCATCTGGCATAGATTCAGGGGGAGCATATACTTCTCATAATGCATTGTTGGCATTATCTTAGAAGATCTTGGTACAAATTCACAGTTGTTTTTGATTCAGGTGGAATAGGTACAGGGGTAGATCATGGTTGCTGATCTGGATGCTGATTGAAAAATGTTGTTGATGATAGTTTTTGATTACTATCATGGTCTTCTTTCATATATTTGGTCTCTATGTCATGTATATCTTTTAATGTCAAGGTCATGAAATGACCTATTTTGTTACCCCACTATGCATGGGATGGATGATGTCATGTTCTTATTTTAACATGTATAAACAATTGATATATCCCCACTTGGTTGGGTGGATGAGTCAAACTCGGTATATCCCCGCTTGGTTGGGAGTTGGATGTCTGTATGAGTCATTGGTGATAGGAAGGTAATTTATGATGTATGTATAGAGTCATGTTCTTTTTTAGAACATCTTTTTGCAGACCTTGCTTATATTCAGGAGGAGCATGGAGCTAAATCAGCACACTTCAACATATCAGAGAAATCTGCATGAACTCAAGGGGAGAATAACCCTTTTCCCTTGATGACAAAGGGGGAGAGTGACTAGGGGTTGCCATCAAGTCCAAAGGGGGATATTGTTGGCATTATGACATAGATTTGGCACTATGACACAGGTGTTGTCCTTGATGGAAACTCACTTAGATAAAAGATCACAGTTTGGACTCACAGATTGAAGAAAGAGAGGTATACACAGGTTCCCCATTGACCAAGCCACGTGTACATGCGGGTTAGCAGACCAAAAGGAGCGTATAGCGTACACACACACTTTCACAGAAGGAAAGGCGCGTACATGTTGGAAAAGTAAGTTTTGATCCATGGTATTTTGATCCGTGGTATTGGTCCAAGGTATCTGATCTGAAGTATTGACCCCAGGTATTTGGTCCAAGGTATTGGTCCTAAGTGGTTTTGGTCGATGGTATTGAGTAAGGCCTAAGATTATAAAAGGAGGAGAAGATCATTAGGCAAAGGTACTCAAGTATTGAATATCTAATGAAGAGCAAGATCTAGAATACCAGTTATTGGGTTATGGTGCATAGCTAGATCTAAATCAAGGATGAACCTTAGCACTTGATGAAGGATAAGATCTAATGATGGGTCAAGATCTTAAGGCTTGAAGCGATGTATCTTTGTGTGGTTTTGATCTTTTATCTGAATAACTGGCGCATGTTGTAGTCTGTAAATATGATGATCTGGGTATAACTGAAGTCTAGAATTGTTGTAAAGATTAAATCATCATTTACAGATATGAACACAGGTTCACTTTAGAGAAGGCACGTATACACGCTGGTTCTGCATATCAAAATAGCGTATACATCTTAAATTTGATTTGCAGATCTATAGGCAGGTTCACCTTGAGAAAAGTGTGTATGCATGCAGGTTTGACACATTGAAGTAGCGTATCCCTCATAAAATATGCTTTAGCTACTTCTGTTTACTGTTGCAGTGTTCTGGGTTCTGGTTACTATATTCTGGTTTCAACATTCTGAAAAGTGATTGATTGATTCAGTTGTGGTTGGTGCAAAGGAGATTGGTTGATGCAGATATATTTGATGTTTGAATGATGTTATTGATGGATTCAATCTGAAAAATTATGAAACGTGGTCCCCGGAAGGAAAGAGAAGGTTGTAGCCTTCTGTAGGCTGGCACCTACGTACTAGTAAACATATCAGCTAGTACAAGAGCTAGGGTATTGTAGCTCCCTTCCAGGAGAAGCTAGAGAACGAGTGAAGGTTGTAGCCTTCTGCAAGTAGAAGCCTACATACTGGTATAAGACTGCACCAGTACAAAAATTGTAAAAATAAGTTTCTTATTAAAAAGAAGATAGAGATGATTGCAGCAGGTGGTTTTCACCCACATTGGGTTTCCACCTTATATCTTGCGTTCATGTGTGTGATTGTCTGTTCTGTTCTTACTACACCTGGTTACTATTTATATGGTTTTGATGCACTGATTAAAGATCAACATATGCTGAATTAACTGAATCATGAGTTTGTAGGATATACGCTAGTTTCCTTAAATACAGTTGCGTATACACGCAAGTTCCATTAACTGAAGTAGTGTATATGAATCTGATTATGGAAATGAAATATTATTGACTTGCTAATATTGATTCACCCCCCTGTTTGTTCAATTTAGTGTGATCTAAATTGCTATTTAAAATGTCAATTCGGGGTTCGTAAACTGACGAAGTGAAGTGTACTATATGTACTAGATAACCATTTCCTTAATCTTTTGTCATTTTTGAGTTTTTTTTAGTTTGTTTTTGGATTTATCTTTCCCTAATGTGTGATGGCGAAAATGAAAGTGAAGTATGGAGTATGGATGGTGATGGTGGTTTCCACAGTGATTTTCTCAAACTTGAAAGTGCTCAAGAAGAAAGCTTTAAAACAACTAAACTGAAATCAATTCTTAAGAGAAAGTAAATGCATCAAACAGTGAACTAATGACAATGGCCCAGTATCCTTGCTGCTGAATGAAAAGAAAGTAAAAACTGAACGTAAAGCAACTCAAACCAAAAGCAAAGCAACTAATTCACACTACTTAAACTCTTCAGATCCTTTACCCTTCAGCTCAATCTACCTTGTGGGAAGTAATCATGAATAAGTCAAGCAATATGCTATCTAAATGGCAAGAAATTAAATTGCATAAAAGAAACTAGTCACACTACTTTAACTCTTCTGGTCCTTTACCCTTCAGCTCAATCTACCTTGTGGGAAGCAACCATGGATAAGTTTAAGCAATATGATAACTAAATTGCAAGAAATTAAATTGCAGAAAGGAAACTAATCACACTACTTCAACTCTTCTGATCCTTTACCCTTCAGCTCAATCTACCTTGTGGGAAGCAATCATGAATAAGTTTAAGCAATATGATAACTAAATCACAATACAGTTAGTAATATTTTGATTTCTTGCTAATAGAGTCACTTCACTATAGAAAGAAACCATAAATTGATGAGCAGTATGATATCTAAATAACAAAAAAAAAAGTAAGCAGATCACAACTTGAAAAAGACAGTGCTGAAACTAAACTTCAGAAAATGAAAGTTAGCAGGAAGGACAAGATGATCTCATATGTCAATAGTTATCAAAAAGATGAAAATTTTCCCGGGCTGCCTAAGAAAACCTGCGGAAAAACACTGATCAGTTGACAACTATAAGAAAACAGAGGTGAAAATATAAACAGCAGTGAGTTAAGAAACATCAAACAGTGTGTTATGTACAAGCTAATGATACAAGAACATAATAAAACCAAATGAAAACTTTACAAGGCTTCAGCACGCAGGGGCCCTCTGCCACTTCAGCCGGTCAACAAGTAGTCACACGAATAAACTCAGAAAAGTCTTCTCATATATTAAAACAACAACATATATAAACAGTGGGGTGATAACACAACAGTTCAGAATTTACATATCCAAAAAAGCTCCTTTACAGCATTCATTGACGCGTTATTTATAATGAAAAAATGTTGAAACTAACTAACTAACTCCTACGCTATTGACTGTGTTGCCAAAGACACGTAGATCCCTTCAGCCGAGATCTAGCGTAGCTGTCATCATGTCTATTAAATCTCCGGAGTGGTAGCTGTTAGATTCAGGTTACAGAAGTGATCTCCAGGTGTGCCGGTGTCTTCGTGAGCTGAGGACTATGCCAAGTAATGCTCACGTGCTCAAAACAGAGACGTGCCACCGCTGAACTCCTTGGTTGGCTTTGCCTTTGAACTTCGTTGACCGTGACCTTCCATGGATGATTTGGCTAATTTGAAGGGACACGTTCCATGTATCCGTCACCTGGAGCTTGCCCATGTGGCTCGTTTCTTCATAGGACACCTGTAGCACAGCGTTTAACAAAATAGTTGCGGAATCCTGTGCTGGCTGCGGAAACCTGTGTTGGCTGCAGAAACTGACAAGTTTCCACAGCTGCATGAACAAAAAAACTAAACCAAACAAGTCATAAGCATAGTCAGAAAACCATATAAAAAGCTCTTTTTAAACTACAATGCAATGATTTAACAGCTGGGTGGATGAAATAAGTGGAAAAGGAAGGCTGAGAGGGTGTATAGGAAGGTGCAGGTTTGAGGCTCAACAGACCCCCACTGTGAAGGTGTTGCATGTCCTCATGCAACCAAAATTGAGTTATTTTCCTCTAATCCATATGTTCTGATGCTTCTGCAAGGACATCTAGCCCTCTTTTCTTCTTCCTTGATGCTAACATCATCCTTGGCTTCCTGAATAGGCTTTTGAACTTGAGGTTAATCAATGCTCTGCTTAACTTTTTGCACTTCTTCTTCAGTTTTCTGTTTTTCTTTTGCCACAGTCCTAAATGGAGCATAGTATTATCATGGACAATCTTGTCTACTTTGCTCTTTGAGTGCTTCATTTTCCTGTATGATATGCCTATTTAGGACTTCTAACTCAAATATTTCCTGTTTCAAAGACTGAACTTGTGCATCAGGTGGCAGAGAGGTACTTGGTCCTGCAGCTGATTATTCCAAGGTTTCCAGGTAATTGTATGCCTCTTGCTGATTAGAATCTACCTCAGGTGTCTTTCTCGGCCTAAACTCAAAATTTGGTGGAGGAGGACTGCTCTCTCTTTCCGGCCGAAAAGGGCTTTCCTCACGTGGAGGAATTGACTCAATGCTTGGCTGAGTTGGAGATTTCTCAAGTGTCTCTTCATCTAAATCAGTAAAGTAAGACTGTTTTTCTTTGGTTTTATTCCCCTTCCCTTTTAGCCTAGTGCTCCTTCTTAAGTATGAACTAGTACTCTTCTCTTGTGCACTCTGTTTTCCTTTTTGCTTTTTCTTGGCTATGGCAGCGGCTTGAAGATCTATTAATCTTTCTGATAGAGGTTGATAATCCTCTTCTATGGATTTCTCAGGGGATGGATAGACTTCTTGGATGGTTCTTTTGCCTTTTTCCTTCTTCTGTTTCTTACTTCTAGCTCTATCTTCTTTTTCTTTTTGGACTGTTTCTTAAATTTCTATTGTAGGGGAGTCTTGGATTGTAATGTTCTTTTCTTTCCTCCTAATTTTCCTTGGAATCTTTGGTGGACTGCTTCCAGAGGCCTCAGATGGCTCTTGGAAGTAGTTTCTTGTCAAGAATTTCCCCCAAGTATCCTTAGTTTTCTTCAACTGATCCTCAATAAGAATTTTTATGAGCCCATGATGGTAGAGATGAGGTTCAATATTGCCTACATGTTTTTGAACTGTAAAACTCATCTTTTTCAAACTTGATAGCAGAAAATGAGGCAAATTAAGGGTGTGACTGTCTATGAAATTCATCATCAGTCTAACATGATACATATACATAGAGCCAAAACGACCTTCACACGTGATAAATTTCTAGATGACTAATAGTAGACTAGACCATTCCTCTTTTAATACATGAACAGGGATGCCTCTTGTAAATACGATTGTATCCATACCTTGGTTTTGTAGCATGGTTCTCCATATTTGATCGTCCACACTTCTATTTTTAAACCACCTTTCACCCTCTTGAGGTAGGCCCGTGGCAGCTGCTACTGTGGCCTCGGTCACTGTGAATTTTAAATCTCCAACCTCCACTGTTTGTCCATTAAAGGACCTTGCAAAAGCTTTGGTCACCTCCTTGTTATAGCCTTTAAAATTCTGGATAAATCGTAGCCATCTGACTTTCTTCAGCAATTCCTTAACTTGAGGATAACCCTCCAAGTATTTCGGTCCTTCCGGCTCAGCTCTCAGTAATTTTCCCATCCTCTGTTTTAAATTCCACTGAGAATTCTTCTGCGTGTGAGGGTTAAGGGAAAAAAAATAGATCTGTTACAGGGTTTAGGATAAACTGTAATGAATGTAGTCAGGGTTTAGGATGACTGTAGTGACTGCAATCGGGGTTTAGAGCAAACTGTAGTGACTGCAGTCGGAAATAGAGAACAATGAATGGAAATACCCGAATTACGGGAGGAACAGTGGGTGAGCAATGATAAACTAGTTCATAAAATGAAATGTGGATGCATGCAAGGAGTATGATATAAGTGGAGTATGAGTGGAGTGATAAGCGAGTGGAGTAACGACAGGATTCTTTCGAGTCGGATGATTGTGTATGAGATTTTACACGTCTCAACAGATGGCTGCGGAAATTACAGCTGGGAAGAGCCATAACACAATAGGTCACGTCTCAAGAGTACGGGTAATAACTAGAAGTGTAGTCATACTTGAGTTCAAACTCGGAGTAATCATGAGACCGTTAGGGAGATGAATGCGAGGTGTGTGGAGTGATATCGCGGAATAAGAGTGATAATGGGCTAATATATCAAATCATTGCACATAGGAGAACCTGTTATGGTTTAATGACTATACGTAATTATGACTTGAATTTTTATTTGATAGAGATTTTTGATCATACCTTTGGAAACTTTGTCAATTCTTGCTCAAGGCTTCTAACCAGTTGCTCTTCTTTGATATCTTGGAGATGCCCCATGTCTTTAGCTCAATTACACCTGCATTTCATGATTATGGCACTAACAGTTGATTGTATTTTTGAAAACAGAGTGATGCTGGCTGCGGAAATCGTTTCTGGCTGCGGAAACTGCTTCTGGCTGCGGAAACGGTTTCCCAGCTGCGGAAACTGAGACAACACCCCTTTAACTGCACAAAGATAGTTAGAGAAGAACTAACTGAATGAAAATAGTCCTGAAAGGGGTTTTTATTAATGAAATGAAATGGAATGAGTGGAATGAAGTGAAAATGAAGTGGAATGAAGTGAAATGGAGATGAAAATGAGATGGAGGTGAAGTGAAATGACAAGTGAGATGAAGTGAAGATGGAAAGAGAAGGAGAGGAGATTTTTTTGGAAAATATAGAGTGTCAGGTGTCCCTGATTTTCACTCTATATTTTCTGCATAAGACCGCCAATCTGGGATTGGTTTTCAGGGTTATACACATTTTTTTTTTTCCTCTTTTTTTTTTCAAAAACTGAAAGAAACAAAGATTAGGCTGGTGGGAGAGAAGGATTCTTCTCCACCAGCCTTATTGCAGAATTCTCTTGGAACATTTTGACAAAATCCTCTTTTGAAAGTGGCTTATGATAAATTTTCAATCGGTGGCCATTCACAATAAGAGGAGTCTGAAATTCATCAATGGTCTTGATTCTTACTGCTCCATTGTTAAAGACTTTATCAATCTCATATGGCCCAAGCCAATGAGTCTGAAACTTCCCTTTGAAGTCTTTAAACTTGGAATCAAACAGTAAAGCCCAATCTCCCTCTTGAAACTTTCTCTCTTTAATATATCTGTCATGCCACTTAGCTCTTTGATGTTGAACTAGATCAGTCCTTAAAATTGCATCTTGTCTGATCTCATCTAGCTCATTCAACTGCTCCATTCTGTGCTTTTGGGCTTCTGAAAGATTCATCCCCAACTGAACTGCCATCTTGAAAGTCTTGACTTGAAACTCAATGGGGAGCAGGACTTCTTTCCCATAAACAAGTTCATAGGGAGAATGTCCTGTTGTGTTCCTCCATGTAGTTCTATAGGCCCATAAGGCTTCAGGAAGCCTTTCTGCCCAATCTCTTCTGTGGAGATGAACAGTTTTGGTGATGATGCTCTCAAGAACTTTGTTTGTAGATTCCACTTGACCATTTGCTTGAGGATGGTAAGGAGTAGATTTTCTGTGCTTGATTTTGTATTCTTCCATCAGCTTCTCCATCAAGTTAGATGTGAATTGACTTCCCTGATCTGTCACAATTTCTCTTGGGACACCAAAATGAGTAAAAATATCCTCAAAAATAAATTGAACAACTGAATTTTCAGTGGCAGAAGGCAATGCCTTGGCTTCTACCCATTTAGTGACATAATCAGTGCAAACCAATATATATTTCTTTTGTCTAGATGGTGGATTAATGGGTCCAATGAAATCTAAAGCCCATTTTTCAAAGGGTTCGATGCGTACCTGTGGCTGTAATGGCATTTCATTTGAAAGAGTCGGTCTCCCAACTCTCTGGCAGCTGTCACACCTTCTGACATATTGTTTTGCATCTTTGAAGAGAGAAGGCCAATAATATCCTAAAGAAAGGATTTTATAGGCCATCCTCTTGTCAGCAAAGTGTCCACCACATGGTTCATCATGACATGCCTTGAGGATGTCAGGTATTTCATCTTCCCGAACACATCTTCTGATCACATAATCTAGCCCTGTTTTAAACAATTCATTAGAAATCCATGAATAATTTGAACTCTCCTGAATAATTTTCCTTTTCTCATTAGGAAATAAGTGTGGAGGTAGCTTCCCTATAACCAAATAGTTAGCAATATCTGCATACCAAGGAGTCTTAGTAGTTACTGCAAACAAATATTCATCTGGAAACTTATCCTCTACAGGAGAATCTTCGTTAGTATTTTGGATTCTAGACAAGAAATCAGCTACTGTATTTTGTTTCCCTGGTCTATCCAACACAGTAATATTGAATTCTTGTAAAAGTAAAAGCCATCTTGTAACTCTGCCATTAGTAACAGGTTTGTTCATGAGATATCTAATTGCAGAATGATCAGTATGGAAAAAAGTTTCATAGCCTGTTATATAATGTCTAAACTTGTTGATTGCATGAACAACAGCTAAGAACTCTTTCTCAGTCACAGTATAATTTAACTCAGTGGGAGTCAAATTTTACTGGTGTAGTAAATGGCATAAGGAACTAAATCCTTTTGACCCAACACAGCTCCTAGAGCTGTATCTGAAGCATCTGTAGAAATATGGAAAGGAAGCTTCCAATTTGGTCCTCTCAAAATGGGTGCTTCAGATATTCTTGTTTTCAAAGATTCAAATGCAGATTGACAATCAGGATCCCACTTGAATTCACAGTCTTTTGTAAGTAATTTGAAGAGTAGAGATGCTATTTTGGTGAAGTTTTCAATAAATCTTCTATAATATCCAGTAAATCCAAGAAAACTTCCAACATCTTTTTGACAATTTGGAATAGGCAACTTGGAGATGACTTCAACTTTTGATCTATCAACTTTAATCCCATCCCCTGAAATATGATGTCCTAAAACAATCCCTTCAGTAAACATCATAAAGCATTTCTCATGACTTAATGAAAGGTTTGTTTCTTTACATCTTATAAGGACTTTTTCCAAATTCTCTAATGCCTCTTCAAATGAATTACCATAAACTGTAAAATCATCCATATAAACCTCTACACAATCATGAATTAGATCAGAAAATATTCCTAGTACTGCCCTTTGAAATGTTGCGGGTGCATTACATAATCCAAAAGGAAGTACTCGGTAAGCAAAAGTTCCCCATGGACAAGTAAATGTGGTCTTGTCTTGATCTTCAGGTGCTACCTGAATCTGATTGTAACCACTAAAACCATCCAAAAATGAGAAATACTTTTTGCCTGCTAAAGTATCTAATACCTGATCAATAAAGGGTAAAGGAAAGTGATCCTTCAAAGTTGCTTTGTTCAATTCTCTGTAATCAATGCAAACCCTCCATTTACCATTCTTTTTAGGTACTATAACCAAAGGAGAAACCCACCGGCTATCTGAAATTGGATAAATGAAGTTTACATTAAGTAACTTTTGGAGCTCTTCTTTCACTAGCTCCCTAAGGTTTGGATTCATCCTTCTTTGAGGTTGTCTGAGCGGTCTACTATTTTCCTCAATGTAGATGTGATGAATGCAAGTCTTAGGGTCAATACCTTTCATATCGGTATACTCCCATGCAAATGCAGTAGAATGTTTTTGCAAGATTTTGGTTAGCTCTTCCTGTTGTGATTTTTCCAAGTTTTTGTTGATATTCAATTTTTTCCTGGAAAAATCTCAATGGCGGAACTACCAAACTCTTCCATAGAGAAAAGAGACATTTGTCTAGATGATAGATACTCAATGTCAGAATCCAACTGAAATTGTGTGTGGTGATATTCTGAAGATATTTCAAAGTTTTCTAATGTGTTCAGAATTTGACTATCTTCACTGATCTCAGAAATGGTAAAGACAGGTTGTATAGTATCTTCATCATCAACCCACTCATTATCTCCTATTTCTGTAATTGCTTTTGCTGGAGGATACAGATTGAACTTCTTTGTTGAATTACCATAAGAAATATACATATCCCCAGACCTACAACTGATAAAAGCATCAGCTGTGGCTAGCCAAGGTCTTCCTAAGATGAGAGGATGTCCTCCTAGATTACTCTTGGGAGTTAAAATCATGAAATCCACTGGATATTCCCAAGAGTCTAAGGAGACTGAAATGTCTTCTAATACACCATCTGGTTTAATAATTGATCGATCTGCAAGTTTCAATAAAGTAGGTGTAAAAAGAAGATTAGGAAGTTTTAGCTGTTCCATAGTCTGTCTACTCATGATGTTGATAGCGGCCCCTAAATCAATCAAAGTATTTGGTATTTCTACCCCATTGATATGTGTTTTGACAATTGGACTACCGGGATCTACATACTTCTGCATAGTAATTTTTCCCATCATGATATCTGCAATTTTTCCTACCAGGTGGATTCTTCTTGTATCTCTTGGTTTCCTTCCTGGTCTTTTAAGACTCAACTCCTTTATTGTTTTCGCTAGAATAGGAATCTCTTTAATGGCTTGTAACAAGGGAATCTTGATACAGACATTCTTCAATTCATCTAGAAAATCATAGTCAGGCAACAAGATTTGTTTTTCCACCCCTTTGTCAATTTGTAATCTTTCAGGAAAAGGAGGTGTGGATGAAGATGCAGGTTGCTCAACTATAGGAGTTGTGGGGGTTAACTCTTTTTCTTTTTCTTTTTGAGTGCTTGGGTTTTGAAGAGATGCTTCAGAACCCTTATTGGCTTCAAGAGAATCTTCCTCAGAAATGCTTTGCTTTTGAGCATCTATAGAAGGCTTATCTAGGACTCTACCTGATTTGAGTTGTACATCATTGAGAGGAACAATCATATAGGCAGGATATTGTTGACCTTCCATCATGTAAGCATTTTGGGGGTTTTTGTTATTGGGGTTTGGCAATGGCTGAGAAGGAAGTTGATTTGACTTTTGTTGGAATGGAAGCAAGAGTTGAGAATTTGGATTCTGTTGAGAAGGTTGTTGTTGTTGAAATGGCAATGATAATTGTGGATTTTGATTTGGAAGTTGTGGAGCTTGTTGATTTTGAAAAGATGGAGGATATTGATAAAATTGAGCAAATCTCCCATAAGGATTTTGCATACCTTGTACCCATGATTGAAAAGGATTTTGAGGTTGGGACCAAGGTTGTTGCCAAGGATTCCAATTTGGTGGGGGTTGAAAATTCATAGAGTTGTTAAACCCTTGATTTTGTTGCCCCTGCCAAGGTCTCCTTGCAACAAAACAGAGAGACTCGATTGTATCTGGATCTTCTTGAAAGACAGCTTTGAGCCCAGGAATTGAAGGACAATCCTTGGTCTCATGATTCTCTGAACAATTTACACATGTTTCTACAACTTTTACATCCAAGGGACATTCCCTTAGAGCATGTTTCTTTCTACACTTTGGGCAAAAGATGGCCAAAGCCTCAGCTTCTGCTTTCTGCTTATTGTGAATCTTAAGAGTGTCTAGTTGCTCACTAAGACTCCCTACGATGTCAGTCTTGAATTCATCAAGCATGTTGCCAATCTCAGCCCTACTTACTGATCCAGTTGCAGATTTGTTTGCTTTGATGAGAGAAGGATCTCTAGGCCCTTTTTGAGTTTTAGATTTCCCCCTTGAGAGATGGACACATAGCTCTGCTATATCATGAAGTGGAAGTTGAGATATGTCTCCTTTTCCCATCATGTTCAAAATATCTATCCATTCATCTCTAATGGCTTTTAATAGAAGGGCTTTCAAGGTCTCCTCATCTAAGTTACTCATTTTTGCTCTTTTCAGGTTGTATTGAAATCTTTCAAGTAAATCCTCCAAGTTTTCATCTTCTCTTTGCACCATTTTGAATACCTCATCCTTGTGATTGGTGGGCATACAATAGTCCAGGTACCTATCCAAAAATGTTTGTTTCATATCATTCCAAGTCCTAATGGATTGAGTGAGTAATCCCATGAACCATTTCAAGGCTGCTCCTTTCAATGTTGAAGCAAACAGTTTGAGTTTTTGAGAGTCTTCCAGATAATCATAAGTTCGACACACGACCTCAAACTCAAATAGAAATGTTTCAGGGTCCTCATTTCTTAACCCATGGAATTTTGGGAGGACAGATGGTGAGATGTTTTTCATTGTGGCTCGGGAGTCCTCATCGACTATAGGAAATCCGAATGAGTTATCACCATCCCTATTTCCCCCAATGTTACCTCTACCTCCTCCATTATTTCCTCCTCCTCCTCCTCTACCTCTACCAAATCCATTTGCTCCTTCCTCTGTCATGGTAGTTTCCCTGGAGACTTCAGAGTCCTCTGGTTCCTCTACTAAGGGTGAACGAGAAGGAATTTCTCCCTCTTCTTCTTCAGATGATTCTACTTCTTCAATTACAATTTGTCTCTCTGTAGAAGGAAGGAAAGGATCTCTTTCTAATTCAGATTCGATGGAAGGTGTGGGAGAGTCAACTACTGCCTCTTGAATTCCAGGAATCCTAGGGCTAGGATTGTAAGTTGGAGATGATGGAGGTGTCTCTTGTCTATTCCTTGAAGTAGATGGAGTTGTAAAAATCGAACTCTTGGCTCTAGCTAAAAACCTTCCCCTAGAATCTCTTGCTCTATGCATGTCATTTTTTTAATTTTTCTTCAAGTCGGGCTAATAATTCTCTTTTTGATCTTCCAGGTCACTCTAGGTGCAAGAAGAGAGCATACTCAAGAAACTATTAAACCAATAACTTTCTCTTTTCTGATCCTCCAGATCACACTAAGTGCAAGAGGAGAGCATACTTTGAGAGGTTATCAATTTTCCTTCCTTGAAATTTTCTTGTTTTTTTTTTTTTTAGAAATTGGCTACCTAATTTCACTTCCCTAGCAACGGCGCCAAAATGTTTGGTCAATTTAGTGTGATCTAAATTGCTATTTAAAATGTCAATCCGGGGTTCGTAAACTGACGAAGTGAAGTGTACTATATGTACTAGATAACCATTTCCTTAATCTTTTGTCGTTTTTGAGTTTTTTTTAGTTTGTTTTTGGATTTATCTTTCCCTAATGTGTGATGGCGAAAATGAAAGTGAAGTATGGAGTATGGATGGTGATGGTGGTTTCTACAGTGATTTTCTCAAACTTGAAAGTGCTCAAGAAGAAAGCTTTAAAACAACTAAACTGAAATCAATTCTTAAGAGAAAGTAAATGCATCAAACAGTGAACTAATGACAATGGCCCAGTATCCTTGCTGCTGAATGAAAAGAAAGTAAAAACTGAATGTCAAAAGCAAAGCAACTAATTCACACTACTTAAACTCTTCAGATCCTTTACCCTTCAGCTCAATCTACCTTGTGGGAAGTAATCATGAATAAGTCAAGCAATATGCTATCTAAATGGCAAGAAATTAAATTGCATAAAAGAAACTAGTCACACTACTTTAACTCTTTTGGTCCTTTACCCTTCAGCTCAATCTACCTTGTGGGAAGCAACCATGAATAAGTTTAAGCAATATGATAACTAAATTGCAAGAAATTAAATTGCAGAAAGGAAACTAATCACACTACTTCAACTCTTCTGATCCTTTACCCTTCAGCTCAATCTACCTTGTGGGAAGCAATCATGAATAAGTTTAAGCAATATGATAACTAAATCACACTACAGTTAGTAATATTCCGATTTCTTGCTAATAGAGTCACTTCACTATAGAAAGAAACCATAAATTGATGAGAAGTATGATATCTAAATAACAAAAAAAAATAAGTAAGTAGATCACAACTTGAAAAAGACAGTGCTGAAATTAAACTTCAGAAAATGAAAGTTAGCAGGAAGGACAAGATGATATCATATGTCAATAGTTATAAAAAAGATGAAAATTTGCCCGGGCTGCCTAAGAAAACCTGCGGAAAAACACTGATCAGTTGACAACTATAAGAAAATAGAGGTGAAAATATAAACAGCAGTGAGTTAAGAAACATCAAACAGTGTGTTATGTACAAGCTAATGATACAAGAACATAATAAAACCAAATGAAAACTTTACAAGGCTTCAGTGCGCAGGGACCCTCTGCCACTTCAGCCAGTCAACAAGTAGTCACACGAATAAACTCAGAAAAGTCTTCTCATATATTAAAACAACAACATATATAAATAGTGGGGTGATAACACAACAGTTCAGAATTTACATATCCCAAAAAGCTCCTTTACAGCGTTCATTGACGCGTTATTTATAATGAAAAAATGTTGAAACTAACTAACTAACTCCTACGCTATTGACTGTGTTTCCAAAGACACGTAGATCCCTTCAGCTGAGATCTAGCGTAGCTATCATCATGTCTATTAAATCTTCGGAGTGGTAGCTGTTAGATTCAGGTTACAGAAGTGATCTCCAGGTGTGCTGGTGTCTTCGTGAGCTGAGGACTATGCCACGTAACGTTCACGTGCTCAAAACAGAGACGTGCCACTACTGAACTCCTTGGTTGGCTTTGCCTTTGACCTTCGTTGACCATGACCTTCCATGGATGATTTGGCTGATTTGAAGGGACACGTTCCATGTATCCGTCACCTGGAGCTTGCCCATGTGGCTCGTTTCTTCATAGGACACCTGTAGCACAACTTTTAACAAAATAGCTGCGGAATCCTGTGCTGGCTGCGGAAACCTGTGTTGGTTGTGGAAACTGACAAGTTTCCGCAGCTGCATGAACAAAAAAACTAAACCAAACAACAGTCATAAGCATAGTCAGAAAACCATATAAAAAGCTCTTTTTAAACTACAATGCAATGATTTAACAGCTGGGTGGATGAAATAAGTGGAAAAGGAAGGCTGAGAGGGTGTATAGGAAGGTGCAGGTTTGAGGCTCAACACCCCCTTTTTAGTATTATTTCCAACATCATGTGCAGGAATTCCTATATTATTTAGTGCAACGGATCGAAAAGATTGCGAGTAATATAGACAATGAACAGTTATAAAACATAATAAACACACACATCAACACAGAAAAATAATCAAGGAGTTCATAAGACTTCCCGGCTATGTCTCCTGGTCCAAATTTTAATATCAACCTCTATATTAAGTCTTTAAGAACAGATTATTACAAGAATGAACTCAAAAACAAAGTCTCAACCAATAGTGACATCAAAGAGGGATCTGCTCAAAAACCTCGAGTCTAAAAGAGTGCACAGACTCTCCCTCTGTCCTGTTTCTCTATTCAATATTCCTCAATCTAGTTGACTGACTGTCTTTTTGTGACTGTCCGCAGCTTTGAGCAACTCTGTCTTTGTCCTCTGTTTGATGGCTTTTAAGCCTATTAGTGTTGTTAGTTTTCATTTCTTTTTGGGCTCTCTGGCTCTTGGCCACTATCCATTCAAATCCCTATTGAGTGTTAAGCAATCATTGCAAAACGCTCTAAGGTATGGTGGCCACTTATTTTCAAACGGAAAGGACCAGCGTGGGTGAAAATCCCAAAGAATTGCTTCTCTGTTTACACAAAGAAATACACAAGAAATACTCTAAAAACAGTGGAAAATATGACCAAGCCGGACTTCAAAAGATATGAAGTCTGCCCTATAATCATCTCGGGTCCGCGCTTGATCGCAATTGCAAGTCACATCAACTATGGGTCAAACATCAATACACGGGGAAATACAAATCTGCAAAAACCAGACTTCAAATATATTTAAATCTGACCTATAATCCTTATCGGGTCTGGGTCTATCACATGTCACATATCGTGGGTCTTTGTATTGTTTCCAGTCCACTCGTTGATCGCTGATTGTCGATATCAGTGTAACGCATATCATGGGGTCGCGGGTCCATGGCATCACCCCTTTGTATGTTACAATGCGATATTGTGATGCGATATATCACAATTGCATATCGTCGATCGCTATCATACATTGGCCCTTTGCTATGCTTTGGTACTTCCTCTTTGGTTTTGTGTCATGCAATAAGTCGCAAATTGCGTATTGCATGGTCTTCGGGCCTACGGGTTAAGTCCTCCCTTTGGAAATATTACGATGCAATGTGTAATCTATGCCATTGATTTGTGCGCTCGTTCAATAGTCCACGTTGTGTCATTGGATCACGATTGCAATTTCCATAGGGCCGCCTCCGATATACTCTACTGGCCTATCCTGATTGCGATATCCCTATTCAATCTGGGCCGTTGATTTTTCTGATCCAACGGCTCTTGTGTAACGAGACCGCATTCTCCGCTGGGTTTGGTTTTTCTGCCATTCCTTAGTGTTTTCGCTGCGATAATGTTTTTCGATAGTTTTAAAGACTTAGACTTAGAGGTTTTAGGATCCATTTTGGATCATGCCTTCCCATTGAAAAGCTTTTGGACCACCGAAATTTGGTTTTCAGGCATCAATCAAGTGAGGATACAGCTCCCTCACTTGTTTAAGTTCTATCCATCATGCTTTGCTTGGATTTGAACCTTCGAGCCCTACTCTCAGGTACTCAACATCCCCTCGACGAATAGTTCTCACCTTCCTGTCCAGAACTGTGTCTTCCTATAACTCATTGAGATATTCAGGCAACAGATCCTCAATAGAAGGCAATTGACTTTTCTCTTCAGGATCTTCAATCATTGATGGTTCATACAATCTCAAGTTTTCTGCATTAACAACTGAATAGATCTACATATAAGCTAGTAAATCAAGGTGAAAATCATTTTCACCAATTTTATCAAGTATCTTGAAAGGTCCATACCTTATTGGTTTTAGCTTCTTACCTTCACCTTGCATTCTGTCTTTGCTGATGTACAACCAAACTTGATCACTAACTTGAAAACTATGCTCAACCTGATGCTTGTCATGTCTTGCCTTGTACTTGGCTTGACTTCTTTCCAGCTGTTCCTATACTGCCTGGTGAATTTCCTGGATTTGTTCAATGAACTTGGTTTCTTTGTCCACATCACTGTGTCCAACAACTGCTATGTCTTTACCAAAGACAAAATCTAAGGGAGACTTTTGTATAAAACCAAAACAAGTCTCAAAAGGAGATCTCTGAGTAGAAGAGTGCTTGGCACGGTTGTAAGCATGCTGCACATAACACAATTGCTCATCCCAAAGCTTGGGATGCTTGCTGAAATAGCCTCTGAGCATCTGGATCAATGTCTCGTTGACCACCTCTGTCTGACCATCTATTTGTGGATGAAATTCTGTGCTCTTCTTCAACATGGTGTCCATCAACTCCCATAGATTTGACCAAAATTTCCCAACAAATTGAGAATCTTGATCAGATACAATAGAAGTGGGTAAACCAAAATGAACCCATACATCATGAAAGAACAACTTTGCTGTTTGTTCAGCTATAACCTACTTGTTACAAGGTATCAAAATACACATTTTACTGAACCTATCCACAACAACATACAAATAATCATGACCTTTTCTAGATTTTGGTAATCCCCCAACAAAGTCCATGGAAACACTTTCCCAAGGATGAGAAGGAGTTGGAAGTGGAGTGTACAAGCCTAATTTTCTATTACTGGGCTTGCTTGTAGCACACATAGTACACCCTTTGATATATCTAGAAATTTTCTCATGCATTCTTGGCCAATAACAGAACCTTTGCAATTGTGCAACTGTTTTACTTACACCAAAATGACCTGATATGAGAGAAGTATGTGCTTCTCGGATTATGTTAACTCTTTCAGTTTGTGGAATGCATAACTTTCCCAAATGATATAAGAGTTGGTCCTTTACATAATAATCTAATTCTTCTACTTGCTTGCCATGACTTAAAGCTGCATATACATCTTAAGCATATCGTTCAATGTAACTTTCATGCATTACTGAGTTATGCTTAAGTATAGTAGATGCATTTATGATTGGTCTTGATAACATGTTTCCAACCTTATTGTTTATGCCCTTCTTATATCTGATGACAAGATGAAATTGTTGTAGAAAACCCATCCACCTATAATGTCTTGATTGCTGCAATTTAGTTTGCGAGTGCAAATATTGAAGTGGTTGATGATTTGTGTATGATTGTTTCCTTACCCATTAGGTAATGTTTCCACTTTTTCACACTTTCTACTAATGCATACAATTCTTTATCATACGTGGGATAATTAACTACTGTAGAAGTAAATGTCTCAGAATGATAACATATGGACTTTCCGTGTTGCATCAACACTGCTCCCATGGCATAGTCACTGGCATCTGTCTCAATCTCAAATGGATGTTGAAGATCTAGCAGTGCTAGTATTGGTGTTGTACTAATTTTCTCTTTTATGGTGTCAAAGGCTTTCTGCTATTTGCCTCCCCACTGAAACACATGTTTCAATCCTGTTAAAGCATGTAATGGAGCTGCAATCAAAGAAAAGTTAGCAATAAAATTTCTCCAGCATTTTGCTATCTCTAGGAAACTCCTAACCTCTGTAGCAGATTTGGGCTTAGGCTAGTTCGCAATGACTTCAACCTTAGAGGGATCTATCTTCAATTCACCACCCCCTACACTATAACCCAAATAATTTAAAGATGTTCTGCCGAATTCACATTTTGACAATTTTACATAGAGATTTTCTCTTTTTAAAACATCTAAAGTCTGCTTTACATGCTTTACATGGTCTTCCCATGTCTTACTAAAAACAAGAATTTCATCTAAATAAACAATTACAAAGTCATCAATAAATGGCCTGAGTACATCATTCATAACTCCCATAAATGTAGCAGGAGCATTAGTTAAGACAAAAGGCATAACCAACCATTCATACAGTCCTTGCTTTGTCTTGAAAGTAGTCTTCCATGCATCCTGTTTTGTAACTCTGACCTGATGATAACCACTTCGCAAGTCCAACTTAGAAAAGTAAACTGCTTCTTTCAATTGATCTAATAAATCATCAATATGAGGAAGAGGATAATGATTCTTGATCATTATTTTATTTAGTGCTCTATAATCAATGCACATTCTCCATGAACCATCTTTCTTTCTCACTAGCACGATTGGAGATCCACATGGTGATGTGCTTGGTCATATAAACCCTTTATCGAGCAACTCTTGTACCTGCTTCTTTATCTTTGCATTCTCTAAAGCTGATAACCTGTACATTCCAATGTTAGGTAATGGAGCATCTTGCTGCAAACAAATATCATGTACTATTTCTCGCTTGGGTGGCAGACCTCTTGGTTCTTGAAATAGAACATCATACTCTAAAACAACTTTAACTAAATCAGATTTCTGTTTAGAATCATAGCCTTCAAATGCATTGGATTTTTTAGGATCCTTTGTCTTTACAACCATTAGTAAAAATTTCTTACTTGAATTCATAATTCTTTTCATCTGTCCTAAGTTTATGAGAGAATAGTTACTCTTGAGTTTATGAGCTCTTAAAATATATTCCATTCCATATTTAGTGATTTGATACTTATTTTCAGCTCTATAGAAAATAGCTTTCCTATCATACAAGTATGGACTTCCCAAAACAATACCACGTATATCCAATGGAACTATATCTAACTCAACCTCATCTACAAATTTTGATCCAATAGCAAACCTAAGTTTATATTGTCTCGTTACTTGTAGCTTTGTTTTATCACACACCCAACCTAATGGATATGGCTTCTCATGAGGTTTTGTTTGTAATCCCAACTTCTTTACAATTGCTTCAGAAATCAAATTTACTTGTGATCCAATATCAAATAAGTATCAATATTGTTATGCTTGAAAATTACTCTAATACGAAAAATCTCATTTCTTTCCCTCTCATTACTTTCATTATCAACAGATTGTGCAGAATTACTTGTGGATGCTTCAGAATCTTTACCTTTAATACCTGTGGCTGTAACTGTTGTTTCCTTGCCTGAATCTGATCCCAAGTCTTGTTGAATAGCAACACAATTCTTTTTCTTCCTTCCACCGAACTTCTTAGGTCTTTGTTCTAGATGCAAAAAACAGTAGTGTGCCTCATCGTGTCCTTCGTTCTTGCAATGAGTGCATGAAGGTTTATCCTTCTGTACAATGTTTGCTTTCCTCTCCTTCCATTTCAATTTCTTCTTTTCCTTACTCTTGCTTACAGAATATTTAGATGATCCCCCAACCTCTGGGTTTACATTCTTACCTCTAGCTTCTAGATGTGTTGCATGAATTGATACATCATCTAGGCTAGTGGGATTAAACATGAGTATAGTATGCTTTAAATAGCTATGAAGACCACCTATATACTTCAATAAAGTCTCAGGTGAATCTAATGATATACCTAGAGTTAAAGCTCTCTTTCTAAATTCCTGAGTATAACTTTGTACACTTTGACCCTTCAACTGACGAAGAGTTTGCCAACTCATCATTGCCTACTGCATGTAAGCTAAAGGATAGAATTTCTTTTTGATAGCAGAAACAAATTCATTCCAGGTAGAGATGATTTTACCATGTTTTTGCAGATTAGCTTGTGTCTCGCCTTCCCACCATACTAGTGCAGTTCCTCCGAGTCGAAGGCTAGCCAACGGAATCTTCTTCCTTTCTGAATCAACATTATGTACCCTGCGATATACATCAATTTGTATTATCCAATTATCTAGCTTTTCTGCATTAAGTTCTCCTTCATAAATTGGCAAATCAAACTTCACATCTAATTTGATTAAGGAAGTTTTCTTCTTCTTCTTAGAAGAGCTAGAAGATGATGAGGATGATGAAGGTGATGATGGAGGAGATGGTGGAGGAGGCATTTCCCCTTTCCCTTTGCCTTCTAGAGGGGCAACTAGAAAAGCTTCCTTTGCTCCTTTGTTTGGTTTAGGTGTTGAAGTGCTTTCACCTTGACCCTTCTTAAATTCCAGATACATCTTTTCCACCATGGCTTGCATGGCCATAAAACTATCCATGAACTAAGATTCTAATCCTAGTGGAGCTTCTTCTGCCATTCTCCTATGAGAATATACTCTTCCAATCTCTAGATTATCCTCAACGAGTCTCCTTCTCCTTGTCCGACCTTTAATCTAGTTAGCATTCAAACTCCAGCACAAGCTTGTCTAACCTTAACAAAACCAAAACCAAATGCTCTGATACCACTTGATCTAATAATGAGATCTTAAATCAATATTAAGGTATTACAGACTCATGTGCAAGAATTCCTATATTATTTAGTGAAACGGATCGAAAATATTGTGAATAATATAGATAATGAACAGTTATAAAACATAATAAACACACACATCAACCCAGCAAAATAATCAAGGAGTTCACCAGACTTCCTAGCTACGACTCCTGGTCCATATTTCAGTGTTGATCTCTATATTAAGTCTTTAAGAACATATTATTACAAGAGTGAGCTCAAAAATAGAGTCTCAACCAACATTGACATCAAAGAGTGATTTGCTTGAAAACCTCGAGTCTAAAAGAGTGCACAGACTCGCCCTTTGTCCTGTTTCTCTATTCAATCTGCCTCAATCTGGTTGATTGACTGTCTTTCTGTGATTGTCCGTAGGTCTAAGCAACTCTGTCTCTGTCCTCTGTTTGATGGCTTTTAAGCCTATCACTACTATTGGTTTGCATTCCTTTTCGGGCTCTATGGCTCCCGGCCGCTGTTCGTTCAAATCCCTGTTGAGCATTAAGAAATCATTTCAAAATGCTCTAGGGTATGGTGGCCACCTATTTTCAAACGGAAAGGACTAGAACAGGTGAAAATCCCAAAGAATCGCTTCTCCATTTACACAGAGAAATACACATGAAATACTCTAAAAACAGTGGAAAATCTGACCAAGCCAGACTTCAAAGATATGAAGTCCGCCCTATAATCCTCTCAGGTCCGTGCTTGATTGCAATCATAAGTCACATCGGCTATGGGTCAAACATCAATACATGGGGAAATACAAAGAAATCCGCGAAAACCAGACTTCAAATATATATAAATCTGACCTATAATCCTTATCGGGTCCGGGTTTATCACATGTTGCATATCGTGGGTCTTTGTATTGTTTCCAATTCACTCACCGATCGCTGATCGCCGATATCGACGTACCGCATATTGCGGGGTCACAGGTCCATGGCATCACCCCTTTCTATGTTGCAATATATCGCAATTGCATATCGTCGATTGCTATCGCACATCGGCCCTTTGCTATGCTTCGGTCCTTCCCCTTTGGTTTTGTGCAATGCTATAAGTCGCAAATCGCATATCACATGGTCTTCGGGCCTATGGGTTAAGTCCTCCCTTTGGAAATATTGTGATGCGATGTGTAATCTCCGCTGTTGATCTGCGTGCTCGATCAACGGTCCACGTTGTGTCGCTGGATCAAATCGCAATTTCCATAGGGTTGCCTCCGATATACTCCACTGACCTCTCTCGATTGCGATATCTCGATTCAATCTGGGTCGTTGATCTGTCCGATCCAACGACTCTAGTGTAACGAGACTGCATTCTCCGTTGGACTTGGTTTTTCTGCCATTCCTTAGTGTTTTTGTTGAGATCATGTTTTCTGATAGTTTTAAAGACTTAGACTTAGAGGTTTTAGGATCCATTTTGGATCAGAGTGCGACATTATCGCCCTTTTCACAATTTAGGGTACCAGAATTTCTCTTGCAAAAGGTGAAATTTGTCACCTCATTAATTTTTCCAATAATGCCTATGCACAAAAATAGGGTCACGTGGAGCGCCCATAAAGTTTGGGGTTGGGGCCAATGGTTCGTCCCCGCCGACGCTGACTCATTTTTTGTTGGGCTGCAACCATGTGGAAGCAACATGTTTGAGAGATGGGGCCAACTACCTACACCCTTTGGGCTAGATCCCTTCTATTCTACTATAGGTTACTTGGCTAACCATATGACTAGGGGCTGACCTTAACTTCCACCCCCGTCAAACTCGACTCCACACCAAGTCATATAGTTCCCATAGTACGGGGCTAGGGATGAATCCATGTCTCGCTCCAATAGCACCCTTATGTCTAGCTAGTGGTTCCGTGTGCTGAGTCATGACCAGGGGCTAGGGATGGTCCCTACCCCCGTTGCTGCATCTCCTCTTCCAGGGTCCTGTGCAATGTGCGATGACCAGGGCCTAGGGCTAATGCGTGGCCCCTTTCCTCAAATGCAAAAACCATGTCACATTAAATACAACCTAATGCCTTGGTATGTTAAGAACCAAAGCAATGGCGTGACGGTAGACATCAGAGTTTGTACATGAAAGGTCTCATGGTGGAACCTTGCAGAGGCTTTTGGGCTCATAGACAAAACAATTGACCAATAAGAGGCACCACGTTTCAGCCTATAGTTGGGCCATGTGGAGGACTTCTATTAGACCATCCAAAACTGAATGAACTAATCAAATAGTGCTAACTCACCTTGTACAAAGTGACACATGGCAAGATATAATTGGCCTTCCGTACAACCAGTTGGCATGCTGAAGTGTGCATGATGTTAGCAGTATGGTGCCCAACTAGCAACCAAGTCAACTCATCTGCAAACTTTTTTCACTACAACAAAAAAGGTCATTGGTGAGGGTCATACCTATGATGGACTTTTAAGGTCAGCCACCAATGTCGCATATGGTGATGGTCCTTAAAAGAGCATTGTTGTAAGTGCATATAGTGATGGTCCTTTAAGGTTTGTCACCAAAGCCATTTTTAGGGACACTTTTGGTGAGGTTTGTTAAAGGACTGTCACTAATTCTCTTTTTGGTGAAACTTCTAGTGACAATATTTTATTGATCCTCACCAATTCTCTTTTTGGTTACTTTTGGTGATGGTCAAAAAATGTTCGTCATCATTGATCATTCCAATGAGTTTTTGATGACGCAATGTGTATGCTATCATATTTTTTGTCAAAATATAATGATTTAATACCATTGTTGTGGAGTCTTTTTCGTTATGTGTCCAAGGCCATAGTGGGTAGAGTCACTCAATTTGTTAATAAGTAATTAGTGTGTATCATTTACCTCAAGTAATGAGAATATAATTTTCCTATGAGTCAAGGCATGATTCATCTCTATTAGGTTTAATATCTAACAAATTCCCTTTAGATAAAGTTCCACTAGTGTGTATAGGAATTATATTATTTAATACATAATCAAGCTCTATCAATTCTATTAATGACAGAGGCCTAGCACTCCTCAACACTATTGGCACATCTTAACATGATTTGGCCCACACTAACATACCTTGGCACCGCACATGTCTTGGAACATCTTTGTACCTAGAAAATCTTGCCATGACTAGGAGACCCAAGCACGTGTTGGCAAGCCCTAGCATAGCATACCACTCCCCTAGCATGTGTTGGCATGCCCTGTAGTCCCTAGCATACCCTAAAACACTTTGGTGTGAATTAACATACATTAGCACTTGACACACATTGGCACATGGTGTTGGGCCTCTGTTTTGCCTTCATTCATATCACCTTTTACTCGAAATCCCTCATGCTTTTGTTTAAATTGAATTGTCATTGTCATAGTTTTTTGCATTCTCGGAGATAATAAGTATTTGTTATTCCCTTGTTTTAATGAGATTTAAACATTAAAAGCATCATTAATAACAATTTGTGTGTTTGCAGGTTTATGGAGTTGATTATATGCCTATTCTAATATAGGCCAAGTTCCTGCACCACACATTCTTGCACTAGTACCAGTAGGATTCTTTCACCAACATTCTTGCACCAGCATTGCAAATTAACAAGTCTGCTCAAAATCCGCATAATTTCTAAATGGCCAAGTTTGACCTCTGTTTTATGCAAATGGAGGTGAATTATGGATATCCGAGCAAATGGGTTTTTCAAAAATATAAGCAATTACCCATAACCAAAACTATTTCCTGCGATTCAAAGTATTCCAAAAGTTATGAACAGGTCTTTGAAGCACTTTTTATAAAAAACACTGTTTTTTCTAGAATTCTAGAAAACACAGTCAACAAGTTTCTAGACTGCCAACTTCCGCCTCGGTTTTTGTACAGATGAACGTAAATAAAGAAATTCTGCGACTTGGGTTTTTGTCCCAGTATAGAAAATTGACTAAGCTCAAAAAGGTTTTCCAAAATTCATAATGGTTGAGGAGATACGAAGGGCGCTCTGAAGGCAGTTTGTTAAAATTACCAAATTTTCTAGAATTCTAAAAAAATCCCAGAATTGGAAAATTCGTATTAAATCTTTATTCTTTTAATAGGGGAACGGTTGTATTGTTATACTATGTAATTAGAATTGGTTGGGATTCAATCCCCATAATCCTTGCAAAGAAACAACTTGTTTTAATCATTATGGAAGATTATAAAAGGAGGAATGATGCACGTAGAAAAGGAGGGACGGTGGAGGAGCGACGCTACAACAGTGTTGTTGTAACTTTGTTTTGCTGGTATCGCCCTCATTCTGGGCTGGATTTGAATTCACTATGTACATTTTCTGATTTCGAAATGTAATATAAAAGGAGTTGCACCATGTTTCATTTATCCCGCGTTTAAATTTCTATTTGATGCGTTGATTTAGCTGTTGAAGATTCTTGTTTCTTAACAGGGAAACAAGCTGGTTGGCTAGGGCCCAACCAACCCAGCTCGTTTACCCCTTTCGTTTTCATTGCTTGAAAGGTGTGTTAAATTATTTAATTGCAGAAGTGTGGCTTAAATTAAGTTCCTTTTCTTGCACATGAATTTCAGTTTCTGTTAAGGTGTGAACGGATCCGTTTGTGTGAAAGTTAATTTCAGTTCATTTATTTCTGCAATTTCCTTTTCTGATTTTCTTTTGCTGGATCAAGCAGGGAGTCTAATCCTGCACTAGTGCACGTTGGTTTCCTGTATTGCGTTTTTACATAGTTCATTTTACAACAAGCATTTCATTCTTTTCCCTTACGCAATTTAATTTCTTTCTGCAAACAATGTCGAGATTATGCATAAGTGTCTTTGGTATTAAAAGTTAAATTCCTAAAATGATTAAAGATGACTTCATAAAATGCACGAAAACACTGTTGCATAATCTTGATTTATTTATGCACTTTACAGTTTCTAGGGAAAGGATTGAAAGTTATCATAGTGAACTTTATTTTCTAAAGTAGGATCTGATTTCATGCAAAATACCTTTGGCAGAATTTGATTTTCTTTAAGTTTTCAAATCTTGTTCTTGTTTCAGTTGTTTATTTACATTTTGCAAGGTTCAGTTAATTAAAAGCATTTCCTTTCATGTGCAAGTGATTTCCAAAGTATGCTTACATTTGCAATTTATTTTACAGTTAACACGCTTCTTTATTTTCTCGAAATCGATAACTTGGTGTAGGAAGCTCCGTTCTGGTACAAGAACCAGTGTCTTGTCATAGGAACAGAGCACTCTAAGCCTTTTGGCTTTGAGCCCCTACATGAAGACATAAGTCTTCAGTAAAAGTACAAAGTATACTTTTCACACAGAGTTATGTGCTTGCACTAGTGCAAGTAGATTGCAGTATTGCAGGAACGACCAGTGTGAGAAGGAAAATCGTTAAAAGGTAGGTTGTTTGAAGGGCCCACTTGTTGAAGTTGCCAAGTACTCTACTGAAGATAAACATAGCATTTCATTTCAGCAATCAAGGTTGTTTATAGTAGTGTGAGAAGTTCCTTTTATTTCTTTGCAAAGTACTTTCTTTTTATTCTAGTTTCCAAAATGGTGTGGTTTCATTGAATTAACTAGTATAGGCTACCGAGGTTCTTCTCTGGCATTTCCAGTGCTGCACCTCTAAGTTTACGAACTCCCAAATTGACAATTAAATGTTAGGTTGTTTATTAAGCCCGAAATTTTGGCGCCATCACTGGGGAGGTGCCTAGGGGATTGATCTTGGTAACCTGTTGCATTTTGGTTTTCTCTTTATCTATTTTTATTGCAAATTTTATTTGTTTAGAATTGATTCTTTGAGTTTGTTTCTTTCTTGCATTCTTTTTGTTAAGGTTTTTTTGATTTCTTGGGTGCTGGAAGAACCCCCCCCCATCTATTCAACCACATGCTAACAAGATACACCAATTAGCTTGTTGAAAATAGAGAAATGGTATTTTGATACATTTTTCAATGAGGAGTTTGAGGCTAATATCAATCATCCCATGCACCTATTTCACTAATCAATTGGCAAGAAAATTCGAAGGAGTCTTGAAGTAGTACATGGGGAACCTCTTTTCATTTGGTAAGAAATGGAAAACATTGTTACTTTTGAATTCCCTATCAAAGATCCAGGAGTGGCACAAATGCATAGTATTCCCCCATCTGCACTACCAAAATTTCATGGTTTGGAAAATGAAGACCCAGATACATTCTTGTTTGAGTTTGAAGTACTTTGTAGAGGATATGGCTATTGTACTAATCATCAAAGGTTGCAAGTGTTTCCTCTTACTCTAAAAGCAGGAGCTCTCCGATGGTTCATGAGCCTTGGTGGGAACTGCATTCAAACATGGGAAGACATGAAGAATGTATTCTTGGAGAAGTATCAAGACTACTGCCATGCCAGTGAAGATATTTTTGGTATAACACAAGGGGAAAATGAGAGTTTGGAGGATTATGTGGAGCGATTTAGATACAACCTCCAAAAATCAAAACATAAGAATTTGGGAAAAGAGACCTTGAAAACACTCCTACTCAAAGGAATAAAAGATGAATTTTTAGAATCTTTAAATCTTATAGGAGCAGGTGATGTTTCTCACTTACCATATGATGATGTTTGTAAACTGTGCATTAGTTATTCAAGAGGAATCTCCAAGTTTGGTAAGAATTCTTGAGAACCTTCTTCTCAATTTTTGAAATCTACTACAAAAATAGGAGCTACAAAATCTTGTCTAAATTTACAATTGGATGATTTGCAGGAAGAATGGAAGCAGTGCAAGGAGGATCCTTCAACAAATTATTTCCCATCGCTGCTAGGGTTACAACAAGTATTCAAGGAGTCAAGTAAGGAAATAAATCGACAACTAGGTATAACTCAAAACTCGCCATCTTTTAATACTTGGAATAATATTTATTGTCCTCAACAAGTTCCTCAACAGATCTATAACGCTACAATTCCATGGAATACTTATAATCATCCTCTAATTCAATACCCCACCTTATGGCCACATTGGACCTCTCCCTCGAGCCATATATTCCCACAACCTCAAGGATGGTTTGGAGCCTCCTCTCTAGGGAAATTCCCCATGCAAACTCCATTACCTATGCCACAACAACTACAATTTGTGCCCCATGAACCACCATGTTATCCTTCTCTATGGTCCCAATCATTTGTGCAACCAAATCCTAATTCTAATTATCAAGTTGCACATCAATTTAAAACACCTATTTTTCCTACTGACTCCCCTACTGAATGTAATACCATATATTTTAGAGAGGGGAGAGGAGTGAATTCAGAAACTTCCCCTATTACCACACAAAATTTACCTTGGGAAGAAACTTTAATCCATAAACCATTAGAGGAGCAATCTATGATTGAAAATTGTTTGAAAACTATTGTTGAGGCTCACAAAGAAGAAAACCCTAGAATTTCCCTTAACCATCCTTGTCAATTTGAAGAGAGTAAGTGTTAAGTTGTGGAAGATTTGTACGAGTTGGAGAATCATCAAAATGTGGATCTCATTGAATCCTAGTTTCAAACAATCATAAACACACAACATTCCCTCATCATTCGACACCTCTTGGTACCATATCAATCAAAGCAATTGGTTTCTCACACTTTGGTATGTATCGAAGTTTATTATTTAAAACTAAGTGTGAGTATATTTAGCATTCTGTTACGTATATGGCTACATTGGAAGTATGCCTACACTTAAAGACAAACTTCCTCTCTTTAAAATATGGTAGGGTAATGAATAAAGATGCCATCTGAAATAAATTGTATAACAACACTCTTAAAATTGTGATTCCCTAAAGCATAACTTTTGAAGTTTCTATTATTATACACTCTCATGGGTAGACTTGTCAGAAGAAATTCACTCTTAATGCCTCATATTTTATAAAGTGACTTTGATTATTGACCAATGACTATCATCCATAATTTTTTTTTAAGGCCCTCTTTGAAGGTATTGATGAGAATCCTCCTATGGTGAACCACGCCTACAAAAATATAACAAGTTTTCACAAGAACCCTGGCATGATCAATTTGAGGAATTTTTTTAGTCATTATCTAAGATGTTTTATTTAAAATGAGTCTTTGGGATAAAAGGACCAACCAGTAAAGATTAGTAATTAAAAACTTTTCACGCCATCCCACACTCTTAAGGAACAAAATCGCCTCCCCAACTATTAAGTAACCTATTTAAGGTTGATCATAATCAGAGTTTATTTTATATATATATATATTGATGGATAGGAGGTCTCATTATGAGCCGGCCTACCATGATCATAGGTACTAACAAGAATGACATTACCACTATTGGTCACCAAGCCAAGGTAATGACTTTTAGTTGAGAAGCTGGAGGACAAGAGGTCTCATCACGAGCCGACTTGTTCTTGTTAGTTCTAGTGAATGGAACTGTCGTTAGCTGGTTACCAAGCCAAGACAGTGGCCTTCAATTAATTTCAAAACAAATGTAAATTATTTTCAAACAACTATGAATCTATATCTAATGGTTGGGATACAAGCATTTCATGGGTTAAAAGGCATCCCTGTCGAGGCTATTGACGCCTGCTGGCAGCAGGGCCATGCCTGTGGTATTAAAGTTAACTTTACACTATGATTTACTTGGTTGATTTTGTCTCTCCTGAATTCATTATCATATCTCTTTGAGAATGGCTTTAAGATCCCTCTAGTGTTATGCCTTGGAGTTCTATCTTTTTGGAATGATTTTTATGGATGTGGGACCCTTAGTGCATGTGATTCACTTTTCTTGAACAAGAGGAGCTTTAGCTATATGCTGGGTGATGGTAATATGGTCACTGTGGGAAAGAATTATTATGATTACTCTTAACACCATGGCTTTTAAATCATGTCACTCATAATTACAATGAGGATATTCAATTAAAACTTCTGATCAAGGATGCCCTAGATATGTTTATAGAAATTTTAATAAGTTGGTTGTTTTATTCAAGTAATAACATCGTCCTTGCAATTTAGTATTCCCATGGCAGCCTTTTTATTAGATTTCCTTGAAATCAGTTTAAACAAATAAAGAGTCCAACAGACACTCTGTTTTTAGAACAAGCTTTATCTAGCGTAGGAAATCTGATCACACAAAATTGCAGGAAACATCATTACAAATGTGCATAAATGTTTTTAATCTTGTTTTTTGTGAGGGAGCGACAATACGACAATTGATTTCCTTGCATGAGGACATGCAAGAAGGTCAACATGGGGGGATGTTGGGCCTCTATTTTTCCTTCATTCATATCACCTTTTACTCGAAATCCCTCATGCTTTTGTTTAAATTGAATTGTCATTGTCATAGTTTTGTGCATTCTCAGAGATAATAAGTAAGTATTTGTTATTCCCTTGTTTTAACGAGATTTAAACATTAAAAGCATCATTAATAACAGTTTGTGTGTTTGCAGGTTTATGGAGTTGATTATATGCCTATTCTAATATAGGCCAAGTTCTTGCACCACACATTCTTGCACTAGTACCGGTAGGATTCCTGCACCAACATTGCAAATGAATAAGTTTGCTCAAAATCTGCATAATTTCTAAATGGCCAAGTTTGACCTCAGTTTTTATGCAAATGGAGGTGAATTATGGAAATCCGAGCAAATGGGTTTTTCACAAATATAACCAATTTCCCTTAATTGAAACCGTTTCCTAAGATTCAAAGTATTCCAAAATTTACGAATAGGTCGTTGAAGCACTTTTATAAAAAAGACTGTTTTTTCTAGAATTCTAGAAAACACAGTCAACAAGTTTCTAGACTGCCAACTTCCGCCTCAGTTTTTGTGCAGATGAAGGTAAATAAAGAAATTCGACAACATGGGTTTTTGTCCCAGTATAGACAATTGACAAAGCTCAAAACGGTTTTCCAAAATTCATAATGGTTGAGGAGATACGAAGGGTGCTCTGGAGGCAGTTTGTTAAAATTACCAAATTTTCCAGAATTCTAGAAAAATCCCAAAATTGGAAAATTCGTATTAAATCTTTATTCTTTTAAAAGGGGAACGGTTGTATTGTTATACTAAGTAATTAGAATTGGTTGGGATTCAATCCCCATATTCCTTGCAAAGGAACAACTTGTTTTAATCATTATGAAAGATTATAAAAGGAGGAATGATGCATGTAGAAAAGGAGGGATGGTGGAGGAGCGATGCTACAACAGTGTTGTTGTAACTTTGTTTTGCTGGTATCACCTTCATCTTGGGCTGGATTTGAATTCACTATGTACATTTTCTGATTTCGAAATTTTCTGATTTCGAAATGTAATATAAAAGGAGCTACGCCATGTTTCATTTATCCCATGTTTAAATTTCTATTTGATGCGTTGATTTAGCTGTTGAAGATTCTTGTTTCTTAACAGGGAAATGAGTTGGTTGGCTAGGGCCCAGCCAACCCAACTTGTTTACCCCTTTCATTTTCGTTGCTTGAAAGGTGTGTTAAATTATTTAATTGCAGAAGTGTGGCTTAAATTAAGTTCCTTTTCTTGCACATGAATTTCAGTTTCTGTTAAGGTGTGAATGGATCCGTTTGTGTGAAAGTTAATTTCAGTTCATTTATTTCTGCAATTTCCTTTTCTGATTTTCTTTCGCTGGATCGAGTAGGGAGTCTAATCCTACACCAGTGCACGTTGGTTTCCTGTACTGTGTTTTTACATAGTTCATTTTACAACAAGCATTTCATTCTTTTCCCTTACGCAATTTAATTTCTTTCTGCAAACAGTGTCGAGATTATACGAAAGTGTCTTTGGTATTAAAAGTTAAATTCCTAAAACAATTAAAGATGACTTCATAAAATGCACGAAAATACTGTTGCATAATCTTGATTTATTTATGCACTTTACAGTTTCTAGGGAAAGGATTGAAAGTTATCATAGTGAACTTTATTTTCTAAAGTAGGATCTGATTTCACGCAAAATACCTTTGGAAGAATTTGATTTGATTTAAGTTTTCAAATCTTGTTCTTGTTTCAGTTGTTTATTTACATTTTGCAAGGTTCAGTTAATTAAAATAATTTCCTTTCGTGTGCAAGTGATTTCCAAAGTATGCTTACATTTGCAATTTATTTTACAGTTAACACGCTTCTTTATTTTCTCGAAATTGATAACTTGGTGTAGGAAGCTCCGTTCTGGTACAAGAACTAGTGTCTTGTCACAGGAACAGAGCGCTCTAAGCCTTTTGGCTTTGAGCCCCTACATGAAGACATAATTCTTCAGTAAAAGTACAAAGTATACTTTTCACATAGAGTTATGTGCCTGCACTAGTGCAAGTAGATTGCAGTATTGCAGGAATGACCAGTGTGAGAAGGGAAATCGTTAAAAGGTAGGTTGTTTGAAGGGCCCACTTGTTGAAGTTGCCAAGTACTCTATTGAAGATAAACATAACATTTCATTTCAACAATCAAGGTTGTTTACAGCAGTGTGAGAAGTTCCTTTTATTTCTTTGCAAAGTACTTTCTTTTTATTCTAGTTTCCAGAATGGTGTGGTTTCATTGAATTAACTAGTATAGGCTACCGAGGTTCTTCTCTGGCATTTCTAGTGCTGCGCCTCTAAGTTTACGAACTCCCAGATTGACAATTAAATGTTAGGTTGTTTATTAAGCCCGACACTTGGCATGTAATGGAACCTATTATTAGTGTGGCTAGCATGCCCCTTTGGAAAAATATAAAGTCCTAACTTATTAACCCTCTTATGTGTTCATTTCCTTGCATTTTAGCTTGGTTCTTCCTTATGTCTCCTTAACACTCCTTGAAAAATATTGGCATACCCTGGCCCCGTGCACATCCTAGCATGCTTTAGCATCTGTCATGTCTTGGCATGCCTTGGAACTATTTGGCACATGTTAACACACACTATAACTCCCTAGCACACTATGGAACTTCTTGCCATGCCCTGATATTCCCTAGCATTCCTTACCAATGAGTAGCATACCTTGTCACTCCCTCGTTAGCATGCCAGCTAGCACTCATTGACACTCCCTAACACACTCTCATATTCTTTGAATTCCATGCATTTTGTCCTAGTTCTCCCTTGTGTTTCCTTAGTACTCCCTAACACTCGTCAGCATGCATTAGTACTCTCTGGCACACCTTGGCACTCTTCGACATGCCCTACCAGTTCATAACATGTGTATTAGTCCCTAAAACACATTAGAACTTGGCACGTGTTGGTGCTTGGAAATTCTTAGCATGTATAGCATTCATTGAGATGCCTTGGTATGCTTTGGCATGGTTTAATATTGAAGTTATTTGAGATCAACTATTGGAAAGTAGATGAGAAGTAACAGAGGAATATTTGGCACTTAGAATGTGCTAACACTTGGCACCTATTGGCACTTAGTGTTGGTGTGCCTAGCATGAACCTCTTGGAAAATGTAAATTAATGACTTATTATCCCTCTTATGTGTTTAGTTCCTTGTAGTTTAACTTGTTTCTCCTTTTTGTTGCCTTCACAGTCCCTGGCACATATTGTGATACCCTTGCACATCTTGGCGTGCCTTAGAAACTGGCACATCTTAGCACATTTGACATGCCTTCACACTATCTAGCACATGTTAGCATTCCCTAGCATGCCTTGGCACTCACAACTATCCTCATACCTTCATAACAAGAAGTTCATGTGACATTAGTCTTCTCTGGCTACAATAACTTGACCAATTGCACCTAATACAAGTAAATTGTGCCTTGTTCACCTAAGAATTGCCTATAAATCATCTTATGTCACTCATGTCTAAGCTCAACTTGTACCACTTAAGAACTTACCAAGATAAGGATCACATCTAGCCATGGCCATAAAAAAACTAAGCAACATAGCTTACACAGACAATATTTCACATGGATGTCTAGTTCATATAAACAATAGAGCATTAACTAAGAGTTTGAAAGAACCACAAGATGCACAAGACACACATGATATAATCTAACACAAGGCAAGTGCCCCAAAACTTATACACAATAATATACAATATGCAATTGTCTAAAATAGTTTAAAGCATGAGAATTTGGCCAAAATGTGCTGCATGTCATATAAAAATAATAGCTACAGGAAAAATAGTTTTGTGCCTAATGCAAAGTCTTCCTTTGTCTAAAACTGCTTTGTCAGTCCCCTTATCACAACCGTAGGCTTGCCTCTTGCAAATCCTATTATGAATTTCTCCTGACACACTTTGTCCTTGGTACACTTGAATTCATTGACACTCCCTAGAACACACTCTTCTTTGTTAATTTTCCATGCATTTTGACCTAGTTCTCCCTGGTTATGCCTAAACACTCCCTAACACTCCTCAGCATGCATTGATATTGTCTGACATGTGTTACCATGCCTTTTCATTCCTTATCATGCCCTGACCCTCCATAGCTATCATTCCCTCACAACTACCCTTACCTAATTTGCAACTTAGGAATCCAACCAAGTCCTCGCTTGACTACAAGAGTGTGAACAAGTTATGATTACTACACATAAACTATGTTGTTGAATTGTGTAGCTTGGGAGGTACTCCACAAGCCTTGTGGGATGGGTTTGTGTGTGTTTGGTCACAAAATTCTTTGTGGAAAAATAACCCAAGAAAAGGGGTTTTGGACCCAAGATGGTGTTTAAAATCTAAAAGAAGTTTAAAAAGGAAAATTAAAATTTCCTAAGGTCTAAGTGGATAAAACTCATAATTTATAGAGGGTTCCTAAGAGGCCTAGCTAGGAAAAGATATTTAAGTGGGCATTAGTATGAAGGCAAGAACATCAAGTGAGAATGATGTCATTTGATCAAGGAGGCCAAGGGAGATGTATTCCTAAAGTAGGCCGAGTTAGAGGGTTGAGTAAGTTACTAAAGGGAGGCCATCATCATTGACTAAGAGCAAGATCATCACATGAGTGTTCTCTTCTGGTAGATTGAGGTTAAGAGAGGCAACTCATGAGAATTTGGGCATGTGATTTCAATGGTGTTTTTGTGTGAAGGTTGCATCAAATTCTGAAATAGTAGAGAGGGTTGAGACTCTGCCTTGTGGTGGTTAGTAGGTTGCAAGGTCTGTGATAAAGACAAACACAAATGGAGGAGGGTTTGCATTGGAATTTAGGTCCAAAACAAAAGTAGTCATAGGTGTAATATTGACTGAGGTAACCATAGTTTGAGGGTTGTAGAGATCTAAAGTTCAGGTGAAGGTTTAGTGACAAAAATACCCAGAATATATGGATCAATATGATCTAGGTCGAGTCTCTTATGGAGGCAAGAGTTGTTGTTTTTTCTATGGGTGGATAGGATTTGTTCTAAAGAAATTAGAATATAAGTATAATGCCCTAGTTAGGGCGATTTCCTAGCATGTTCATTCCATAAGGTATGCCCTTAAGGTTGTGACAAATTTGTGTAGAAGAAGAGGGGTCATGACCCTTAGAGCGAGGATTATCTCTACAATATAGACCACATATCTGGAAGATGGTTTGCAGAAGTATGTGTGGAGATATAAGATCCAAAGGAGGGTGGAACTTGAGTAGAATATTGAACAAAAGAAATGTGCCATATGAGGAATGGATTGACATGAAGAGGAGTTGATTTTGGTGGACTGTCCATAGAGTTTTGGACAGAGATCTGAAGCAGCATATAAATAATTAGTCAATGGACTATTAGTGGATGATTTGTGACCCTAATTCAGTCATCTATAGATTGTTATAAGGACGATAAGAGGAGTAGTTCAGATTTGTTCATAGATTGGACAATATATAAATTGGTACACAAGAGTAGTGATTTTGAGAGGACTCAAATCACTGTTAGGTGGAAAATTTGAAGAGCCCTAGATGAGGGCAGTGTTGTGGGCCCTAGATCGGTAAAAGAATTAACTGTGGTGGGAAAATTGATGGCAGTCCAAGTATAGCTAGAGGGTTGTTAGGTGACTATCAAAGAAGGGTCCTAAGCCCTGCACTTATGAAGGACAACAAGAATGGTAGAAGGGTAGGTGTATTGGGCCTAAGGAAGTGCAAACTTTTAAGGACTAAAGTAGTAGTCAAGTGGACTAGCTAGCTAGCGCTAGTTCGATGTATTGTAGAGGATTGAGTTAGTGAGAAGAAGGGTGACATCCATAGCCCTAGAATTTTCATATTGGGGAAACATTATGGAAAAATTGGGCATACTAAAGAGTTGTTCATGAACGAAGTTGTGAACAGTTGATTGAATATCGTAAGTGTTGCAGACCTTGAAGGAAAAATAAGGTAGCTAGAGGGAAAATTTTGTTGGGTCGAGTTCCGTAACCTAAAGGAGTTGAGTTCATTCATAGAGGGAGATTGAGGAGTTACATAATGGGAGGAAAGAGGACCTTCCAGATGCGTTCTATACATATGGAATGAAAGGGCTATGTGTGGCCACCATCAACAAGTAGGTCAAGTGTTGTCTTGTTCAAGTTAGATTGGTTGTCAAACGACTAACACCAAGCCCTAGTTATATTCCTTGTATCAATGTGAATGTAAAGGGCCATGATCCCTGGTATGAGAGCTCTAACATGTTCTATTATAGTGTGTAATATAATGAATAAGGGTTTGCAAAAGTTAAAAATTGTCATGTGCACTAGTTGATTCCCTGATGTGTGTAGATTTCGTTCTGCAAAGTAGATGTGTTGTGGCACTTGGGTGTGTTTGCATCAAAGGTTCTAATACCAAATCCATATTCTCACATGCCATGGAAACTCAACATATGCCTTGTTCACCTAAGAACTACATGTAACTCATCTTGGGATACTCATGTCAAATCTAAACTCATGCCACTTAACAAGTTACCAAGACAAGGCTAATCACATACAATCGTGGCCATAAAAAAACAAAGAAACACAATTTATTCATTCGTTTCCATGCATTTTGACCTTCTACTCCCTTGTGTTTCCCTAGCACTCCTTAACACTTGTTGGAACATGTTGGTACACCCTAGCACCTAGGATATCTTGGCATGTTGCCCTGGCCTCTTGCATGCCTTAACACTACCTAGCATACCTTGTCACTCCCTCCTTAACTCACTATTGGAGCGGCTACAATCACACTCCAAAATTTTTCCTTAGCTTCATTTAGAGCCTCGCTACCAACCTTCCTCAGCAGCATGTCTTGCCTTGTCAAGTACACAAGCTCAAGTGATTTTCTAGTAGACTATCAGCCGCTGCATGATAGCTTGTTACATCCCCCTCATACGTTTTTTCTCCAGACTTGGTCCAGTTGTAGGCTGAGAAACTCCCTCAAGAAATTGTGCAATTCTGGAGGGGAACCATCCTTGCCTCTAGAAATTGTGCAATCCTGTCTAGCAGCCTGCTGGTCTCTAGAATTGCGTAAATTTGCCTGTCACCCTTCACTGGAAAAATTGTGCAATCTCTCAGAGTAGGATTTCTCAGCCCAAAAATTGTGCAATTCTAGGCAACAATCAGCTGCTTAGCCCAGAAATTGCACAATCCTTCTAGGCAGCCAGCCCAACTCCCTCCCATAACTGCGCAAATTTTCCCCTCAGTTGAGTAGGCTGTTGCACGTGCCATTGAGTTGACCGGTTCCACCCGAGACTGAGAAATCTTGACTCTGACTCACATGCATGGGGTTCTTTTTCCCAAAATAACAAAAGCAACATGCAAAAAGCATCCCTAGATTTTAGTCGCTGGAGATTACATGCAAAGATCGTTTTAGAATCTTTTCTCCAAGTATCGTTTTTTCCTAGATTTGTGGCATGCACGTCATGAGCCTCAAACTTATTTATTCGATGCTTCAGAGCTCATTTCTTCACATTGATCTTGGAGCTTTGACATCGCACAACACATCCAACTCAGCGATTTCTGGGTAAGTTGGCTTAACTTGTTTATTGGAACATTTCTATCGCTTTTTATGATTTGGCTTGTGTGAGTGTTGTTTGCTCGATTTTTGTGAACGCTTTTTATCGTTTACATGCATATTAGCTTGTACTAGCACCATTTCAGTTTTCATTAGCATCTCACTACTATCGCATGCATGAAACTGTTTCGCATGTAGAGTCACTGATTCATCGACTCACTTCAACCTCATGCATGTTGTTCTATTTTATGAATATTTAATTCATTGTTGCATGCACGATCATTCAATCCTGCTTACACTCAATATCGCCATGAATTCACATTCACATGTTCTTTCAGTTGCCCGTTGGTAGGTATGCGCAGTCTTGGCCTAGACTCTGCCTCACCAAGATAGCATTGTGTAATCTTAAGAGGGAAGGCTCTATCTTCCTCTAAGAAAATGCACATTTCTTCCTAGTGACTACCCTCTAGTCTTTCATTGCGCAATTCTGAGGGACAGTGACTGCTGACCCAGAAAATTGCGCAATGCAATCACTAGGCCTGTAACCATTGCCATCTTAAATTGCACATTACGCAATTATAGCAGCCATCCAACCTCCTAGATATCCCAAACTACCTTTTGTGCAATTCTGGAAGCAAGTCTCCTAGCCTCCCAGAAAAAATTGAGCAATCCTTGCCAGTCAATCCCCAGGTATGTTGCATGTCATTCCTGAAGTTTGCTTTAATTTTAGCTGACAGATTTCTTTCCATCCATGTCACTATGTCTCTAGATCTAGTAGGTGTTCATCTGCCTCTTAGCAGTTCAGGATCAATGGCCTCGAAGAGAGCAGGATCAAAGGACACTAAAAGGAAGTGCAACTGGAGCAGCAGTTGAGTGAGTGTCTACAAGTCTGCTAATCTATGAAGACACCAAGCTGATTGTAAACAAGGACATCAAGTTGAAATGGAAAAAGGTCATTGATGCATTTGTAGGCACATTTGGGGAAGACCTCGAAGACCGCTAAGTCTATGTGAACATCCACAAGTCCGACTTGTACCGGATTGCATGCAGGTATCCCGTGCTCCCATGCGCGGAAATGATACATTGGATCATCTCGTACATTGATCCCGAGACGATGACATTGAGCAGCGTCAGTGGGACAGAGATTGCTACCTTTAGGGCATAGGATTATTAACAGATGTATCATATGTTGAATTCCACGATCACCATGGAGACTCCCTTCAACCTACCCAACAGCAATGCCAACTCCAAAGATATCTTGAAGAAATGGGTGAAGGAGCTGATTAAATTCAAGATGACACCTAACTAGGTCTACAAGACAAAGATACTGTAGAAGGCATATCAATATCTGGTCATATTTGCATGTCATATGTATGGCCATGAAAGCACAGAAACCTTCCCACAGAGTTGGGTGATCGAGTTGGACCAACTGGCCAGAGAAGGCAAAGCATGCAACTGGTTCGACATGTTGGCTCACTAGCTGAAGGGATAGGTAACAAGGGCTTGACAACTACCCAAAGGTATGAAAGCAAAAATCTACATGTCCACCTACATCTTGGATGAAATATATGCCCATCAGGAGTTCCTGGGCTTGAAGTCGGCATGGACATCAGCAAAGACCTCTGTGAACACTTATTGTAAGATGTTGTCCAAATGCAGCTTCAGAGGAGTTATCACACATCTGTCCGATCATTTTGTCACCCCAGCTTAAAATATATATTCGAATAGGATCCACCCTACATGTCAAATGAAGCAATGGAGGCACTGATCGACATAGCTGATTGGTAAGCCTCACCGTTCGACACCTTCATATGGATGTACAATGCAGAGAAGCCTCCACATGTTCCACCGAAGTTTTCCTTGGGCAAACTCTGTTGGAAATAACATTGAGAGGGGGGGTGAATCAATATTATCAGATCAAGAATTTTTATTTTTCATAATCAGATCTATATACACTACTTCAGAGAGGGGAACTAGCATGTACATGCAACTATCTTTAAGGCAACCAACGTTTATGCAGTAAACTTATGATTCAGTTAATTCATCATATGTTGATCTTAATTAGTGCATCAATACTTCATCAATCATTAAACAGTAACCATGTGCAGTATAGACATAATAAACCATTACACATAAGAAACACACATGAACACCAAGATTTAAGGTGGAAACCCAATGTGGGTGAAAACCACCTACTGTTGTTGTCTTTGTCTTCTTTTAATAATAAGAAAATCTATTTACAATCTTGTACTAGTGCAGACTCATACCAGTACGTAGGCTTCTATTTGCGGAAGGTTACAACCTTCTCTCATTCTACAGCTTCCATTGGAAGGGAGCTACAACCCCCTAACTCTTGTACTAGCCAATATGTTTACTAGTACATAGGTGCCAGCCTACAGAAAACTCCACTCTTCCATCAAGGACCATGTTTCATGAATTTTTAGACTGGATGCTCCTAGCACATATCAAGACATATGAAGACCTTGACTCATTAATAACCCATCAGAAATTTAGAAACTCAAACTTCATCAACCAACATGCAGTTAATCTGAAACAATCAGATCACTGTCATTAGAACACTGTGTTGAACCCAGAAACCTGTATCAACATTCAGAACCAACTAAAACCTAAAAAATTCATGTGTCAGACTGTATACAATACTTCAATGAAGAAAACTTGCATGTATACGTTACTTCCTTCAGCCCAACTTGCGTATACCTCTCGAGATTCTGAATCATAAAATCTCTGAATCACAAACTGTGCCAACTAGTAGTGTTCTGAACATCTACTGTCAACTTATAGAACTTTACATAGGCAGGCAATAGAAAACACTTCTTCTCACTTATACAATCAATCAAATATCAACCTCCTTATGCATTCAGATTTACATTCATATCTAAGAAGACTTCATTGACAGACAACAGTAAAATAGTAGCAACAATAAATGAGCAATACTGATCTGATAGATTAGTCATCTCTGAACATCAAGCCTTTCTTTTGTATATGCTACTTGAAATAATAGAACCTACGTGTATATGCATTTTTTCCGAGAGGAACCTACGTACATATCTGCAAATATTGAATCGGAACTTTGCTGCAATTCTAGACTTTAGACAAACCCGGATCATGATAGATAATGAATGAAAGAGATGCAAAACATCAGGTCTAGCCTCAACCAATATCAGTTCATTCAAGAATAAGTCATTTCAGGTCTCATGATCCTAATCCAATATTGAACTCAAGGTGCACATAAATAGTTCAGATCTAGTCCCAAACATAACCCTGCAACATAAAGTATACTTCAGATAGAAGTATTCCTTAGAATCTTATTCACCTTCACATCTGGCATTATGATCCTCTCTTCTTTATATAGTATTTGGCCTTTCTCAATACCATGGACCGAATCCACTTAGGACCAATACCTTGAATCAAATGCCACGGACCGAATACCTCAGACTAAATACCTAAGGTCAATATCGTGGTTCAAAGATACCTTGGACCAAACATCTCAGACAAAAACCATGGTTTTCAACATGTACGTGCTTTTCCTTTTGTGGGAGTGTGTGTGTATGTTATACGCTATTTCTGTTCTGAGTACCTGCGTGTATACACTGCTTGGACTAAGTGAACCTGCGTGTATCTCTTAAACTGCTCTTACATCATCTTCTTCCTTCAACTTCTTTATTCTTATCAATAGACCTTAGTTCCATCTTCTTGATCCTTTGTACCACTGCTCTATTGCCTCTGAATATTCCTATTAGCCTCTTATCAAAACTAAGTTGACCTATAGAGTTGCCATCAAGGACAATACTTGTATCATAATGCCAACAATCTCCCCCTTCGGATTTTATGGCAGCCATGATGGTGTTGACTACTGCAAGATGTAAAGACTATTAGAGATACCATACAACACCAAAATACCAAAATACTCTCCCCCTTTGACATCATCGGCAAAGGGCGGACCACTCTACTCTCCTCCTTTGCATGATGCTATCTATACTCCCCCTGAGTACATGCCGAGTCTGCAGAGAGATGATTCAATATAATAGCATGACACTATAACTCAACAAAGTGAGTATGGCCTCCCTATGACCATGAACTCATACATACATCAATCAACAACCAAGTGGGGATACACCATATTTGACTCATCTGCCCAACCAAGTGCGGATATACAAAAGTTTATACATGACAGAAATGCAACAATTATTACATCATCCATCCCAAGGATATTGGGGAAATAAAATACATCATATGAACAATAGAACTCATTGAATTATAGACCATGACAGAAGAAGATATATCACACTAATGACTGATGCAACTAAGAAATAGCTGAGTTCAACAACCATAATGCCAACAATGTGGAATGTGAACGCTCACCTTGAACCTGTGCTACCATTATTTTTTTTTTGTTAGAAAAAAATATACCCGCTTTCAGCCAAGGAAACCCACGTGTACCCACACATATACTACATGAAACTAGCATGGAATAAACTTCCTCTGAAAAACTGGATTTAACAACAGGATGATGTAGCAACAACTCCCAACTTTTGTCTGAGATATTCAAATGTTTCTCTGGGAAGTGGTTTAGTGAATATATTAGCAACTTGTTCTTTGGAGGGGACATATTCCAATTTGAACTTTTGTTCAAGCACTTGTTCTCGTAGAAAATGGCACTTGATGGGTATGTGCTTGGTCTTGGAGTGCATGACTGGATTCTTTGAAATATTGATGGCACTTATATTATCACATAGAATGGAGATGGGTGGAGTACATGTGATCTGAATGTCTTGCAAAGTTTGCATCATCCAAAGTAGTTTTGTGCAGCAAGATGCAATAGCCACATATTCTGCTTCAGCTGTAGATAAAGCAATTGAACTTTGTTTCTTGCTGAACCAAGACACTAACCTGGAACCCATATAGAATGCACCACCACTAGTGCTTTTTCTATCATCAACACTTCCTGCCCAATCTGCATCTGTATATGCATGAAGAGTAAGATCTGCATCTCTAGGATACCATAGTCCAAAGTCCTGAGTTCCTTGAAGATATTTGAAAATTCTTTTGACTGCCTGAAGGTGTGATTCCTTTGGATTTGCTTGGAATCTTCCAACTATTCCTACTGCATGCATGATGTCAGGTCGGGTACTTGTTAGATAAAGCAGACTACTAATCATGGATCTGTAAGTTGGTTGATGTACTGCTGCTGATTCATCATTTGAGCTAAGACTGCATCCTGTTACCATTGGATTACATACAGGTTTAGAATCTTCCATTTCGTACTTTTTCAAGATCTGCTTGAGATATTTGGTTTGTGAAAGAAAAATAACATCTTTAGTTTGCTGAACTTTTAGACCAAGAAAATAGGTAAGTTCACCAAGCAAGGACATTTCAAATTCTTGCTACATTACTGAAGAAAAATTTTGACTCATGGATTCTTAATTGCTACCAAAAATGATATCATCAACATAAAAAATAATAATTAACAATTTATCATTTACAATCTTTGTATATAAATTTCTATCTGCATAACCTTTTGTAAAACCTTGTTGGTGTAGATATTTGTCAAGGCAGTAATATCAAGCCCTTTGAGCCTGTTTCAGACCATAGAGAGCCTTTTTGAGTATGCATACAAGTTTTGCATCATTTCCAAGAATGAATCCTTCTGGATGTTCAATATAAAATTCTTCTAAATCTCCATTAAGGAAGGTTGATATTACATCCATTTGGTATACTTTGAATTTCCGAAAATTGGAAAGAGCAAGAAACATTCTTATGGCTTCAAGTCTGGCAACAGGCACAAAAGTTTCTTCAAAACCTATACCTTCTTGTTGAGCATACCCTTTACAAACAATTCTGGCCTTGTTTCTAATGACTTCTCCATTTTCATTCAGCTTGTTCTTGAATATCCATTTAGTTCCTATAATATTTTTATCATGAGGTCTAGGAACTAATTCCCAAGTGTCATTCTTTTCAATTTTCTCAAGTTCTTCATCCATGGCCTTGACCCAACATTCATCTTTGCATGCTTCATTTACATTTTGAGGTTCGGTGGAGGATAGTAATGCTAGATAGCTTGAGGTCCCTATAATAGTTCTTTTTATCTGTACACTAGCCTCCCTTTCTCCTAAAATTTGAGTTTCTGGATGATTTTTCTAAACATACCTAGATGGAGTCTTTTCTTCTACCATTATATCTTCTGGTGCTTCATTAGTTTCTTCTTCAATATAATTTTGATTTGATGTGGGAAAGTAATCCCCATCTTCCTCATTGTCATAATCTTCTGTTGATTTTATCTGTTTTGGATTTCTGCATGCTTCATCAACTACAACATCAATGCTTTCAACAATTTTCCCAAGTCTTTTATTATAACATTTATATCCTTTACTTCTAGAAGAATAACCAAGAAGAATCCCTTCATCTACTCTGGGTTCAAACTTACCAATTTTTTCATCAATCCTTTTGATAAAACATTTGCTTCCAAAAACTTTAAAGTATTTTACAGTAGGAGTCTTACCATACCAAAGTTCATGTGGAGTTTGAGTGCTATTTACCCGAACATTTGCTTTGTTGAGAATAGTCACGGTAGTGAATGCAGCTTCACCCCAAAAGGTTGCAGGAGTTCCAGATTCATCTAGCATGGCTCGAGCCATTTGTTGAACTGTTATGTTCATCCTTTATACTACACCATTTTGCTGAGGTCTTCTTGAAGTGGAGAATTCACTTTTTATTCCATGTTGTTCGCAAAAGTAAAAGAATTCATCTGATATAAATTCCCCTCCTCTATCAGATCTGAGGCATTTGATTTTTCAATCAAGCTTTAAAGGCTTGGAAATTTTCAAATGCTTCATCTTTATGCTTTAGAAGACCTATCCAACACATTCTGGAAAAATCATCAATGAACAAAATAAGGTATTCTTCTCCACGAGGTGACTTTTTCCTTGTTGGTCCACATAAATCAGTATGCATAAGTTCAAGAGGCTTACTAGCTGACCCTTCTTTCTCCATGAAGTGAACCCTGGCTTGCTTACCGATTGACATGGTTTGCATATTGCTTTTTTTGGGATATTGATATCTAGAAGATCATGAACAACCTTGAGTCTACATGCTTTTCTTATTTGAGAAAAGCTTAGATGTCCCAATCTTCTATGCCACAGCTAGTTTTCATCATTTTTGCTTAGATAGCACTATTGTTGTCCTCCTTTGAGTATGTATAAGTTGTTTGGAGTTCTTGTACCTTTGATCATGGTCTCTCTTGTATCAATCTCATGAACAAAACATTCATTTGATCGAAACACCACTTCATTTCCTTGATCACACATTTGACTGACACTCAACAGGTTATGCTTTAAACCATCTACATACATAACATTTCCAGCTTTAACCTTTTCTTTCAAGAAAATAGAACCTTTACCTTTTATGATAGCTAGAGTGTAATTTCCAAATGAGACATCCTTATCCTTTTATAAGGCATTATATGAGTGAAGTTTCTCTTTGTCACTTGTCATATGTTTGGAGCATCCACTGTCAATGTACCACTGATTTTCTTGTCCTTCTGCATACAAGGTTATACCACATCTTTCTGTTTGAGATTCTTTCCTTCTCCATATCTTGGAATTTAATGGCGTTTTCTCCTTTTGAGGTGTTCGCTGAAATTTTCTCTTGCATTTAGATTCTTCATGACCAAAGTTGGTACAAATTGAGCATTCTATTTCATTTTCAAGAGGAGAAAAGTTATTATAGGAACTTCTCTTGATCCATGTTACATTCCTTTGATATCTTACTTCTCTAGTCATGATGGTTTTGTAAGAAACACATTGAGCAACTTTTTGCCCAAAATTATGACATGAAAAACATTGCCCATTAAAGAAGTTTTTGCGACTATCAAATCTATTTACATGTTGATTGTAGTTTCTATTGATATTCATCTTTGGAGAAAATTGAGTATGATTTGCCTGAGGTTGGTTGTGGCTTCTATTGATATTCATCCCTAGAGCAAATTGAGTATGATTTACCTGGTGATCAGCTTTATGCCTTTGCTGATGATTGTCATACTGTTCACTGGTCTTTGCTGCATCAAGATAGCTTTTGGTGGAGGTTGACAGCTTCTGTGATTGAGATGCTTCTTCAGTATATCCAAGACTTGTCTTTATCAGAGGAGAATGCTGAACTTTGATAATTTCATTTAAAGTTTTTGATCCTTTAGCAAATCTAAGATTGAGAGATTTTGTTTTCTCAAGATCTTTTCTTAGACCCACAATTTCACATTCTAGTTTTTCATTGTGTTTTTCTTTTTCAGCAAGTTGGTATGTCAAGGTATCTATGATCATATTCCTTTCTTCTAAACAGATTTTGAGTTTAGATATTTCTTCATGAAAGTTTTCCTCTTCTAAAGCATTCCAAAAATCATCATTGTCATAAGCCATGAGAAGTCTATAATCATCACTATTAGATAAACCATTAATATCCTCTTCTAAACTATCCCAAAAATCATCACTATCATAAGCCATGAGAAGTCTGTAATATTGACCAGTTTCATCTTCATCACTATTAGATAAACCATCGCTATCTTCATGAGTATAGTAACTCCTATTCACAACTTGTTTCCTATTCCCTTTTGCATAATCCTTTCCTTTTTCATATTTATCTTTATGAGGACATCTAGTAGCATAATGACTGAATCTACCACAAGCAAAGCATTTGAAAGGTAGCTTACCTCTGAACCTTCCAAAACCTCGTTGAAGCTTCTTGACAAAATTTACCTCATATTCTTCTTCTGAAATGTGTCCTGATTCATTGTGTTCTTCATTTTATTTTCCTTTTGCTGAAGCTTTAAATATGGCTTCTCTCATATCTCATTGACCTCCTTTTCTCATCTCAAAAGCAGTTAGGATTCCGTGAAGCTGTGTCATAGTTATATTCTGCAGATCCTGTTTTTCTTCTATGACAGACACTTTTGATTCAAATTTAGCAGACAAGGATCTCAAAATTTTCTCAACTAAGGTAACTTCCTTTATTTCTTCAGCTAGATTCTTCATACAATTAACAACCTCATCTATACGTAAGAAGTAGCTAGCTATATTCTCATCACTATGCATCTGAAGAGTTTCATACTAAATTCTGAGAGTTTGAAGCTTAGCATGTTTTACCTGGGAGTATCCTTCGTAGCTCTGAATGATTTTGTCCCATATCTCTTTGGATGATTTGAGTTGCATGACTTTGACAAACTCTGATTGTGACAAACTTCCAAATAAAGTATTGAGAACTTTGGCATTGGTTTCATATTACTTTTTACCTACTGTGTCTGTAGGATTTGTTATTGGAAATTGATATCCTCCTTCCACAATTTCTAGACATCTGTTCCAAGAGATTGTAGATAGGTTGTGGTTCTTATTTTCCAATAAACAAAGTTGCTCCCATCGAAGATTGGCAGTCTAATGGATCCCATGCTTTCATGATTATTCATCTTGATGGATCTTCCTTCAAGTGATCAAGCTTCTTCCGAAGAACTTGGCTCTGATCCCAATTGTTGGAAATAATACTAAGTGGGCGGGGGGGCGGGGGGGGGGGTGGGGTGGGGTGAATCAATATTATCAGATCAAGAATTTTTCTTTTTCATAATCAGATTTATATACACTACTTTAGAGAGGGGAACTAGCATGTACACACAACTATCTTTAAGGCAACTAATGTTTATACAGTAAACTTATGATTCAGTTAATTCATCATATGTTGATCTTTAATCAGTGCCTCAGTACTTCATCAATCATTAAACAGTAACCATGTGCTAAAAATAATAAACCATTACACATAAGAAACACACATGAACACCAAGATTTAAAGTGGAAACCCAATGTGGGTGAAAAGCACCTGCTACTGTCGTCTCTATCTTCTTTTAATAATAAGAAAATCTGTTTACAATCTTGTACTGGTGCAGACTCATACCAGTACACAAGCTTCTACTTGCAGAAGGTTACAACCTTCTCTCATTCTCCAGCTTCTACTGGAAGGGAGCTACAACCCCTTAGCTCTTGTACTAGACAATATGTTTACTAGTACATAGGTGCCAGCCTATAGAAAACTCCACTCTTCCACCAAGGACCATGATTCATGAATTTTTAGACTAGATGCTCTTGGCACATATCAAGACATATGAAGACCTTGAATCATCAATAACCCATCAGAAATTTAGAAACTCAAATTTCATCAACCAGCATGCAGTTAATCTGAAACAATCAGATCACTGTATTCAGAACACTCTGTTGAACCCAAAAACCTATATCAACATTTAGAACCAACTGAAACCTCAAAAATTCATGTGTCAAACTGTATACGCTACTTCAATGAAGAAAACTTGTGTGTATATGCTACTTCCTTTAGCCCAACCTGCGTATACCTCTAAAGATTCTGAATCATAAAATCTATGAATCACAAACTGTACCAACCAACAGTGTTATGAAAATCTACTGTCAACTTACAGAACTTCACATAGGCAGGCAATAGAAAACGCTTCTTCTCACTTATACAATCAATCAAATATCAACCTCCTTATGCATTCAGATTTACATTCAGATCTAAGAAGACTTCATTGACAGACAATAGTAAAATAACAACAGTAATAAATCAGCAATACTGATCTGATAGATCAGTCATATCTGAACATTAAGCCTTTCTTTTGTATACACTACTTGAAAGAACAGAACCTACGTGTATACACTCTTTGGCCAAGATGAACCTGTGTACAGATCTGCAAATATTGACTCCGAACTTTGCTGCAATTCGAGACTTCAAACAAACCCAGATCATGATAGATAATGAATAAAATAGACGCCAAACATCAGATCTACCCTCAACCAATATTAGATCATTCAAGAATAAGTCAATTCAAGTCTCATGATCCTGATCCAATATTGAACTCAAGGTGCACATAAATATTTCAGATATAGTCCCAAACATAACCCTGCAACATAAAATATACTTCAGATAGAAGTATTCCTTAGAATCTTATTCACTTGCACATCTAGCCTTATGATCCTCTCTTCTTTATATAGTTTTTGGCCTTTTTTAATACCATGGACCGAATCCACTTAGGACCAATACTTTGGGTCAAATACCACGGAAAAAATACCTTAGACTAAATACCTAGGGTCAATATCATGGTCCAAAGATACCTTGGACCAAATACCTCGGACCAAAACCATGGTTTTCAACATGTACGCGCTTTGCCTTCTGTGGGAGTGCGTGTGTATGTTATATGCTATTTCTGTTCTGAGTACCTGTGTGTATACATTGCTTGGACTAAGTGAACCTGCATGTATCTCTTAAACTTCTCTTACATCATCTTCGTCCTTCAACTTCTTTATTCTGATCAATAGACCTTAGTTCCATCTTCCTGATCCTCTGTACCACTACCCTATTGCCTCTAAATATTCCTGTTAGCCTCTTATCAAAACTGAGTTGACATGTAGAGTTGCCATCAAGGACAATACTTGTATCATAATGCTAACAAACTTGGCATGCAAGAAGTATCATATCACATCTCGACAGGATTATCAGCTAGGTTGCACTAGAAGAAGAAGGCACGTTGGCCTGCTCTTCCGTTGGGCATCGGGTTATACGAGATACGAATTTTCAAGCATGCGGATGTCAACACAGAGGAGATGAAGAAATATCCATTTGACACCCGAAGTTACAATATGTATGACCCGCATTGTCTTGTGAAAGACCATTGCATGAGAGTATAGTTTAACTGGATCCACGGGGCATGCCATTGGGTGGAGGAAGACCCATGTAGATATTGTTATAACTTCTCTGGACTCAATGAACTGGTCGGCCTCGCTGTGGAATGGGTAATGAAGAAGCATGAAGCAACAACAGCAAAGGTAAACATATCAATGCGCGACAAGGGAAAGAGGAAGATTGTAGATAGCATGGAGGAAGAGCAAAGCTACAAGTTTCGAGCAGACCCACTTATGCAGAAAGAAACTTTGGAAATAGAGGCAAAGAGGCAAAAATGTGACAAGATAAATGTGTAAAGGCAAAGAGAGAAATGAAGAATGGAGGAAACAGAGTAGGAGTTTCATGAGTTGAAGGAGCAACTCCGAAAGGAATAGGAGCTGGATAGACAAGAGAAGGAAGTGCAATAGGAACAGGTACAATAGGGGGTGCAACTTGTATAGATAGATGAAACTGCGTCCATACAGGTAGTAGACTCATCAGAATAGCTGGAATTAGGTAGACAAGGTGAGCAATCACATGAGAAGGACTTTGCAAATGAGTTAGAGAAAGCACTTGAATAGATGGATACATATATGGAGAAATAGGAGTTAGAGAAAGATATCGACCTCATGCCTCACCACCAAGAGGTCAACCCACCAACTTCATCGCATCTAGAAGAGGAGCAAGTCCCAAGTGACCAAAGGGACACTAAGATCCTTGGAGATCAGCTGAAAGGAGAGATGCACAACATCTCGTCGACGAGTCTCAACATAGAGTTGTGCAATCTCGCAAAGTGTCAACTCCGGATGATCATACATCTCCTACACAGTCTGAGGAATGAACGATCATTTCTAACATGTGCAAACATCCAACAGCATTGGCCGATTCTACCAGAGCATATGCCGAAGCCACTAGCTCGAGTGTTCGCTTCCTGATAGCTAAGAATGAGTGAATGGCTAAGGAGCTACAGATGGCCAAGTAAGGAGGAGAATTGGTTACAGCATCCGCTCGAGCAGAATTGAAGAAGGCAATACTAGATGAAGTATTGTCCCTTCACACAGTCATGTGGCTATTGTATTCCAAGTTTGGTACCGTGCATAAGGCAGTTGTCCATCTCAATGGTTGGTAGCAGTGAAGTGCTAGAAGAGCACGTATCTTGTCAAACGTGCATGCTGCTTTTCATTAGATGCAAACATAGACGATGAGATATAAGGGAGCCTTGTTGCACTTGCCTAAGATAATGAAGCCCAGGGCGGTTGAGCTGAAGGCATGCATCTGGAGTTAGATTCAGAACTATGAATATCTCCCAGACCTCATCACTAGTCTACAGGCATCCCATGCACGTGTATTCAGTAGTATGGATGTTGTTGTATGTGCACATGTGATCACATCTATTGGGACACTCACCCAGGTGAAGACAAAGGCATAGGTCCAACTGGAGCTTGAATCGTACTTTGACGAGTTGATGCGCATAGCCACCAGCCCCGACTTTGTGATCAATGCAGACATCATACACAAGTATATTATTGGTCTGACTCCACTCAAGACAATGATGCACATGCTATTAGATGAGTTGGATAGAGGAGCCCGAGCAGTGTACCCAGATGTTATGGAGGCAAGAGTTCGTTTCCAGAAAGATGTCACCTTAGAGTACACATACACCATCACAAATTACTGAGCATGGCATCAGTTCGCTATTGTCAACCACCATGAGGATATCGAAGAGCTGGTCTTCCAATAGTTGTCCAAGTCATAGTGATGTCTTGCATGACTTGCTCAAGCCTATTTTGTCTCACATGGGTACATGTGAAGATTGTATGTAATGTCTTGTTAAGTGTAAGTTCAAGTGTCGACAGTTGGATGTAACAATCATAGAGTAGATGAAGATTCATGAGGGTAGATGAACTGTCACAAAGAGGAATGTCAAGGGTCACCCCACCCTTTGCTATAAATAGTCCCTCATAACTCATTGTAGAGGCTTTTGGTCAGCCAAGCTTCCAATAAGAGTATCTTAGAGAAAGCTTGGACAGTATTGTAATGAGCCTTGGCTTCTCCACTGTGCAGAGCTAGTGAATCTCTTTGGAGGAGCAGGTGGCAGTGACTATAACATTTGGTTGTCAGAACTGGTGGTCGATCATCATTGTATTGTATGACTGGAACTTTCACTTCTTAATATAACAGAGCTAGCACGTTTCATGCATATGTCATATTGTATTTCAGCTATCTTGTTTACTCTAAATGATATATGTATATATTTTTCTTACACATGCATGCGTAGCTATTTTCTGTATATATTTGTATGAATCTTAATTAAATGTGCTATTGGCTTAACCATCACTTTGGATTGCTAGCTTATTTGCCTTCTAGTTTGTGATGCATCTTTGCTCGTGTGTTCCCTTCTTAACTCTGTACTTTTACAGGTTTCCAAGGGGCGCACTGACCTTGCCCTCAGTGTGTTAGAACAATTCATGCACCTTCCTTGACTTGCTACATAAGTCACACCCTTGCTACCAACAGGGACATATTACTTGCCTTTGCGTGCAACCTCGGTCAAGGCGATACTACACGACCCACTGCTGGGATTCCTACACCAAAAGGTCTGAGGTCTACTTGGGACTTCTTACCGGGGAGATCCCCTGACATGTTGGTGGATCCAGAACCATCAACACACACCTTGAACTCACTAACACTTCTAGTAACAAAATCTTATTTGTTAATTTCCATGCATTTTGACGTAGTGCTCCCTTGTGTTTCCCTCCCAGCTAACACTTCCTTGCACGCATTGATACATCTCGGTTGCATGCCACCCTAGCACTCTAGCATTCCTTAGCACTGCCAAGCATGCCTTCTCACTCCTCCTTAGCACACTTGGAACTCATTGACACTTCCTTTCACACACTCTTATTCATTCATTTCCATGCATTATGACCTAGTTATCCCTTGTGTTTCCCTAACACTCCTTAACACTCCTTGACACACATTGGCACACCTTGGCACTTGACACATCTCGACATGCTTTCCTAGCACTCTATCATGCCTTGTTACTACCTAGCATAACTTGTCACTCCCTCCTTACCACACTCAGAAATTGCTAACACTCCTTATCACACACTTTTATTCATTCATTTCCATGCAATTGAAACTAGTCCTCCCTTGTGTTTCTTGGCACTCCCTAACATGCATTGGTTCCACACCCTAATACCTAGCACATCTTGGCATGCCTTAGCACTTTGTATATCTTGGCATGCCTAACATGCCTTGGAACTTTCTAGTATGTGTTATCACTTCTTGGAATTCCTTGCACACCTTGGCACTCCCTAGTTGGCATGCCCTCATAGATAGCCTTATTTTTTTTGTGACTTGGGAACCTAACCAAGTCATTGAAAAAATAGTGTTGTCCCTAGCCCAAAGTCTCCCTTTGTCTAAAATTTCTTTGTCCATCTCCTTATCATAATCATAGGCTTACCTCTTACAAGTCCTATTCTAAAATTCTCCTAACACACTTCGTCCTTGGGACACTTGGAATTCACTGACACTCCCTGGAAGACACTCTTATTCATTTGTTTCCATGCACTTTGACCTAGTTCTCCCTTGTGATGCCCTGACACTCCCCAACACTCCTCGACATGCATTGCAACTATTTGGCATGTGTTAGAATGGATGTTCATTCCTTGGCATGCCTTGACACTCCTTAGCTATCATGACCTCATATCTACCCTTTTTTTAAGACTTGGGAAGCAACCAAGTCCTACCTCGACTACAACAGCTTGACCAAGTTACAATTACTACAACTATACTATACCTTTTTCACTTAATAATGGCCTATAACTCATCTTAGGCTACTCATGTCCAATCTTAACTCATCCCACTTAACAAGTTACCAAGTCAATTCTCACGTCCAATCATGGCCATAAAACAACTAAGAAACATAGTTTACAGTTGGACATGCCATAACACCTGGCACATCTAACAATCCCTTAGCACTATGTGGCATGTGTTGGCATCCCCTACATTCCTTGGCATGCTTTAGCACTCCCTAGCACACTGTACTACTCCTTGACATGCCCTAGCACTCTTGCATGCCTTGGCACTGCCTAACATATAACTTTGTCACTCCCTCCTTAGCACACTTAGAACTTGCTGGAACTCCCTATCGCACACCCTTATTCATTCATTTCCATGCATTTTTAACTAGTTCTCCTTTGTGTTTCTATCGCACTCCCTAACACTCCCTAGAACGCATTGGCACACCTTGGCACTTGACACATCTTGGCATGTCTCCCTAACACTCTAGCATTCCTTGGAACTACCTAGCATACCTTGTCACTCCCTCCTTAGCACACCTAGAACTCGCTGACACTCCTTGTCACACACTCTTATTCATTCATTTCCATGCATTTGAAACTAGTGCTTCCTTGTGTTTCCCTGACACTCCATAACACTCCCTGGCATGCATTGGCACACCTTAGCACCTAACACATATTGGCATGTTTCCCTAGCCTCTAACATGCCTTAACACTGCCTAACATACCTTATCACTCCCTCCTTAACATACTTTATCACTCCCTAGCACATTGTACCACTCCTTGACATGCCTTGGCACTCTTGCATGCCTTGGCACTGCCTAGCATATAACTTTGTCACTCCCTCCTTAGCACACTTGGAACTCACTGACACTCCCTATCACACACTCTTATTCATTCATTTCCATGCATTTTGAACTAGTTCTCCCTTGTGTTTCCGTCACACTCCCTAACACTCCTTGGCACGCATTGGCACACCTTGGCACTTGGCACATCTTGGCATGTCACCCTAGCACTCTAACATTCCTTGGAACTACCTAGCACACCCTCTCACTCCCTCCTTAGCACACTTAGAAACTGTTGAATTGAGGCTTCTGTGATCCATGTCAAGATTAAGAGAATTCTTCAGCTAAAATCACATGATAAAATATTTGTCGACGCGTTTTGAACCAACTAGTGTGGTTCATCATTATGACAAGTTGAAGGATCAGATCTAGAATGCATGTTAAATAGTTAGAGCAAAACTTCCAACAGCTATAATTATTGACCAGGTAACGGCTAGATTGACTACCTAATGGCTAAATTAGATCTTGAATTTTTAAACAATTAAATTTAAAATATTTTAATATTATTAATCCTTAGTAGTTATATATTGTATAAATTTACTTGTAATTTAATAAATTAACTAACTATTAATTTAATAAAAAACCTCAAACTAAGTTACAAATTGGTAATAAACAATAAAAATATCATTTAATTATTTTAAAAATATTATTATTTTAATATTATTAATCCTTAGTAGTTATATGTATTGTAATTTAATAAATTAACTAACCATTAATTTAATTAAAAAAACCTCAAATTAAGTTACAAATTAGTCTTTTGCCCCCTTTTCCTTGTGTTCAGTCAAACTAGCCGTTCCCTTGTCTAATTTAGCCATTAGGTAGTCAATCTAGCCGTTACCTGGTCAATAATTATAGCTGTTGGAAGTTCTGTTTAACTATTTAACATGCATTCTAGATCTGATCCTTCAACTTGTCCTGATGATGAACCACACTGGTTGGTTTGAAACGCATCGACAAATATTCTATCATGTGATTTTAGTCGAAGAATTCTCTTAAACACCTAGAAACCGCTGACACTCCTTCTCACACACTCTTATTTGTTCATTTCCATGTAGTTTTACCTAGTGATCCCTCGTGTTTCCCTGGAATTCCCTTACATTCTATGGCACACATTGGCACACCTTGTTACCTGACACATCTTGGAATGTTGTCTTGGCACTCTAAATTCCTTGGAAATACCTAGCATACCTTATCACTCCCTCCTTAGCACACCTAGAACTTGTTAACACTCCCCGTCACACACTCTTATTCATTCATTTCCATGCATTTGAAACTAATGCTCCCTTGTGTTTCCCTGGCACCACTTAACACTCCCTAGAATGCGTTGGCACACCTTGGCACCTGACACATCTTGGCATGCCTAACAATTCTTGGAACTATTTAGAATGTATTAGCACTTCGTACAATTCCTTGGCACACCTTGGAATTCTCTAGTTGTCATGCCCGCATAGATAGAACTACTTTTTTTGCAATTTGGGAACCCAACCAAGTCATTGGAAAAATAATGTTGTGCCTAGCACAAAGTCTCCCTTTGTATAAAACTAATTTTTATAGCCCCTTATCATAACCGTAGTATTGCCTCCTACAAATCCTATTTATAACTTCTCTAAACACACTTCGTCCTTGGCACACTTAGAATCTGTTGACACTCTCCGACACACATTCTTATTCATTCATTGCCATGAATTTTGACCTAGTTCTCCCTTGTGATGCACTGACACTCACTAATACTCCTTGGCATGCATTAACACTGTCTAGCATGTTTTTTCATTCCTTAGAAGTCCCTAACTATCATGCCCTCACAACTATCCTTACTTTTTTTGTGACTTGGGAATCCAACCAAGTCATCATTCTGAAATCCTGATGATGGATCCCATTTGGGATTTGAAACGTTGGTATAAAAATGTTCATACTGTGGATTCTCCGGTTCCTGATTCAAAAGATACAAACCACAGATCTCTTAAATCCAAAATCCAACCAAGTTCTGGCTTGACTATGACAACTTGCCCAAGTTACAAATACTACAACTAGACTATGCCTCATCACCTAATAACTTCCTATAACTCATCTTAGGCTACTCATGCACAATCTTAACTCATCCCACTTAATAAGTTACCAAGATAAGGCTCACTTCCAGCCATGGCCATAAAACAACTAGGCAACATAGTTTACATCTTGACATGCCATAGCACCTAACACCCCTTAGAATCCCTTGGCACTATGTGACATATGTACTTAGAATCCCTTGCATTCCTTGGCATGCTTTGACACTACCTAGCACACCCTAACACTCCTTGACACACCTTTGCACTCTAGCATGCCCTAGAACTGCCTAGTATATAACCTTGTCACTCCAGCATGCCTTAACAATCCTTGACACACATTGGCACACCCTGGCACTTGGAATGTCTAGGTATGTTTCCCTAGAACTCTAGCATGGCTTGACACTGCCTAGCATACCTTGTCACTCCCCGCTTAAAACATCTAGAACTTCCTAACAATCTCCTTATCACACACTCTCATTTGTTCAATTCCATGCATTTTAACCTAATGCTCCCTGATGTTTCCCTAACACTCACTGGCATGCGTTGGCACACCCTATCACCTAACACATCTTGGCATGCCACCATGGCCTCTAGCATCTCTTAGAAATGCCTTACATACCTTGTCACTCCCTCCCTAACACACCTAGAACTCACTGATATTTCCTATCACAAACTCTTGTTCATTCATTTCCATGCATTAATTTGACCTAGTGCTCCCTTGTGTTTTCTTAACACTCCCTAACACTTCCTAGCACGTGTTGGCACACGCTAACATCTGACACATATTACCATGTCGCTGTAGCACTCTAGCATGTATTGACACTGCCTAACATGCCTTGTCACTCCCTCCTTAGTGCACCTGGAATTCACTAACAGCCCATGTCACACACTCTTATTCATTCATTTCCATTCATTTTGACCTATCTGTGCCTTATGTTTCCTTGGCACTCCCTGGAACATATTGTCATGTTTCCCTGACACTCTAGCATTCCTTAGCACTACCTAGCATACATTGTCACTGTTAGGCCCCTATATTACTAGTGTAAACCCTTATTGTTATTAGTACAACCCACTTATATTGATGTACCCATGTAGTGCCCATATTGTTACTATTGTGCCCCATAGAAGCCCACTATTGTTATTATTGTGCCCTTACATTATTATTGTTATGTCGGCTCTGATTATGTTATGACCCCTTAAACTCCTATATATAGAAAGGAGGTCTTTTCATTTGTTTCATCCAAGAATTGTTCATTTATGTAATGTAAAGGAGGTTGCCCCCTCGAAGAGGCTGAATTCTGAGGCGTTGATCTATCTTCTCTATCTTTTTGTGAGCTGGTTTCATAACATTTGGTATCAGAGCTTTAGATTCTAGGGTTTCGCTGCTCCAAATAGGTCATCGTGGAATTTTCGCTATAACTTGTTTTCTGCAACGTGTCAAAAGCTAAAAAAAAAACCCATTTGAGAAGAAATCGTGTTGAACCTTGGATCTGATTTTCAGAGCTTTTAACACTGTATTTGTAGAGATATGATCTGAGGAAGTTGGTATTTTTGCAGACTCCTCCTGAATTACATTCCAAACAGGTGACCTGGGGAAAATCATCATAACTTTCTCTCTGAGCATCAGATTGAAATTTCGTAAGAAGGTGCAGAAAGAGAACGGACTGTAGTTTCTTTTGTATATTTTTTAGAGCCAAAGGTCGAACCAGTGACTTGTGGCATGTTATACAAGTTCGCTCTACTGAACTAGTCTATAATCAGGGCACTGTGGGAGATTTCGCATAACTCTTCCTTGGACAGTCCAATTTGGATCAAACTGGTGGCATTGGAAAGAGGACGCAGAGGGTTACTATAGATCACAATTTTAGAACTTAAATATCTGAAAGTACAAAGTTACAGTCGTTTCAAGATCGATCTCCTAAAATTAAGAAAAAGCAAGATGAGGAAGTTTGATGGCAAGGATCTGGTAAATTGGATACTTCAGATGGAGCAATATTTTGATCTACATGGTGTACCACTATTACAAAAGGTATGTATTGCATCTTCATATTTAGAACCGGATCAATTTTTATGGTATGAAAGGCTTTGTTCTCATAAACAACTTGTTACGTGGTCAATTTTCACGGAGGAAATGATAGCACATTATGAGGATAGAAAAAGCAACACCTTCTTTAGAGCAACACTGTTAGGTTGTGTTATATTCTTTCCACTTAGTTAATAGGGGGTTTGAAGGGCACCCGTAACCCCACTTTATGGAGTCCGGGGCAGCGCCCCGGAAAATTTTGGTTTTGGACCATATGTTAGGTTGGGCAGACCCACCTATGGTTTTGTGCATGTTTTTCGCACATGTTTTTTGGACGCGATGGTTTTCGGTCCAAGGTATTGGACGCGATGGTTTTCGGTCCATGGTATTGGATGCTTCGGCATGTATAAATATGTATTGTAACATTGAAAGGAACATAATGAAAAATCAAGCTGGTAGTCCCGGTTTTGGGATCCAAGGAAAAATCTCTGTGCATATGTGTTTTATGGGTTATGCTCTCGCATTGTTTATTTTCTTTGTTTAAGAATTCGTATGCAGGTAATTTCTGTACAGGGTTAAAACCTACATTTGGTATCAGAGCTGTTTTGGCTTCAAGGGGACGCCTTTGTTGCTGAGGGGTTTCGCTCGGGCCTGTGGTAGACCCTGTTCAGTGGGAGATCTACGAGATCAATTCTGGTGGTGAAAGAAGATGGCGAGCAGTGGAAAGATAGAGATTGAGAAGTTCAATGGTCAGAATTTTGAGTTGTGGAAACTCAAGATGGAGGATCTGTTGGTGGATAAAGACCAGTGGATCGCGGTAGATCCGGGTACTAAACCATCGGGAGTGACCGATGAAGAATGGAAGAAGTTGGATCGGAAGGAAAAGAGCACAATACGATTGTGTGTCTCAGATTCAGTATTGCTGAATGTATCAGGGGAAGCTACGGCAAAGGCTTTGTGGGTCAAGTTAGGGACTTTGTACCAATCTAAGTCTCTGGTGAATAAACTGTTCCTGCGGAAAAAGCTGTATAACCTGAGGATGAAAGATGGAGACTCGGTGACAGAGCATCTGAATGCGTTTAATACTGTGGTAAGTCAATTATTATCTGTTGATATTAAAATTTCAGATGAAGATAAGTGCATCAGTCTGTTGTGTTCTCTACCAGATTCGTGGGATAGTCTAGTTATTGCAATAGGTAGCAATGCAACTGCTTTGCAGTTTGATGAAATAGTCTCAGCCTTGCCGACGGAGGAGATGAGACGGAAAAATATGGACAACCAGAATGGTGATGCCTTGTCTGTACGAGGACGGTCCCAGAACAGAAACAAAAATAAGTCATCGAGTGGGAGATCTAAATCTAGAGGGAGATCTAAATCTCCAGGAAAACCTACAAAGGTGGTGTGTTGGAAATGCGGAAAGGAAGGGCACTTCAGAAGGGATTGTAAATCTAAAGCTCCTGATAAAGGAAAGGGATCTGATGATGCTCCTTCTGCAGAGGCGAAAACCACCTCAGATGAAGGTGGGGATGTGTACTTGGCTTCTTCAAGTACACATGTAGATCATGAGGCATGGTTGATTGACTCAGGTGCATCCTTTCACTTCACTCCCCATAGAGAGTGGTTCTGCGAATATGAGAAATACGATGGTGGTGATGTATTCTTAGGAGATGATAGGAAGGCTAGAATCATTGGTCGGGGAAAAGTAAAGTTGAAGTTGCAAGGTGGAAGGGTTAGAACACTTCCGGGTGTTCTACATATTCCTGCATTGGCCAGAAATTTGATTTCTGTAAGCAAGTTGGATGATGCAGGTGTAAAGACGGTGTTCGAGAAAGATACCTGCAAGATGGTTCGAGGAGCACTGATATTAATGCGGGGAGTTCGGATTGGAACTCTGTACAAGCTGCAAGGTAGCACTGTTATTGATGGGTGCAATAGTTCTATGGTTCCTGAAAATGGAGTAGAGAATCTAGTGGTCTCTGGAGAGAAGACCATGTTGTGGCATCAAAGGCTTGGACATATTGGAGAGAAAGGCCGCCGAATACTTCATGGTAAAGGTATGGTAGAAGGTATGAATAATAGCTCTCTGGATTTTGATTTCTGTGAAAATTGTGTATATGGGAAGCAGAATCGGGTGAGTTTCCCCTCTGGTGGTAAGAGGACGAAACAGATATTAGAGATTGTGCACAGTGAAATGTTTGGACCTATGAAGGTTCCATCACTGGGTAAGTCTGTGTACTATGTATCATTCATAGATGACTTCTCAAGGAATACATGGATATATTTTCTTAAGAAGAAATCTGAAGTCTTTGATAGGTTTAAAGAATTTAAGGCTCTGGTGGAAAATTAGACAGAGAAGAAGATAAAGGTGCTGAGGACAGATAATGGTGGAGAATTTTGCAGCAAGGAATTTGAAGAATTTTGTAAGAAGTGTGGTATAGCATGGCAGAAGACTACTCCATATACACCTTAGCAAAATGGAGTCGCAGAAAGAATGAACAAGACGTTGATGGAAAGGGCAAGAAGCATGCTCAGTGGTGCCGGGTTAGGACAGGAATTCTGGGCAGAGGCAGTGGATACTGCATGTTACCTAATCAACAGATCACCTTCATCAGCGTTGGAGGATAAGACTCCACAAGAAGTATGGACTGGTAAGAAACCCTCTCTTTAACATCTAAGGGTATTTGGATGTGATGCATATGTACATGTTCCAAAGGAGAAACGAACCAAGTTGGATAATAAATCTGAAAAGTGCATCTTTATTGGGTATAAGGATGGTTTAAAGGGTTATAAGCTTTGGAACCCAGTCACACGGAAGGTTGTGTACAACCGAGATGTGTTGTTCAGAGAGGTAAAATATGTTATTCAATATGAAGTCCAACCAAAGGAACCTAAGAAGATAGAGTTTGAGCCAAAGGAGGAAGAATCAAACTCTGCAGCAGAGGAGGAATTAGAAGATGAAGAGCCACAAACTCCGGCTGTGAGAAGATCAGTTCGAGAAAGAAGGCAGCCAGAAAGGTATAGTCCATCTGCTTTCAGTTCAAACTTTGCTTTGTCTGTTACTGATAATGATCCCAGAACTGTGAAGGAAGCAGTGGATTCAGAGGATGGAAAACTCTGGAAAGAGGCTATGGTCGATGAAATGGCATCTTTGCACAAAAATGAGGCTTGGGATCTGGTGGAGTTGTCGGCTGAAAGGAAACCCATTGGCAGCAAATGGGTGTTCAAGAATAAGACAAATGCAGAAGGAAAGGTGGAGAAATACAAAGCTCGGTTGGTAGCAAAAGGTTATTCCCAGGTGCCGGGAATTGATTTTGGTGATATTTTTTCTCCTGTTGCCAAGGTAACTTCTATTAGATTACTTTTATTTGTTGTTGCTGCTTTTGATTTTGAGGTAGAACAGATGGATGTGAAGACAGCATTTCTTCATGGGGATTTGGAAGAGGAAATCTACATGAAGCAACCTAAAGGCTTTGCGGTGAAGGGTAAGAAAGAACTAGTATGCAAGTTAAAGAAGTCTCTGTATGGGTTAAAACAGTCACCAAGGATGTGGTATCAGAAATTTGATACATTTATACGGGGACATGGCTTCACCAGAAGCAAAGCAGATCATTGTGTGTATTTTAAATTAATTGGTGACCGTATTATTTATCTGGTCTTGTATGTGGATGATATGTTGCTGGTTGGAAATGACAAAGAAATTATCCAGGATTTGAAGACCCAATTGTCCTCCGAATTCGACATGAAAGATCTTGGTGCTGCAAACTATATTTTGGGCATGGAAATTAAAAGAGATCGGTCAAAGAAGAAGCTCTGGTTAAACCAGAGGAAGTATGTCGAGACAATACTCCAGAGGTTTAATATGCAGGATAATAAACCGGTGAAGGTTCCTATTCCTGTAGGTGTGAGGTTATCTACTGAACAGTGTCCCAAGACACAAGAAGAGGAAGAGGACATGTCCCGTGTTCCATATGCAAGTGCAGTGGGTAGCCTGATGTATGCAATGGTCTGTACTAGACCAGACATTGCACATGCAGTGGGAGTATTGAGCAGGTTTATGTCAAAACCTGGGAAGGAGCACTGGACAGCAGTGAAGCGGGTTTTCAGGTATTTGCGTGGCACTAGTGATTATGGTTTGTGCTACCAAGGAAGATCAGGATTGGACAGAGTGTTGGATATTCATGGCTTTGTTGATGCAGACTGGGTTGGAGATCTGGATCAGAGAAGATCTACAAGTGGGTATGTGTTTAACCTATTTGGAGGTGCAGTCAGTTGGATGAGTAAGAAACAATCTGTAGTGGCACTATCAACTACAGAGGCAGAATACATGGCAGCCACTCATGCAAGCAAGGAAGCAGTTTGGTTGCAGAGATTGTGTTCAAGTATGGGGTTAGTACAGGGAGCTATAAGAATAGACTGTGACAGCCAAAGTGAAATTTTCTTGGCAAAGAACCCTGCTTATCATTCAAAGACAAAGCACATTGATGTTCAGTATCACTTTGTGAGGGATATGATAGAAGACAGAAAGGTGTTGCTGGTAAAGGTGGACACTTTGAAGAATACTGCAGATGCATTGACAAAATCTGTGAGCTCTGAGAAGTTCTCTTGGTGTAGAGAAGCAATGGGAATCTCAGGGCTGAAAAAATGACTAAGCTCTCCTGTGGCCCCCTGTGGAAAGAAAACAACAAGTGGGAGATTGTTGGGTTGTGTTATATTCTTTCCACGTAGTTAATAGGGGGTTTGAAGGGCACCCGTAACCCCACTTTATGGGGTCCGGGGCAGTGCCTCGGAAAATTTTGGTTTTGGACCATATGTTAGGTTGGGCGGACCCACCTATGGTTTTGTGCATGTTTTTCGCACATGTTTTTTGGACGCGATGGTTTTCGGTCCAAGGTATTGGACGCGATGGTTTTCGGTCCATGGTATTGGATGCTTCGGCATGTATAAATATGTATTGTAACATTGAAAGGAACATAATGAAAAATCAAGCTGGTAGTCCCGGTTTTGGGATCCAGGGAAAAATCTTTGTGCATATGTGTTTTATGGGTTATGCTCTCGCATTGTTTATTTTCTTTGTTTAAGAATTCGTATGCAGGTGATTTCTGTACAGGGTTAAAACCTACAAACACCACAACAATTGGAAAGAGTAAAAGGGCTTTGTGACATAGTGGAAAGCAAAATTATGGAAACCAGGAAGCATACCCCTCACAACTATAATGATGGAAGTGTTGTTTCTCCTAGCCTTCCACAACCTACAAGGGTTACACCACAACAATTGGAAGAAAAAAGAGAAAAAGGGCTTTGTTACAATTGTGATAGCAAATGCACTAAAGGTCATAAGTGTGCTGAGAAGAAATTATTTTACATAGAATATGAAGAGGAGGAAGAAAAGGATCAAGAAACATCAAAAGAAGAGGATATACGCCAAGACCCCACCCCAGAGAAAGAAGAAATGAATCAGACCATATCTTGTAAAGCATTGGCAAGAATTACCACTCCTCAAACTCTCAAGATAGAAGGACATATCAAGAAGAAAAAGGTGCAAAAAGTGAAAGATCACATCGAGAAAGAAGAAATGAATCCGACCATATCTTTTAAAGGATTGAAAGAAATTACCACTCCTCAAACTCTAGAAATAGAAGGACATATCAAGAAGAAAAAGGTTCAAGCAGTGAAAGATCACATCAAGCATCAACAACAAGTTCTCCAACTTTTAAAGGATAACGCCACTTCGGTGCAAAATCGAATGAAACAACAGGTAGATCAACATCATAGTGAAAAATGTTTTGATGTATGTGATTGGGTATTTTTACTGCTACATCTCAAGCAAGCTATTTATGAGAAGGAAATGTTGGCAATACTACATGCACTTAAAAAATGGCAACCTTACCGAATGGGAAGACTCTTCAAGGTAAAAATGGATCATGATAGTCTTAAATACTTTTTAAAACAACTATTATCTTTAGAAGAACATAAAAAATGTGTCACAAATATGTTGGGTTATGAATTTTACATCATCTATATAAAATGGAAGCAAAATTTTGTTGCAGATGCACTCTCAATAAAGGATGAGGATGTGGAAGCATTGTTTTGTGCTATTATCCAACCAGATTGGATAAATGAAACAAAGGATGAATGGAAGAAGGATGAAGAAGTATGGCCACTCATTCAAAAGTTGCAGAAGATCCCAATTCAAACAATATTGCCAAAACTTGAAGAGGAAGGAAAAATCATATTGGAACCTGGAGCAGTCACAGACACAAGAACCCGACAGCTACGAAATCGATCAATTTCAGAGTATCTCATCAAGTGGAAGAACATACCCATTGAAGATTCCACATGGGAAGACAAGAATTTTATACAGAAGCATCAATAACTACTCAAGCGTTGAGGACAACGCTTTTTGAAGGAGAGGGGAATGTTAGGCCCCTATATTACTAGTGTAAACCCTTATTGTTATTAGTACAACCCACTTATTATATTGATGTACCCATGTAGTGCCCATATTGTTACTATTGTGCCCCATAGAAGCCCACTATTGTTATTATTGTGCCCTTACATTATTATTGTTATGTCGGCTTTGATTATGTTATGACCCCTTAGACTTCTATATATAGAAAGGAGGTCTTTTCATTTGTATCATCCAAGAATTGTTCATTTATGTAATGTAAATGAGGTTGCCCCCTCGAAGAGGCTGAATTCTAAGGCGTTGATCTATCTTCTCTATCTTTTTGTGAGCTGGTTTCATAATAGTCACTCCCTCCTTAGCACACCTTGAACTTGTTGACACTCCCTGTCACATACTCTTATTTATTCATTTCCATGTATTTTGATGTAGTGCTCCCTTGTGTTTCCTTGACACTCCCTAACAATCCCTAGCATGCATTGGCCAACCTGACAATTAAAACTAGTCCAAGTGGATATTGGTGGCCACTCACCTATTCCACTTGAACCCCCCACACTATCTTTTTCAGTTTTTTAGTTTCCTTAATTGTAGCACAATTTACTATTTTCGGCAGTTTTTTTAGTTCCTAAACTTCTGGAGCTGTTTTGAGGCCCTAAACGACATTTTTAGGTAAAACTGAGAGACCAAAAGAGACCCTAACAATTTTGCATGTTTGTTTTCAACGTCCTCTTGGAGATCTTCGAAACGATCTATTATGATAGCCAAACAAGAACATATGCCAAAGTTACGACCTCAAGAAGTTGATATACCAATTTACCCAAACAAGGCCCACAGTTTTGGCGCTTCATCTCGTAAGGTTAGTTTTTTGGATGTTTAGAGTTTTCCGTTGTTTCTCAATAATGAATAAACCTTTGAGCCTCATTGCAACACAGTTAAGAGGCTTGTAGCTACCATATGTCTTCTCAGAGATAACCTACCATCGCCCGAGCCAGTTTATTACATTCTAATTGTAAGCATATTTGAGTATTCTGATATTAATGAAATTAAGTGTTATTTTTGATGCATCTCTATATTTATGATTATATTTGTGATTTGTTGTGTTCATGTTTAAGTTCAGATCAAACACATATTGGCATGTCGCACTGGCACTCTAGCATTCCTTGACACTACCTAACATACCTTGTCACTCCCTCCTTAGCACACCTAATACTCTTTAACACTCCCTATCACACACTCTTATTCATTCATTTCCATTCATTTTTACCTAGTGCTCCCTTGTGTTTCCCTAGCACTCCTTGGCATGCATTGGCACACCCTAGACCCTCACACATATTGACATGCCACCTTGGCCTCTAGCATGCCTTATCACTACCTAGCATAGCTTTTCACTCCCTCCTTAGCACAGTTAGAACTCACTAACATTCCCTATCGACACACACTCTTATTCGTTCATTTCCATGCATTTTGACTTAGTGATCCTTTGTGTTTCCATAACACTCCCTAGCACTTAACACATTGTGGCATCCCTTAGTAGTTGGAATGTGTTAGCATGCGTAACATGCCTTTGAACTATATAACATCTGTTAGCACTTCCTAACATTCCCTAACACACCTTCATACTCCCTAGCTATCATGCCCTCATTGAAAACCTTATTTTTTCTATGACTATGGAACCCAACCATGTAATTGGAAAAACATTGTTGTGCCCGTCCCAAATTCTCCCTTTGTCTGAAATTTCTCTGTCTAGCTCCCTATTACAACCACATAATAACCTCTTGACATTCATATTTTGAACTTGATGGAGTTGACATAAGCACTGATAGGAATTCTAGAAAAGGAAATTGATAGAGCTTTAAAAAATCTCCATGAAAAATATAAAATCTATTCATGAAATGGTCTCTACACTTGTCTACATATGGAAGTGCAACTATTCATTGCCTTGACATTGATCATGAAAACCTAGACTAAATCAAAAGTACTATGTGTTGTAAAGGACCTTTTTTTACCATGGAGGAAATGCATTTACTTTTTAAACATTTTTTAAAGTAAATTTCATATTTACATAACAAGTGGTCATTTCTTTCCTTTGTTTTCTAGGTTTGGGATGGAATAGGAATTGAACATTGAGGTCCTAGTGGGTCCCTTATTGAAGAAGTTGCTCTAGCTACAACAAAAATTGTAAGAAAATGCTTTGACTCTTTCAATGGTTATTTTGAGGACTTATGTATGAGGAAATTGATTGTTTTTGGTAATCATCTAAGAAGTAAAAATAATATTTTGTATGCTTACAATAATGAAGGTCAAATGGTTATGGGTATTCTCTAGAAAAAGATAGCTGATATCAGTAGAAACTAGTAGAATGTTATAAATTATTTCTTGTCACACAACTTTTCTAATCAAATCCACACAAAATCCTAGAACAATACTTTTAACATCCTTTTGAGACATAGAGGAAAATTGGTAGTGTATTCCTTTTCCAACTATTGTTAGGATGGCTCTAGTTTCCACCACCATATCCTAATGCAATGATCAATGTAACACTAGGGTAGATTAATATTTTTGTTGTGTGAATGGTATATTGTAGGGGGAAATCACACAAAAGGTTTGATTTTCATTCCTATCATGAACACCTTCAAATATGAATTTCCCTCCAAGAAAGGATTTATCTCAATTAGAACATATGTTCTTAGCTCCTTGAATATACACTCTAGAAATATACTCTACCCAACAATGTCATTAATTTTTCTAATATCAAAATTGGTCTAGTACTTCTGTAATTGTAAGGTATTTGGCTTGCAACACCACCTCCACCCCAAAATAAATTGTCAAGCTTAGTATTTGGAGCTTAGTACTCCACTATGGCTAAGTACACCATATACTACTCTATCCACTTAGGCATTACTTGAGTAGTATTTAAATACTTAAATTACCACCATGACTTATTGAAAAATTCATCTCTTGTGGGGTAGAAATTGTACATTAACATAGCCAAACAAAGTCATAAAAGTAACATTTATTTTCCATTTTTCCCAAGAGCCAATAAAATAACTTTTTTTCCTCAAGAACCTCTTCCTAATGTCACCTTCTACCTTTCCCAACCCATTTCCAAGAATAATTAACATCCCTAAATAAGCTTAGGGAAAATTTAGGGTTAGGGTTAAAAGAATTCAAGTCACTTGAAGGCATTTTGTAGGTTAAACCCTACCCCCTCGATCATTAAACCCTAATTTAACTCATCTACCATATTTCAAATATTTTAGACAATTATTTCCCATTATTGTATGTTGGCTCTATGATAGACTCAAGCTTAATGAAATGTTTCTAAATATGGCCTATTGTTGTCTAATGTCCTAATGTATTCCATCTTATAGGGGCAAGAAGGTCTCACTTGAGACACACAATAATTCCCATTAATAAAGCGCAACATGTTAAACATTTTAGTGGGGATCACATTCATTATGATATTATTAGCATCCATTTAAACCACTATAACTAACATCATTCAGATGAATAAAAAACAAGCATAGATCACCCAAATATATTACAAATACAAACACATAGGTAGAATAATAATCCATTATACTAATAACATGCATGGTATTACATAACTCTAATGTAGAGTGAACACCAAAAGCTGATAACAAATGCAATCCCTCTTACAACTTCTCCCTAGTATTTAATCTATTTAAGTAACTTACAAACCTTGCATATATAAGAAACTAGAATGACTTCAAAAAACTCAAAATTATAATATAGAATCTACCAACTATAAGACACTCAACACACAAATAACATACAAAAGAATCTATTTTTTTTTAGAGAAATACACAAGTGCACATAACTCCTTAACCTTATGTACTTAGCCTTCCATAGATCAACATATTCAACCTTCTACATATTTACTTCTTCTACCCTTATATTTTTTTTTTTCAAATTTTGTTAAGCTTTTCTCTATGCTAAAACTTAGTGCCTCCACCATGCCTTCCAAATCACCCCTAAGTTGCTTCTATGCTTCATGATTTTATGACCAATCTTTAAAAGGCGCCTTGAAAAACACATGCATTTCATATCAAAATATCATTTTTTTTTTAAATATCATTTTTTTTCATTTCTATCGCATTGCAGGGTTGTCTAGGGTAGGAGGAGAAAGGGCGCAACCATGTTGTCGCAGGTCTGATCTAGTACATTTGGTTGGGTTTGTCTAGGGCAGAAGGAGGAAGGGCGCGACCATGCTATGGCAAGTCTGATCTAGTATATTTGGTTGGGTTTTTCTAGGGTAGGAGGAGGAAGGGCACAACCATGCTGTGGTAGGTATGATCTAATACATTTGGTTGAAGTCAAGAAATTGGATCCTGGTGATTTTGTCCTTCCACAGAAGGAATCTACACAAGATTCCCCACACCCCTGGGTGATGGCCCATCCATCTCTCTTCGCAACTTCAAAATACTTCTATACAAGTGGAACGAGGCACTCAAGAGGTTGTATGTTCAGGATTTCATGGAGGAATATGAAGCCAAAGGCATGGGCGATAATGGCTGCACCAATTAAGACTTGACTTGTCGTATATATAAATAGGACTGACGTTGCATTCTAACCATGAGTTGAAGCACTTGTCACCAAAATGACATAGGGTCAAACCCAATAGGCATGCTCCAGGATAAAGTAAACATGTAAAAGAGAAAAGTGTGAAATTTTTTGCCTCTTCAATGACTCAGAAGTAAGCAAATTTAACCGATTTAAAGAGAATATGCATGATTTTATTTATGTGTATTCTTATGCAGTGAGCTATTATGTGGAATTTTCTTTTCCTTGAGGGAGATTCTTATCAGTGAATTGTGGTGTTTTTGTGTGAAGAACATCTTGTTACAGAAAAGAAGGAAACAAAACTAGATGTGATCAATGTTATTGAACTTATCTCCATGCCCAAGGGTCACAATCTTGGCAATCTCTTTGAAATGGACATGGTAAGTGCCAAATAAACTATTAGATGAATTCCATGGATATAATTTCTTTACTAAGGTGGATTCATATTTTGGATATCATCACATTAGAATAAGGAAAGAAAACATTCTCCAAACAACCTTCAAAACACATGAAGGTGATTATAATACTACATGGAGAATATCCTGTAGCATAGTTTTATATGGCTTTTGTGTTATAGGTTGGCCAAAATTTTTAAAGAAAACCTCCACCATAACCTCTATCATTTGTATCGATAGAATTTGTGGTAGTTTAAATGAATTTTCACCATAAGTAAAAAGTCTTGGATGGGAAGAGGTTTTTGTAGAAGTATTTTTTGGTGCTTTTAGTGTTTTTTGATAAGGATAAATTCCTAGCAATAATGATAGGGATATTCTAGATTTTATGAAGTCCAAATTATACCTCACACACTTTGAGTTGAGAGAACCATTTGAATTCTAGCCCAGTGGTGATTAATAGGATGGAATGTTATGTGAAATGGAAAAATATACACAACACATAAGATCCAAAAAATGGGAAGATAAATTACCTAATTAAAGAAAATTAAAACTACTCTACTCTAATCTAATGAGATAAATGGTGAGAGATGAACTATCAAATGAACATATTATATTGCTAAAAAATGGGGGAAAGTAGTTAGTTGTTTTCTTGGTGCAAGCAATGCCAATATTGTCCTAATTGGTTAAATACAAAAAATTTAGTATATAATCCAATTAGTACTTATTCATTTAGATATGAAGACAACTACAAAACAAATATTGAATGTATGAAATATATCAATTAATAACCATAAAAGTCCACTAGTGACTAGTTAAAAATCTCACACAAGCCTAAACATAAATGGATATTACTATAGAAAAGTCATTAGTAACTCATGTAAAAATGTATAAATTTCAATCTACTTCCTTCTTCACCCTCATGACTTCTCAATATTACATCTCAAGATTCTCTAGTATAGAAATTTCCAAAAAGTCATTTTCTCTTCGAGTTTAGTGAATCTTATAGATACAAAGGTAATTGTTTAATTAGGATTATTGACTTTTCCCAATAGTAGTTACAACTTTTCCACCACTTCCTTTTTTTTTCTATCTCAATTTAATAAAAATTATTATAATTTTCAAAGTAGAAAAATGACACCCGTTACAAGATCACTAGGCCATTTACTTTAACCCCTGAGATGTCATATAGATAGGTTTCCTAGATTTGAGAAGAGAGGATATCATCTTGATCTTGGTGGGTGATATTCCTTCCATGGCTACATAGTACTCGTATTTTCTCTCTACAAGATTCTCAATATCATTTTCCAGGGAAACCTTAAAAGAATTTAGTATATTCTATTGCATGAATGGTTTTGCAATATGTTTTTTCAAGGAATCCTTGTTTACTTTACTCATGAATATGTTTAATGATATTTCCCATGCATCCAAATATTCATCCAATTCTCTATTAAATTCAATATTCATCGTTGCTTCTTCTTGAACTCGAATAGATCGTAGATTGTTCATTTTGATCAACCATTTTTTTAAAGAGTGGTCCCTATGGTAGAGAGCCATAGACTAGGGTACATCATTTCCTACATTTTCTAAAGCTTTGAGGGCTTGTTTAACTTCTACATAATCATAGTTAATTTCCTCCTCACTAATCTGAGGTTCTTTAAAATCAACATCATGATACTCTTTTTGGGTTTTACGAGTTGATCAATCATGCTTGATACTCCTTTTAGTTGTATCCCTTTTTCCTCCACGTTCTCCCTTAGTGGGAGCAACTTGGTAGAGGTTCTCTGCATTTATTGAAGGAAAGGGAAGACTTTCCTCACCATTTATTTATATGATCAATGCACTTCAACAATATAGGATTGGTAACCTTCCAGGTTGGTCATTTCTAGTTTTAATGTCTCATTCTCAGTTATGAGCATCCAATTTTGTTTCCCTAATTTTGGCATTTCTATTTCTAGAATCATTTTAGCATATCTTTGATATTTTTTTCATTTTCTTATGACAAGAGTATGCTAGAAGAATCCATAGCTACCAAATCTTTATAGGTATTTGAGATGGAATTTTTTTTTATTGTGATAGAGGGAAGGGACAAGTTAGGTACGGACATTTTTCTCCCTATTTATTGAATGATCATACTTAAGTTTTGTTCATATTTGAATTGGCTAATGTTAACAAACTTTCATGCCTTGGGTAGATTTGTTCCCAACTCTTGAATAGGGATTTGGCCTCTACTGATGGTTGATATGGATGATTGTGAGGGGTTCATGTCCATAAGACATGTGCCTTCATCATCTTGTTGAGTTTTGACCTGTGCATCATGGGCTTCCTGTTGTTCTTTGAGGTCCCCAATGAAGATACATGCATGTCCCACCTAATTAGGAAGCCTTTATCAAGTCTTTACCTACTTTTTATAGTTATAAACTATTTCTTGCATGGCCTACTTATAGGCTAGAAGGTGGATGAGGGATCTCAGTCTTTCTCTTACAAGGAAAGTGGGATGATTCTTATACTAAGACATTATTGGTCACTTTTATATTGATAATCCCCCTTGATGGAAATTTGAACATTCGACTAGCTTCAGGTTAGAGGTGAGACCTTGGTTCAATCTGAGAGGGATCTGTTTCCTAAATATCAACATACCAATGAAGATAGATGAGATCAAAGTCCCCTCATCACTTCATACTTTATTTTTAGATTTCCCCATGTGGTGCTAGTCACAATTTTCTCGGTCAATACCATCAAGACTTGGAGAGAGTGCGAGTATATGAAATTTGAATGCAACTGTTAAGTAGGAATAATTTTCATTCTGTTATTGTTTGTATATGTTATTTCTTATGATCAAAATTTATGTTGTTAGTGGTGTTATTATCCACCTCTTCAAAATATTCAACAGGCTTCTAGCTAGGTCATAGAACCTTCCATGAATGGGCCTTGTGTGCAACCTGTAGATTGATGAATCACTATTCATGGTAGAAGTTTTTGTGGGTGGATGATCCTTTCAAGAAACTCTAAGATGTAATACCACTTGGCATATTAGATAGATGAAACAAGTTAGGAAGTTCTGTATGTAGTTGTGGCCACCATTCAGGTAGAGTCATCAAAATAATTGCTGACCGTGATGGCTGCACATTGAGAGATTTATATGCATCCTAAATTTTAAAACTAACAGCCCCTAAACAACACTCAAGCCAGAACACACTTGTTGATAATTTTTTCATTTTCCTGTTACAACACTATGTTAGAAGAATCCATAGCTATTAGATATTTATAGGTATTTGAGATGGATTTTTTTTTATTGTGATAGAGGGAAGGGCAAAGTTAGGTATGGACATTGTTATCCCTATATATTGAATGATCATACTTAAGTTTTGGTTATATTTGAATTGGCTAATGTTAACAACCTTTCATGCCCTGGCTAGATTTATTCCCAACTCTTGAATAGGGATATGACCTCTACTCATGGTTGATATGCATGATTGTGAGAGGTTCATGTCCATAAGACCTGTGACTTCATCATCTTGTTGAGTTTTGACCTGTGCGTCATGGGCTTCTTGTTGTTCTTTGAGTCCCCAATGAAGATACATGCATGTCCCACCTAATTAGGAAACCTTTCTCAAGTCTTTACCTACTTTTTGTAGTTATAAACTATTACTTGCATGACCTACTTATAGGCTAGAAGGTGGATGAGGGATCTTAGTCTTTCTCTTACAAGGAAAGTGGGATGATTCTTATACTAATACATTATTGGTTGCTTCTATATTGATAATCCTCCTTGATGGAAATTTGAACATTCGACTAGCTTCAGGTTAGAGGTGAGACCTTGGCTTGATCTGAAAGGGATGTGTTTCCCAAAGATCAACATACCAACGAAGATATATGGGATCAAAGTCCCCTCATCACACCATACTTTCTTTGTAGAGTTCCCTGTTAAGATATTTACTAAATAACATAAATTTATTACTGAGATTTACTGAGAGGAACATTAAGCAACAAACATAAACACATAAACAAAGAATGTTTATCCGGGAAAACCCCAGATCTAGGGAAACACCCAATCCAATGAAATTTCATTAACCTTGGCCAAAACCCTGGCCAAGATGGCCAAGTGAGCCTTCGTGCTCGCCTCCTAGGCCTACCTTACAATGAAGTCCTTCGAACCTTTTATAGGCTCCATTACATGTAATACCATAGGAAGAAAACCATGGGTACACAATACCACATGCCCAAAAACCACTGTTGCTTAACCAGGTCAACCTTGACTCAAACCCTGAGTCAATTTTACCTAACAATTCCCCCCCTTAAACTTGACTTGGGGTTCCTTGACAAACTCCAGACAAACATGCTAAGCGAGACAACCTCTCTCACTCTAGCCCTTATCCCCCTCAAAGTTTTTATCTGGGATATTGTTAACCTGATATCCACTCTATCACCTAGGTCTAACCTAGACTTTAGCGATGATTACCTTAGGGTATACATGCCTTTCTAGGTATTACATCAGTATGCCCATTTACATGTAAAAAATAAATATTAACTCCATTATAAAACTAATATTTTTTATTTCCTTGTTGCTTTGTATAACCACCCTCTCAACTTGACACCCTTTATGCCTCATGCTCTCTTAGCGCAGTTGAATTCTATGCATTCCTTCACTGGTACAAATCGAGCATATTACTTCATTCTCTCTCTCTTTTGTAGTGTTTGAACATATTTATGCTGATTCTCTCCTATACCTCATATTCAACCTATGCGGTTATCCTTGAGCATCAATCTTAAGGGTTTTTCTATACACATAAGTTACCTTTGTGCAACTTTCTCCTCAACCCAAATAGTCGCTTACACTTTTTGAGCAACTTCACACTCTTGGTTGCAAGGCTCGTCTCGAGCGACCTCACCTGTTGGATGCTCAACCTTGGACTAGAGACAACAACATGACTGCAGCCTCCTGGCATCAAATTTCTTGATGAATTCCAAACACACAATAGAAAAACCCTACTTGTGCCTTATTAACATGAGGTTTGTGTTATCATAGATGCATTGCATCACTTTTAGGCCTTCATTCTTTGAAACATGAAGACATTTTAAATGTTCTGATGCTACTCCTTGTTTGACCTGCTGCATGGACCCCCTTTGTTAGTGCACCACAAGTACAAGTGAACAACATAGCATCATTATAGGAAATAGTCGTGAAATTGTGGTCATGAGTGGAGAATATTGTTTTGGGAGCACGCTCTCACATCGACACCTAAATCGATCAACAAAACCTGACTATGGCAAGCTCAACTCTTAGTTGTTTCTTCCAATTGTTTAGCACCGCAGCAACTCCATGTAGTAGCATATCGCAACAACAATGCCATGCTATAGACACAAAATGGGTCCATCCATGCCACACATATATTTGACGTAGGCCTAACTAGACGAAGTGATGATGGGAGGCACACCGAGTTCAATATTCTCTCTGACCCTTCCATGTCAATCTCATTTAAACATTTAATTGTTGTCTCTGTGTGCCCCATTCACCTATTTAGGGCTTCCATGCTCGCTTCCACCATGTCCAGATTTTTCCATCAATAGATTGAACATTGTACACCTTCTCAACACGTCAAATGCCCTACGATGTAGGATGCTCATACGTTGTTTCTCTTGCCCTCTCATCCTCTAGGTGGAATGATCAACAAACCCATGCACTCCTTTTGTTGTGAAAAATGTTAACCCCATCGCATTGCTTTCCTTGCGCAACACACTGAGAAGACAATTTGGTTTCACTACATCCTAGCTACTCCATCACCTTGAACCAAATCATGATCTGGCCCACCTGGACACGCGCCAACACCTTCTTGCAATCAATAGAACAATACAACAAATGGTAAGGTGGACCTTTGTGGCCACGACAACCACTCAATATGTTCCACGAATATTCCATTATGCATCAAATATCATTTCTAGAGACCAAGGGAGAAATCATCAATTAATGTGAGAGCAATAATAAACAGAATCCATTAAAGGCATGGCCAACACACCGACCGCTTCCTAGGTTTGACAAATGATTTAGCTTGGAGCTTGATTGCATCTTGAATCGGCTTCTTCAGATAAATCAAAACCTCCATAAGTCCACATTGCCACGATTTAGATCTTCGTGTCCTAGGAGTCCCACGAACCATAACCACGCTGCTTTGCGTACTTCCTTGACTTTGTTTCTGATGCTTCTTGTCCTTCAACCTCTTCATGTGGGATCAATCCCATAGGTCATACAAAGCTGATTAAGCAATTAGGCATGCAAAAATCCAATTGAACAGATCCAAAGCCCAATGGCTCGTCTCAGTGCTTCAACAAAGGCTCTGACAACATCATTGATCCAGATTCATAACAAATCTAAATTCAATTATCTCTTTAATGTGATCTACAACCACCATTTTCAATAGTGATCTCATGAGTAATAACAACAACTTTGCGTTGATATTTCTATCCATCGGGAAAATGTAAATCCTCTACTGCATAACATCCATCCGAAGTCCAAACCATGGACCATGGCTCTGATACCAATTGTTAAGAAATTTACTGCAGAGAGATAAATTATTACTGATATTTATCGAGATTTACAAAGAGGAATAATAAAATAACCAGCAACAATACACATAAATATTATACGCATAATATTTATCCAGGAAAATCCCAAATCCGAGGAAAAATCTAACCCAATGAGACCTCATTAGCATTGGCCAAAACCCTGGCCAATCCATCCAAGTGAGCCTTCACCACTCACCTCCAGGCCTACATTACAATGAAGTATTCCTAGCCTTTTATAGGCTCCATTAAATGCAATACCATGGAACATAATACCATGGGTACACTATACCATGTGCCCAAAACCACTACTATTTAACTAGGTCAAACTTGACTCAAACCCCAAGTCAATTTTACCTAACATTTCCCATGTGGTGTTGGTCACAATTTTCTCGGTGGGTACCATCAAGACTTGGAGAGAGTGCGAGTATCTGAAAATTGAATGCTACTTTTAAGTAGGAATAATTTTCATTTTGTTGTTGTTTGTATATTTTATTTCTTATGCTCAAAATTTTTGTTGTTAGTGGTGCTATTACCCACCTCGTCAAAATATTCAACAGGATTCCAACTAGGCGATAACACCTTCCATGAACGGGCCTTGTGTGCAACCTATAGATTGATGAATGTTGGGAACAGGCTCCCCCAAGAGTCAGTTTGGGGCAGAAAGCCCAAATTTTGTAATAAATATGTAAAGTCTCTACATTTTGTGGTCGGGGAATGCAAAGATGTCAAGAGTCATAAAGGATTGTCCGCCCTTGTTTTGTAAAGTCTCATGTTGACTGTATAAATCTACCCATGGTCCATAGACCATGGGATTGTATAAAAAGGGAGTCTTAGAAGAGTCTAAGGGAGTTAAGTAGAAGAAATAGAAGAAAGAAGAGTTTAGGGGTAAGAAGTTCTAAGTGTTCTTGGGTCTTAGCTTAGGGAGAGGCTTTGCAGCTGAGTGCATAGAGGACTAAGATGGAAGTCTGTAGTTAAGTGCACGGACCCCTGTAGCTGTGTGCGCAGGGTGGATAGAGTCTATACAAAACTTGAGATATCAATCAATAGAAGTATTATATAAATCATTGTGTATCTTGTCTCTATTTAATGCATCTGATTATATTATGTTACGATCTGGGTTTACATTATAATTCTTATTTAAGGCGTGAATGTATTTTATTATGTCTCGTAATTGAATGTAAGAAAGAATATAGGTTTATGTGAAGATAAATATAAATGCATGGTAGATTAGGTAACACTTAAGATAACTTGGGAACTTATACAGTAGCGTAGCCACAAAGGCGCATATGTGCCTGGACCTCTGGTTAGGGCTACGCAAAGATCAGTCGGATACCTTTTCGGAGGTACTGAAGGACGGAAGAGAAGGAACATCAATAAGACCTAAAAGCTTATTGATATGCACGAAGGCAGGATTAGGGAGTGTAGATCGACATCACGACCATATCAGGGTGTGGAAACTTAGTTCTTGCATCCCCCCATACTGCTTTAGGTGAGACCTCTGTCTGCGCTCCATGGGCTGATGCCAAAAGGGCTAGTAGTGTAGGCATTTGCTTGGGTGACTAACGTTGAACCTCGTTTAGGGCCCATCAAGCCAACAAATGGTTCTGTTGATGGGACTCGAATTTGCATGAGAGATGTTTGATGTCGTATCATTGGAATCCAACTAAGAAAGAAATGGAGACCTGGTTGGATAGAAAGATCCACGAATTCGCGGCGCAAGAAAACAAGAATCTGCGATTGATGAAAGAACAGTGGTTGGATAGATACCTGTACACAGAAATACACAAAATCTTCTTTTGTTCCTTCCCATTTGATTTATACTAGTGGATTGCGAAGTTGGAAGACGGCCAAAGAAGGTGGAGGCTTGAAAATCCGATTGTTTGGACACCGGAGCTAGTAATGGGGTTGGAAGCTTCCGAAGATAAGATTACGCGCACTGTCGACCATTGGCTCGACCGCATCATAGGAGGATTTGTGATAGAGTTCGCGGTCGATACCTCTATCAGTTACAGTGAAGCAGAGTGCCGCTTATTTAAAGGACCATGAGGTAAGTATTTAAAATATTTGAATATTTCGATTAAGATGCTCTTGTGTGAACAACGGGTTATGTAGTTACCTTGATGTTTGGAGCTACGGGAAGCAAAAATCCTTTTAGGGATAGAGGAAGGAAAGGTCTTAAGTATAGCCCACCGATCGGACCTCCTTTTAGTGATGACGAAGGAGCACCACATATTTCTCCCCTGAGTGCTAGTTAGTTGATAAGACAAGGGTTCCTGTGAATACATACACTGCCTCCACCCTAATCCCATCCATCCACACCACCGCCATCCCCGCCTCCACCGCTCAACCCATCACCCACACCATTGCCACCTCCACTGTCCAATATTTCAAACTCCGTAAAACTACCTGTATTTAAGGGTGTAGGGAATGAGGACCCAGACCAATTTTGGTTCATCATAAAGGCTGTATGGGAAGGTCAGGGCATCACAGATGATCACATGAAGAAGGCGACATTGGTTAGTGCTTTGCAGGATCATACGCTAACCTATTACATCAAGTACTCTAATGATAACCAGGCCACTATGCTGGCAGATATCTAGACCGCTTTGAATAAAGAATTCAGTAGGCCTAAGTCTGAAGCATAGTTGATTGTGGGATTCAAGGAAATTGCGATGAAACCAGGATTGTCCTATATTGTTGGCTAAGATTCACGAAAAGGGGGGGCAACTTTTGCAGCTGACACAGAGCCTCCAGATGATGTGGGTTGAGCCTCATGAGGAATACCCTAAGGTAAATATTATTCTACGAAGAGGAACTATGATGGGGGAGGATAAAGGCAAGCAGCCTGCAAAAGGCGAATGGGTCCGCAACACACCAGAAAAAGAGACTGGGTTTGATTTGAAGCACACAAAAGAAACATTTATGGAAGCCAAGAAAAGCTTCATTGAGGCCTCTACCTCATGAAGTCAGGAGAAACCAGTTGAAGAAATGGACCCATCAATGATTACCACATTCTTGGAGACTTGCATGAAGCTGCTCCGTGAAAGTAAGGTTGTGAACGGTATGCAGGAACTGATTAATCGTTGCGCTGGTAAGGATGGCGCTACTAGTGAACTATGCATGGTCAGGTAGCTTGGCAAGCACAAGGCAAGGACTGGGCGAGAAATGAGACTCACCGTGCAGATAGGGGAATATGAGATGGACCAACTTATCCTAGATCTGGGGTCCAATGTGAACGTTTTGCCAAAATAGACTTGGGAAAGAATGGGGAGACCTGTACTCCAGTGGTCTCCGATACAGTTAAGAATGGCAAATCAACAGAAAATAATCCCAATGGGGAGGCTGCAAGGGGTCGCAGTTGACATCGAGGGTGCAAGCGCATTGGTGAATTTTGAGGTAATAGAGATTGTGGATGATAGAAATCCCTACCCTGTGCTTCTTGGAATCGATTAGGCCACTGACATGAATGGGGTAATCAGCCTGAAGAAGCGGAATATGATATTTGAAAAGAAGTCGGTCTACATAGTGGTGCCACTGGATCTTGCCAAGGGAGTGTGCTATACAGAACCAGTCTAAGATTATGAAAGCAATGACAATATGGACCAGATTTACAAGATAACAACGCAAGACTAGGATTGGGTGAATCCGACAGTGGACAGACGTATTGCATGGGATCACAAAAGCTCCTGCACATGAGATTCGGATGAAGAATTGGAACATTGGAAGAACCGGTTCCATGAAGTATCTACACTGCGTTGTAATATGATGACCAAGTCATTGCGATGTGTGTCATTTGAAGTCAGTGATCTACCTCATTATGATGGGCTAACGGATGTTGATTGCTTTTTGGATGTATTTGAAAGAGAAGTGTTGGAGAAATATCGCTTCTATTCCTTGGACTAGGTACTGCGCGCTACGCCTACAAGATGGTGGGGTACGCACAAGGATAGTTTCGGTGATTTGCGCGACTATAGGAGAATGATGAGAATACGTTTTGGGCAACCAAAAGTGTGGATGATAGATAAGTATGATGGAAGGAATGACCCGTGCGATCACTTGGCTAAATGGACTAAGGCTTATGGAGTAGAGCCTCAGCTTGAATGGGTGCATCTGTTTTGTCATACCCTGGGCATCATACCAATGGATTAGTACTTGGAAATCGAGCTCTGCCATGGCATTGAAGAATGGGACATCTTGCACCAGGGATTTTTAATGACGTTCAACTTTGAGGATGGTTTTGACTGTATTGACGCAGCACTACAGGAGGTTAAAGAAATGATCTTTAGGATACCGCAAGATCCTTTGGACCTGATCCAACCTGATTGGACTACCCAGCTGAGCAATGCACTGGAATGCAATAACGTGACCATTGAAGAAGAAGACGAGGATCCCTGAAAAATTAATATTCTGGAAACTGAAGGTCGCCGTGAGGTTGAAGGTTCACAGATAGAGGATCCTGATATAACCGCGCCACTGAAAACCAGGTAGGTCAACATTGGCACAGAGGTGGAACCAAAATTTGCAAAGATTGGGGACTATTGGGATGATGCGACAGTAGACAAGGTTGCTAAGCTCCTCTGCGAATATCAAGATTTGTTCCCCACCAATTTTTCTAATTTAAAAGGGATAATAGGAGACCTGGGTGTCATGAAGATCACCCTTAAACTAAATGTGAAGCTCATAAAGAAAATACCTTACCGCCTTAATCCTAAGTATAAGGAAAGGGTTCGCGCTGAGTTAGATAAGATGCTCGTGGCAGGAATTATTGAGCCAGTGGAGGAATCTGATTGGGTAAGCCTGATAATGGTTCAGGAAAAGAAACAGAAAGAAGAAATAAGGATATGCGTGGATCTCCGGAAGTTGAATGATGCTTGCGTGCATGACCCCTTCCCGACCCCGTTCACTAACGAAGTTCTAGATAATGTAGGTAGCCAAGAAGCATACTCTTTCACTGATGGGTTCTCTGGGTATCATCAGATCAAAATCATGCCTGAGGATAGAAGCAAGATGACCTTTGTGATGGAATGGGGATGTTTTTAGTATATTGTAATGCCTTTTGGGCTGAAGAATGCACCAGCAATATTTTCGCGCGTAGTCATTGCGACATTCAAAGACTTCATTCATAAGTTCCTGGAGGTGTACTTTGACAATTGGACAGTGTTTGGATTGGTCAAGCATCATGTGGCAAGTCTGCGCTTAATGTTAGATACATGTTGGAGACATCAGATCACACTCAATCTGAAGAAGTGTCTATTTTGTGTCCCTTTTGGGATCCTGTTGGGTCATGTGGTATGCAGACAAGGATTGATGGTAGACCCCATGAAGATCGTGGTGATAATCAACTTGGAGGCACCAAGGAATGTGAAACAACTGCGCACAACTCTAGGGTATAACAGGTACTATAGGAAGTTCATCAAGAGCTATGCCAAGATCACCACACCCATGGAGAAGTTGTTGAAAAAGGATACTACGTTTTGTTGGAGTGATGAATGCCAGAAGAGCTTGGATGTGTTAAAAGAGAAAATGGTCACTGCGCCAATCCTAGTCTTCCCAGACTAGAAGAAGGAATTTCATGTGCATGTGGACGACTCCTGTATTGCACTTGGGTCTGTACTAGCACAGGCGGGTGAGGGGGAATTAGACCATCCTATAGCATTCGCGAGTAGGATGTTGTCCAAGGCTGAGAAGAACTATTCCACTACAGAGTGCAAAGGACTAGCCATGTTATACACGCTCTAAAATTTTAGGCACTATTTGCCGAGTGGGCATTTTAAGATGTATACAGATCATTTTACGTTGAAATACCTGGTCAGTAAGCTTTTGTTGGGGGGGGAAGATTTGTAGATGGTTTTTATTGTTCCAGGAATATGATTTCGAAGTTATTTTGAAGCCTGGATGATTGAACATGGGACCAAATCATCTGTCACATCGAAATGGGAGAGGAGCCCACTAATTTGGAGGAAGGACTGCTTGACGCACAACTCTTTGTAGTGAGCATCGCAAACAATCACTTTGAAGATATCATACAATTCCTGACAACGGGGACTACTCCAGAAGGGTATACAAGCCAGCAGAAGAAGGAGTTAGTAGTGCATGCAACAGACTTCTCTGTCATTACAGGACACTTGTACAAAATGGGGTCAGATGAAATATTGCGATGCTATGTACCTGACTTTGAGCGAAGTAGCATCCTCATGGAGGCTCATGGAGGAGCTGTAGGAGGACATTATGCAGGAAAAGAAATAGTGCAGAAGGTTCTGTGTGCTAGATTGTGGTGTCCAACTCTGCATAAAGACGCGAAAGCATATTGTAGGACTTGTGACACATGTCGAAGGACTGGCAGGCCATCGCGGAGGGATGAACTACCTTTGATACCATAGGTGACATTACAATCGTTCGAGAAATGGGTGATTAACTTTGTGGGACCAATTCAGCCTCCGGGAAAGAAAACAGGTGCATGGTACATCATCACCCCGACTGAGTACTTGAATAGGTGGGTGGAGGCGTAGCCTATGAAGGACTATACCAGTGTGACAACAGTAAATTTTTTTTTTGAATACATATTGACAAGATTTGGTTGTCCAAATATCTTGATGAGCGATTGCGGTACGCACTTTTTAATGAAACAATCACCGCGTTGATAGAAGAATTTCAGGTGTATCATCAGAAGAGCATGCCTTATCACCCGTAGGCCAATGGGATGGTGGAAGCCTTCAATAAGATACTAGAGAGCACACTGACAAAGTTTTGCAATGCTGAGAGAAGTGACTGGGATGTGCGCGTACCAATGGAGCTATGGGCCTACAGAACAACTTGCAAGAATTTAACTGGGCAAATGCCTTTCAGACTCATGTATGGCGTAGAAGTTGTGATTCCAATGGAATAAATTATACCCAGTCTATGCATAGTAGTATTCACAGGAATGACAGATCGCGGAGCCTTGGAAGAGAGGCTCACATAGCTAGTAGAGCTTGAGGAGGACCGATTGCTAGCTAGATTTCATCAACAAGTTCAAAAGGAGCATGAAAAGGCATGACATGATTGGCACATTCAACTATGCACCTTTGAGGTAAATGATCTGGTTTTGTTATATGACAACAAGTTTGATAAATTTCCAGGGAAATTTAGGATGCACTGGCTAGGGCCCTATGTCATCAAAGAGATTACCGACGGTGGAGCAGTTCAGTTGGTTAAGTTAAATGGGGAGCCCTTCCCAGGAAAGGTGAATGGTAGCCGATTGAAGCCATACACTGGTGATCCGGCTAGGTGACTATATGAAGGTAGCATAGTCTTAGCACTCCAGGCAACTGAAAGGAGGCATGGGACTATAAACTACACTGCCCGGGTTGGGGAACTGCGTGATGAGGAAACTGCGTGGAACGAGGAGATGTCACAGAGACCACACAAGTGTGCAGAAGGTTGTGCTACCCAGGATAAAACCGTGCAGGTCAGTCAGAAAGTGATCGTTAAAGTCATTGTTCATGATTTGACGATGAAAAAATGGCCAAATGGAGTGGGGGGGTGGCATTTAAGATGAAATTTATGGGCGAGATCCTTAAAAATCTGCCACCAATCTAGCATTAATGAACCAATTTTGGGGGGAACAGTTCGATTTGAATTCAAAATGGCCTATAAATTACATGTGGCTTCCCAACAAAGAACACTTGGCATTTTGAGCATTGATTTGTTGAGCTCTCAGATGCGTATGAATTGTGAATTCTTTGAATCTTTGATAACGAGTTCGGCATTTGAGCAATTGCCAAGGGAGACACAAGAACTGTTGAATAGCGTCATGTCGACACCAGCAGACACTATAGATATTGGGGAAGTAGTGACAGCTGAAGGGGCTATGCTAGAGGTTGCTATGGATGCAGAGGGAGCTGCTCCAGAGGTTGCAGAGATACCAGCTGAAGTCCCCAAGTCGCAATGCTCGCCTAGACCAAGGCCTACCCCGACCTAGGAGAGTGCGAAAAGCAAGAAGGGAAAGAAGGTCACATCACAGCCGGTGCACATGTCACGTAGAAGAAACCTGTCAAAGGACATGCCCACTGCACAAGAAAAGGGGAAAATAATTAACCTAGAATCGGAGGAGGAAGAAATTGAGGATATCCCAATGGACAATGAGGATCTTGGGGTGGAAATGGAGGACGTTGAAGTTGAGGGGTATGACCCCATTACTAAACTGCTTGAGCATGTCCCTCCATGTAGGGGAAAGGCCAAGATGCCTAAGGACATTGACGAGAGCAAGGTCACCTTGTACAAACCTCTGTTGCCAGACCAGATTGTTTCTGAAGGACCGCGCTTGGGGTGGATTCCAATATTGAAATTGGAGGATTGGGACTTAGCTGACACCGAGCGATTCCCTCACTAGGTGATAAAACAACTGAAGCACCAAGTTCTCCCTAATCCCATTAGGATGACTGTGTTAGAACCGTGGAAGTGGCCTAAAGCTGTGGATAGGGTAGGCCTGCTCAACTTGCTATGGGTGCCGCATTACAATCGCACACCCATTACCTTGCTGGTAATCAAGTAGCTATTGTGCTTGGTACATGATGGGTGTTTGTGGCTAGAGGAGCCAATACCCATCATTGATAGACTGATCCATAGGATCACGAGGCTGCCATACTCAGGAGAGAATCCAGCTATGATGTTTGGTGGAAAGGTAGGCGAGCTAGCCCTCATGGAGGCCATGAAGAAGAAGTTTGGATTTGTAAAGAAGTCATGTGACTATGCTATTAAAAGTATTCCCAACCCTGCGGTAAAAGTGGCCACACAGAGTTTGCTAGGGAAGGTCATGCAGAAGTGCCGCTCCAATGAAGTACCAGCGCTCGTCATGGCTCTAACAGCACAATGTGTGGAGGGGATTCAATTTAATTGGGTGCGCTACCTCTGTAGTGAGTTCCTCGCAAACTGTTGTGAGGCGCAAGATCTTAGTAAGACCTTCCACTATGCGTGGGTCTTGCTGTCCATCATGCTAGTAGCCTGGGAGTTACCCGAAGACAGTCAATTTCCCTTAGTCACTACTGAACCTGCCTGAGGCCGTGAAGTATGCTTCTCTGTGGGTAACTAAGGACTCTCAACAGATCGAGGATAGCAAGATATTTTGGATCTTGATGGAGATGAACATGGACATGGCCATCAACCGTAAGCCGCGTTGTCACCTACTGTCTTTGATCAATTGCAGCCATATGCAAAATTCAAGGCTGATTTCCACCACGTATCCATAAGGGCATGAAAGGACCCCAAGCAGAAGTGGCATGACTTTCCCTCCTTGGTGACAAACGATGCGATTCAAGCAGTCATTAACAACTAGCCGACAGAATGGCATGTTGCCTTAGACTTAACTGCGAGATCTAGCAAGACAACCGTGCAACAAAAGAAGGAAGAAGCCAAGCTCAAGATGGAGCAGCTGGCTGAGAGAAGGAGAAAGGATGTTCAGGATAAGGCTAAGGGAGACTGTACTTCCACGTAGGAGAAAGGCAGACAGACAGGATGAGAAGATCGCAGCTCCGACAAAGAGAAGTCGCTCTCCCTAGAGGAAGAGGAAGAAGAGGACGATTCGACAGAGCAGGGATGAGCGGACCCACAGACACCTCCATTCCGTATCAAATGTCCAAGGGGACGAGAAAAAGTAGGGCCGCGGAAGAAGTTCAAGGCCAGCAAGACGTCCGTGGACTTGATCACCCTAACAAAGGGGGTTTGAATGACATTGGAGATACAGTGCGGGATGCCACTGCGGAACTATTGTAGCAGTTTGAATAGAAGCAACAATAGGCATTGGGGGCCATTTAGGCGAATCTGTGAGAGCTGTAGATTCGGGCATCACAGACTGGTGTGACATCCACTAGTTTGGCCATTGGTACTTCAGAAGCCGCTGGGATGCTGCACGCGAGGGACTCCCAAGCCATAGTGCTGCTAGATGGAGCACTGACGATAGAGACCAAAGCTGACAGGCTTGCTATCAGCACACTTAAGGGAGTAGGGTTGAACTTGGTAGTGCTTCCTAGTGAGGCACTCCACCTACTGCAGGATGGGTTGATTACGAAACTGAGGGCTTGCGAAAAGTGCGCTTTGCAGGTGATCAGCGAGAAAAACATTAATAATGCTCAGATGGTTGTGCAATGAGATTCTTCCATCGCCACTGCAAATGATGTGACTGATAAGAACAAGTGTATAGTCCAGGTCATGGAGGAAACATGCCGAATGGTCCCGGAGTTGGCCATTCCTGAGGATGAGTCAGTAGATGTGCACGTTCGCAAACTTGGTACACGGGTGCGTGACGCCCGTATAGAGTTGGCAAGGATTCAGCTAGAGCTGAACCTCCAAATTGCAGAGTTGCAATTGAAGGCCCAGCCTTCGACTCCATTGGAAGTCAAGGAGCAGCACACGACTACTATAACAGAGGCAATAGTAGCAGTAGAAAGTGCAGTGGTAGATTGCACAATGCTTTTCAAATAGTCGTTTGAAGTACTAACAAGCCTACAAGAAGACCCTACTATGTAAAGGCTGGAAACAGAGGCGTGAGAGCTGTAGCAACACTATGACGAGGTAAAAGGGACAACTTGTACTATCGCCCTCACACAGAGACTTGCGAAGCTGTAGGAGGCCAAGGCATTGAAGGAACAGGTAGATGTAGCTCAGCACAAAGAGGCAGTGCTGAAGGCGCACTTGAAGCCTTGGTTGGATGAGGCCTACTTGATCACAACCTCCATTAAAGGCAAGTTGGCTAGTCTACAGGAGACTCAGTAGAAGCTTCAGGCTGACAGTGCAGGGCCAGCGATAGAGCAATTGGTCAAGGGAATAAAGCAGGTGGTTGTGCAGTGCACCGCCGAGGTAGTAGTTGTACAGGTTGAGTTGGGGGGTCTTCGTGCCAAGATCTTCTGCACCCGTAGAGTGTCTCAAAGGCGAGTCACCATGTCTATGTTGGGGGCCTATTGGGAACGGGTTCCCAGTCAGTTTTGGTGCTAAAAGCCCATGGTTTTGGGCAGAAAGCCCAAATTTTGTAATAAATATGTAAAGTCTCTGCATTTTGTGGTCGTGGAGCGCGAATATGTCAAGAGTCATAAAGGGTTGTCTGCCCTTGTTTTGTAAAGTCTCATGTCAGCTGTAGAAATCTACCCATGGTTTGGAGACCATGGGATTGTATAAAAATGGAGTCTTAGAAGTGTCTAAGGTAGTTAAGTAGAAGAAATAGAAGAAAGAATAGTTTAGGGGTAAGAAGTTCTAAGTGATCTCAGGTCTTAGTGTAGGGAGAGGATCTGCAATTGACTGTGCAGAGGCCTAGGGTGGAAGTCCGCAGCTGAGTTGGCGGACCCCTGCAGCTGTGTGCGCAGGGTGGATAGAGCCTATATGGAACTTGAGATATCAATAAACAAAAGTATTATGCAAATCACTGTGTATCTAGTCTATGTTTAATGCATCTGATTATATTATGTTATGGTCTAGGTTTACATTATAATGCTTATTTAATGTGTGAATGTATTGGATTATTTCTGGTAATTGAACACAAGTAAGAATATAGGTTTACGTGAAGATAACTATAAATGCATGGTAGAGTAGGTAACACTTAAGATAACTTGGGAAATTATAAAGTAACATAGCCACAGAGGCACGTAAGTTCTTGGACCTTTGGTTAGGGTTGTGTGAAGATCAGTGGGATACCTTCGCGAAGGTATTGAAGGACAGAAGAGAAGGAACATCGATAAGCATTAAAGGCTTATTGATCTGCATGAAGGCAGGATCAGGAAGTGTAGATCAACATCACGACCATCTCAGGGTGCGGAAACTTGGTTCCTGCATCCCCCCATACTGCTTCAAGTGAGACCTCACTCCACGCTCCGTGGGCTGATGCCAAACATGCCAGTAGTATAGGGATTTTTTTGGCTGACTAACGTTGAATATGGGTTAGGGCCGATCAAGCCAATGATGAATCATTGTTCAGGGTAGAAGTTTCTATGGGTGGGTGATCCTTTCAACAAACTGTAAGATGTAATACCACTTGGCATCTCAGGTAGATGAAACAAGTTAGGAATTTTTGTATGCAGTTGTGGCCACCATTCAGGTAGACTAATCAAAATAATTGTTGATCATGATGGCTGCACATTGAGAGATTGATGTGCATTCATGATCCAGGTGGATATTTGTGGCCACCCACCAATTCCACTTGGACCCCCATCATTGTTTCTTTCAGTTTTACAGTTTCCTTAGTTGTAGCACAATTTACTATTTTTAGCAGTTTTTCGGGTCCTAAACTTCCAGAGCCATTTTGAGGCCCTAAACCACGTTTTTTTGGCAATCTACCACAATCAATCTTGTATCCAAAATCGTAACTTAGTCGTAGTCCTTGGAGAGATATTTCCAATGGGGTATCATGCGCGTCAAACGGAGATAATATGACCAAGTTGTGACCCTGGGAAGTTGGTTGTCCGACTAACCCCAACAGGGCCCATAAACTCTTGGTGTTACATCTCCTCGGGTTAGGGTTTTGGTTGTTTAGGGTTTGGTCTTATTGTTCAATAATAAAAAAGCCCTTAAGCCTCATTGTAATGCAGTTTAGACGCATGTAGCCACCACATCGCTTGTTAAAGATAAGCCACCATCGCCTGAGCTAGTGTTATTTCCATTCTGTTTGTAAGCATGTTTTAGTATTTGATATTAATGAAATGAAGTGTTATTTCTACTGCATCTTTGTATTTATGGTTATATCTATATTTTTTTGTGTTCCTGTTTAAATCCGGATCAGTGGTATCATAGTAGTTTTCTCTTTCTATATTTTTCTTTGCATGTCCCCGACGAGGTTGGGATATAAGGAGTTAGGGCTTGAACTAGTCGAACCTTTGCAAAACCAACCTTGCAAATCCCGACGGCCTCCCATGGCAGATGAAAAGAAAGATGAGGGGGTAGGAGATCCTATCAAAATTTTGCTCGAAGAAGCCCTCGAGTGACAAAGGAACGCGATGATGGACAACTTTGCCTAAATCCTTTAGCGACTACCCAAGGGCGATGCATCTACTTTCGGCAGCTACTCTGAAGTGCCACACCCTTTAAGGTACAAGTTGACTTTGACATTCCCATATTTGAGGGTAGGGTAGATGCAGACACTATAGATAAATGGTTAAATCTGCTAGAAGGATATTTTTCCGTTCATGACTTTTCTAGCCGGGAAAAGATCACTTTTGCACTTCTCAAAGCAACCCCCCATGTCAAGGACTGGTGGGAAACCTACTGTGAGTAGAAGGATGAAAGTACGAACTTATTATTTTTAGCCACACCCACTTGGAACTTGTTCCGAGATGCCAACAAGGAGTAGTACTACCTTGTCGGGAGCTACGAGGATAAATACATAAAGTGGACAATGCTGCGACAGGGAAAGGACCAAGATGTGCCAGAGTTTACCAATGTTTTTGATACCCGTCACACGAAGTTGGGTATCAAGGATTCTGAGAAGAATTTGGTTATCAAGTACCGTGGCTACCTACACTGGTACATCGAGGATGAGATGGAATTCCTAGTCATCTCCTCACTCAGCACAACATACTGATATGCCGTCAATATCGAGCAAAAGTTTAAACATAAGAAACGATACTTTGCATCCGCAAATCTGAAGCAAGGGAAAGGTGCCCCCAAAGCACAGAACAAAGGACAAAGCCAAGGCGGGTTGGCCCAGGACAACCTGCCAAAGCCGCAAGCAAAGAAAAATGTAGTGAAGCTAAAGAACGACACGGGAAAGTGGTGTGAGTTCCATAAGAGTTCCACTCACAACACAAGTGAGTGTCGGACCAAGCAGTCACTCGTGGCTAAGCTAAAGGCTTCAGAATCAAATCCATGTTCCAACTCTGAGTCAGAACCCAACAAGGGGAATGACAAAGGGAAGCATATTATTGATGCAGAACCCAACGCCACCATTGCCACCACGAAGATCCAGAAGGAGGAACCCAAAGACCTAGAGGAGGAGGAGCGCCTCTTCCACTCCCAGATGTGGGTAAAGGGTTCTCCGCTACAGTTCATTGTTTACAGCAGGAGCCAAAAGAACCTCATTTAGGAAGAGGTCGTGAAGTGGCTAGGCTTACCGACCACAGCACATACACAACCGTACATCATCGGGTGGCTTCACCAAGGACGAGATCTTCGCGTGAGCCAGCAGTGCCGCCTTCCAAACAACATGAAGCCCTTCACGAATGAGCTATTATGTGACGTTTCTCGCCTTGATGTTTGTGATGTATTATTAGAAAAACCATACTTATGGAAGCGACATGTTGTGTACGAGTCAAGGCCTCATGATGTTATTGTTACTTTGGGTAATATGCTGTACAGGATATCAGAGGTAGCACCGCCTACCGCCATCTCTTTGGTTACTGCAAAACATTGCAGTAAGCTCATTTCTGAAACCGGGAAATTTGTTTTCTTGATGATACGCCCTCAAGAAAATAAGAATACGGTGGCCACAACCTCTAGACATGGCCCCTTCGCACGACAAAAACAGATGGACAAGGTTGTGGAGGAGTACGAGGACATCTTCACCTCCCTCGCAGGGGTCCCTCTGCAATATCAGGTCAAACACTCCATCGATCTGACCCCAGGCATACTGCTGCCCAATGGACCAATCTATTGGCACTATGTTTTGGAGAATGATGAAATCAATAGGAAAATTCAGGAGCTGCTACAGAAAGGTCACATCCATCTTAGTTCATTTTCCTGTGGGAGCCCGATCGTGTTGGTACTAAAGAAGGATGGGACTTGGAGACTCTGTACTGGCTATCGGGTGCTGAAAAAGATCACTGTTCGAAATAGGTACCCGATCCCATGGATTGATGACCTTCTGGACCAACTGAAGGGGGAAAAATATTTCAGCAAGATCGACTTGAAATCAGAATATCACCAGGTACCAATCGAACCCTCCAATGTGTGGAAGACTTCCTTCAAAGCCAAGGAGGGCCTTTTCGAATGGTTGGTTATGACTTTTAGGTTGACGAATGCTTTTGCAACCTTCATGAGGCTAATGGATGACATCTTGCAGCCATTCACCAACTCATTTATAGTGGTATACTTTGATGACATCATGATCTTCAACCAGATTTGGGAAGAGCGCCTCCACCACATCCGACAGGTTCTCCAAACATTGCAGCAACACAAGTTGTGTGCCAATTTGGAGAAATGCACTTTTGGAATGACCCAAGTTCAATATCTAGGATACATTATTGATGAAACAGGGGTGCATGTGGATCTAGCCAAGATCCAAGTCATTCAGGATTGGCTAGCTCTAACCACTCTAACAGAGCTCTGCAGCTTTCTAGGTCTTGCCAATTTCTACCACATGTTCGTGTTGGGATTCTCTCATATCACTTGGCCCTTGAGTCAAGTCACCAAGGGAGGAACGAAAGTAAAATTCTTTTGGTATGAACCTCAAAAAAAGGCATTCACAGAGTTGAAACATCGCCTCTGCTCTACACCAGTGCTCACATTACCAGACTTGCAACAACCATCTGAGATCGAGACAGATGCCTCTGTCTATGCTATTGGGGCAATCCTTACTCAACATGGGCATCCAATGGCATATCACAGTGAGACACTTTCAGACACAGTTTGAAAGTATTCCACTTATGACAAAGAGATGTATTCCATTGTGCAGGCCTTCTATCAATGGAAGCATTACATTTTGGGGAAGGAAATGGTCATCCACACAGACCACAAGCCCTTGCAGTTCATACAGATACAAGGGAAGTTGCTGAATGATCACCATCAGAAGTGGTCCATATACCTGTAACAGTTCCATTTGAATATCAAGTATAAGAAGGGAAACACCAATAATGTTGCAGATTGCCTTAGCCGATCACCGATCATGGTGTTAACCACTGTGCTCAACTCTTGTGGGCATGAGACTTCTGATTGGCTACTTCTCTACAAAAGCGACCTAGAATTCGGCCACACATACTAGACGCTCTTGGAGGGTTAGCAAGTTCTAGATTTTCACCACCAGGATGCCCTATTATGCCACCTGGGACACCTTTGTGTTCCTTCAAGCAAGTGTGTGAAGATGATTTGGGTAGCACACTACAGTTGGGCCACTGGGCATTTCGGGGTTGCAAAAATGGTGGCAGTACTGCAGAAGTATTTCTATTTGCTGAATCTTTGACAGGATGTCAGGAAGTACATTAGATCTTGAACTGCTTATGCCATTGCCAAACCAACTATCCAGAATCAAGGCTTCTATACTCTGCTACATACCCCTAGTCAACCTTGGGAATCCATCTCCATGGATTACATGTCGGGCCTTCCTTCTACTAAGCATGGAAATGAATTTGTTTTTGTGGTCATCGACAGATTCTCGAAGATGGCCATTATGGCTGCCTGCAAGAAGAATATCATAGTAGAAGCCACTGCTAAACTCTTCTTCGAATGAGTGTGGGTACACTTTGGGATCCCATAGTCTATCATCTCAGATCGGGACAACAGGTTCCTGAGTACATTTTGGTCCTGTCTCAGGTTGATGTTGGACACTAAGCTCACTAAGTCCACAGCTTTCCATCCCCAAACTAATGGCTAGACAGAGGTCGTCAAGAGGATGATCGTACACATTCTGCGCATGTATAACTCAAAGCATCCATGCACATGGGATGAGAGCCTCCCGTATGTCCAACATAGCTATAACCAGGCTCTCCACAGCTCGACTGGGCATAAACCTTTTTAGGTGGGCTTGGGATTCCAACCACTATGTCCCATTGATGTGGCCATGCCATTTGCAGCTACTTAGAAAGATTTAGATCATGTCCAGTCTGAAATCGATAAGGCAAGCAACTTCATTGAGCACATCCAACATATCCACCAGCAGGTCCATGAAATTCTAGAGAAATCAAATGCCAAGTACAAGCATCAACATGATCAACATCGGGTGCCACACAAGTTTCAAGTGGGTGACAAAGTCTGGTTGCATTTGCAAAAGGAACGCCTTACCGGAGCCTATCGGAAACTCGGACCACTTCGATATGGTCCTTAAAACATTACCAAGGCTATGGGAGACAATGAATTTGAGCTCAACATTCCCCCATTTCTTGGCCTGCACCCAATGTTCAATGTGGACTACCCTCGACCATACATCCCACCATTGCTAGACACATCAGACATTGTAGAACAACTCACACCTAGAAAGTTAAATCCAGATTGCATGGAACAAGCCACAACTGATTGGATCATGGACACGCATATCAAGCACACTCGCTAGCAGAAGATCCAACTATATTGAGTTGTCAAAGCAGGCCAACTCCTTCACAAGGGAAAGTGGCTCACCAAGAGCCAGGTTCAGCAGAACTTTCCTCATCTCATGGAAGAACTCAACGCAATGGAGACCATTGCTTCCTAAGGGGGGAGGAATGATCAAGTTGGATATTGGTGGCCACCCGCCAATTCCACTTGGACCCTCACCATTGTTTCTTTCTGTTTTCCAGTTTCCTTAATTGTAGCATAGTTTACTATTTTTATCATTTTTTCGGGTCCTAAACTTCCGGAGCCGTTTTGAGGCCCTAAACGACGTTTTTTTTTGGAAATCTACTACAATAGTAATTTTCTATCTAAAATCATCTTTTCTGTCATATTCCTCGAAGAGATCTTTCCAACAGAGTATCATGCACGTCAAACGGAGATAATATGACCAAGTCGCGACCCTAAGATGTTAGTTGTCCAACTAACCCCAACGGGGCCCATAAACTCTTGGTGTTATATCTGCTCGGGTTAGGGTTTTGGTTGTTTAGGGTTTCTCTTATTGTTCAATAATAAAAGGCCCTTGAGCCTCATTCTAACGCAGTTCAGAGGCATTTAGCCACCACATCGCTTCCCAGAGATAAGCTACCATCGCCTGAGCTAGTATTATTTCCATTCTGTTTGTAAGCATATTTCAGTATTTTGTATGAATGAAATGAAGTGTTATTTCTAATTCGTCTTTGTATTTATGGTTATATCTATAATTTGTTGTGTTTTTGTTTAAATCTAGATCAATCCGAAATTTTAAAACTAACAGCCCCTAAATAACACTCAAGCCAGAACACCCTTGTTGACCATGATGGCTGCACATTGAGAGATTGATGTGCCTCCATAATTTTAAAACTAACAGCCCCTAAACAACACTCAAGCCAGAACACCCTTGTTGATATTTTTTTCATTTTCCTGTGACAACACTGTGCTAGAAGAATCCATAGCTACTATATCTCTATAGGCATTTGAGATGGATTTTTTTTTATTGTGATAGAGGGAACGACCAAGTTAGGTATGGACATTTTTCTCCCTATTTATTGAATGATCATACTTAAGTTTTTGTCGTATTTGAATTGTCTAATGTTAACAACCTTTCATGCACAGTCTAGATTTGTTCCCAACTCTTGAACAGGGATCTGGCCTCTACTGATGGTTGATATGGATGATTGTGAGGGGTTCATGTCCATAAGACCTAGCATTCATCATCTTGTTGAGTTTTGACCTGTGCATCATGGGATTCCTGTTGTTCTTTGAGGTCCCCAATGAAGATAGATGCATGTACCACCTAATTAGGAAGACTTTCTCAAGACTTTACCTACCTTTTGTAGTTATAAACTATTTCTTGCATGGCCTACTTATAGGCTAGAAGGGGGATGAGGGATATCAGTCTTTCTCTTACAAGGAAAGTGGGATGATACCTAGAACTAGAAAGCCTAAGCTCCTAAGCTTTCTGAGCTTTCCAAGTTCAATAGGCAATGGAGAAAAAATTGGATTATTATCTATTATGAAGTACTAGAGGCTCTGTAAATTTCTGAGCGAAGGAGGGAATATTCTTGTAATCTTATTGTTGCTGAGAGTTATGAACTCCAAGTTTTTCAAGTTCACAAGAGTTGTAGGAATGTGGCCTGTGAGGGAATTAGAGCTCAAATCCAGCTTCTGCAACGTCCTAAGATTTCTAAGGGATTATAGAATGGGTCCTCTAAGATTGTTGTAACTTAAATCAAGCCCCAACAAGTTGCTTAAAATCCCCATTCCCTGAGGGATTTTTCCCTTGAAATAATTATAACTAAAATCTAAAATTAAATGCATGAGACTATTTAGCCTCCCCACATCTGGTAGGATTCTCCCATGAATATTTTTCTAAGAGTGTCAACACCTGTAATCCCCTCAAGCTGCCAAAATCCCTAGGAATTTCACCAGTCAGACCCTTGTTAGCATGCAGGCTCAACTACTCCAAATTGGGGGCCAACTTACGAAAACCCAAAGGAATTGTGATGTTCTCATGCATGAAACATTGGATCATAAAGAGTGCTTGCAAATATGAGAGCTTGAAAATTGAAATTGGAAACAAAGCATTTTTCTTGCATGAAGGATTAGGTTTGTACCCAAAATTAAGCCTGGAAACATGCAATAAATTGTTGTTCCCTTGTTTTCACTCCAAGCCCTGCCATGTTCCTTTTACACAGGGACGTGGATAGGTTTTTCTCCATTTGCATCTGTAGACATAGATTCCATTACTTCAAAAATAGATTATGTTTCCTTAGGATTCATCTTGGCATTGGAGACCTGTTAATCTACCTGGCCTCCATGATTTTTATGATGTGTTGCTCCATGAATTCTTACTAGTAACAACAAAAACATGCTCACAATGTATTTAGAAGGATACATTGAATGTGCTAGAGAAAATAGATATACCAATCTGAGAAACAAATCTAGTGCCTATAATGTGTCGTGTGGATTGGGATGTTAGAAAGCATTGGATAAATGTTTACATCTTGTGAGGAGGTGACAGAGAATCCCAATGATATTTGGAGGGAGACTTCAAAACTACTCAGTGTGTATCTTCTTGCGATGCAAGGGTTGTCTTTGGCAGTTGCAAGATCAATGATGCTTTAATCAAATAAATTAAAAAATCAAATCTTTTATCATATCTTGTCATATTTTACCAACGTATCTACTATTGAATCTTTTATCATATCTTCTGCATATTTTTTGTATGCAATGAATCTTATGAGACTCCTGGTTTAAATTATAGTCATACCAAAAAAAAACTAATCACCAAAAATATTATACAACAAAGATTATTTGTGGGTTATCTTGCAAGTTGTAAATAACTTATTCATAGAGTTGCAACTGGCCTTCTCATTGCTCTTAATTTATAGTGGGTCCATCTTTGAGCCACCACATGGCAATATTTTATGTTCTCCTCATGCTTTTATTTTCTTAAACAATATGTCTATATAGGATTTTTATTCAAGTATGATTTAATAACTGCAAATGGAAAATATTTGTTGTTGTTGGTTTATCTAGTAAGTTGTATTTCTTCTAACGTGTTTTGTGAATTTTCATAACTATGAGCATGAAGTTGTTGGAGAAGGAGACAGTCTCTCAAAAGGTACATGTAACTAACAACATAATGAGGTTATCATGGGTGTTGGTACATTCACGATGTCCTGCAGATGTTAAAAGAGGGATAACAATGTTGGAAGGTAGGTGATTGTTCTTAGCTTAAAGTTCTCTAGGATGAAAAGTTGCAAATTGTTGTTGCACTTTTCACTTAATGTTTTGCATCAATCTACTTTTCTTGAAGTCAACTTGTTGGAAGCATTCTTATGTCTGTGGTCTAGATCTAGACAAAGCCTTTTGATTCTCTTAATCTCTATGGAAGTCTGCAATTCCCTTATTTTATTTTATTTTTTCTTTATGAAGGCATGCATCATATATTACCTTATTACGAAGAAATATACATCAAGTGATACATAAGAGTAGAAATAAATACTCTAAGCGGTGGCTAAATAGGCATCCCCTCCTCATATATGCTGAGAGTGGTGGTATGTCAACCTTCTACCCAATATCTAGAGAGCTTCTATCTTTGGTAAAGATTCTTATCTCAACAGAGAACTGAATTTCTAGTGCAGAGGGTTGACCAAAGCGATGCAACCATTCCCACAAGTATGGGGTCCCTTAGCAAGTCTCAAAAGATAAACTTGACAATTTCAGACTTGGTTTATTGTAAAAACATTTCCAATCCTTCCAAATTCATCCTTGAGCATTCAGATAAATCTTGAAGAAAATAGATCAAGGTAGAATCTTTCATAACTCAAAAAATGCTTGTTTCTTTGCAATAACAATTGTTACGATTTATTCACCACTCTCTGCTTCAACCAAAGGCCATATTGTCCCACAAATACTAATATTCTTGCTTGTAAAGGGAAATGTCTAGATGAATATCCCTACCAAATCTAGGTCATTTATTGTCCTATTGAATATCCCTGTAGCTTCTTTATAGAAGATAACCTTTCAAAGGATGACAATCAAGCTTTCTAGAGTTCATATCTATCTTGTTCACAACTTCTTTTATGAACAAGACTGTAACAATGTCATCAATTTATAGGTACTACAACTTATCACCATTGCTACTGAACAGTAACGATGTCATACATAATGTTGGACCATAAATAGTGCTGAGCTTGAGGTGCCATACATAGAACAATACCACATACATATAACTGTGGGGTAACCAATAATGTTCACTGCACAATATTCTATTTTTATATTTTATGATAACTTCAGATCTTTCAAACTTTTAGGAGGACCACTCCTTGAGAGATTCAAGATTTATGACTTCAACAGAATTTCTACTCTGCTATTTGAGGCTTAGTATAGAAGATTTCAAGGAGACTAATTCTTCTCAAACTGAGAGAGGATTGACTTTGCAAGAATTAAATGCTTCCAGTGCTTGATGTAGGTGACCAAAAATTTATTGAAGTCTATATCTGGGATCTCAATGAACCCACAGTAAATCAAAAATATTGACATGTTGGCTCAACTGATATAAGAATATTGAATTGTGTAAATATATGTGCTGATTAGGTCACTGCAGGAAGTGCAACGCTCATACTATCAGCATACTACATTAATCTCCATTTATCTTACTATCCTCATCCAAGAAAATCACTAACATCAAAATTTATGTTATGCCACGAGGTTAAAATAGATCATTGTCCAGAATTGTAGTCACTCTTATGAGTTTTGCTAAGTACTACTATCCATGTGACGCATACATCACTAATATATAATATTGGTCACTGTTATAATTATGAGGCACATAATATTTCCATTCAGAAAGTCTAATGGAGTGCAGGTCTGGAGTATATATGCAACACTTAGATAAGTCATACCTTAGAGAAATTAATCAGCACCATAAATAATACGAGCCTTAAGGAGAACAAAGAATCAAATCATGGGGTTTGAGCAGACTTTTGAGAAGGTATGAATGAAGTTGTTATGTAGTCATAGTGAGTCACTTCCATGACATTGTAGTGACCCACTTTGAAGAGCCACAAAACATAGAAGAATGAATATATTGATGTCACCGTGGATAGAGGTATAACGAGGCATGGATAATACAATGATGCATGTAGCTTTTCCTCTGTGGAAATAAAACACTGCCTGAAGTGATGCCTCTGAATACCGAGCGGGTCTGAGATAATAAAATGTGATCCAAAAAATGTGTGACAATGAAAGCCGAGGTCTTGCAAGACAAACCATGGACAAAAATATAGACCTCAAAAGAAATACAATCCTTAGATAGTATGTGAGCCATTTGTCTTGATAAGCTAGCCTGTAATGATGAATCTTCTCTCTAGAGAGTCAAAACATTCCTGTAACTCAAGCCCTAGCTGCTTTAAAGATTGGATCCAACTGAACCTTCTTACCACAAAACCGAATTCAAAATCATCATACCAGACCTTAGAAAATGAGATCGAACTATTAGAATTTTCTTTGCTAGTCTCTTTTGATAAATTGTAGAGATAAGAGGTTCAACCTCAGAAAATTCTTAGTGATTGCATTCTCTCTTGCCTGGGCTTGTTCTCACCTGAGCTTTGATCCCATGTTAAAATTTGTTAAAAGTACTTTTCTTAGGACAATTACTTCAATGTTTCATATTATCCCATTTACAATTCCAATTTAGTTCCATAAGTAATCACATAATGCATTATCACATTGATAGTAACTGAAGAAAGAATGTAGATGATAAATGCAGAAGACAAGGCAAGACAAGAGAACACAGGATTGGCTCAAGCAAGGGAAAAACCCCAAGATGGGGAAAACCCTTGATCAATTCTTCTTATTATTATTATCAAATGTTCAGCAGAGAGAGAGTGAGAGAGAGTACAATCAAAGTCAAAATTGACTTGCCAATATGAAGAGCAATACCACTGTTTAAATACCAAAGAAGCCATCCAATCAATTATGAGTCATGGTTAGGTTTTATTCCACACTGCTACAACTCTTCTTCTTACCTCCATATCTCCTTTCAAGGCAATGACTTCCCTTCACTAGGTTTTGTCCACATCTATCAGTTGTGTTGAGTTAATGCCAACCTCAAATAAGCCTTTTGGTCTACCTGATCCATGGAGACTAAGCTTCCGGCCTAGCTGTGATACCAACCAACCTCCCATCCTTCTGTTTCAAGGAATATTAGCACTGAGGTCTACCTGTACCAATCTGTTAGGAATGTGACTTACAGTTGAAGAGAAGACCCACTCAAGAGTATACCCAAAACACCATCAAGTAGCCCTTAAAAAATGTGGCTTCCTCTCTGCTCAAATTCAAACCTGTAATTGAAGGTAAATGAGACCAAAACAATTCACAAATATGCCCAAAATTTCTCCAAACCAATCACGACTTCCTGCCTATGGAACTTGGCCCATGGAGGAGACTAAAATGAAGCCAACCTTGCCCTCATCACCTTCGTTGGAGATCTTCTTCTATAGCTATTTCAGAGAGGAGAAAAATGAGATATCGATGTGTATAATGAGGATATAGGTCACGTCCTTTTATAGGAGAGATGGAGAGGGGTTTGACTTGGTTAATTAACCCCAAGCCGACCTTGATGAGTTACACATGAGTGGGCTTGGATTCAAAAATATATTTTCCTTATCCAATTTTAGTGATATTTAGATTGATTTTGGTCCTCTCAAAAAGATGAATTCATTGCAATAATTATCTCCATCAAATGAGTTGTTTAAAGTGGAATTTGGCCCTAGTTGTTAATTTTAACAAATTGGTATCCCCTCGACAAACCTTGTACCTACTACTTTGGAATTAAAGGGGTAACATCTATTCAAAAACTATATCTCGTTGGTTTATGGTGTCTTTTGCATTACTTTGATTTCTTGAATTGATTGATAGCAAGAAGTACTCCCCTATAGTTATAATTTTACTCTATATCCCACAAGCTTCAAGGAATTTAGGTCACTACTCATAATTTTGTTATTTACACGTTTTTCTTACTTTTATGCATGCATATTTGTCCCTTTAGGAGTATATTTTTGTGTTTTGACAACAAACTTACACATTTCCCAAGGCTGACATAAATATTTAGATGTAAATTTGCAATTTGGTTTGTTGTTTAGTGTTTTTAAGTGCAGATTCTAGGTCTGTTATTTTGAGCCAAAAGAACAAAGAAATAGGATAGGCATGGTATGCAAATGACTGCACTATAATCCACCCTCAGCTCTCATTCCTGCCACAAAGGTTTATGAATGAGATCATGACCTGGGAGAGCAAAAATCTGAGTGAATTATGGAAAGATTTTATTATAGTTTGGTAGTGTGTTGTGGTATTTAGAGTTCACTCTTCACTCATGAACTGCATAGGGATTCCCCCCACTAGCTAGCAAGCACTAACTAAAAGTGTAGGGAGATTGTGTGAGGTGATAATGTACATTCTCAGGATACCATGTAGCCCTTCTAGTTTCAAGTGTACACATGGGGGCTTAGGCTCTATTTCTATGTGAAATGCATATCAATAACTCATGGAAACATCTCTATTTCACTATTAACTTGAGCATAAGGAGGGGGATTCACTGATATTAGTATTTATGGCTCTACCCAATTAATCACTTGTCACAAGTTCATAAGAAAGTAGGAAGAATTACAAAAAACCTTTATCAGTATTGATTGCTCTTCCCAGTTAATCAATTGTCACAAGTACAAAAGAAAGTAGGAAGAATTACAAAACCCCTCCATCAACCACCTCTCCTCTCTATTTTTTTGAGGTCATACACCAATGGTGGAATTATGAGGTGAACAAGAGGATCTATACTTCATAGCCTCACTTGAAAAGCCTCTGTTGGGTGCTATGTAAAAGGAAATACCCATGCCTCAAAGTGGAAATCATTAATAGGATAACATATATGACATCAACAATATGCATAGACAAAATTTGAATATCTTTGTCCATTTTTTATTTTAGAAAATTCCATTCTCTACCCTTTATAAAAGGATAACTCGATAAGGGAGTAACTAAAAAAGGACACTACAGTAAGTAAATCATTGACTTACTACTTTACATTATGTTCATTGAATATCACTTTAGTCTCATCCAATGAACTAGATGTAAAGACAATGAGCTAATCATTGGCTTACTACATGGCGTTTAGTATTTTCCATTACAATACATCTGAAGAAACTTCAACTACCTTGAAACTGGGTGACTGACTCCCTAAATCTTGTAGATTAACACCTTTCAAAATTTGTTATAATCTTAAACTACAAAGTGCCTTTAGTTTTGTGACCATAGCTACGTGTAACTGACTGTTGGCATTTTTCACAATCATTCCAATGTGCCTGAGATCTCTTTCTAGAGTTGTCTTCCTAAATCACCTTTCGGATGAGCATCAAAGGCAAAGTAGCATTGCCCACTAACCATAGATTCATTTAGCGCACAATGGAATCTCTTTAGTTTTCCATATAGGTCTCCATAAATTTGATTTCCAGGTAAGTTTGGGATATAGACTATCTGAGGATTTTATAATATTCCTTTACTTGATCGAAGGATTTTTTCAAGGCAATAAAGAGCTTATTTCTTTCTTCTTCACCTTTCAACAAGGATGCAACCTTGCCAAAATGTGTAGAAACTTATTCTGAAGATGATCCTAAATATGGTGATGAAACAACCTATTTTTCTAACTGAATAACTACCACTATCTTCTCAGCATCAATTCTTTGCTGCTCAACAAGTTGAACCTTCTCTATTAAATCACATACCTCAACTTGTGTAATTGCCTCAATCTCCATAGTTTTCTTTAACACAATTTCTAGTGCCTTCTTATCAACTTGTAGAAGAGACATTTCCTCCATCTTTTCCCTCACAAGAGAACCAAATGTTTATACTTTTGCATTTTCCCTTGATTCTCGAGATTTCCAGTACTCTTCAGATGCAGAAAAATCAGACAACAGTGTCTCAAGAGCACTGAATTTGTTAGAGACCTGGACTTTATTTGCATGGATTTGATTGGCACACTTTTATATTGTGTCAATCTCCTGTTTTTATGAGCAATTTCTTGTTTCAGAGACTGATTCCTTTCTAAAAAACTCCATCTCATTGTGAGATATCTCTATCAAGCCCAAGTTGTCAACTACTCAAGTAATCTTTGTTATCCTCTCTTATGAAAAAGTCAGCTTGGATCTTGCCAAATTTATTTCTTGTTGAAGCATTTTCTCCCGATTGACAATTAGATCTTTGTCCCTCGGTAGTTTAGAACCATTTTCAACCCATTTTTATCTTTCATCACTTGAGAGATGGCCTAAATATTCTTTACTGTGTTCAGATTCTTGAAGTCTCATTTCTAGACGTTCAAGCTCTAACTGCATAGCCTAAATCTTTTTCTCATTTAATGCAATACTAAAGAGAAGCTCCATAACCTGTCCCTGAATTAAATCTAGATTAATTTCAAACTTCTTTCTAAGAATGTCAAGGTTATCCATTGATAATCCACATTTTCCAAGCTTGACATCCATCTCTTCAAATAGTTTTTGCACCTGTTGTTCATATTTTTACAAGGATTTAAGCTTCTCTCCAATCCATGCATGCAAGTTAGGAAAAAGTGCATCAAAATTCCCTATATTTGCTGCAAAAACTACCACTATGATTGCTTCCCTTGAGTTCCCCACATATGTTCCTGACTCATTTTCAACTGTCAATGACTGGAGTTCATCAGATTGGTTTATTGCAAAACAAGAATCAACATTATTTGATGAGTCCTTGCTTATGTTTAATGCATCCACTTGTTGAACAACTTTCTCATTCTCCTTTACCATATCCTCATTACTGTCTATCAGGTTCTTTAGCTTGGACTTGAGATCCTCTATCTCCCTGGAGAAAAGTGTCCTCTCTTGTGTGGAATTTTCCAATTCTTGACTAGTTTTATGTAATATTTTCCTCATCTTATCATTATCATTTGTAATTTCCTCATATATTACTATTAGTTTATCATATTCACTGCCATTTCCAACATTTTCAATTGGAGTTGATTCACCTCTTCTGTTGACAAGGTAAAGATTCTATCAGTCTAAATTGTCATCCATGTTTTTCCCAACATCAGACTACTCCTGAACACCCACTGCAGTTCCCTTGGGGTAAAAAATATACCATGATGAATTTCAGAAATTTGAATGTCCTTTTCTTCTCCTCGTTGCTTCATTTCCTCGAGACCTTCAGTTTATTTTGTGATAGAAGAAAAAAGGGGAATCCTTGATACAATACAAAGACTTCTGGAAATGCTATGGCATATATCTCCTTTCAAAATATATATATTCTCCACATGATTCATAGCATCTATGATCTGCTTCTTTCTTCACAACTTTCCTAATACATTTCTCTCAAATATAGCTTTCTCATGCATCTTAACTAATTTTCCATTCTCTTGAGACATCCTCCTGAGCTTTGTTTGAAGATTTTGAATCTCATTAATCATTTCCTATTGCCACAATTCTAAGTTATGCTCTAGATGCTCTGACTTAACATCAGAGGAGGAAAACACAAATTCTATTTGTGACATATTCCCATTATTTGATGCTCCTAGTGTTCCCCTTGTCTCCTCTTGATGTCCATCATATTTCATGCCAAATTTTGGATATATTTTACCATCTTCCAACTCTATCCTTAGTTCATTGGAAGCCTTTTTAGGAACAATCCCCATTTCTAGTTGTCCAGTCTCATTTCTCAATTCTTGAGATTCTATAATGCCCCTTATAGTTGCATTTAATTCATTGGAAGCCTTATTTTGTACAATGTCTTGCCATAGTTTCCTAATTCCATCCTTTTCTTACACTGCCTTCTCATACATGTCAATTAATATTTCATTCTCTTTAGTTATCTCCTATGATTTCATTTGACACTCTTCAACCTCCATTATCATATGGATCACCTCTGGTTCTACTTTTCCATCCCTGTTGATACTAGCATGTTCCTGCACTAATGTAGTTTCAACACTGTCTTGAATTTCTTCTTCATGCCTTTGAATTAAGGTTTCACAACGTACTCCATTTACCCTTGTTCCATCTTCCATGTCTAGCACATGCTCTCCACAAATTCTCTTACCTCCAAAATTCCACCACATTCTTCTTGCAACATCTCTTTCTCACATTGCTTTTTCATATAGCTCAAGTAGTCTTTTATTCTCTTCTGATGTATCCTGCAATTTCACTAGAAGTTCTTCAATCTATTTTCTAAGATGAAGAACTATATCTTCTACTTTAGCATTTATAGCACTTGTTCCATCTAGCAAGATATTTGGGCAATCATCCTTTCCATACATGTCTCCCTTGCTTAAAAATTTATGATTCCTTTCTTTAATTTCTTTCTCAAGTTCCTCAACTTGATTCCTGAAAAAATGAACCAACTCTTGGGATTTTTCATTCATTTCACGTGCATCTTCCTTAGCTTTCCTTATTTCATCCATTTCTTGCATGGATTTCTCATACATTATAATCAGTCTTTCATTATCTTCAACTGACTCCTTTACTTTTTTGTGTAAATCATCAACTTCCCTAGCCAAAAAAAGGGTGGTTCCCTGAGCTTTTGCTTCATGTTGACTAGCTGCACTAATTGCTTCAACTAAATCTTTAAGCTCCCTTTCTACTGATAAACCATCTCTAAATGGTGTCTCCTCTTTCAACTTTGGAGTATGCATTGCAGAGTTCAACTATACTGCTCCATCAACATCTGAAAGCTTCATCTTATCAAAATGGATCATCAAATCATCAACACGCCTTTCCAATTTTTCTTTGGCTTCTAGGCAGAAGCACAATTTATTACGAAGAGCTTCTGCTTCCCTTCAGTACATATCAACTTGTCTGCAAAGCAATTCATTCTCCTCACTGATGGAAAAAAGCTTTGCTTCTAATGATTCCTTCTAGTTCACAAGGTTCAGGTCCTACTCATGCATAAGCTTCCAGTCCAAAGCTTCGAGTAACTGATCTCGTAATACAACTATATGTTCTGAAATTTTCTCTAGATCTCCACCCTCATAAGATTCTTGGTACCTTCTTAGTTGTTCCATCAACCTTATATTTTCCATTGCAAACCTTGTCACCTCAGGATTGCGATCGAGATGGTTCCTTAGAATTTGTAGCTCCTCCATTAACACATTCTTCTCTTCTAAAAGGTGTGCTTCCATAGACATCTTGTCAGAAGAAACTGCCTCCAGTCTCTTAATTTTGTCTTCTCGAAAATAGAGCATCATCTTTCCACATGGTGCATCTTCCTCACATTTTTTAACCAAAAGTTTTAGTTCATTTTCAGCAGCCATTTCCTTCATTGTTGTTTCTAAAGATTTCTCTCTTTTCAGGGCTCTTGCAAGTGCATATTCCAAATCTCTTTTGTGAAGAGCCTTGTTATGAGTAGGTAGTGGGCTTGCTAGAGCTTTCATATCCCATGCATATGGTCCTAGAGAGCTCAACAGGGCCATGCTTCCATAGTCATCTTCTTGAGTGGGTGACACTCCTTTGAGTTGACCACGTAGATGACTAACTTCTTCCTTCAACTATTGAATTTGCATATTCAAAGTTATAACATCTCCTGTAGCATCTTCATTTACATAAAGGAAAATCTTGTTGGAAGAGTGGAGAGTGAGATAGGGGTATCTATCCTTCACAAGTTCAAATAGATTGATGGCCAGGCTTTGAACAATCCCTCCAAGAGAATCAAAATCTAAACTTGGAAATTCGTGCTATCTTTTAACTAGATGTGAATGTTCTCTTTTTAGGAGTACTATTTTTTTCTTGCTAGGCAGTCAGTGTCTTGCATAAAATCTGATTATCTTTCTAGACTTTGATTGTAGAGAGATCAATTCACAATCTGATTATCTATCTTTCATAACTCTCTCTCTAATTTGTTTGGCTTAATATTCTGAGGAACCTTTCATTTGATTTGGCAAGCAAGGAAGGGTTTTTGTGGAGTGATTAATCCAAGGAGAAATTTAGTGGCACCAAGGTTTGTCTAAGATAGTTTAGGGCAGAAAAAACATTATTTTGGGCTGCAGGTAGTTCTTTGGTTGCAGCGTAAACTTGATAAGGCCAGTTCAGGGAAACAATGGAGCAGTACTTTGGCACATAGGTCTGGCTGAGGTAGTTTTAGGGAAACAAAGTCAGTATGGGAAACAATAACCTTCTCTGTGGTTGTGGATTCATCCAAAGAAGAGATATGGGCAACAACTTGTCCTTAAGAACACTTCTAAACCTTAACTTGTGGCTGTGTAATATTTTAGTTCTCAAATTTCTCTAATGTGCATTACACACAAATTATGTTAAAAGTTTGTTAGAAAAAATTAAGATGGTTGGTTGTAAGGCAACATCTACACCTATAGAGGTTGACTTGAAGTTATTAACCACATTTTACTCTAAACTAACAAATGCATCTTTGTATAAACAATTGATATGGAGTTTGATTTATCTGACAACCATTAAATGGGATTTTAGCAAATCACATTTCTAAATTTATTACAACTACCAAGGTTGATCGTTGAGTGACAATCAAGAGAATTTTGACATATGTGAAGGGTACTTTAGAGTATAGAATCAATCACATTATATGGTAGATGAGAGGCTTTCTAACTTACAAGGTATATATCTTTGGTCACTGAGTAAGGTATTTTATCCTATCATCAGAAACCAATGAAAGCATTTCTTTCCTCTACTAAAACAAAATATAAGGTAACAATCACACAAAAGTGTAAAATATAAGGATACTTGCAAGTCACACAAAAGTGTAGTACTACACTTCACAAGGATAAGTGGAGCATTTTGAAACTCACAAATAATCCTTTTTTTTTAAGGAGTGGACAAAGCATATGGAAGTGCATTGCTATTGTATTCAGACATTTTAGCTAGATGCTAGATTCTAGGAATATTTCAGAATCTGACAAATAAGAATGAGGTCAAACAATTGACTTCACTCCTGTCTATCAGATTCCTAGAATTTGCAACCAATTTAAGTTAAGCTATTATATTCGATAGTTGTTGGATAATTAAGAAACAAAACTACAATATTGTGCAATTCTTGTAATAAAATCGATTTTGATTTAGTTATTTTACAATTTTGGGAATATGAATATTTCCATAAGGCTTTTCAAAATTGAATGAATTAGTTAGAATAGTTTAATATGCTAGTTTTTAATTTTTGCTTCTATTATGGGAAAAAAATATATTATATATGTTTTACCAACTGTCAAAATATATAATGAAGTTTACACGTTGCAGTGTTGAGGTCCTTGATTCTGAACTTAGCATACCTCTATTGGGAATTATGTTCCTGCAATGTGAAGGCATATGCATGTGTACACATAGAAGCATGAATACCTAGATGCCTCAATGAGTTGTATTATTTTTTACTCTTTAAATAAAAGCCATGTTTTCTTTCTTACAAAATCTGTCATGGCAGGGAGGAGTTCAGAAAAAAATACAAAGAGGATAATGTTGATGCCAAAGGGGTATGCTAGATTCAAAACCCATAGTTATAAGTTATATTTTTGTTGTGTGATATGTCATTTATATACAGAGAAGCTATGGTAAACCTGGTCTTGTTGGCCATTGGATATGTTTTTCATGTGTGAAGTGAATCTGTAGGAATTGAAGTATGAACTATTTCATGTAGGTTAATAGACAAGGAGTTGATAAATGGAAGTCAATGATAGAAGAGGTAAGGGTACACTTTGAAAGAATGGTTGCAGAATTTTTATTTTTAATGGTTGGATTTTGGTTTGGGTGTTGTTTGGTTCCCTTTTAAGTCTCTTTTAAAGTAATTTGTGAATAATTTTTTGTATTATACAAAACCAATTTATGACATTCAATGCCTATTAGAATGATGTCCAAAATTAAAGGCCTCTAACGAAAAGGATTGATTGCTTTTATTGGCGATCATAATATAGACATCGACTAAAACACTGTCATGGATAAATTTCACATATAAAGTCTTTATCCTTGTGTGGGTTTTGAATAATAACCTTAAACTGAATAAAATTCAAGTTTCTTTCGAACCAATATAGTGCTTCCACACTCAAGTTCAAACTTAGTTTATCTGTTTAGATAGGCTTGTGGGCAGTGGCTCTAGGCTCAAGAGTTTAGTAGAAGTTGCATTTACTTGATCCAAGACTTATTAGTGACAATTAGTAGGTCTACCAATTCTCCTAATTAAAAAAAACCACCTTCACTTGAATAAAATTTGTTTTTATCTTTTTGTTTTTTTGGGTGGATGTTGGTGTATTCTTTCAACATTTAGGGTTTAAAGAGATAACTTCATTTTGGTAAATAATAGGTATCATTTTATTTCCCTATTGTGGCATGGTTTGATGGGATTCTCTAATGCTTTCATGGTTTCTAATGATAGTATAAAAAACCTTAATTTACAGAGGCTCATACATTGAATATGGAATATAAGATTGCCATGGCTAAATATCTTGAAGAAGTTTGACTAGTTTGCTTATATTCTATTTGAATTTGAAGATTATGCATTCAAGTTTTGTTGTTGCATGCTCATTATATAATTTCATGCGCAATGATCTCTTTTTTGTTGATCTTTTGGAACCATAGACAATTCATTTGTATTCTATCTATTTTGTAGGCTAATGAAGAGGTTGACTCTGTAGAAGTTGGCAAAATTGACATGGTTGGTTTTGTTATCACTCTAGGAAACTCTCCTAGGTTGCAGCTCAGAGATGCCTGGTAACATATAATGTTCAATATTGTTCTCTGAACTATTGGAATGGATGATGGTTTGGATCAAGCCAGATAACCGTTTCAACTATGTTTTCACTCCAGACATGCATGAACACCCTCAGCTTGACAAGGCTTTAGACCACTAATGCTCAATAGTTTGTAGATTCAATGGATAGATGGAGAATACTGACCATACCGGCAGATGCATATATATAAACACATATGAATGGCTAGCTACAGGCAGTAAATGAAGAATATTGACTATACCGGCAAATGCATATATAAAACACATATGAATGGCTAGCTATAGGCAGTAAAAGAAGCTTGCAAATCTAATTTATCAACGTAGAGATAAGATGACAATTATCTGGCATTAGACACAAAAGAAACCTGAACAACCTGTTCAAGTGCAAGCTTAGAACAAAAGAGAAAATGAACATTGAACATATAACAGCAAAAGAAGCTTGTATTACTGGAATGAAGATGAGAAGCTGCAAGGAACATAGTATCAATAGTCTCCAGAAGTTGAACCCTTGTTACATTTAGTTTTCATCCTTTTATAGGTCTTTTACAATGCTCCTGAGCTCTCAAAGGCTCGAAGTCTTAATCTATCCTCCCTGTCTTGTTAACTGACTAATGCCCTAACTAGGCAAGCATGGGCTCGGAGGTTCGTTCTTCTAACAGAAGAGTAACTGAATTTAGGTGGTTTGTTGTGCTGGTAGGGAGCTCTCTTGTTCTAGAGATGTCCCATAATTGATTCTGTTGTTTTTGGGTTGAGCGCTGTCGATGCCCCATGAAGTTTCTATTTGTTTTGGACAAGTTGTGCTCTCTACTTCATGACCATTCTGTTTATTTGGATGTGCTGCGCATGCTATGGCACTTGTTATTCCCTTTTCAGTCTCTATTTCCCAACAATCTATCTTTTGGACTCTACTATGTGGTGGAATGGGTCTTCGAGCTTTTGTTTTCCCTTTAAATGTTTAGAGTGACTGCTTTTCTATTAAACACAGAACACACTGCAACTGTGACAAATCCTGCCAAGCTCTCAACATTTCGGACTTCAAAAGTCCTTAAACATGGCATATTTATCTATCGGGTCCACCCTTAGCGTTGCTATCGCATGTCACAGATGGTCTGTTCCCTTGCTTCCCTTCGTATTATTGAAATGTGAAAAAACACTAAAAACTATGAAAAATTGCCTTGGCGGACCTGAAAATATTACAAATTTTCATTCCTGAACCCTTTCGGGTTCAGGACCTATCGCATCATCGCTACCCAACTCTCCCTTTGTATTTCGTAAAAAAGCGAAATGCACAAGAAATGCATTGAAAAAGGCTTTCCCGCGGACTTGAAATCTTATGCAATATTATGTATATAACCGTCAGGTCCAGTTATCGGGTCGCCCATGTGTATATATGCCAGCTACCATGTGAATCCAATGTGATATAACGTTGCAATCAATCGCAATCGCATGTCGATCATGCCCCAAGCCCATGGTTAGCACTCCTCTGTAATCCCCGATAGCGATTCGGCGACGCGATGTGGGTAACATTACATCGTTGATCGCAATCACTTTGCACACTTACTCTGCCTGCTTCCTCTGCCGACTACGACCCGCCAATCTAATCATCGGAGATTGCTGATCAGGGGTGTCCTCCGTCGATTCTTAAGTCCTCGATGTTGGCCGATATGCGATTTGCCGCTTAGATCTGGGCCATTGATCGGCCAAATCTAATGGATGTTGTGCATTGCTCAGTTTAAGCCTCTGATACTTGGTTTTTCATGTTTTTTTTAGTGTTTTAGCCTCCCGATAGTGTTTTTCCTCCCTTTTAAGGGGTTTCCTCTTGCACTAGTTCTGATCTTTGAATGATCCTTAAGAAAATTTCGAAGCCTTTGGTAGTGTTTTGGATCCATTTTTGGGCCAAATGCTTCCAAGGCTAACACTGGCTCCTTCTGGGGATGAAATCCTCCCTGTGAGGTTTCAAGAATCACAGATCAATGCTTTCCTATAAAAACAACATCAAACCTTCCTCCTAATGTTCCATTGGGCATGGATTCTATTTTGTAATGAAAATAAAAACTGGAAAAGAAATATTTACAATACCAAGGCTTTAAAGCCTTAAATGAAATAAAGTTTCAAAACCGCCCATTGATTGGGCCATCAAAGACTTGTAAAAGGCTGTTAATTTGATCATCCTCTTCAAAAACTTTGCAGCATTTGACTTTATCAGGCATAGATGGTCTATATTTCACCTCATCTCCATATGCGTTCAGCATTGGATGCTTTGCTTGGAAATTTTTGTTGACTTGAAAAGTTAATATGAAAGATGAATCAATGCATTCCTATGTGGGGGACACAAGGATTACACCTACTCCTGCAGCTTCCTTAGAGCAAGCCCCATCAAAGAACATGTCCCAAATTTGTGGGCCTGCTTCCTCTGTGATCTGGCCAACTGGTTTTTTAAGTTGCGTGGAGGCCAACTGAGATTCTCCAATCTGAAGAAAACAAGCTCCAAAATCAGTGTCTACAGCATAGATGGGATGATTAGTGGGATTCCTTTCATCACTGATAATATAAGCCAACTGAGCCTCTCTGTACAATCTCCTATTTTCACCTCCAAAAACTGGGACAATAGCATAGGACAGATCATTTTGCAATGTTCCACCTAATCTCTTGATCCAACCTCTGGAAAGCAACATGCCAAACTTGGGGGGTATATCTGCTACCACAATATCCATCATCATGCTCTTCATGGGCAGCTGAGGTAAAGTGATGGCTAGGTCCTTGATTAATCCCAGACAGTTCACTTTTCTAGAGTCACAAGAAAACAGGTCATGATAGGGCTTGCTAATGTCAAGACCTAATTTATCCATGACAACCTTGGGCATTAGATTATGGCTGGTTCCAGTGTCTAGAAGGAAGTTGTGAAGGATTTTATCATGAATAGTCAGAGAGACATAGAATGATGGGGAGTTGTCTTCATAATTTTCAATCATTGGGCTGAGAATAACAGCTGGTTGGTCATATTGTAGATTTACATAGTCAGTGGAGGCTTGGATGGCTTTAGGCTCAAGGGCCTTGAGGATGGATCTTTTGAAGGACTCATTCTTCAGTAGTTCAATCAAAGGCATAGGTATTCTTAGCTTCTGAGTTTCTGATTGAAAACTTAAAGGAGAAGGAGACTTATCAAGGCCTCTTACCTCTGTCGCTGGAGCTTTAAGGATGATATGATCAACTGTTAGTTTCTTTTTCTTATTAGCTTTCTATTCTGCAGGGACATTAGCTCTTTGAACAGAATTTTCCTTGGCATTATTCAGCTTTGACCTGAGATTTTATTTGTGTTGATCTTCAGTTTGTAAAACAGCTTCACTGTCCCACTCTTGGCTGATCTGGTCATTGAATAATGACCTTTCATAGGTAGCTAAGGTCAAAGAAGGGGCATTGCCTTTGTATTCCATACAATGGATCTCATCATCTTCATCAAACTAATCCTCCTCCATGACTACTTTTTGAAAAGGGGTCTTCACCCTTTGGTCTTCATTGGCCTCTTTGCTTCTTTGAAAAATCTACAACTGCTCATTTGCTCTTCTATATGGATTTGGATTTGGAGGAGCAAAGGTGTTAGGAACTCTTCCTTTCCCATGGTACTGCTCAGCTTTTAACTTGGAGATTTTAGAGGCTAATGACTCTTTCATCTTGGTCATTTTATCGATCTTGGGATCTGAAGATTATGATGACTCGCCCCTTTGTCTTCTTCTATCAATATTTCCCTTGAGCTTTTCTATAGCCATGATGTTTGATTCTACTTCCAAGGTGTTAGCACCCAGGTTGTTCCCTATGACTCCCAAGGGAATACGGCCGGGGTAACCACTAACCAATCTTTTAATCACTGTTTCTAGCCAAACAGTGATCAGAGAGGGCTCTCTCTTTATGATTTATATCTACAGTGATGGTGTTTTAGGCTAGGTATTGAGTACAGGTCATATTTGTGTTTCGGTTGATGAAATTTCCTTAGACTTCAGTGATGTAGTTTTTAGATATGTTGAATATCATTGGGCAATGGAGTCTGTGGCTTAATGTGTTTGAATCTGTGAGATGAAAGATGGAACTTACAGGGCCATTTGGGTGTTTAATAGAACAGATTTTTGATTAAAAGACTGGTAACAGGTAGCACGAACAGTGAAAGCATTTAAGAATTTTCACTATTTATCTATATGTTCCCAACAGATAGCTTTAAGAAGAGAAAACAGAGGTCTTAGGGGGCAAAAGTTGAATCCCTGAGAATGACTGTTACAATAAAAACACAGTTTTGAATTGCAGCAATTAAGAATTACAATTCTGTTACTGTATATGAGGAAAACATATATAATAGCTCAGTTTGAGTCCAGGGTAAACATGGTTAAATCCTGGTACTATCCTTTCACCTCGCTATCAAGTGTAAAACATTAGAACGACAAAGAGAACAAAAGACTCAAAACAGACACGATAAGAGATTTGAGAATACTTATAGTTTTATGCAACACCCATGGAATCCTGTAACATGCATCCTTCACCACAAGACATCAAATACACCAAACTTCTGGAAGTTCCATTCCTCCTTTGTATTAATTCTCTGAAAATATTACAGCAGATGGAAGTTATCCAAGAGAAAATTCCAGCAACCCCTTATGCGTTACTAAGGGGGGTATATATACGGATTTACATTTGGAAAAATATCTGAAAGAAGAGTAAATGCCTCATAAATATGCTGCCAACTGCTAGTGAGCAGTAGCCAAAGAAGTAAATGAAGAAGTAAATGCAGTAGTAGCTCTTAGTCCTTTAGCTGTCAAAATCTGTCAGATGCTGTTGAATTTGTAGCAGTTGTAGTCGGCTGAAGGCGTGTGTTTCAAAATGTGGCTAGCTGTCACTGTTAGTGATGAATCACCTTTTAGATATTTTCCAGTCACTGACCACTTTATACTTGTCTTGCGGTGACCTGAGCTGGCTTTTGACCTGGAGTTTTGAAACTACTGTGGCAGAATCTGGAGCATGGCTTGCCACCAGTCCTCCTTGGGCATTTGATGCCTTCGCATTTTAATCAATGTCTCATCAAGCTCTGTGTATTTGAAAAAACTTGGAGGAGTTTCAAATAGATGATTAACTTCATTTTCAATAAAAAATGACCCTTCAAGCTGAGTGTACAAACTCTGTCCTGTAGGAGGAATAGTTTCTTCAGAAGCACTGCTGGATGCAGTGATTTGATTTTCTATGTACGCGGCCATCCTATTTGTAAATTGATCTCTGTTGATCAATTTCCCTGTACCGCTCAATAGGCTAGGCATTCCTCTTGCCTGTAGCATCCCCATTCTGAGCTTGAAGTCTTCAACTTCAGTCTGTATCTCATAGCTCCTCCTTTCCGCTGTCTGCACATATCCTCTGAGTGTTAGCACCTTTTTGGTCATAAGGATGGCTTCCGTTCTGTTGGTGATTCCAACTGCTGCCAGCTCATCTTTGTCTTGCCTGTTCAGAAAGTCTATCAGTTGGCTAGCTTGTTCAGGTCTATTTCCTAGTGCTGTCTTAGCCCTCTGGATATCTATCTGAGCTTGCACAATTAAATCCATATGTTCATGGATTGTTTTGAGTGACTTCCACTGTTTAATCATGCTTTGGGTGATTTTATTCCATAAGATCCTCTTGATCTCAGCCATGGTGTTTTTGAGATCAAGCTCTTTCTCCAGGGCTTTGATTCTGTCCTTTTGGGTCTTGATCTGTCTGCCCTGTTCTGCCACTGTTATTTTAGACTGGTCATACTTGGCATCTATCTCTGCCAGTTTTTCTTTTGCCTTCCTTATCTCATCTGCTTGTAGCTCCATTTGCTTAACAGCCTTAGTTAGTTCTTCTATGCTGGGCTGGTCAACTGTATTTGCTGTTGTAGGGGCCACTGCTGCCTCAGAGCCTGTTGCTGCTGTAGAATCTGTTGGGGGAGTTGGTAGTGTGGATTCTCCCTGTTTGCCCTGAAATGACTTCTCCAGCTCCTTCTCTAGCTCTTGGATCCTTTGATCCTGCTGCAATAGTAGATCAAGTTGTTGATCAACTTGTTTTTCTTTTTGCAGTTCAGCTGTCTGAGGATGTTCTGTAGGTGACAGCTTCAATCTCCTCTTCATGGCATTGAGATCATCCTCTTTTTTCTTCAGGAGGGCTTTTACCCCGGTTGGGTCACTAGGGTTATGCCCTAGATCAACAATAATCTCTTCAAGAGATTTTATCCTGGTATCCTTGGCCCTGGAAGACAATCTCTCAAAATCCAGTTGAGTATTTGTGTGCTTCAAGGATTCTTTCAGCTCATGAGCTAGTGTGGCCTTATCCACCAAGGTGGCATAGACCATTTCTCCAGTCTGCTTATGGAGCTCAATTTGGTCCATAGGATGTATGTCTTTGGCCAAGACCTCCACCCTTGTTTTGATGAAATCAGCAGTGGACATTGGGTTGGGACCCTTAGGTTTGAAATGGCTGAATATCATCTTCTCCTCTTTGAAGTCGTAGACCGACATCAATCTTTCTTGTTGGGCTGGAGTGGCATCTATAAATTGCTTGTAAACCTCAGCCCTCAATAGTTCATTTGCTGCCTTGATTTCTTTGAAGGTGGCCTTAGCACCTTTGAGCTTCTGGCTTTGTTGAGAAGAAGATGATACCTCCAAGCCAAGTTGTAAATTCTGCTCCTGCTGAAAGGAGCTAGTCCCTGTGTGTTGGCTGCCCTCCCTATCCTTGGCTGTATCATTGAAGACATCTTCAGTAATGTCTTCTACTTCTGGGGAGTCTGCCCTCTGCCTTTTAGCTTCTGGTTGTTGGGAGGATCCACTGAGGGGAGTGGACTCTTCTCTTTGTCTTTTGGTCCCCCTTTCTTCATGTGCCGGGGTCTGTAAAATTGAAGTGGTTAGGGGCTCCACTTGAGGGGGTGGTGTCTGCAATAAGGTGGTTTCTGGCAGCCCAGTTTGTGGCAGACCGGTTTGTTCTTCTTGCTGTCCTGTTTCTTGCTCTGGTTGTTGCTTTCCCTGCTCTGACTGCTGCTTTTTTGCTTCATCTTCGGCGTCCATTTTTCCCTTTCCCTTATCCAAGCCTGGTGCTGTTGTTGGCGGCGCTGTCCTGGTAACTGAGGTTCCTCCTCCTGATGTTTGAGGCAGCCTGAACGGTACCTGGGTCACATAGTCCAGGTCAATAGTTTTTTCAAGTTCTTTCATATTTTTAACTATTTTTTCCTCTTCAGACAAGCTCTCAACAAGGGTATCCAACTGCCACTCTTGTAAGTTTGCATACTGTTCTAGATGTGGATAGTGGCAGTGTTTGATGGCTAGGAGTCTGTACTTTGTTCTCCTGGCAGTGATGAAACCTTGAGGGTCATATGGGACCCACCGGAAACTGTAAGACAACTTATATTTGTCTTTTAGGATCGAATCTGCAGCCTCCCATCCTTCCTTCTTATTCATGATAAAAGGGCCCAGCTCATTTTTGTAGTTAAGGTGTGCTTTTTTCTTTGAGCTGTGGAAGTGAGTGAGGTCTGACTGGATTAATTGCCTGTAATATTCCAAGGCAAATAATCTCATGGGAACATACTTGGGTAATCTGTATGGACAGAGCTCACACCCATACACTCTGAACACAGTGTGGTGTTCATATAGGTACCAATCACCTATTTTGTACTTCTTAGAAAGCTGTAAAGCTTTCTTGATCTCATTTGATATTCTAGGTGGAGGGGATTTCATAAGTATGCTGGAGACTGGGTATACAAACTGATCTACAAATTCACAATAGCTGTAGGGTGAACTTGTGATTTCATGATAGACTGAGGTCCAGAATATGACTGATCTTTTCTCCCCTTTGTTGTCCAGCCTTCTGATGTAGCATGGGAAAGCTTCAGAGTGATGATACATGAACAGGTGGTAGATGTATGCTGAATATCTAAAGACTCCTTGTCTGTCCAATTTGCACAATTGATCATGGATCCTATTGGCTATGAACTTGGCAAAGTTGTACTTTCGGGCAGGGGGTTGTCGTGGGCTGTAGGCAGATAGCATTACGAGCATGGCTAGATCCACATGCTTGCTGTTCTGGTAGCCTAGCACATAGGCTATCATGTCCAGGAGCAGCCTGCCTGAGTCATTGAAGTGCTCATGTGGATAAGGAGGTGGCCCTGTAGGCTGGTTCTCAGGCCACATGTAGTTCCTGGTGACCTTCTGCAGCTCTTCACTGGTCATCTTCTCACCTGCTTCTATTAAAGATCTCATGGAGAAAGGGACTAATAACTCTGTCTGTTCAAAGTGCAGCATTTTGTTGATGGTGTCAGCGTTTATATAGAACAAAATCCTCCCTAGTTGAGTGTTGACAGCTCTGTGCTCCTGATCATAATTTTGAGCACATAAGTGAATGATTTCAGGGAAAACATTCACAGCTGGGAGGCAGTAATAGGGCAGGTTTGACTCCCATATCCCATCTGTACCAAGTCCTGCCTTATAGTCTTCCCTTAATGTGGTGAAGGTCTTCAAAAAGTTTCTGTTTCCCTCAAAATCATTTATGAGACAGTCTTTGTCAACTAATGGCATAGCTTCCAGTTCCTTATTGGTTTGACTCAGTGGAGTGACACTGAGGGAGGAGGATGCAGATGCTGCCATGATACAGTCTGAAAGTGTGCAGCAGGATGCAGAGCTTTGATGAATCTCTTGAAGACTTTTGAGCAGCAGGTAGGTGCAATTGGTGTGATGTCTTCTTCGGGTGTGAAGTTGTTCTGAAGCTAGCAAAGTACTGATGATTTTCAGGAATGTGGATTGTCTAAGGGAATGTTTACTGAGGTATTAGTATTTGTACAGGAAGAGTGTAGGTAACCAGTACTTGGCAAAAAGGAACAATGCCGGATACTTCAGGGCGATTTCTGCAGTTTTAACCCGCGAGCTGGTTTGTACAGAGCTAAATTGGGGCTTAATGGATGGCACAGGTTGCTTATGTCTGATTTGGGTGCTTAGGTAGAGCTAAATTTAGAGTTTTTGGCAGACTTTAATGGTGATTTTGCAGAAAATTGGAATTCACGGGCAGAATGGGAGAAAACGGCAAAATACCTGGCAAATCGACCTGGAAGCTTGCGGGCTGGGTTGCAAAGGCTTAATGCAGTCAAGCCTCGAACTTTGAACGGTTTACTTGTCGAATTTGATGGCTGAATGCAAGATTTCGCGGCAGCAGGCTTGACAACGGCTAGTTCAGCTTCGCATGCAAAATAAGCGAAAAATATGCGTTTAGCCGTTTAAAACGGTAAATTTGGCAAAAGTATGAATTTGGCGCTTTTCCGCCGATGACGTCAGCATGACGTCATGGCGGGGCCCAGGTGAGGGGTGACGTGGATGCTGAGGTGTTAGCCAGGTCGGCAGGACACGGTGGCGGGCGGGCGCAAAGGCGGGGTGACGTCAGAGCGGCGTGGACATGACGTGTAGGCATGACGTGTGGGGTAGCGGTATACGGGGTGGCGGTAAGTGGGTTCCCCGCACCACCTTTGGGCAAAGGCGGTAAGTGGGAGGAGGGCTCCGAACAACCTTACCGTCCGCCACGCGTCCATTGTACGGGATAGGTAAAACCGCTTTCCCCGGACGCTAATTGTCGGCACATCGAAATCTGAAATTGACCGCCCACCCTTAGATCTGGGCGCTGGAGATCTGACGGCTGGCGGGCCTTCCGACTGGTCGAGCATGTTGGGGAGGGGTCCCGCCAGCGCAATAAAATATTCAGTTTAATTTTTGGGCGGAGGACTATAGGCAAGTGGGTTTTTTCGCAGCTTTGGGTTTTTTGGGCCTTTTCAGGGGTTTTCATAGGAAAAAGGGGGTTTTCTGTGCGCTTTCAGCAGAGAGACGGTAAGGGCTTGAGGGACAGGATTTCTGCTCATAACCAGGGGTCAGAGCACATCCAAGACAAGGTTGACCACAGTCCCAGGTGGACTGAAGTCTCCTTGGACCATTTACTTGGCTATAATGCCAAAAGGAGAATATGTAGATAATGCTGGGATTTATACACCTTGGTGTTAGTAATATTAGGGAGAAAGGCGATATAAGGGATTTGTACAATAGGGTTAGTGTTAGTTGTGGAGGAGGGGGTAAGTGGATGTGGAAATCATTGAGTTTATATGAAACAAGCTTGGTTTCAAGAGTAGATCAAAATGAAAAGAACTTTTAGATAAGAAATGTGGCTTTTACAGATCAAGAACCACCATGAAAACTTAGTCTTTTCCATGAATCTCAGGCTAGTGAGGGAATGTTAGAAATGAAATTGGAGGGGAGTGAGGGAAATTAGTCATGCTTCCAGCTGTAATCTTTTGCCTTGCTGCCCACCATCACCAACCTTGCAATGATAGGGATACCTTTCTGCAACCCCTGCTACCTACCCAGCTACTTGCCTAGCATTTTATTTCTTCTTGGAGGGTGCATTTGGACTTGCAGACCCTTACTTGCCTTTTCTTTTCCTTGGCTTTTTCTTTTGCTTTTTCTATCTACTTCTACCCTTATCTCTTTCAAGGTCCCAGATTAAGCTGTTGGGATCCTTTGTTTCTCTACCTGAACTATTTGTCTGCCAAGATTAAGCTGTTTGGACAGACTTCTTTCTCTATTCTACAACTCAAAATTGAAACATGGCATGATCCAGATTAGACTGTTGAATCATCCAAAAATTTTGTAATAAGGACCTCAATATTTGAAGTATTTCACACACCTCTGATTTCTTGGAAATATGGGATCTTTGTAGTAACAAAGCAGAGCATATTTGGATTTTCAATAATCAATCATGAAATATGAAACCTATTACTATAGGTATCCAACAGTGGCTCCACATGGGGATGGTTTTTCTTTTGAAAGACCAAGAACAGCAGGTCAGATTGCCTTGTTGCTCGATTGTCCATCTTAATCTTTGAGCTCTGATACATGTAACCTGTCAAAATTGTGTGCTTTTTGATGGGGAACCTCTGGTTCTATGTGCCTATTGCTGCTAGGTGCAGCACTTGGAAAACCTCTTCTTACAAACTAAAAATAGAAAACATATATAGGCCTGAATATATACAATGAACCTTTGGATCCTTATCATAGTGGACCATCATAATAGTGCTTCAGCATCCTGCCATTGACAGGACCTTCATCCAGTTCAGTTACAGTCAAACTTTTAAGGAAATAAGTGTTATTACCTTGCACTGCTTGGACAGCAAATGGTCCTTTCCACAAAGAATCAAATTTCCCATGTTTCCCTTTCTCTTCTCTTCTTGCATCCCACTTTAGAACTTTGTCTCCCATATTGAAATCTTCTGCTTTGGTTCTTCTGTCAAAGGCCTTTTTCAGTTTTTCTTGTAATATTTGCACTCTGCTGAAAACTTGTTCTCTGGTCTGCTGTAAACAGATTATCTGGTTGATCCTTCTTTGCATATCATTTGGCTCTGCTTGACTTTCTTGTAGAAGTTTCATAACTGGCACCCCTAGTGATGAAGGAAATCTGGCCTCTAATCCATAGACCAACTCATATGGGCTGGTACCAATTGATCTTTTGGTGGTTAATCTATCTGCCCATAAAGCATTTACTAGTTTCTTGTGCCAGTTCTTTTTGTTCTCTTCCAATACTTTCTTTATGATGTTTATCAAGCTTTTGTTTGATGATTCAGCAAGACCATTTCCCTGAGGATAGTAAGCTGTAGAATGGCCCAAAGTGATGTGAAATTTATGACAGAAATTTATCATTTTCTTGGATTTGAAGGCAGCAGCATTGTCTGTTATTATCTTTTCTGGGCAGCCAAATCTAGCCAGTATATTGTTTTCTAGAAATTGAATGATCACTGAGTCATTTGCTTGTCTGCATGGGGCAGCTTCAATCCACTTGGTGAAGTAGTCTGTTGCAGTCAAAATCCATCTGTGTTGTCCTGAAGATGAGGGATGAATCTCTCCAATGAAATCCAAGCCCCATTGTTGAAAAGGTCTTTCTGTTGAAATGGGCCTCAAAGGAAGTGGCAGCAACTGTCTTCTGCCTTCAAACAGCTGGCACTTGTGGCATGATGTTGTGAATTTCTTCACATCTGAGAACATGGTGGGCCAGTAATAACCGGCCCTTAATATTTTGTCCACAGTGGACTTCCAGTACAAATGTCCACCACAGTCTCCAGCATGGAATTCTTGCATAATTTTATCAGTTTCATTCTCAAGAAGACAGTGCAGCAAAATACCTTCATGGTTTTTCCAGAGTAGATTCTCATCTAACACACAAAATTTGGATGTTTTCATTTTTAGGAACCTAGACTTAGTTCTGGACAGTCCTGGGGGAGCACACAGGTTTTGTAACACATAACAGATATCAGAGTACCATGGAGATTGTTCAAAGGCTACATTGATCTTTGGAGTCGCCAGCTCTGTTTCACTGTCCAGTTGGTTGATATCTAAGGCTTGGAAATTTGATTCTGTCATTAACTTAGCCAAACCTTGCCCTTTTATTAACTTTGTAGGCTTTATTTCAATGTCAAATTCAAGTATGTTTGCAATCCATTTTCCTCTTCTACCCTCTAAGTTTTCTTGGGTGAGAATGTCTTTGACAATAGGACTTGGTACATAAGCCACAACATGAGAGTAAAGGATATAGATCCTAAAATCTTTGATAGCTTTGATTAATGCATAGGCTTGTTTTTCCATTATTTGGTATTTCAAAGGAGCATCTCTAAGAGCTCTGCTGAAGAAGGCAATGGGCTTTTCATTCCCTTGATCATCTTTCTGCAATAAAACAGCAGCAATAGTATGCTGGGAGGCAAAAGAAAAAATAATAAAGTCTTTGTCAAACTGAGGATTAGTTAATACCGGGGTTTGGGTTAAAGCCAGTTTTATGCTTTCAAAGGCTTGCTTTGCTTCCACAGTCCACTTAACCTTTGAATCTTTCTTTAGCATATTGTTTAGCAGTCTGATCAATTCTGCTAAATTTGGGATGAACCTTCTTAAAAAATTGAGTTTTCCTAAGAATCCTTGCAACTCTTTGACATTCCTAGGGTGAGGCATTTGTAGGATCGCTTGTATCCTATCTGGATCAATTCTTATGCCATCTTTTGAAATGATGTGTCCTAAAAGTTTCCCTTCTTCCAAACCAAATAAAGACTTCTTGGGGTTTAAGGAAATGCCATATTTTCTGCATGTTATGAAAATCTGTCTTAAATGTTTCAAATGTTCTTGGTCAGATTTTGAGAAGGGTGTAAGATCATCTAAGTAAATGACCAAGAAATCATGAATTTCTTTTGCAAAAGCAATGTCCATTGCTCTTTGAAATGTTGCCCCTGCATTTTTCAAACCAAATGGCATTTTCACATACTTGAAAGTTCCCCATGGGGTAGTAAATGCAGTTTTGTCTTGATCATCAGGGTGCACTAAAATTTGATTGAAGCCTGAGAAGCCATCCAACAATGATATTCTTGAGGCTCCTACTACTCTTTGGAGGATGTGGTCCATTTTGGGTAAGGGATAGTTGTCTTTGAGTGATACTAGGTTCAAATTCCTTAAGTCTACACAAAGTCTAATCTCACCAGTTTTCTTTCTTGTAGGGACCAAATTTGAAATCCACTCAGAAAACCTGATTGGTGCTATGATCCCAGCTTTGAACATTTTTTGTAATTCCTTTTCAATGGAAGGAAGAAGCACAGGATTGATTCTTCTCAATTTTTGTTTGAATGGTTTTTGATTAGGCTTGAGGGGAATGGTGTGCTGTATAACAGAGGTATCATAAGACTTCAAGTCTTCATAACCCCAGGCAAAGACATCTTGGAATTCTTTAAAGAGATCAACATATTTGGGCTTTTGATCGGGGGGCAAAGAGGCGGACAGCTTGACTATCTTAGGCTTTTCCATAGTGCCAATATTACATTCTTCAACTCTTGCATCTAATGGCTGCATCTTTGGTTTCCTGGGGACATCATTTGAGTCAAAAATGTCCTCTAGTGGGGTAAGGCCTGCTGGGAGGAAGTTGTCTTTGAGTTGTATGATTTCAGTTTCAATGTTACTCATCTCTTCACAGTCCATTTGTTTAATTTGTTGAATGTTTTCATTGTTGAAAATGGTTGGGCTGAGTAGTTGTTTTGCTGTCCTAAGTGACATTGGGTGAGCAGATTGTTGAAACTGTAATTGTGATTGACTTGCTCCATCAACAATTTGAGATTGACTTGCTGTCTCAAGGTCAATATTTAATCCTGTAAACTCTTGTTGCAAAGTTAAAAAGTTGTTTATTTGCCTATCATTCTCAAATACTTGCCATTCTTTGACATTGTTTGGAATAGAAGGCCTATATTTGACTTCTGCTGTGAAACAATTGTTGGGTTGTAGTGGGAATTTGAAGGTGCTGGCAAATGTTGCCAAGCTGTGAGCATGGAGATTGTGGCCCCTTGGAATCTTTGTGAGAACAAACTCGGAGAAAGTTTCTAGTATTTCAATTACAGCAGACCTGTAGGACCTTAATCTTTTGTCATTGGTGACAAAATCCCCTTTTACTTGTTGAATTACTAGATCAGAGTCCCCCATGATTGAGAGGCTATGTGCTTGTAATGATTTAGCAATCTTGAGACCTAGTAGCAGAGCTTCATATTCTGCCATGTTGTTAGTGCATTTAAAGTTCAGTCTATATGCCCTGCCTTGTGCACAGGCTTTCTCTTTGTTATGTATCCATACTCCAGCTCCTGCCCCTAACTTGTTAACTGAGCCGTCAAACTCTAGGACCCACAGACTATCTTGCTGTTCAGGAGATTTGAGGTTCTGTTCATGGGATGGCAGTGTGAGCATGAGTTGGGGTTTCTTCTCCCATTTGTTTTCCAGGGTAGCTTCATCATTTGTTTGACAATTTTTGACAACTAAAGGAGGGTGAATGGGTATTGTTGGGCTGATTAAATTTTGGCAGGTGCCACTTGTTTGATGGATGTTTTGCTCTGGTTTAAATGTCTCCGTGCTAATGTGACTGTCCGAGAGGCCTATGCTGTCATTAAAGAGGATGTAAGAGTCTACGTCTGAATGAACTGCATATATTGGGAAATTTTGGGGTTTCTCTTCACTGCTAACCATATACTTCATGAGTGTTTCCCTATAAAGTCTTTTTGGTTGTCCAAAGACAGAGATGGTTGCATATGACATGTCTAACTGCAGGGAGCCTTGAAGCTTTGCTCCCCATGATCTTGATAGTAGCATCCCATACTTGGGTGGGATATCAGCAACAACAACATCCATCAAAATGGTCTTGTTGGGGAATTGGACCAGGGACACACATAAATCCTTAATCAGGCCCAAGCATTTTACTTGACTAGAATCAAAAGAAAACAGGTCTTTGTATGGTCTTGTTATATCCAAATTTAATCTTTCCATGACTGCTTTTGGCATGAGGTTGTGAGATGCACCTGAGTCAAACATTGCATTGTGCAGTATTTTATCATGAACGTGTAAGCTGACATAAAAAGGTAAAACCCCTGTGACTACTGTTTTTCCATCTACCTCTGGACCAAACAGTAATTCTGGAGTGTCATCTAGCACATTTACATCATCTTTGTTGTTGGTGAGCTGAAGGGATTTCTTGATCTGTTGCTTATATATGTCATGCTTGGCTAGCTCTAAAAGGGGAATTGCTATCTTTAACTTGCCAATCTCTGTTCCTAGGTCAAAGGGTTTATCCACCTGAATTTTAGGGTCACGGACAGCAGTCCTTTTCTTGTTCAATGAATCTTCTTGTTGGATTTCATCTTGATTTTGGAACCTGCCCCCCATGTCCATGTCTTGAGGGGTGATGTTCGGATTTGGGTGAGAGGATGATGTTGCTGTGGGCTCTTGTGGTGTGGACAGAAATTCAGTGACCTCCTCAACCACTACTTCCTTTGCAGGCAAGTTTGTTTTGTCATTAGGTTCAGTGACTGAGGCTTCTTTAGATTGCTGTTTCTCCTTTACCTTTTCAGGCTGATTTGCATTTACAGTCCGACTTCTTAGTTTGTACTGCTTATGGACTTCATAGACAGCAGTATCATATCCTTGCTTAAAGTCAAAGGATTCTCCTGATTGTGTTTGGAATGTTTTGTTCTCATCCTCATCATGGTCTTCTTGTGTTAGGAAAACATGGCTTTTACCATCCAGACCTATTAAATTGATCTCTGGATCTTCATTGAGTTGATTAGCCGAGGAAGTTTCTGCATAATTTTCTTGAAAAGGTGGTCTGATATCTTGGTCAGCACCTGTTTTTCCTATATTGGGGTTCTGTGTTCTCCTAAAATTTGGGTTTCTAGGAGTATTGTTTTGTGGTGCTTCCCATGATGACTTTCTTTCTACTGATTCCACTCTCTCACCTAGTCTTTTCATGCTGTTTAGTATTGCATCCAACTTCTGATCGAAGCCCGAGGGCTCTTCTTTGAAACCAACCTTCTTTTCCAGCTTTGCCCTGTTTCTTTTGGCAATTAGGTTGGCCTCTACAGTGACTGCAACTCTTTGGGCTTCTGCAAGGGTTGGAGGGTCTCTTTCTCTCAACTGATAGGCCATATCAGAGTCAAAACCATCAGGGAAGTTATAAAGGGCCAAATCAGGAGGGGGCCTTAAGTTCTGGGGAATAGCATTGTATATGTTGTTAAACCTAGCACAATATTCCAACACCGTTTCTTGGGGACCTCTTTTAATAGTGTTATATTCACCCAGTATATGGTGTGGATCTCTCTTTTTCTCCCATCTGTTGGTAAATTCCTGGTATAGAACTTCAGAGGTTGCAATGGAATTTGCATTCAAGGATCTAAACCAAGTTCTGACATCCCCAGTTAGGCTTTGGACAAAAATTCTCATCCTGACACTATCATCATCAATTTCATAGGTCTCAAAGTGGTCTTGCATCTTTTTAGCATGCTGGATGGCTGTCAAAGGGCCATGGGAATCAAAAAATGAGAGTCTGGTTTGATAATCTTGGGGTAGGGCTGGAGCATTGGCTGGAATCTGCAATGGTGCATATCTGTTAGCCATGTTTATAGGGTTAATAGGGTTGATAGGAACAAATGGGACAACTGGGATTACAGGTGTACTGGGGTTAATAGGATGGGTAACAAGTGGAGAACTGGTTGAGTGAGTATGTGCAGATGGTGAAGATGGAAAGGTAGGACTTTGAGGGGTTGAAGATGAACTAGGGGAATTGGGTGTGGAACGAAAAAGGACTTTGCAAGGAGTGGGAATGAGGATGGGTTGGTCTGACCTTATATCTGAATCAGCAGGTTTATCCTGCTTGTGCTGTTTCCTTATGTTCTTTGGGATGATATTTGGGTTATCAACAATGATGGGTTGATCAGGGTCAGGGTGTGCCCTAGTATGCCTTGGGTTTCTTTTAGGAGCCAGCTTCTAAGTGTTCTTTCAGAACTTTATACAGAAGTTTTGTATTTACAAGGGCAAAATAAGAACTCTGGAATGACTATATATGTTTCAAGGCTAGGATAAGTTTCCCTAGTTAGCTCTTCCCTAAGACTGCCCCTGTATTAGAGAAACAGTCCTAAGATGTCTTGGCTAGTTTCAGGCTTGATGAAAGCTTTGGAAGATAGATAGTAATTGAATAGTTCGTTCCCCAGTGGAGTCGCCAATTATGTTAACACCCAGGTTGTTCCCTATGACTCCCAAGGGAATACGGCCGGGGTAACCACTAACCAATCTTTTAATCACTGTTTCTAGCCAAACAGTGATCAGAGAGGGCTCTCTCTTTATGATTTATATCTACAGTGATGGTGTTTTAGGCTAGGTATTGAGTACAGGTCATGTTTGTGTTTCGGTTGATGAAATTCCCTTAGACTTCAGTGATGTAGTTTTTAGATATGTTGAATATCATTGGGCAATGGAGTCTGTGGCTTAATGTGTTTGAATCTGTGAGATGAAAGATGGAACTTACAGGGCCATTTGGGTGTTTAATAGAACAGATTTTTGATTAAAAGACTGGTAACAGGTAGCACGAACAGTGAAAGCATTTAAGAATTTTCACTATTTATCTATATGTTCCCAACAGATAGCTTTAAGAAGAGAAAACAGAGGTCTTAGGGGCAAAAGTTGAATCCCTGAGAATGACTGTTACAATAAAAACACAGTTTTGAATTGCAGCAATTAAGAATTACAATTCTGTTACTGTATATGAGGAAAACATATATAATAGCTCAGTTTGAGTCCAGGGTAAACATGGTTAAATCCTGGTACTATCCTTTCACCTCGCTATCAAGTGTAAAACATTAGAACGACAAAGAGAACAAAAGACTCAAAACAGACACGATAAGAGATTTGAGAATACTTATAGTTTTATGCAACACCCATGGAATCCTGTAACATGCATCCTTCACCACAAGACATCAAATACACCAAACTTCTGGAAGTTCCATTCCTCCTTTGTATTAATTCTCTGAAAATATTACAGCAGATGGAAGTTATCCAAGAGAAAATTCCAGCAACCCCTTATGCGTTACTAAGGGGGGTATATATACGGATTTACATTTGGAAAAATATCTGAAAGAAGAGTAAATGCCTCATAAATATGCTGCCAACTGCTAGTGAGCAGTAGCCAAAGAAGTAAATGAAGAAGTAAATGCAGTAGTAGCTCTTAGTCCTTTAGCTGTCAAAATCTGTCAGATGCTGTTGAATTTGTAGCAGTTGTAGTCGGCTGAAGGCGTGTGTTTCAAAATGTGGCTAGCTGTCACTGTTAGTGATGAATCACCTTTTAGATATTTTCCAGTCACTGACCACTTTATACTTGTCTTGCGGTGACCTGAGCTGGCTTTTGACCTGGAGTTTTGAAACTACTGTGGCAGAATCTGGAGCATGGCTTGCCACCAGTCCTCCTTGGGCATTTGATGCCTTCGCATTTTAATCAATGTCTCATCAAGCTCTGTGTATTTGAAAAAACTTGGAGGAGTTTCAAATAGATGATTAACTTCATTTTCAATAAAAAATGACCCTTCAAGCTGAGTGTACAAACTCTGTCCTGTAGGAGGAATAGTTTCTTCAGAAGCACTGCTGGATGCAGTGATTTGATTTTCTATGTACGCGGCCATCCTATTTGTAAATTGATCTCTGTTGATCAATTTCCCTGTACCGCTCAATAGGCTAGGCATTCCTCTTGCCTGTAGCATCCCCATTCTGAGCTTGAAGTCTTCAACTTCAGTCTGTATCTCATAGCTCCTCCTTTCTGCTGTCTGCACATATCCTCTGAGTGTTAGCACCTTTTTGGTCATAAGGATGGCTTCCGTTCTGTTGGTGATTCCAACTGCTGCCAGCTCATCTTTGTCTTGCCTGTTCAGAAAGTCTATCAGTTGGCTAGCTTGTTCAGGTCTATTTCCTAGTGCTGTCTTAGCCCTCTGGATATCTATCTGAGCTTGCACAATTAAATCCATATGTTCATGGATTGTTTTGAGTGACTTCCACTGTTTAATCATGCTTTGGGTGATTTTATTCCATAAGATCCTCTTGATCTCAGCCATGGTGTTTTTGAGATCAAGCTCTTTCTCCAGGGCTTTGATTCTGTCCTTTTGGGTCTTGATCTGTCTGCCCTGTTCTGCCACTGTCATTTTAGACTGGTCATACTTGGCATCTATCTCTGCCAGTTTTTCTTTTGCCTTCCTTATCTCATCTGCTTGTAGCTCCATTTGCTTAACAGCCTTAGTTAGTTCTTCTATGCTGGGCTGGTCAACTGTATTTGCTGTTGTAGGGGCCACTGCTGCCTCAGAGCCTGTTGCTGCTGTAGAATCTGTTGGGGGAGTTGGTAGTGTGGATTCTCCCTGTTTGCCCTGAAATGACTTCTCCAGCTCCTTCTCTAGCTCTTGGATCCTTTGATCCTGCTGCAATAGTAGATCAAGTTGTTGATCAACTTGTTTTTCTTTTTGCAGTTCAGCTGTCTGAGGATGTTCTGTAGGTGACAGCTTCAATCTCCTCTTCATGGCATTGAGATCATCCTCTTTTTTCTTCAGGAGGGCTTTTACCCCGGTTGGGTCACTAGGGTTATGCCCTAGATCAACAATAATCTCTTCAAGAGATTTTATCCTGTTATCCTTGGCCCTGGAAGACAATCTCTCAAAATCCAGTTGAGTATTTGTGTGCTTCAAGGATTCTTTCAGCTCATGAGCTAGTGTGGCCTTATCCACCAAGGTGGCATAGACCATTTCTCCAGTCTGCTTATGGAGCTCAATTTGGTCCATAGGATGTATGTCTTTGGCCAAGACCTCCACCCTTGTTTTGATGAAATCAGCAGTGGACATTGGGTTGGGACCCTTAGGTTTGAAATGGCTGAATATCATCTTCTCCTCTTTGAAGTCGTAGACCGACATCAATCTTTCTTGTTGGGCTGGAGTGGCATCTATAAATTGCTTGTAAACCTCAGCCCTCAATAGTTCATTTGCTGCCTTGATTTCTTTGAAGGTGGCCTTAGCACCTTTGAGCTTCTGGCTTTGTTGAGAAGAAGATGATACCTCCAAGCCAAGTTGTAAATTCTGCTCCTGCTGAAAGGAGCTAGTCCCTGTGTGTTGGCTGCCCTCCCTATCCTTGGCTGTATCATTGAAGACATCTTCAGTAATGTCTTCTACTTCTGGGGAGTCTGCCCTCTGCCTTTTAGCTTCTGGTTGTTGGGAGGATCCACTGAGGGGAGTGGACTCTTCTCTTTGTCTTTTGGTCCCCCTTTCTTCATGTGCCGGGGTCTGTAAAATTGAAGTGGTTAGGGGCTCCACTTGAGGGGGTGGTGTCTGCAATAAGGTGGTTTCTGGCAGCCCAGTTTGTGGCAGACCGGTTTGTTCTTCTTGCTGTCCTGTTTCTTGCTCTGGTTGTTGCTTTCCCTGCTCTGACTGCTGCTTTTTTGCTTCATCTTCGGCGTCCATTTTTCCCTTTCCCTTATCCAAGCCTGGTGCTGTTGTTGGCGGCGCTGTCCTGGTAACTGAGGTTCCTCCTCCTGATGTTTGAGGCAGCCTGAACGGTACCTGGGTCACATAGTCCAGGTCAATAGTTTTTTCAAGTTCTTTCATATTTTTAACTATTTTTTCCTCTTCAGACAAGCTCTCAACAAGGGTATCCAACTGCCACTCTTGTAAGTTTGCATACTGTTCTAGATGTGGATAGTGGCAGTGTTTGATGGCTAGGAGTCTGTACTTTGTTCTCCTGGCAGTGATGAAACCTTGAGGGTCATATGGGACCCACCGGAAACTGTAAGACAACTTATATTTGTCTTTTAGGATCGAATCTGCAGCCTCCCATCCTTCCTTCTTATTCATGATAAAAGGGCCCAGCTCATTTTTGTAGTTAAGGTGTGCTTTTTTCTTTGAGCTGTGGAAGTGAGTGAGGTCTGACTGGATTAATTGCCTGTAATATTCCAAGGCAAATAATCTCATGGGAACATACTTGGGTAGTCTGTATGGACAGAGCTCACACCCATACACTCTGAACACAGTGTGGTGTTCATATAGGTACCAATCACCTATTTTGTACTTCTTAGAAAGCTGTAAAGCTTTCTTGATCTCATTTGATATTCTAGGTGGAGGGGATTTCATAAGTATGCTGGAGACTGGGTATACAAACTGATCTACAAATTCACAATAGCTGTAGGGTGAACTTGTGATTTCATGATAGACTGAGGTCCAGAATATGACTGATCTTTTCTCCCCTTTGTTGTCCAGCCTTCTGATGTAGCATGGGAAAGCTTCAGAGTGATGATACATGAACAGGTGGTAGATGTATGCTGAATATCTAAAGACTCCTTGTCTGTCCAATTTGCACAATTGATCATGGATCCTATTGGCTATGAACTTGGCAAAGTTGTACTTTCGGGCAGGGGGTTGTCGTGGGCTGTAGGCAGATAGCATTACGAGCATGGCTAGATCCACATGCTTGCTGTTCTGGTAGCCTAGCACATAGGCTATCATGTCCAGGAGCAGCCTGCCTGAGTCATTGAAGTGCTCATGTGGATAAGGAGGTGGCCCTGTAGGCTGGTTCTCAGGCCACATGTAGTTCCTGGTGACCTTCTGCAGCTCTTCACTGGTCATCTTCTCACCTGCTTCTATTAAAGATCTCATGGAGAAAGGGACTAATAACTCTGTCTGTTCAAAGTGCAGCATTTTGTTGATGGTGTCAGCGTTTATATAGAACAAAATCCTCCCTAGTTGAGTGTTGACAGCTCTGTGCTCCTGATCATAATTTTGAGCACATAAGTGAATGATTTCAGGGAAAACATTCACAGCTGGGAGGCAGTAATAGGGCAGGTTTGACTCCCATATCCCATCTGTACCAAGTCCTGCCTTATAGTCTTCCCTTAATGTGGTGAAGGTCTTCAAAAAGTTTCTGTTTCCCTCAAAATCATTTATGAGACAGTCTTTGTCAACTAATGGCATAGCTTCCAGTTCCTTATTGGTTTGACTCAGTGGAGTGACACTGAGGGAGGAGGATGCAGATGCTGCCATGATACAGTCTGAAAGTGTGCAGCAGGATGCAGAGCTTTGATGAATCTCTTGAAGACTTTGAGCAGCAGGTAGGTGCAATTGGTGTGATGTCTTCTTCTGGTGTGAAGTTGTTCTGAAGCTAGCAAAGTACTGATGATTTTCAGGAATGTGGATTGTCTAAGGGAATGTTTACTGAGGTATTAGTATTTGTACAGGAAGAGTGTAGGTAACCAGTACTTGGCAAAAAGGAACAATGCCGGATACTTCAGGGCGATTTCTGCAGTTTTAACCCGCGAGCTGGTTTGTACAGAGCTAAATTGGGGCTTAATGGATGGCACAGGTTGCTTATGTCTGATTTGGGTGCTTAGGTAGAGCTAAATTTAGAGTTTTTGGCAGACTTTAATGGTGATTTTGCAGAAAATTGGAATTCACGGGCAGAATGGGAGAAAACGGCAAAATACCTGGCAAATCGACCTGGAAGCTTGCGGGCTGGGTTGCAAAGGCTTAATGCAGTCAAGCCTCGAACTTTGAACGGTTTACTTGTCGAATTTGATGGCTGAATGCAAGATTTCGCGGCAGCAGGCTTGACAACGGCTAGTTCAGCTTCGCATGCAAAATAAGCGAAAAATATGCGTTTAGCCGTTTAAAACGGTAAATTTGGCAAAAGTATGAATTTGGCGCTTTTCCGCCGATGACGTCAGCATGACGTCATGGCGGGGCCCAGGTGAGGGGTGACGTGGATGCTGAGGTGTTAGCCAGGTCGGCAGGACACGGTGGCGGGCGGGCGCAAAGGCGGGGTGACGTCAGAGCGGCGTGGACATGACGTGTAGGCATGACGTGTGGGGTAGCGGTATACGGGGTGGCGGTAAGTGGGTTCCCCGCACCACCTTTGGGCAAAGGCGGTAAGTGGGAGGAGGGCTCCGAACAACCTTACCGTCCGCCACGCGTCCATTGTACGGGATAGGTAAAACCGCTTTCCCCGGACGCTAATTGTCGGCACATCGAGATCTGAAATTGACCGCCCACCCTTAGATCTGGGCGCTGGAGATCTGACGGCTGGCGGGCCTTCCGACTGGTCGAGCATGTTGGGGAGGGGTCCCGCCAGCGCAATAAAATATTCAGTTTAATTTTTGGGCGGAGGACTATAGGCAAGTGGGTTTTTTCGCAGCTTTGGGTTTTTTGGGCCTTTTCAGGGGTTTTCATAGGAAAAAGGGGTTTTCTGTGCGCTTTCAGCAGAGAGACGGTAAGGGCTTGAGGGACAGGATTTCTGCTCATAACCAGGGGTCAGAGCACATCCAAGACAAGGTTGACCACAGTCCCAGGTGGACTGAAGTCTCCTTGGACCATTTACTTGGCTATAATGCCAAAAGGAGAATATGTAGATAATGCTGGGATTTATACACCTTGGTGTTAGTAATATTAGGGAGAAAGGCGATATAAGGGATTTGTACAATAGGGTTAGTGTTAGTTGTGGAGGAGGGGGTAAGTGGATGTGGAAATCATTGAGTTTATATGAAACAAGCTTGGTTTCAAGAGTAGATCAAAATGAAAAGAACTTTTAGATAAGAAATGTGGCTTTTACAGATCAAGAACCACCATGAAAACTTAGTCTTTTCCATGAATCTCAGGCTAGTGAGGGAATGTTAGAAATGAAATTGGAGGGGAGTGAGGGAAATTAGTCATGCTTCCAGCTGTAATCTTTTGCCTTGCTGCCCACCATCACCAACCTTGCAATGATAGGGATACCTTTCTGCAACCCCTGCTACCTACCCAGCTACTTGCCTAGCATTTTATTTCTTCTTGGAGGGTGCATTTGGACTTGCAGACCCTTACTTGCCTTTTCTTTTCCTTGGCTTTTTCTTTTGCTTTTTCTATCTACTTCTACCCTTATCTCTTTCAAGGTCCCAGATTAAGCTGTTGGGATCCTTTGTTTCTCTACCTGAACTATTTGTCTGCCAAGATTAAGCTGTTTGGACAGACTTCTTTCTCTATTCTACAACTCAAAATTGAAACATGGCATGATCCAGATTAGACTGTTGAATCATCCAAAAATTTTGTAATAAGGACCTCAATATTTGAAGTATTTCACACACCTCTGATTTCTTGGAAATATGGGATCTTTGTAGTAACAAAGCAGAGCATATTTGGATTTTCAATAATCAATCATGAAATATGAAACCTATTACTATAGGTATCCAACAGTGGCTCCACATGGGGATGGTTTTTTCTTTTGAAAGACCAAGAACAGCAGGTCAGATTGCCTTGTTGCTCGATTGTCCATCTTAATCTTTGAGCTCTGATACATGTAACCTGTCAAAATTGTGTGCTTTTTGATGGGGAACCTCTGGTTCTATGTGCCTATTGCTGCTAGGTGCAGCACTTGGAAAACCTCTTCTTACAAACTAAAAATAGAAAACATATATAGGCCTGAATATATACAATGAACCTTTGGATCCTTATCATAGTGGACCATCATAATAGTGCTTCAGCATCCTGCCATTGACAGGACCTTCATCCAGTTCAGTTACAGTCAAACTTTTAAGGAAATAAGTGTTATTACCTTGCACTGCTTGGACAGCAAATGGTCCTTTCCACAAAGAATCAAATTTCCCATGTTTCCCTTTCTCTTCTCTTCTTGCATCCCACTTTAGAACTTTGTCTCCCATATTGAAATCTTCTGCTTTGGTTCTTCTGTCAAAGGCCTTTTTCAGTTTTTCTTGTAATATTTGCACTCTGCTGAAAACTTGTTCTCTGGTCTGCTGTAAACAGATTATCTGGTTGATCCTTCTTTGCATATCATTTGGCTCTGCTTGACTTTCTTGTAGAAGTTTCATAACTGGCACCCCTAGTGATGAAGGAAATCTGGCCTCTAATCCATAGACCAACTCATATGGGCTGGTACCAATTGATCTTTTGGTGGTTAATCTATCTGCCCATAAAGCATTTACTAGTTTCTTGTGCCAGTTCTTTTTGTTCTCTTCCAATACTTTCTTTATGATGTTTATCAAGCTTTTGTTTGATGATTCAGCAAGACCATTTCCCTGAGGATAGTAAGCTGTAGAATGGCCCAAAGTGATGTGAAATTTATGACAGAAATTTATCATTTTCTTGGATTTGAAGGCAGCAGCATTGTCTGTTATTATCTTTTCTGGGCAGCCAAATCTAGCCAGTATATTGTTTTCTAGAAATTGAATGATCACTGAGTCATTTGCTTGTCTGCATGGGGCAGCTTCAATCCACTTGGTGAAGTAGTCTGTTGCAGTCAAAATCCATCTGTGTTGTCCTGAAGATGAGGGATGAATCTCTCCAATGAAATCCAAGCCCCATTGTTGAAAAGGTCTTTCTGTTGAAATGGGCCTCAAAGGAAGTGGCAGCAACTGTCTTCTGCCTTCAAACAGCTGGCACTTGTGGCATGATGTTGTGAATTTCTTCACATCTGAGAACATGGTGGGCCAGTAATAACCGGCCCTTAATATTTTGTCCACAGTGGACTTCCAGTACAAATGTCCACCACAGTCTCCAGCATGGAATTCTTGCATAATTTTATCAGTTTCATTCTCAAGAAGACAGTGCAGCAAAATACCTTCATGGTTTTTCCAGAGTAGATTCTCATCTAACACACAAAATTTGGATGTTTTCATTTTTAGGAACCTAGACTTAGTTCTGGACAGTCCTGGGGGAGCACACAGGTTTTGTAACACATAACAGATATCAGAGTACCATGGAGATTGTTCAAAGGCTACATTGATCTTTGGAGTCGCCAGCTCTGTTTCACTGTCCAGTTGGTTGATATCTAAGGCTTGGAAATTTGATTCTGTCATTAACTTAGCCAAACCTTGCCCTTTTATTAACTTTGTAGGCTTTATTTCAATGTCAAATTCAAGTATGTTTGCAATCCATTTTCCTCTTCTACCCTCTAAGTTTTCTTGGGTGAGAATGTCTTTGACAATAGGACTTGGTACATAAGCCACAACATGAGAGTAAAGGATATAGATCCTAAAATCTTTGATAGCTTTGATTAATGCATAGGCTTGTTTTTCCATTATTTGGTATTTCAAAGGAGCATCTCTAAGAGCTCTGCTGAAGAAGGCAATGGGCTTTTCATTCCCTTGATCATCTTTCTGCAATAAAACAGCAGCAATAGTATGCTGGGAGGCAAAAGAAAAAATAATAAAGTCTTTGTCAAACTGAGGATTAGTTAATACCGGGGTTTGGGTTAAAGCCAGTTTTATGCTTTCAAAGGCTTGCTTTGCTTCCACAGTCCACTTAACCTTTGAATCTTTCTTTAGCATATTGTTTAGCAGTCTGATCAATTCTGCTAAATTTGGGATGAACCTTCTTAAAAAATTGAGTTTTCCTAAGAATCCTTGCAACTCTTTGACATTCCTAGGGTGAGGCATTTGTAGGATCGCTTGTATCCTATCTGGATCAATTCTTATGCCATCTTTTGAAATGATGTGTCCTAAAAGTTTCCCTTCTTCCAAACCAAATAAAGACTTCTTGGGGTTTAAGGAAATGCCATATTTTCTGCATGTTATGAAAATCTGTCTTAAATGTTTCAAATGTTCTTGGTCAGATTTTGAGAAGGGTGTAAGATCATCTAAGTAAATGACCAAGAAATCATGAATTTCTTTTGCAAAAGCAATGTCCATTGCTCTTTGAAATGTTGCCCCTGCATTTTTCAAACCAAATGGCATTTTCACATACTTGAAAGTTCCCCATGGGGTAGTAAATGCAGTTTTGTCTTGATCATCAGGGTGCACTAAAATTTGATTGAAGCCTGAGAAGCCATCCAACAATGATATTCTTGAGGCTCCTACTACTCTTTGGAGGATGTGGTCCATTTTGGGTAAGGGATAGTTGTCTTTGAGTGATACTAGGTTCAAATTCCTTAAGTCTACACAAAGTCTAATCTCACCAGTTTTCTTTCTTGTAGGGACCAAATTTGAAATCCACTCAGAAAACCTGATTGGTGCTATGATCCCAGCTTTGAACATTTTTTGTAATTCCTTTTCAATGGAAGGAAGAAGCACAGGATTGATTCTTCTCAATTTTTGTTTGAATGGTTTTTGATTAGGCTTGAGGGGAATGGTGTGCTGTATAACAGAGGTATCATAAGACTTCAAGTCTTCATAACCCCAGGCAAAGACATCTTGGAATTCTTTAAAGAGATCAACATATTTGGGCTTTTGATCGGGGGGCAAAGAGGCGGACAGCTTGACTATCTTAGGCTTTTCCATAGTGCCAATATTACATTCTTCAACTCTTGCATCTAATGGCTGCATCTTTGGTTTCCTGGGGACATCATTTGAGTCAAAAATGTCCTCTAGTGGGGTAAGGCCTGCTGGGAGGAAGTTGTCTTTGAGTTGTATGATTTCAGTTTCAATGTTACTCATCTCTTCACAGTCCATTTGTTTAATTTGTTGAATGTTTTCATTGTTGAAAATGGTTGGGCTGAGTAGTTGTTTTGCTGTCCTAAGTGACATTGGGTGAGCAGATTGTTGAAACTGTAATTGTGATTGACTTGCTCCATCAACAATTTGAGATTGACTTGCTGTCTCAAGGTCAATATTTAATCCTGTAAACTCTTGTTGCAAAGTTAAAAAGTTGTTTATTTGCCTATCATTCTCAAATACTTGCCATTCTTTGACATTGTTTGGAATAGAAGGCCTATATTTGACTTCTGCTGTGAAACAATTGTTGGGTTGTAGTGGGAATTTGAAGGTGCTGGCAAATGTTGCCAAGCTGTGAGCATGGAGATTGTGGCCCCTTGGAATCTTTGTGAGAACAAACTCGGAGAGAGTTTCTAGTATTTCAATTACAGCAGACCTGTAGGACCTTAATCTTTTGTCATTGGTGACAAAATCCCCTTTTACTTGTTGAATTACTAGATCAGAGTCCCCCATGATTGAGAGGCTATGTGCTTGTAATGATTTAGCAATCTTGAGACCTAGTAGCAGAGCTTCATATTCTGCCATGTTGTTAGTGCATTTAAAGTTCAGTCTATATGCCCTGCCTTGTGCACAGGCTTTCTCTTTGTTATGTATCCATACTCCAGCTCCTGCCCCTAACTTGTTAACTGAGCCGTCAAACTCTAGGACCCACAGACTATCTTGCTGTTCAGGAGATTTGAGGTTCTGTTCATGGGATGGCAGTGTGAGCATGAGTTGGGGTTTCTTCTCCCATTTGTTTTCCAGGGTAGCTTCATCATTTGTTTGACAATTTTTGACAACTAAAGGAGGGTGAATGGGTATTGTTGGGCTGATTAAATTTTGGCAGGTGCCACTTGTTTGATGGATGTTTTGCTCTGGTTTAAATGTCTCCGTGCTAATGTGACTGTCCGAGAGGCCTATGCTGTCATTAAAGAGGATGTAAGAGTCTACGTCTGAATGAACTGCATATATTGGGAAATTTTGGGGTTTCTCTTCACTGCTAACCATATACTTCATGAGTGTTTCCCTATAAAGTCTTTTTGGTTGTCCAAAGACAGAGATGGTTGCATATGACATGTCTAACTGCAGGGAGCCTTGAAGCTTTGCTCCCCATGATCTTGATAGTAGCATCCCATACTTGGGTGGGATATCAGCAACAACAACATCCATCAAAATGGTCTTGTTGGGGAATTGGACCAGGGACACACATAAATCCTTAATCAGGCCCAAGCATTTTACTTGACTAGAATCAAAAGAAAACAGGTCTTTGTATGGTCTTGTTATATCCAAATTTAATCTTTCCATGACTGCTTTTGGCATGAGGTTGTGAGATGCACCTGAGTCAAACATTGCATTGTGCAGTATTTTATCATGAACGTGTAAGCTGACATAAAAAGGTAAAACCCCTGTGACTACTGTTTTTCCATCTACCTCTGGACCAAACAGTAATTCTGGAGTGTCATCTAGCACATTTACATCATCTTTGTTGTTGGTGAGCTGAAGGGATTTCTTGATCTGTTGCTTATATATGTCATGCTTGGCTAGCTCTAAAAGGGGAATTGCTATCTTTAACTTGCCAATCTCTGTTCCTAGGTCAAAGGGTTTATCCACCTGAATTTTAGGGTCACGGACAACAGTCCTTTTCTTGTTCAATGAATCTTCTTGTTGGATTTCATCTTGATTTTGGAACCTGCCCCCCATGTCCATGTCTTGAGGGGTGATGTTCGGATTTGGGTGAGAGGATGATGTTGCTGTGGGCTCTTGTGGTGTGGACAGAAATTCAGTGACCTCCTCAACCACTACTTCCTTTGCAGGCAAGTTTGTTTTGTCATTAGGTTCAGTGACTGAGGCTTCTTTAGATTGCTGTTTCTCCTTTACCTTTTCAGGCTGATTTGCATTTACAGTCCGACTTCTTAGTTTGTACTGCTTATGGACTTCATAGACAGCAGTATCATATCCTTGCTTAAAGTCAAAGGATTCTCCTGATTGTGTTTGGAATGTTTTGTTCTCATCCTCATCATGGTCTTCTTGTGTTAGGAAAACATGGCTTTTACCATCCAGACCTATTAAATTGATCTCTGGATCTTCATTGAGTTGATTAGCCGAGGAAGTTTCTGCATAATTTTCTTGAAAAGGTGGTCTGATATCTTGGTCAGCACCTGTTTTTCCTATATTGGGGTTCTGTGTTCTCCTAAAATTTGGGTTTCTAGGAGTATTGTTTTGTGGTGCTTCCCACGATGACTTTCTTTCTACTGATTCCACTCTCTCACCTAGTCTTTTCATGCTGTTTAGTATTGCATCCAACTTCTGATCGAAGCCCGAGGGCTCTTCTTTGAAACCAACCTTCTTTTCCAGCTTTGCCCTGTTTCTTTTGGCAATTAGGTTGGCCTCTACAGTGACTGCAACTCTTTGGGCTTCTGCAAGGGTTGGAGGGTCTCTTTCTCTCAACTGATAGGCCATATCAGAGTCAAAACCATCAGGGAAGTTATAAAGGGCTAAATCAGGAGGGGGCCTTAAGTTCTGGGGAATAGCATTGTATATGTTGTTAAACCTAGCACAATATTCCAACACCGTTTCTTGGGGACCTCTTTTAATAGTGTTATATTCACCCAGTATATGGTGTGGATCTCTCTTTTTCTCCCATCTGTTGGTAAATTCCTGGTATAGAACTTCAGAGGTTGCAATGGAATTTGCATTCAAGGATCTAAACCAAGTTCTGACATCCCCAGTTAGGCTTTGGACAAAAATTCTCATCCTGACACTATCATCATCAATTTCATAGGTCTCAAAGTGGTCTTGCATCTTTTTAGCATGCTGGATGGCTGTCAAAGGGCCATGGGAATCAAAAAATGAGAGTCTGGTTTGATAATCTTGGGGTAGGGCTGGAGCATTGGCTGGAATCTGCAATGGTGCATATCTGTTAGCCATGTTTATAGGGTTAATAGGGTTGATAGGAACAAATGGGACAACTGGGATTACAGGTGTACTGGGGTTAATAGGATGGGTAACAAGTGGAGAATTGGTTGAGTGAGTATGTGCAGATGGTGAAGATGGAAAGGTAGAACTTTGAGGGGTTGAAGATGAACTAGGGGAATTGGGTGTGGAACGAAAAAGGACTTTGCAAGGAGTGGGAATGAGGATGGGTTGGTCTGACCTTATATCTGAATCAGCAGGTTTATCCTGCTTGTGCTGTTTCCTTATGTTCTTTGGGATGATATTTGGGTTATCAACAATGATGGGTTGATCAGGGTCAGGGTGTGCCCTAGTATGCCTTGGGTTTCTTTTAGGAGCCAGCTTCTAAGTGTTCTTTCAGAACTTTATACAGAAGTTTTGTATTTACAAGGGCAAAATAAGAACTCTGGAATGACTATATATGTTTCAAGGCTAGGATAAGTTTCCCTAGTTAGCTCTTCCCTAAGACTGCCCCTGTATTAGAGAAACAGTCCTAAGATGTCTTGGCTAGTTTCAGGCTTGATGAAAGCTTTGGAAGATAGATAGTAATTGAATAGTTCGTTCCCCAGTGGAGTCGCCAATTATGTTAGCACCCAGGTTGTTCCCTATGACTCCCAAGGGAATACGGCCGGGGTAACCACTAACCAATCTTTTAATCACTGTTTCTAGCCAAACAGTGATCAGAGAGGGCTCTCTCTTTATGATTTATATCTACAGTGATGGTGTTTTAGGCTAGGTATTGAGTACAGGTCATATTTGTGTTTCGGTTGATGAAATTTCCTTAGACTTCAGTGATGTAGTTTTTAGATATGTTGAATATCATTGGGCAATGGAGTCTGTGGCTTAATGTGTTTGAATCTGTGAGATGAAAGATGGAACTTACAGGGCCATTTGGGTGTTTAATAGAACAGATTTTTGATTAAAAGACTGGTAACAGGTAGCACGAACAGTGAAAGCATTTAAGAATTTTCACTATTTATCTATATGTTCCCAACAGATAGCTTTAAGAAGAGAAAACAGAGGTCTTAGGGGCAAAAGTTGAATCCCTGAGAATGACTGTTACAATAAAAACACAGTTTTGAATTGCAGCAATTAAGAATTACAATTCTGTTACTGTATATGAGGAAAACATATATAATAGCTCAGTTTGAGTCCAGGGTAAACATGGTTAAATCCTGGTACTATCCTTTCACCTCGCTATCAAGTGTAAAACATTAGAACGACAAAGAGAACAAAAGACTCAAAACAGACACGATAAGAGATTTGAGAATACTTATAGTTTTATGCAACACCCATGGAATCCTGTAACATGCATCCTTCACCACAAGACATCAAATACACCAAACTTCTGGAAGTTCCATTCCTCCTTTGTATTAATTCTCTGAAAATATTACAGCAGATGGAAGTTATCCAAGAGAAAATTCCAGCAACCCCTTATGCGTTACTAAGGGGGGTATATATACGGATTTACATTTGGAAAAATATCTGAAAGAAGAGTAAATGCCTCATAAATATGCTGCCAACTGCTAGTGAGCAGTAGCCAAAGAAGTAAATGAAGAAGTAAATGCAGTAGTAGCTCTTAGTCCTTTAGCTGTCAAAATCTGTCAGATGCTGTTGAATTTGTAGCAGTTGTAGTCGGCTGAAGGCGTGTGTTTCAAAATGTGGCTAGCTGTCACTGTTAGTGATGAATCACCTTTTAGATATTTTCCAGTCACTGACCACTTTATACTTGTCTTGCGGTGACCTGAGCTGGCTTTTGACCTGGAGTTTTGAAACTACTGTGGCAGAATCTGGAGCATGGCTTGCCACCAATCCTCCTTGGGCATTTGATGCCTTCGCATTTTAATCAATGTCTCATCAAGCTCTGTGTATTTGAAAAAACTTGGAGGAGTTTCAAATAGATGATTAACTTCATTTTCAATAAAAAATGACCCTTCAAGCTGAGTGTACAAACTCTGTCCTGTAGGAGGAATAGTTTCTTCAGAAGCACTGCTGGATGCAGTGATTTGATTTTCTATGTACGCGGCCATCCTATTTGTAAATTGATCTCTGTTGATCAATTTCCCTGTACCGCTCAATAGGCTAGGCATTCCTCTTGCCTGTAGCATCCCCATTCTGAGCTTGAAGTCTTCAACTTCAGTCTGTATCTCATAGCTCCTCCTTTCCGCTGTCTGCACATATCCTCTGAGTGTTAGCACCTTTTTGGTCATAAGGATGGCTTCCGTTCTGTTGGTGATTCCAACTGCTGCCAGCTCATCTTTGTCTTGCCTGTTCAGAAAGTCTATCAGTTGGCTAGCTTGTTCAGGTCTATTTCCTAGTGCTGTCTTAGCCCTCTGGATATCTATCTGAGCTTGCACAATTAAATCCATATGTTCATGGATTGTTTTGAGTGACTTCCACTGTTTAATCATGCTTTGGGTGATTTTATTCCATAAGATCCTCTTGATCTCAGCCATGGTGTTTTTGAGATCAAGCTCTTTCTCCAGGGCTTTGATTCTGTCCTTTTGGGTCTTGATCTGTCTGCCCTGTTCTGCCACTGTTATTTTAGACTGGTCATACTTGGCATCTATCTCTGCCAGTTTTTCTTTTGCCTTCCTTATCTCATCTGCTTGTAGCTCCATTTGCTTAACAGCCTTAGTTAGTTCTTCTATGCTGGGCTGGTCAACTGTATTTGCTGTTGTAGGGGCCACTGCTGCCTCAGAGCCTGTTGCTGCTGTAGAATCTGTTGGGGGAGTTGGTAGTGTGGATTCTCCCTGTTTGCCCTGAAATGACTTCTCCAGCTCCTTCTCTAGCTCTTGGATCCTTTGATCCTGCTGCAATAGTAGATCAAGTTGTTGATCAACTTGTTTTTCTTTTTGCAGTTCAGCTGTCTGAGGATGTTCTGTAGGTGACAGCTTCAATCTCCTCTTCATGGCATTGAGATCATCCTCTTTTTTCTTCAGGAGGGCTTTTACCCCGGTTGGGTCACTAGGGTTATGCCCTAGATCAACAATAATCTCTTCAAGAGATTTTATCCTGGTATCCTTGGCCCTGGAAGACAATCTCTCAAAATCCAGTTGAGTATTTGTGTGCTTCAAGGATTCTTTCAGCTCATGAGCTAGTGTGGCCTTATCCACCAAGGTGGCATAGACCATTTCTCCAGTCTGCTTATGGAGCTCAATTTTGTCCATAGGATGTATGTCTTTGGCCAAGACCTCCACCCTTGTTTTGATGAAATCAGCAGTGGACATTGGGTTGGGACCCTTAGGTTTGAAATGGCTGAATATCATCTTCTCCTCTTTGAAGTCGTAGACCGACATCAATCTTTCTTGTTGGGCTGGAGTGGCATCTATAAATTGCTTGTAAACCTCAGCCCTCAATAGTTCATTTGCTGCCTTGATTTCTTTGAAGGTGGCCTTAGCACCTTTGAGCTTCTGGCTTTGTTGAGAAGAAGATGATACCTCCAAGCCAAGTTGTAAATTCTGCTCCTGCTGAAAGGAGCTAGTCCCTGTGTGTTGGCTGCCCTCCCTATCCTTGGCTGTATCATTGAAGACATCTTCAGTAATGTCTTCTACTTCTGGGGAGTCTGCCCTCTGCCTTTTAGCTTCTGGTTGTTGGGAGGATCCACTGAGGGGAGTGGACTCTTCTCTTTGTCTTTTGGTCCCCCTTTCTTCATGTGCCGGGGTCTGTAAAATTGAAGTGGTTAGGGGCTCCACTTGAGGGGGTGGTGTCTGCAATAAGGTGGTTTCTGGCAGCCCAGTTTGTGGCAGACCGGTTTGTTCTTCTTGCTGTCCTGTTTCTTGCTCTGGTTGTTGCTTTCCCTGCTCTGACTGCTGCTTTTTTGCTTCATCTTCGGCGTCCATTTTTCCCTTTCCCTTATCCAAGCCTGGTGCTGTTGTTGGCGGCGCTGTCCTGGTAACTGAGGTTCCTCCTCCTGATGTTTGAGGCAGCCTGAACGGTACCTGGGTCACATAGTCCAGGTCAATAGTTTTTTCAAGTTCTTTCATATTTTTAACTATTTTTTCCTCTTCAGACAAGCTCTCAACAAGGGTATCCAACTGCCACTCTTGTAAGTTTGCATACTGTTCTAGATGTGGATAGTGGCAGTGTTTGATGGCTAGGAGTCTGTACTTTGTTCTCCTGGCAGTGATGAAACCTTGAGGGTCATATGGGACCCACCGGAAACTGTAAGACAACTTATATTTGTCTTTTAGGATCGAATCTGCAGCCTCCCATCCTTCCTTCTTATTCATGATAAAAGGGCCCAGCTCATTTTTGTAGTTAAGGTGTGCTTTTTTCTTTGAGCTGTGGAAGTGAGTGAGGTCTGACTGGATTAATTGCCTGTAATATTCCAAGGCAAATAATCTCATGGGAACATACTTGGGTAATCTGTATGGACAGAGCTCACACCCATACACTCTGAACACAGTGTGGTGTTCATATAGGTACCAATCACCTATTTTGTACTTCTTAGAAAGCTGTAAAGCTTTCTTGATCTCATTTGATATTCTAGGTGGAGGGGATTTCATAAGTATGCTGGAGACTGGGTATACAAACTGATCTACAAATTCACAATAGCTGTAGGGTGAACTTGTGATTTCATGATAGACTGAGGTCCAGAATATGACTGATCTTTTCTCCCCTTTGTTGTCCAGCCTTCTGATGTAGCATGGGAAAGCTTCAGAGTGATGATACATGAACAGGTGGTAGATGTATGCTGAATATCTAAAGACTCCTTGTCTGTCCAATTTGCACAATTGATCATGGATCCTATTGGCTATGAACTTGGCAAAGTTGTACTTTCGGGCAGGGGGTTGTCGTGGGCTGTAGGCAGATAGCATTACGAGCATGGCTAGATCCACATGCTTGCTGTTCTGGTAGCCTAGCACATAGGCTATCATGTCCAGGAGCAGCCTGCCTGAGTCATTGAAGTGCTCATGTGGATAAGGAGGTGGCCCTGTAGGCTGGTTCTCAGGCCACATGTAGTTCCTGGTGACCTTCTGCAGCTCTTCACTGGTCATCTTCTCACCTGCTTCTATTAAAGATCTCATGGAGAAAGGGACTAATAACTCTGTCTGTTCAAAGTGCAGCATTTTGTTGATGGTGTCAGCGTTTATATAGAACAAAATCCTCCCTAGTTGAGTGTTGACAGCTCTGTGCTCCTGATCATAATTTTGAGCACATAAGTGAATGATTTCAGGGAAAACATTCACAGCTGGGAGGCAGTAATAGGGCAGGTTTGACTCCCATATCCCATCTGTACCAAGTCCTGCCTTATAGTCTTCCCTTAATGTGGTGAAGGTCTTCAAAAAGTTTCTGTTTCCCTCAAAATCATTTATGAGACAGTCTTTGTCAACTAATGGCATAGCTTCCAGTTCCTTATTGGTTTGACTCAGTGGAGTGACACTGAGGGAGGAGGATGCAGATGCTGCCATGATACAGTCTGAAAGTGTGCAGCAGGATGCAGAGCTTTGATGAATCTCTTGAAGACTTTTGAGCAGCAGGTAGGTGCAATTGGTGTGATGTCTTCTTCGGGTGTGAAGTTGTTCTGAAGCTAGCAAAGTACTGATGATTTTCAGGAATGTGGATTGTCTAAGGGAATGTTTACTGAGGTATTAGTATTTGTACAGGAAGAGTGTAGGTAACCAGTACTTGGCAAAAAGGAACAATGCCGGATACTTCAGGGCGATTTCTGCAGTTTTAACCCGCGAGCTGGTTTGTACAGAGCTAAATTGGGGCTTAATGGATGGCACAGGTTGCTTATGTCTGATTTGGGTGCTTAGGTAGAGCTAAATTTAGAGTTTTTGGCAGACTTTAATGGTGATTTTGCAGAAAATTGGAATTCACGGGCAGAATGGGAGAAAACGGCAAAATACCTGGCAAATCGACCTGGAAGCTTGCGGGCTGGGTTGCAAAGGCTTAATGCAGTCAAGCCTCGAACTTTGAACGGTTTACTTGTCGAATTTGATGGCTGAATGCAAGATTTCGCGGCAGCAGGCTTGACAACGGCTAGTTCAGCTTCGCATGCAAAATAAGCGAAAAATATGCGTTTAGCCGTTTAAAACGGTAAATTTGGCAAAAGTATGAATTTGGCGCTTTTCCGCCGATGACGTCAGCATGACGTCATGGCGGGGCCCAGGTGAGGGGTGACGTGGATGCTGAGGTGTTAGCCAGGTCGGCAGGACACGGTGGCGGGCGGGCGCAAAGGCGGGGTGACGTCAGAGCGGCGTGGACATGACGTGTAGGCATGACGTGTGGGGTAGCGGTATACGGGGTGGCGGTAAGTGGGTTCCCCGCACCACCTTTGGGCAAAGGCGGTAAGTGGGAGGAGGGCTCCGAACAACCTTACCGTCCGCCACGCGTCCATTGTACGGGATAGGTAAAACCGCTTTCCCCGGACGCTAATTGTCGGCACATCGAAATCTGAAATTGACCGCCCACCCTTAGATCTGGGCGCTGGAGATCTGACGGCTGGCGGGCCTTCCGACTGGTCGAGCATGTTGGGGAGGGGTCCCGCCAGCGCAATAAAATATTCAGTTTAATTTTTGGGCGGAGGACTATAGGCAAGTGGGTTTTTTCGCAGCTTTGGGTTTTTTGGGCCTTTTCAGGGGTTTTCATAGGAAAAAGGGGGTTTTCTGTGCGCTTTCAGCAGAGAGACGGTAAGGGCTTGAGGGACAGGATTTCTGCTCATAACCAGGGGTCAGAGCACATCCAAGACAAGGTTGACCACAGTCCCAGGTGGACTGAAGTCTCCTTGGACCATTTACTTGGCTATAATGCCAAAAGGAGAATATGTAGATAATGCTGGGATTTATACACCTTGGTGTTAGTAATATTAGGGAGAAAGGCGATATAAGGGAATTGTACAATAGGGTTAGTGTTAGTTGTGGAGGAGGGGGTAAGTGGATGTGGAAATCATTGAGTTTATATGAAACAAGCTTGGTTTCAAGAGTAGATCAAAATGAAAAGAACTTTTAGATAAGAAATGTGGCTTTTACAGATCAAGAACCACCATGAAAACTTAGTCTTTTCCATGAATCTCAGGCTAGTGAGGGAATGTTAGAAATGAAATTGGAGGGGAGTGAGGGAAATTAGTCATGCTTCCAGCTGTAATCTTTTGCCTTGCTGCCCACCATCACCAACCTTGCAATGATAGGGATACCTTTCTGCAACCCCTGCTACCTACCCAGCTACTTGCCTAGCATTTTATTTCTTCTTGGAGGGTGCATTTGGACTTGCAGACCCTTACTTGCCTTTTCTTTTCCTTGGCTTTTTCTTTTGCTTTTTCTATCTACTTCTACCCTTATCTCTTTCAAGGTCCCAGATTAAGCTGTTGGGATCCTTTGTTTCTCTACCTGAACTATTTGTCTGCCAAGATTAAGCTGTTTGGACAGACTTCTTTCTCTATTCTACAACTCAAAATTGAAACATGGCATGATCCAGATTAGACTGTTGAATCATCCAAAAATTTTGTAATAAGGACCTCAATATTTGAAGTATTTCACTCACCTCTGATTTCTTGGAAATATGGGATCTTTGTAGTAACAAAGCAGAGCATATTTGGATTTTCAATAATCAATCATGAAATATGAAACCTATTACTATAGGTATCCAACACAAGGCTGCATCATGCATATCAGCCAAAGTAGCACATCACCTCTCCCTCAACAGTAGGCAGAAGTCAAAATATAAAGCACTGGCATAGGTGAGTCTAGCAGAGGTAGTGATGGGTTTCACTTCAGCCGGTATCTTGTTGTACATGTGGTTAAATCTCTTATTAAAATCAGACAGCAACTCACCATTTTCCCTCTTTAAGTTGGAAAAATTGGTATGGTAGTAGAGTAGATCCTTCTTATCCCCCTAATGCTTTAGGAATGCATCATCTAAAGCCTCAATATCCTCTATAGATCTTGGGTTCAATTCTCTGAACCATTTTCTAGCCTCTCCATCTAGGCTTTAGACAAAGACTCTCATCCACACATCATCTTCACTAATGTCTAGGTTATCAACATAGCTATAGAATGATTCAAGATGTTCTTTAGCTGTAACACCTTCAGCCCAGTGAACTTAGGCCTATATTTATGATATTCTCTAGTAGGCATGGCATTCAGAGGAGTGGGTAGTATTAGAGGTCCATACTTAGCAGCTATGATTCTTTCCATTTTGGTAGGTGCTTGTGGTCTTGCCATAGCTATGGTGGCTATAAGGGTACTGGCAGTCTGAATGATAGAGGGCTGAGGAGTGACTGAGAAGACTAAAGGAGTATGATGGATAGAAGGTGAGGTTTCCTTTGGGATTACAACAAAAGGAGAACCTAAGGAATAAGGAGCTTTATGAATTTCTGAGAGTTTCTCTTCACTGCTAGTATTAGATGCTATACTCTCAACATGTATTTGTTCTATTGCAGGATTTTCTTGAAGAGATATAGAATATTGTTTAGGTTTACCTGAACTTGATGCTCCTTTCTGCAATACCTTTGTTTCTTTGATGATCTTTTCAGGGTTAGGTACTGGGTCAGCTTGTGGCTTCTGAGGATTTCTTTGAGTATGCCTCACAAACTGAGCTAGAACTATGAAGTGGAGTTTCCAAGAGGTTTGTCCTTAAGTAGAGTCACCAGATAGATGATTACAACCAAAAAAGTGCCCAGACTTTGTCTATCATCAAAGCTGGATCTGTGTTGTTTCCCAGGGAAGTTGAGCTTCAGTTTCCTCTCCCCGACAATGGCACCAATTATGTTATCACTCTAGGAAACTCTCCTAGGTTGCAGCTCGGAGATGCCTGGTAACATATAATCTTCAATATTGTTCTCTGAACTATTGGAATGGATGATGGTTTGGATCAAGCCAGATAATCGTTTCAACTATGTTTTCACTCCAGACATGCATGAACACCCTCAGCTTGACAAGGCTTTAGACCACTAATGCTCAATAGTTTGTAGATTCAATGGATAGATGGAGAATACTAACCATACCGGCAGATGCATATATATAAACACATATGAATGGCTAGCTACAGGCAGTAAATGAAGAATACTGACTATACCGGCAGATGCATATATAAAACACATATGAATGGCTAGCTACAGGTAGTAAAAGAAGCTTGCAAATCTAATTTATCAACGCAGAGATAAGATGACAATTATCTAGCATTAGACACAAAAGAAACTTGAACAACCTATTCAAGTGCAAGCTTAGAACAGAAGAGAAAATGAACATTGAACATATAACAACAAAAGAAGCTTGTATTACTGGAATGAAGATGAGAAGCTGCAAGGAACATAGTATCAACAGTCTCCAGAAGTTGAACCCTTGTTACATTTAGTTTTCAGCCTTTTATAGGCCTTTTACAATGCTCCTGAGCTCTCAAAGGTTCAGAGTCTTAATCTATGCTCCTTGTCTTGTTAATTGACTGATGCCCTGACTAGGTAAGCATGGGCTTGGAGGTTCCTTCTTTTGATAGAAGAGTATCCACATTCAGGTGGTTTGTTGTGCTGGCAAGGAGCTCTCTCATGCCAGAGATGTCCCATAATCGATTCTTTTGTTTTTGGGCTGAGCGCTGTCGATGCCCCATGATGTTTCTATTTGTTTTGGAAAAGCTTCACTATCTGTTCCATGATCATTCTATTTGTTTGGATGTGCTACACATGTTGTGGCCCTTTTTATTCCCTTTCTATTCTCTATTTCTCGACAATTTGTCTTCCGGACTCTGCTATGTGGTGGAATGGGTCTTCGGGCCTTTGTTTTCCCTTTAAATGTTTAGAGTGACTGTTTTTCTGTTAAACACAGAAAACACTGCAATTGTGAGAAATCCTGCCAAGCTCTCAACATTTCGGACTTCAAAAGTCCTTAAACATGGCATATTTATCTATCGGGTCTGCCCTTAGGGTCGCTATCGCATGTCGCAGACAACCTGTTCCCTTGCTTCCCTTCGTATTCTTGGAATGTGAAAAAACACTGAAAACTATGAAAAATCGGCCTTGGCAGACCTGAAAATATTATATATTTCATTCCCAAACCCTTTCAGGTCCAGGACCTATCACATCGTTGCTGCCCAAGGCTCCCTTTGTATTTCATAAAAATACGAAATACACAAAAAATGCATTGAAAAAGGCTTTCTCGTGGACTTGAAATCTTATGCAATATTATGTATATAACCGTCGGGTCCGGTTATCGGGTCGCCCATGTGTATATATGCCTACTCCCATGTGGAGCTGATGCGATATAGTGATGCGATCAATCGCAATTACATGTTGTTCATGCCCGAGCCCGTGGTTAGCGTTCCTCTGTAATCCCTGATAGTGATCCGGCGATGCGATGTGGGCCATCGATCTGCATGCTTGATCGACGATCCACATTGCATCATTGATTGCAATCGCTCTACGCGCTTACTCCTTCTTCCTCTGTCGATTGTGACCCGCCAATCCGATCATCGGGGATCGTTGATCGAGGGTGTCCTTAGCCGATTCTTAAGTCCTCAATGCTGGTCGATATACAATTTTCCCTTAGATCTGGGCCGTTGATCAGCTAGATCTAACGACTGCTATGCATTGCTCAGTTTAAGCCTCCGATACTTGGTTTTTCATGGTTTTTTGAGTGTTTTAGCCTCCCGATAGTGTTTTTCATCCCTTTTAAGGGCTTTCCTCCTGTGGTAGTTCTGATCTTTGAATGATCCTTAAGCAAATTTCGAAGCCTTTGGTAGTGTTTTGGATCCATTTTTGGGCCAAATGCTTCCAAGGCTAACAATTTTAACATCTTTTAAAGCTTCTACATTCACCTTTTATGCCCATATTATTCTTATGGTAACTTGTAATATGATTATGAAATAGTTGTACTTAACGCTGTTGAATTTTCATATGAGGACTACTTGTATGAACTAGAAGATTCCAATAATTATACCTCTAAGGATTACACATATGAGTACTAATCAACAATAGTTTTTTCAACAAACAACCCAATTCCACTAGGCTCCTTAGTAAAAATTTTATTGGATTCTTTTCCCAATGATGACTCATGATCATTGCACATGTGCTTAACTATAGTACATTGAACATGATGAACCATTAAGAGATATATATTTGAGATAGATAGGTGCAACATGTGCTACTTAAAATTTTGTCACCTTTATTGTTACATTTTTGGGGATGTCAGTGGCATGAAATATCCTCACTGGATGGAAATATGGTATTGTCAATGAAGCAATATTAGAGTGTACATTGTTAATGTTTTCTACTGCTAAATTTATTCTTACATGCAAAGATCATATCAGAGTTTCACTTTGATATAAAGTATGGAAAACATGTAGGTTCGTTTGCATATATATATATATATATTTGTGTTAAGAGGTATTACAAAAACTTATTATTTCTGTTGAAAATGGTAACAAGAAATACTAAAAATAGAAGTGCTAAAAATAGCAGTTTGGGTACCAATGTTGGATTGAGCAATAGGGAATGAAAAATGGAAGTGCTAAAAATAACATTCTATTTTTAGCAATTCAGGATGGATTCCTATTTTAGTCAGTCCCTGGACTAGAAATAGGAAGTAAAATTCGAATTTGATATTAACAGCAGTTTGTAAATTAATTAATTAATTCTTCTAGAGTTAATTAGTTAAGAAAAAGCAAACTTGAAGTCTACGTGAGGACATGCAATAGTTTATCTATTAATTGAGGAATTTATCCATCAGTGAAGGAGATAAGGATGAGTTGTAGTTAGTTGGCTCAGTTAACTGAGTCAAGTCGAGTTAGATTAATTTAACAGTTTGTTAAATTAATGAGAGTTCAATTAGTTAATGCTTGCATGCATGTAACTACTGTATTTTAGATAACTGAGTATTCACTCATTGATAACTCATGCATGTCAGTTCAGACAGAGACCCAGTTGAGACCAAAGAAGGGACAACGTACTATCAGTTGGATGAATATTTTTCCTATGAAGGAAGCTCATCCATGATGAGGATTTATCTCCTTTAGGACTACATAGTTGGATCAGAGGTTAGTGAGTGTGTGAAGAGGCCAATTCACAAAAGTGGCTGCACTGGACCCCAATCAAAAGTGCGCAAAGAAATAGGAGGCTTGGAGGGTAGAGGAGAAGGTTAGATAGAGGCCTTTGACTGTCTATGATCATCAGAGTACAGAGGGAGCAGGATAGCTTTTGAGCTGATTATTTTTGTATGTTGTTGAGGATTTCCGCTTGATTGATAATACAGAGATGGGGTTTTAGGCTGGTGCTTTTCCTGGATAAATTCTTCTGTGTTATGTGTGCTTGATTTCTCCATATCAGTTATATGTATTCTTATTGATGTTGCTTATGTTTGATTAAGGTTCTGCTAAATTGTTTGTAGAAGTAAATCAAGTGTTTTTCTTTAGTACATTGCATTACCAAGTGATCTACAGTGGGAATTTCTACATGGTATCAGAGCACATGTGATCAAAGGAGAGAACAATATACTGAGAGGAGATTTCAAAGTTTTGAGTTTTGGGCCGAGATTTTGCACAGCAGATATGAAATTTTATGTACAAATTTTTTAGAAACAAATAGTAGATTTGGATTCCTTGCGGAAAAATACCCAAATTCAAAAAAAAAATCGTCTGAATTGGAGTTCGGATGAGGGAGATATCACTCATTTAAAATCAACTCTTTTTCCAGAAAATTTTGTGACGGCGGGAAAGTGGAAACAGATTGGTGTGCTAGCTAAGAACTTTTATTCACTTGAGGTACAAGATGCATTCAAAGCCTTGAGGAGCAAGGCAAAGGTTAGATACTTGGTGGTTGAGAGGGAGAGTAAATTACCTCTCAACATACAACGCTAGAAGAAGTCTTAGACAATTGTGGAGGAGCCACAATTGGTGAAGCAACTTCAGGAGGTTACGGAGTAGCCACAACTAGAGAATCTGAGAGGATATCGAGTAAAGACATATACACATGTAGAGACCTCCAGTAGGGGGAAATTTCGAGCGAGGTGGGCAAAGGGATCACATGCATCCATATCTCCAGGTAGGAGGTGGGGTGATGTGGAGTGATCATCCTAAGAAGGCTGGAATAGGGGCAGGATTCTTGAGGTACCCAACCTCTTTGATTCGACTTTGCTATGGGAGCTCTGACCAGGTGATCCAGGTGGATGTTGGTGGCCACCCACCAACCCATTTGGACCCCCACAACTATCTCTTTCAGCATTTTCAGTTTCCTTAATTGTAGCACAACTTACTATTTTTAGCAGTTTTTCGGGTCCTGAACTTCCGGAGCCGTTTTGAGGCCCTAAACGATGTTTTTTTGGGAATCTGGGGGCAACATGGGTCTATAGACCCATGTTGCCCTTCCCAAAGTGGTAGTGCTCGGATAGATCTTTCTAACGAGCTATTGTACGCGTCAAACGAAGATCGTATGCCAAAGTTACGACCCCGGGAAATTGATGTACCAATTTACCCAAACGGGGCCCACAATTTGGCGTTTCATCTTCTAGGGTTAGGTTTCGGGATGTGAAGGGTTTTCCATTGTTTCTCAACAATAAATAGGCCTTCGAGCCTCATTGTAATACAGTTCGGAACAGTTCAGAGGCATGTAGCCGCCACATCTCTTCTCAGAGATAAGCTACCATCGCCCTAGCTGGTTTCTTTCCATTTCTGTTTGTAAACATATTTCAGTATTTACAGTAATGAAATGAAGTGTTATTTCCGCTGCATCTCTGTTTTTATGGTCATCGCATCTCTGTATTTATGGTTATCTCTGTAATCTATTGCGTTCCTGTTTAAATCCGGATCAGTGGTATCAGAGCGGTCTGCTTTTTCTCTGTTTTTCTTTGCATGTCCCCAACGAGGTCGGGATATAAGGAGTTAGGGCTTGAACTGGTCGAACCTTTGCAAGACCAGCCTCGCAAATCCCGACGGCCTCCCATGGCGGATGAGAAGAAAGACGAGGGGGCAGGAGATCCTATCAAAATCTTGCTCGAAGAAGCGCTCGAGCGGCAAAGGAACGCGATGATGGATAGCTTTGCGCAGATTCTTCAGCGGCTACCCAGAGGCGACGCATCGGCTTCCAAAAGCGACTCTGGAAACGCCACACCCTTCAAGGTACAAGTTAATTTTGAAATCCCCATCTTCGAGGGTCAAATAGACGCAGATGCCGTAGATAAATGGTTAAATCTGCTAGATGGGTATTTTTCTGTTCATGAATTTTCAAGTCGGGAAAAGATTGTTTTCGCTCTTCTCAAAGCAGCCCCCCACGTCAAGGACTGGTGGGAAACCTACTGCGAGCAGAAGGATGAAAGTACAGGCTCACTATTTTCAGCCGCACCCACTTGGAATGACTTTCGGGATGCCATCAAGGAGCAGTATTACCCTGTCGGAAGCTATGAGGACAAATACATCAAATGGACCACACTGCGGCAGGGACGAGACCAAGATGTGCCAGAGTTCACAAACATTTTTCATACCCTTCGCACACAGTTGGGTATCAAAGATTCTGAGCTGCATCTGGTACTCAAATACCGTGGCTGCCTGCACAGATACATCCAGGAAGAGATGGTGTTCTTGAACATCTCCTCACTTGGCACAGCATACCGATACGCTGTCAAAATCGAGCAAAAGTTCAAACAGAAGAAGCGAGACTTTGGATCTGCAAATCCAAAGCCCAAAGGACAAAGCCAAGGCGGGGTGACCCAAGACAACCCGTCGAAGCCGCAAGAAAAGAACAACACCACGAAGCCGAAGAAGGACACAGGAAAGTGGTGTGAGTTCCACAAGAGTCCCACTCATAACACAAGTGAGTGTCGGACCAAGCAGTCGTTGGTGGCCGAGTTGAAGGCTTCCGAATCAGATGCATGTTCCGACCCTGAGCCAGAACTCGACAAGGGGAATGGTAAAGGGAAGCAGATCATTGATGCGGATCCCAGTGCCACTGTTGCCACCGCCAAGATCAAGAAAAATGAGCCCGAAGATCCAGAGGAGGGGGAGCGTCTTTTCCACTCACAGATGTGGGTGAAGGGTTCACCGCTGCGATTCATTGTCGACAGTGGTAGCCAAAAGAACCTGGTTTCAGCAGAGGTCGTGAAGCGGTTGGGCCTACCGACTACACCACACCCACAGCCGTACAGTATTGGGTGGCTTCATGAAGGACGAGATCTCAAAGTTCGCCAGCAGTGCCGCCTTCCCTACAGTATCAAACCATTCACAGACGAGGTATTGTGTGATGTTACACCTCTGGATGTTTGTGATGTATTATTAGGCCAGCCATACTTATGGAGGCGACATGCTGTGTATGAGTCAAGGCCTCGTGCTGTCATTATTTCTTTGAACAATTCATTATACAGGATACCAGAGGTAGCCCCACCTACTGCCACATCCTTGATCACTACCAAGAAAGGCAGCAAACTCATATCACAGACCAGGAAATTCATTTGTCTGGTTCACTCCCAAAATAAGGGGAAGATCGTTGCTACACCCATGACCCCTGCAAAGGGTTCCTCCATGCAGCAGCAGCAGCAAAAGGATACGGTCATGACAGAACACAGGAACAACTTCTCCTCACCCACAGGGGTACCACATAAGTTTCAGGTGGGCAACAAAGTCTGGTTGCATCGACAGAAAGAACGCCTTACCAGAACCCATCAGAAGCTCAGACCACACCGACATGGTCCTTATAGCAGTACCAAGGCTATGGGGAACAATGCTTTGGAGCACATAATTCCTCCATTCCTTCGCCTGCACCAAATGTTCAATGTGGACCATCGTCGACCATGCTTCCCACCATCACTGGACACATCAGAGATTGCAGGACAAGTTCAGCAGATGGAGGAACTCAACGCAATGGGGACCATTGCTTCCTAAGGGGGGAGGAATGATCCAGGTGGATGTTGGTGGCCACCCACCAACCCATTTGGACCCCCACAACTATCTCTTTCAGCATTTTCAGTTTCCTTAATTGTAGCACAACTTACTATTTTTAGCAGTTTTTCGGGTCCTGAACTTCCGGAGCCGTTTTGAGGCCCTAAACGATGTTTTTTTGGGAATCTGGGGGCAACATGGGTCTATAGACCGATGTTGCCCTTCCCAAAGTGGTAGTGCTCGGATAGATCTTTCTAACGAGCTATTGTACGCGTCAAACGAAGATCGTATGCCAAAGTTACGACCCCGGGAAATTGATGTACCAATTTACCCAAACGGGGCCCACAATTTGGCGTTTCATCTTCTAGGGTTAGGTTTCGGGATGTGAAGGGTTTTCCATTGTTTCTCAACAATAAATAGGCCTTCGAGCCTCATTGTAATACAGTTCGGAACAGTTCAGAGGCATGTAGCCGCCACATCTCTTCTCAGAGATAAGCTACCATCGCCCTAGCTGGTTTCTTTCCATTTCTGTTTGTAAACATATTTCAGTATTTACAGTAATGAAATGAAGTGTTATTTCCGCTGCATCTCTGTTTTTATGGTCATCGCATCTCTGTATTTATGGTTATCTCTGTAATCTATTGCGTTCCTGTTTAAATCCGGATCACCAGGAGTAGTGGGACTGACTGATTGGGTAGAGATAGATGTGGATGGAGCAACAGAGAGAGCTACAGTGTAGGAGTCCGAAGACAACACATAGCTAGCAAGCTACAACAATGCGAGAGGCACAAGTGTGTTGCACCAGTGCAGGATGGCATAGGGAGGTGTGCAACAGTGCGAGATGCATGGAGATGTTGCAATAGCGTAGAGGTCAGAGAGGGAGCACTTGTTAGTAGCAGGTAGAGCTTCAGCATTAGAGTATGTTTCTAGCCCAACAAAGAGGTCAGTTGGGAGTTTTTTTTTGTTCCGAGAGTTGCTGGAGCAACCACGCTTGGTAGATGTGTTGCATGCAGAACATTCTAGAGGTACAGGATCAGGTTTGAGTTGAAGCCTTTCTTGTTGAGAGGGAGTGTTGAAAATGGCAACAAGAAATGCTAAAAATAGAAGTGCTAAAAATAGCAATTTGAGTACTAGTGCTGGATTGAGCAATAGGGAATGAAAAATGGAAATGCTAAAAATAACATTCCAGTTTTAGCAGTTCAGGATGGATTCCTATTTTAGTTAGACCTTGGACTAGAAAAAGGAAGTAAAATTCGAATTTGATATTAACAACAGTTTGTTAATTAATTAATTAATTCTTCTTGAGTTAATTAGTTAAGGAAAGCAAACTTGAAGTCTATCTGAGGACATGCAACAATTTATCTATTAATTGAAGAATTTATCCATCAGTTAAAGAGATAAGGATGAGTTGTAATTAGTTGGCTCAGTTAACTAAGTCAAGTCTAGTTAGATTAATTTAACAGTTTGTTAAATTAATGAGAGTTAAATTAGTTAATGCTTGCATGCATGTAACTACTGTATTTCAAATAACTGAGTATTCACCCATGGATAACTCATACATGTCAGTTCAGACAGAGACCTAGTTGAGATCAAAGAACGGACAATGTACTATTAGTTGGATGAATATTTTTCCTATAAAGGAAGCTCATCCATGATGAGGATTTATCTCCTTAAGGACTACGTAATTGGATCAGAGATTAGTGAGTGTGTGAAGAGGCCAATTCACACAAGTGGCTGCACTGGACCCCAATCAAAATTGCGCAAAGAAATAGGAGGCTTGGAGGGCAGAGGAGACTGTTAGATAAAGGATTTTGACTGTCTATGATCATTAGAGTACAGAGAGAGAAGGATATCTTTTGAGATGATTATTTTTGTATGTCGTTGAGGATTTCCACTTGATTGATAATACAGAGATGGGGTTTTAGGCTGGTGCTTTTCCCGGATAAATTCTTGTGTGTTATGTGTGATTGATTCCTTCTTATGAGTTATATGTGTTCATGCTTGATGTTGCTCATGGTTGATTAGCTTCCGCAAAGTTTATGGTAGATGTAGATCTCGTATTATTCTTTAGTACATTGCATATATCAGTTTGATCTGCAGGTGGGAATTTCTACACTTTCAAGCTATTTTCTTCCTAATCACAATTTTCAGTGTATAGAATAATGTTGTGTTTATATCTACATTGTATTGTGAATTTCCAGTGTATAGAATAATGTCGTGTCTATATTTAATTTATATTGTATTGTGAATTATGTGTTGTATAAGGTAATATTATTAGTCTCTACATTTAATTTTTATCACCAACTTGATATAGTTGTCAGGTCAACCATCTAGGAAGAAAATAACATATGTATTAATCTTATGTAGTCTTGTAATGTTAGTCTTTCAAATAGAATAGAAAACCTAGATGATGTGATGAGTTTGAAATAATTAAAAGATTTAACATGATAATAATTTGTGATATTCTATGTTTCCACAAGAGCCACAAAAGCAGTGACATTGCAATCTTGTGGCTCTTGTTTAGTAAAAAATTTGCCAAGACTTTAAAAAGTTTTATAATTTATTGAAAGTTGTAGAATTTACAATTTATAAAGTTTAAAGGTCTAATTTTTTAAAGTCTAATTATTTAAAGGGTGCTAGCTCAATGGAAGAGCGTCTTCTTTACAAGCAGGAGGTTGGTGGTTCGATTCCATTGTGCCCTAATATTTATATAGAATGGTGATGATAAGTTTTTGGTGATGGAGACTCTTTTGACCATCACTAATGAGCTTATGGTGACATTTTTTGACCCTCACCAAAATATGAAATGGTGACGGTCAACCAATGCCACCATACATATGCATCAATAGTGACGACCATGAAAGGTCCATCACTATAAATTGTTGTTGTTCATATGAAATGGTGATGATCACTTTTTGTCATTATAATCATTATTCGTGATGGACCTTGAACGTCACCACAACACCTATAATTTTGGTGAAAAAGGCTATTTTGACCATCACCAATGAGCTTATGGTGACATTTTTTGATCGTCACCAAAATATGAAATGGTGACGATCAATGAACGTCACCATATATATGCATGAATGGTGATGGCCATGAAAGGTCCATCATAAGAAATCATTGTTCATATGAAATAGTGATGGTCACTATCCGTCATTAAAATCATTATTCGTGACGAACCTTGAATGTCACTATAACACCTATAGTTTTCATGACGCCACCTTTGGTGATGTTCAATTTTTTGGTGACAAAGGCTAAGATCCGTCATCATTACACATATGAAATGGTGACATTCACTATCCATCATTATAGATCATTATTAGGGATGGACCTTGAATGTCACCACAACACCTATAATTTTGGCGACACCACCTTTGGTGACATTCAATTTTTCGTGGAAAAGGCTCTTTTGACTGTCAGCAATGAACTTATGGTGAAATTTTCCAACCCTCACCAATGTCCCTTTTTCTTGTAGTGAAAGACTGCAAATGAAACAAAACATAAATAATTTCAGCACCTAATCTATGATTCTAATCTAAGGATACATGTACAAAAAGAAGAGGAACCTCTGCTACTAGGGTTGGGCCCTAACCCAAGAGATTCATCCCTCTAAGTCAATTCAGTGTTGGATCAAAGAAACCCTTTTCATTATCACAAAAATGTCAAAAATAACATGAGAATAACAATCACAATTTCTTAATGTAAAAATTGCCCCTTGGCTACAATAAAAAATCAAATCCTAATGAGGCTCTAGGTCATCTTATTTATATAATTGAAGGTACCAACAACTTCCTTAAAATCAAGAAGGCTTGGATTCCAAACTCGAGATTAACTTGTCTTCAACTATCACTAGCTTGGATTCCAATGAACTCGGTGGGCTTGGCTTCTTGTAACTTTGAGCATATGAGATTTGGTGGAGGAACCTTTGAGTGATTGAGGAGTTAAGGAGGGAGATCCAATCTCCTAAAATTCCTCTTGCTTGCCTACTTTGAGTTCCTACACTTAAATTAGCCAAACATTTCTCCAAATCCTGCAATTAATGCACATTAGGCCACATGACATAACATCTCACCTTTACCCTTCTCACTAAGAAAAATATGATAAAATATGTAAAGAAATGTGAGAAAAAATTATTTTAATAAGATGGAGAGTGGCATTAAGGCCCATATAATTTACCTATTGATGAGCCTCATCACTGTGCATTATATTGAAGTGATCAATTCCAATAATACAAAGATTTTTATTCCATGATTCCTATATCAAGCAATTGGTGATGTACCTTCTCATGTGAAATTGTTATTTTCTCAAATTTCCATATGTTTTTCTGTCTCTATTGTTTCAAGATGATAAAGGGCCAAATTTGGTTAAGTGTACTTTGCTCTGGTTTGTAAACAATATCAATGTTTTCATTCTGATACTAAGTATAGAATTCATCCCAACATGCTTTATATTTAATTGAAATTAAATCATATTCCTCCTATACACTCCATAAATATTTTAAAAAGATCCAAAAGTTTTCTTATCTTGCCCTGTTACAACTGCTCTGTCATTTTTGTCTTTGATCACCCAAAGACTTGTGACTCCATGCCCAATGGAATTTCCCTGCAATTTTCAACCAAATCTTTAAAAAACTAATCTTAGAACTCAACAACTAGCATAATATCTTAAAACATAAATCTAAATCACAAAGAGAGATCCCTCTCTAAAGCTGGAAGGCTAGATCCCGACTTTGCAAGTGTCATTGTGGTTACCTCTGGGTTTCTCTCCATAACCTAGGGGAATTAAAAAGTGATAACACTACATTTGAAACCCTCATTTAGAAAGAATTAAGAAAGTCTCTATATGCTTAGATTATATTTAAATTTTTCATTCAACATGGGTCTTTGATCTAGTCCCCATAAGAAAGAAGTCTGGGGAGATACGTCTGTGCATTGATTTTCGTAATCTAAATCATGGCTTAGACAAGGATAATTACCTCGTGTTGTTAATGAAATATATTTTATAGACATTATCGTGGTGAGAAATGTTTTCGTTGCTAGATAGTTTTTTTGGATACAACTAGGTTCTAGTGGTGGAACCCGATAGACATAAGACTAGCTTCAAACTAAAATGGGGTACATTTCCTTTTAAGAGAATTCCTTTTGGGATAATTCATGCAAGAGCTTCTTTCCAACACGTGATGTACATAAATTTTCATGATTTGATTGGTCAAATAATTTCAGTTTACTTAGATGACATGACCATGTTCTCAAAGAAGAGATTTGATCACTTGCATCATCTAAGGAAAATCTTTGAGTGATGTTGCAAATACAGGATATTGCTTAATCTTAAGAAAATAACTTTCCTAGTGTCTGAGAAAAATATCTTGGGCCATATTATTGGAAAAAGTGGGTTAAAGTGGACCTATAGTGGGTCAAAAATATAACTCATATTCCCTTCTCGGTAAGGAAAAATGCTATGCAATCCTTCTTAGGGAAAATCAAATTCCTTTGTAAATTCATCTAAGACTATGCATAGATCGTAAAACCATTACAAGAGATGATGAATAAGGATGCAATATATAAATGGGATAAGAGGGAAAAGGATGTATTTTATAATATTAAGCAAGCAATCACTGAAATTCCATCGTTATATGATCCAAAATTTGGGAAGGATTTCTTATTATATACCTTTGCTTCTGACACTTCTCTTGCAGACGCTCTTGCGCAAAAGGATGATTAAGGGAATGAGAAACCTATTTCATTCATGAGTGTTGATTTGCAGGGCCCATAACTCAATTACCCTACCATTGATAAACAAGCTTATGTTGTTTATAAGGTGGTAAAAATATTTAGGCCATATCTTCTAAAGAATCATGTTACCATCTTTGTGCCACACCCAACGGTCACATTGTTGTTTCTTCAATAAGAGTTTCATAAGAGAACTGTGAACTGGATGAAAAACTTATAGGAGTATGATGTTGATTTCAAGCCAGTTTACATAATAAAAGGCCATGGTCTATGCTAGCTAACAACATAAGCAACAAGTATGCTGGAAGATGACTCTTCTAGATGGGAGAAGGAAATAAAGATGTATAATATCGAATGAGCTAACCCCACTAATGCAACCAATTATTGGTACATAGATGTGTGAAAACATCTTGAGAACAATACCTTTCCCTCACACCGTTTAGCATGAAAAAAGAGGGATATGTGACTGAAGGGTTTATCATACAAATCGTACATGGAAAGATTTTCAGGAAGCACCATAATGGAGTTTTGCTCAGATTACTGGAAGAACTTGATTCAGAAAAGGTTTTGTGTCATCTTCATGACCAACCAACTAGTAGAAATTTCATGGGTGACACTACTACACACAAATTTATGCAGACCGATTACTATTGGCCCACAGTTTTCAAATATGCTCATGCTTATTACCGAAAATGTGTAGTTTGTCAGAAATGTGTTTGCCATGATATAAAGTCAACTACCCCATTGTAACCCATTGCTATAGAAGAACCTTTCCAACAATGGTGATTGAATGTTATCGCTGAAATATTTCCGCACTCATTGAAGTGGCATCGATATATTCTCACTAATACATAATAATTTACACGGTGGCTGAAAGAAATTCCTCTTCAACAATTGAATGATCAGGAAGTCATCAATTTTCTTAAATAAAATATCCTCACCAGGTTCGACATTCCTATGTCGCTTGTTTTTTATAATGAAACTTATTTCTCATCACTTAAACTTTACGATTTTTCATTAGAAAATGGAATTGTATTGAAACACTCATCGAACTATTATCCACAGGGTACCAATATTGTTGATTCAAAGAATAAAAATCTCATCCCCATTATAAAAAAAAATATTTATTTTGAACAAAGGAACTAGCAAAATGTTTTGGTGAACTCTCTATGGGCTAACCATGTTATACCTCAACATTCTCTGAAAACCTCTCCTTAATTTCTGATCTTTGGAAAAGAAGCCATCCTACCTCCGAACATATATCTCCCAATCCTCCAACTTTATCAAGATTATTCGGGGAAACTATGTATTTCGGTTCAGAGTAGGATAGATACTCCCTTGAAACTATAGGAAGAAACTAGGAATGAAAATTCTCTTCACCAAAATCATATCAAGGGATGGTTTGACAAGAAGTCTGCGGCGAAGAAGAAATTCAATGTGGGAAACCTGGTATTGAAGTGGGATAAAGCTAGCCCATGAAGCAAAGGGGAAACACACTAAGTTACAATCCATGTGGATCATATCCTACCTAATTCATGACAATATTTTCCACCACACTTATCTTCTTCAATCTTTGGACGTGAAGATGGATTATCTTTTTGTCAATGGCTAAGATCTTAAACAATATTTTCAATAACACTCTAAGGTTGTGGCCCCACCCTTTGTTCATATTTATTTTCTTATTTCTATTTTCTTTGATTGCTTGTCATGTTGAGTATTTTCTATTGTTTTTCGTCTTCTTTTGAGTAAAACTTTGTGTTAAAGTGTTTTTCTTGGTTTGAATGGAAGTGGAAAAATGGAAAAGGGCCTTATGACACTGCAACATTTGGCTAACCCTCAGTCCTTCTTTTTTGTCTTGGTACATACCTTTTGGTCGATGATATTTCAATCAAAAATATAATCCATTCGTAAGGAGAGTTTTGTGTAGAACCATGATATCCATAACTTTTCTAGGAACATCATTTCTAAGCTTGGTTCTTTTAATTAAATTTTCTTCATGATAATCCAATTTAGTAGAGAAGGGCAAGGGGAAAATCTATAATGAGCATGTCAATATTAGAGGTGTATATATATCTTTCTCTGAAGGAGCAACCTGTTATGCTATCAATAAGTTGGGATGCCTCTTCCACCACATGAAATAATAAGTGCCAAAGCACAGTTCTATAAATAAAATAAATAAAGAAGAGAAAGGATTCATGCGCAGAGAGGTGAAGCTTGCAAATTCATTAGGGTATTTTTTAGGCTTGCTGGCAGTGAAGCAATGCTTGCATTCATGTAGTGACTTCATCAAGGTACTGTTTAGGCCTGCTAGAAACAAAGAAACACCATAGATGAACTCTAAGACTCTGAATATATTGAAGCTTGCAAATAATATATTACCCTTCTCTTGAATCGAAACAATTGTGATATAGCTAGCTTATGAATGTGTTAATTGAGAAAGGAATGAATGGGACTAAACCTATAACTACGTTAAGTAGTAAATCCTAAGGTAATCTAGATTATGAATAAATACTTTCTAGGAAACTAGAACCTACACAAAATTTGGACCAAGGTAGAGAAACTAGAGTTCTACGAGTGCGTTGTCAAGTGCTGTTCCTACTACAACACCCTCAAAAATTTTGGCCTACATCCGATTTTCAGAGTCTACTTTGACCTTGCAACTTGTTATTTTTAGTAGTAATAAGCATTCTATGCATATCCTCTAAGTTTTATAGTCCCTTAGTGGAGAAAACTCAAGTGTCCTCTTTTGACACAAGAAATGTTACATATCACGACACCGGGAGTTATGGTTCATTTCAAGGGGTAAATTTGCTATCAATGAGTCTTATTTATCATATAGGCATGTATTATAGTCATTCCCAAATTTTGAAGCACCGTCGCACTAGTGTCTTTAGAGTCGTCGCAAAGTATATCTTATGTGTCACACTCTGGGGAGGTTGTTATTATTCTGTCGCATTAAGGAGGTCATGTTGTTATTGTGTATTGAGTGTTCAATGTTATGTCGTCAATTTTTCTAAGTATGTGATCATGTATAATCTGTATCCTGATTTCACTTCCACCTCACCCGTCCCACACTAATCCAAATTCTAGAAGATTCTTGCCCGACAAAATTGACCTCACTCAATCTCCTTAAATTGCACATTGTGCGGTAGCAAGCCTTACGTTGATTCATTTCCTCCTAGAACTGCACATTTCACAGATCCTGCCTCCAAGGACTATGCATTACACATTGATAGTGCCTAAGGAGTGCATCTTTACCTTCACAACTATGAACTTTTTCCCTCCAACTAGTCTCCTTCTGTGCAACGCATAGTGGCAAACAAAAAGTTATTTCACTACCTTCCTGAGTTATGCAACTGCGTAATCCCCTAGCCTCTCTCTCTCTCTTGAATTGTGCATTGCATAGTCTTAGTGGAAAATCCTACCTCATTAAGCTCCTGAACTACGTATTCTTCCTGCCTAAACCTTCAAAATTGTGCATTGCATAGCCACAAGATTTAGTCCTTCTCTCCAGGACTCTAAAACTACACACTACGCAATTCTTGAGCCTTCTTGCTAATCTAGTATCCAGTTCCAGCTCAACCTGTGATTCTCATGAAGCATGTTAGACTAGGATATTTTCAGAGTAATGTCATCCTGCCATGATGATTTCCAATTGCAAGTATTATATCTTGACATGACATGACAATGATTGAAGAGAAGGAGGAGGGGACTATGTTGGAAGACACTTGTGAGGTTGTAAGATCATGATTGATCATTGAGCAAGAAGATGAAGGGACTACGTTGGAAGATCAAGATCATGATGAAGACTCCATATCTACAAGCCTTATGGAGGAGGAAGAGGAAGAACATGTATCATATCTAGAGAATACAAAAGATAACAACATAAAGAGTGGCTTAACACTATTATCAAGTTCATGTCATTAATTTCAACTCATGTCTTGTCAAGGTGTCAAGTCAAGGCATCATTTTAATCAGCATTTTCCACATCAATTGTGGATGTAATTATGCAATTTCAAGTAATATGAGCAATGTAATGTAAAGTGGAAGTCCAAGAGTCATCTATAGAATGTGAATAGTCACATAGAAGTCAAAGAGTCTTATGGAAATTCAAAAAGTTAGATGGAAGCTCAAGATTCATGAGGGGAGTCTAAGAGTCATAAGGAAGGTGTAGGATCACCTCATCTATTATACATACACCCTCATAGCTAAAGGAAAGGAATTTCACCCTGGATTCTCTAACTAGGCAGTAGAGAGGAAGATTGTTCTTTTGGAGAGCAAGTGGTATATCTAATGCTCCACTGTTGGAGCTAGTGATGTTCATTGGATCTATGTAACTTGGAAATTTCACGTAATACTTGATGCTCATTAAGCCGACACACTTGTAAGACTATTCTTTGAATTTTTGTGGTGTACGTTGTTGTAATTTTTTACTAAAGAAATTCAACTATTTTGATGGCTTTGGTGCATATATTATTGAATGTGTGTTGTAATTGTTTTAATGATTGCTGCTTCTATGTGAACTATTTGGTTAGTTTTCTAATGATTATTTCATACATATTCTCATGTGTCTTTATTATATTAGTACTATTACTCTTCTCTTAAATACTCACTTTATTTTTGCATTTTAGTGAAATAACATTGGTACATTCTACAATTGAATATTTCAGAAGACATGCTCACTTGTCCATTCAAAAGTACATGTGCGTTGCTCTCTTGTGCTAACCATTTAAGCCAAGGAAAATCTTTAAGAATAATGGCAGTTGGGCCTTAATTTTAGAAGGAGTCCTATTCCAAAAAATGCGAAGTCTAACTTGGAATTTTCATCGGGAGACCCCCTTGCATATTGGCAGCTTCCAACACTGTCAATAGATCGATACAAGAATATGCAAATGTAATTGTTTCACAATTAACTCTAAATATATTATCAAACTACTTTGAATATGGAGATAGCTTCAGATGGAATTTGATATCCAATCTCATATTGGATATTAATAACAAATACTTTGGATATTTCTCAATTTATTTGATCGGTAGTATTATACTTATGTGCAATAACAATATTATATTATCATTTATGGCCTGCATATGCATCATATGGTAACATAATCGAATGTGATGTACGTCTAGCGATGCATTCAAAATTATATAGTCTAATCACACAAAATATTTTCCTACTCAAGAACAAAATTACAATATTCCTTATCTAACCAAATATGGATTTGATTTCTGATGTACCAATAAATCAATAAATTCTTTGACAAAGGAAATTTCTTTGAAACTTCACTTGAAATCCATGTTGTGAAACCAAAAATTTGTATGCATGCATAGAATGAAACTTTTGTACATAAGTTTTTTTATGGCATCTATGTAAGAGTTTTGAACCCATATGTTGTAAATATCCTATAACAAAATAAAAACTACTTGAATTTTCTTATTAATAGTTATTATGTTGCATTAGAATCACGGAAATATTTTTCAAAGGAAAATATTTTTACCATGCCATTGTAAACAAAAATATTGAGCTTGATGTTACATACTACCTCTAATTTTTATTACATTGAAAATAAGCCAACATGTTCAAATGAACTAATGTCATGGAAAAACATCCATAATTTGTTTCTCCAAGTTTTGGTAGTGCTAACACAAGTTGATGAAATGGTAATCACTTGAGTCAACCCAATATTACGAGTGAATCATGATCACAGTAGTCAATCTAAATATAGTGGTCACACATCTATTAGTTCAATTTCTAAAAACCTCCCTTGCCGAATAAAATATATTGACATTTTAATTATTAGAAGATAAGCATCACAATTCAAAACATATCTTGGTATTATTAGTTGATAACATGCAATGAATGTGCTGCACTAAAAAAATCAAGTGAAAAATAGTTTTAGGATCTATTGAAATCAACCTTCACTCAATCATATCTCTTTTAGATCAACCAATAGATGTATTTGATAGCCTACACTAAATAAAATTTTGAGATAAATGACTAAGTGGAAAGGACGTACAAATCATAGGAGATTAAGAATATTAATTAGAATCTCACCCTTCTACTTTCATAGTGATATTAGTGATATTGTTAAATGAGCAACACAAATTAGAATAAATACGAAGCTTTGTTGATAATGAGTTTTATTTATCTTATGAATGGAATACATATGAGTGCATTTTTCACCAATAAATGGATACAATATAGATGGTTTGTTTGACATGCATTTTCCAACATTTTTTCCAACAAGCAACACTGGTTGGTTGTAACATTGACTTAGCGACTTTCCTTATCACTATTCACCTCCATGAATATGCAGTACACCTACTTATGTATTGTGATCAAATATCTGGTAAACATATAGGTTTTTGGTATTTTCTATTGAACATGATGAGGAGACATCAAATCCAAGAAATGCCATTTGCATTCATAAAATAAAATAAAATAAATATATACTACAATAGACGATTTGCATAACTAATTTAATGATTACCTTGACACTAAATTGACTAAAAAATTAATGTGGTTTGGTGTACCTCTTTGAGTAACAAAGGAATATTGGAATATTTTTGGTATTCATCTTGTTAACATGATAAATAAACTTAGTTGTCAAACTTATTTCTTCACACAAACTGCAACAAATAGAAAGTGGTGAAACCTACATAAGCTTATGATTGATATAAATTTTGTTTCTCTACAAAATAAACGCCACTAGGAGAATTGATAACGTTGTAAAATATCCACATATTGTTGCAATATACATGCACCAATGCTTCAACATTTTCTTTGTTGAAGTACTTGTCAAATATTTCCATGCTAAGGATTATTGGTACATGCATATATTCTATAAAAATATTTTTTTCACATAGAATATTAATATAATATGAATGTATTTCTACTACTGCAAAATACCAACTATATTTTTCATAGGTATAAATGGTGACATAAAAGGTCAGCACATATCCATGGGTTCGTGTTGTTACAAGGTGTGCCAAACATGGATAAGTTGAATATAATGTTACGCAAACAATTTACAAAACAGAAGAAAAGATAAATCAACAACTTTAAAAATAGCCTCTTCGAGGGGGAAACCTCCTTTACATCACATACATGAACAATTATTTGATTCTACAAATGATAAGACCTCCTTGGTATATATAGGAGTCTAAGGGGTCACAATATAATTAGAGCCTACATAACAATAATAATATGAGGACACAAAAATAACAATAGTGGGCTCTTATGGGGCACAACAATAACAACATGGGGGCTACATGGGCACAAAAATAACAATAGGGGGCTATGCTAACAATAAAAATAAGGGGGCTACAATAGTACTATATATACCTAACATGCCCCTTTTCTTCAAAAACGTTTTGTCCTCAAAACTTGAGTAGTTCCAGATGCTTCTATATAATAATTTCATCCTCCCATGTGGAATCTTCAGTGGGTAAGTTCTTCCACTTAATGAGATAATATGAAATTAATCGATTCTGAGGTTGTTGAGTTCTTGTTTCCATGATTGCTTTAGGCTCAAATATGATTTTTCCTTCTTTGTTAAGTTCTGGAAATACTATTTGAACTGGGAGCTTGTCACTGATAACCTTCTGTAAGCATGAAACATGGAAGATTGGGTGTACTCAGGAAGATGCGAACAACTCCAATTTGCATGCCATAGTACCAACCCTCTGCAACACCATGTAAGGACCATAACACTTGGGTGATAATTTATTATCCTTCTTAACTTACTTGAGGGACATTTGTTTATATGGGTGATAATTTATTATTTGCTTGTTGTTTCATTCGATTTTGCACTAGAGTGAGGTTATCCTTTAAGATTTGGAGAGATTGTTATTGAAGCTCGATGTCATCTTCCACTACTTGAACCTTAGAATTTTATCTTAAATATGATGTGATGGATGGTGGATGATATACATAAAATTCCATAAATGGGGTCATTTTTGTTGCAATATGGAAGGAAGTGTTATACCACCATTCAGCCAGAGGTAACCACTTGACCCATTGCATTTGTCTCTCAGATACAAAGACATGAAGATATCCTTCCAAACATTTGTTCACTATCTCAATTTTCCTGTCAGATTGAGCATGATAAGATGATTTATGAGCTAATTGAGTACCAAGAAAGAGAAAATAATTTCTTCCAAAATTTTCCAGTGAAAATGGGATCTTTGTCACTTACAATAATCTTTTGGTTTCCATGTAGTTGTTGAATTATTTCCATAAATATAGTAGCAATTATACTGGCTTAAAAATGATGAGATAATGAAAAAAAGTGTGCATACTTGGTGAGTCTATCAACTACCACCATGATAACACTCTTCCCTTCAGACTTGGGTAAGCCTATGATAAAATCCATCGAGACCTCCTCCAAATGCTAAATCGGAATGACTAAAGGTTGTAACAGACTCAGAGTCTTAATTGTATCCACTTCATTTTTTAGGCAAACCAAACATTCTGCCACAAACTTTTGAATATCATATTTAAGGCCATCCCAAAAAATTATCCTTCTTGACCCTGTCGTAAGCTTTTAAAAATACTGAGTGCCCTGCTAAGGGGGAGGTGTGCAGTTCAAAAACAATTTTTTGTTTGAGTTGGGAGTTCTTACAAAGATATAAGTCATCTTTGTATCATAATGAATCATTTTTCCAGCTAGATGTATCAGATGTACTAGGATCTTACGTAACTTTTGAATGATTTTCTACACTTCTTCATCATTCTTCCATTCATCCCTTGCTTCACTTACCCAATCAGGTTGGATAATATAAATGTCATAAAACAATGCATCCACATCCTCATCCTTTCTTGAGAGTGCATCTGCAACAACTTTTTGCGTCCCTTTTTCGTAGATGATTTCAAAGTCATAACCCAACATATTTGTGACCCATTTTTACTACTTTTCCAAAGATAATATTTGTTGCAAAAATTATTTAAGACTATCATGATCTATTTTTATCTTGAAGTGTCTTCCGATTATGTAAGGTCGTTATTGCTTTAGTGCATGTAGTATAATTTCCAATATTTCATTCTCATCAATAGATTTGTGCAAATGCTTTCCTTTGATTGTATGACTTGCAAAAATAATGGGTCTTCCTTCTTACATTAAAACAACAAAAATTCCATTTCGTGAGGCATCACATTCAACAATAAATATTTTTGTGAAGTATGGCATAGCTAATATTGGTGCTTCACACATTTCCTCTTTAAGATGTTCAAAGACCCTAGTTTCATCTAGAGTCCAAGAAAATGCATCTTTCTTCAGTAATGTTGTTATAGGTGTTACTATTCTCCCATAATTATTAACAAACTTGTGATAATACCCTATGAACCCAAGAAATCCTCAAAGATGCTTTATGGTATTGGGAATTTTCCATTCCTTAATGGATTTAATGTTATGAAACCAACTTACAAAATAGAAGAAAAGATAGATCAATGACTTGAAAGATAGCCTCTTTGAGGGGGAAACCTCCTTTACATCATATAAATGAACAATTATTGGATGCTGCAAATAATAATACGTCCTTGGTATATATAGGAGTTTAAGGGGTCACAATATAATTAGAGCCTACATAACAATAATAATGTGAGTGCGTAACAATAACAATAGTGGGTTACTATGGGGAGCAATAATAAAAACATGGGGGCTACATGGGAACAAAAAAAACAATAGGGGGCTACACTAACAATAACAATAAGGGGGCTACAATAGTATTATAGGGACCTAACATAGAAATATAAAGAAGGACTGAATGTTACAAAACAAAGTTTTGATAGATATTTTCATAGCATGGAATCCTCATGATATCCACCATCAAAACATATAAGTTTATGGACCTCTTAATTATGGTCATTTTTATCATATATTTATGAAATATTCACCATAAATCCTTTTCACAATCATGAAAATTTTATTAATCAATTTCATTAAGATACAAGATGATACCATCAACTCCTACGTACATAAAGGAGTTTCTTATTTGAAATGTGACCACAATTCCCCCTTAGAACTTCAAGATGAGTCATAACTATTTATCAAGGAGAAAAGCCAAAAAAAATAAATGAAGATGCTTATGAGGAAATTTTAAATGTTCATGATATATGGATTATTTCAATGTGCCATGTTAATGTCAATTTCTATCTAGTAGCTTCATGTCATGCAATGTTTAAATACATTATGAAATATGCTTCCATAACTAAAAATAGCTATGAAAGAAAATAGGATATTCTGACAAGAATTTCAAATAATTTTGATTATGAATATCCATATGTCCATCCATATAAAAATTATTTGATGAAACAATTGTAGATAGAGACATTGGATCACAAGAAATGTATCACACGCTACTAAAAATCCCACTTGTTCTTTGTAGTTATAACCTATTTTTGTTGGATGTTGGCTACAAGTTATTAAAAAAGGTTTCTTTCAATATCAAACATATTCAATTTCCAAAAAAATCTAATTTTGTCCAAATATATCAATGAAGATCTACATTATTTGAACATGTGTTCCTCATAGACACTATACAATCAAAGGTTTCTTTCAATATCAACCATAATCAATTTCCAAAAAGCTATATTTTTGTCCAAATATATCAAAGAAGACCTACATTATTTGAACATTTATTCCTCATAGATACTATATGATTATGATCATTTAACTCTCGTTGCAAGAAATAATCTTGGAAGCCTAGAGAAAATTCCATTATGATTCGAGTATGGCCATGATTTCTAGCTATTTATAAGGAGAATTTAGAGACTTGTTAACATTTTTTTTAGTGAATTACTTTTATGTAAACCATTCAAAAATATTCTATTTGATATATGTATAGAAAAAGAAATTGCATTCAAAATAGCAAGAATTTAACATATTACCCTTGGCATGTGCATCAAAATCTAGTATCAATAGAAATTATTGAACAAAATGAAGCTAAAATTAAATATCTAATCACTTGTGATGATGAAATGGGAAAATGGAAATGTTGTATTGCATTATCCCTCCTAATTGTATTCAAGTGTTAAACCTTGACAGTCTCAATTCAATATACTTTGACTTGAATCATGTATGGGATGATACCACAATTCTAGATGCAACGTCAAAAGAAGAACCAAATAATTTCATTCACAACACATACTTAATAGGGTCATTCAAAAAATCAATGTCCTTCTTTTGATATTATTGTTCAACATTTCAAACAAGGAAATACAGTTGAACCATTAAAATGATTTCCTAGGAAACTAGGCAAAATGGAAATTCATATCTTATGCATTGCTTCTTTTGAATGATTTAGCTCTCATTCAATTTATGGAAATATCCATTTTCTATTATTACAACCTACTAGAATAGTTTCTTCAAAGATATGAGCTAGAACATTCACTCGAATTTAAACCATTACAAGATCAATTAACTAAAGTGTTTCAAGAAGAATTGATACATGATAAATATGTTATGATTGATGCAATTATATTAATTCTACTTATATTATTAACTCAAATTGATTCACAATTGCATGAATCAATTTTAGAAAATAAATCTATTACATTCAATGAAATATTAATAATTGTTATTGGATATTTTGGTAAATTATCTCATATAAAATATGAATGTTATTTAACCACAAAATATAAGAAAATATAGATCAATGACTTAAAAATTATCCTCTTCGAGGTGGAAACCTCCTTTACATTACATAAATGAACACTTCTTAGATGCTACAAATGACAAGACCTCCTTTCTATATATAGGAGTCTAAGGGGTCACAATATAATCAGAGCCAACCGAACAATAATAATGTAAGGGCACACCAATAACAATAGTGGGCTTATATAGGGCACAATAATAACCATATGGGGACTACATGGGAACAACAATAAAAATAAGGGGCTACACTAGTAGTATAGGGATCGAACATGCCCTTCTCCTTCAAACAAATGTTATCCTCAATGCTTGAGTAGTTATGGATGCTTCTAAATAAAATTTTCATCCTCCCATGTGGAACCTTCAGCAGGTAAGTTCTTCCACTTGATGAGATAATCTGAAATTGATCGATGTTGTAGCTATCAAGTTTTTGTTTCCATGATCTCTTCAGGTTCCAATATGATTTTTCATTCCTCATCAAGTTTTGGAAATATTTTTGATCTGGGATCTTTTCACCTATAACCTTCCTTAAGCATGAAACATGGAAATCTGGGTGCACTTGGGAAGATCCAGGAAGCTCCAATTTGTATTCCTTAGTATCAATATTTTGCAATAGCTTGTAAGGACCATAGTACTTTGCTGACAATTTATTATCCTTCTTAGCTTTCTTGAGGGACATTTGTTTGTATTGTTGTAGCCGTAAAAATACCTAGTATCCTACATCAAAAATTCTTTCGTTGCAATGATGATCTGCCTATTGTCTCATTCGATCACAAAATTGAGGTTATCCTTTAAGAGTTGGAGAACTTGTTTTTGATGCTCGATGTGATCTTCCACTACTTGAACCTTAGAATTTTATCTTAAACATGATGTGATGGATGGTTGATGATATCCATAAAGTCCCATAAATGGGGTCATTTTTGCTGTAGTATGGAAGGAAGTGCTATACCACCATTTAGCTAGAGGTAACCACTTGACCCATTTTAGTTTTTTATTAGATACAAAAAAATGAAAATATCCTTCCAAACATGTGTTCATTATCTTAGTTTTCCCATCAGATTAAGGATGATAAGATGAGCTATGAGCTAATTGAGTACCCAGACAAGAAAATAATTTCGTCCAAGAAATTCTAATGAAAATGGTATCTTTGTTGCTTACAATAATCTTTGAGTTTCAATGTAGCTTTTGAACTGTTACTGTAAATGAAATAGCAACTGTACTTGCTATAAATGGATGAGATAATGCACAAAAATGTGCATACTTGGTAAGTCTATTAACTAACACCATATGACACTCTTTCCTCCAGACATGGGTAAACTTGTGATAAAATCCATTGAAACCTCCTCCCAACATTGACTTGGAATGGCTAAAGGTTGTAATAGACCTAGGGTCTTAACTGTCTCAAGTTTATTTTGTTGGAAAACCAACCATTCCGCAACAAATTTTTGAATATCAGATTTAAGTCCCTCCCAAAAAAATTCCTTCTTGACTTTGTGGTAAGTTTTTAAAAATCTTGAGTGCCCTCCTAAGGGAGAGGTGTGGAATTCCAAATAATCTTTTGATTGAGTTGGGAATTCTTACAAAGATATAAGCGATCTTTGTACCATAATGAATCATTTTTCCAACTAAATGTATCAAATGTATTGGGATCTTGTTGCAACTTTGGAATGAGAATCCACACTTCTTTTGTCATTCTTCCATTCATCCCTTGCTTTGGTTATCCAATGTTGTTGGATAATAGAAAAGTCACAAAGAAATCCTTCCACATCCTCATCCTCTTATGAGAGTGCATCTGCAAAAAAAAATTCCTTCCCTCTTTTGTAGATGATTTCAAAGTCATAACCCTACATATTTGAGACCCATTTTTCATGCTCTTCTGAAGATAATCTTTGTTCCAAAAAGTATTTAAGACTATCATGATCTATTTTTTACCATGAAGTCTATTCCCATTATGTAAGGTCGCCATTTCTTTAGTTCATGTAGTATTGCCAACATTTCCTACTCATAAATAGGTTTGTTTAAATACTTTCCTTTGATTGGACAACTTTCAAAAGAACTAGGTTCTCCTTCTTGCATTAAAACAATACCAATTGCATTTCTTGAGGCATCACATTTTACAATAAATGTTTTTGTGAATTCTGGTGTAGCTAAGACCGGTTCTTGGCAAATTATCTCTTTAAGATGTTTAAAGGTCGTAGTTGCTTTTGGAGTCCAAGAAAATGCATCTTTCTTTAGTAATGTTGTTAGAGGTGCTGATATTCTCCCCTAATTCTTAACAAACTTCTGATAATACCCTGTCAACTCAAGAAATCCTTAAATATGCTTTATGTTTGTGGGGATTTTTCATTCTTTAATGGATTTAATTTTGTTACAATCCACCTTAACACCCTCATGAGATACAATATGATCCAAATATTCCACTTCCTGTACTCCAAAGAAATATTTGGAGGTTTTTTCATATAATTTTTTCTCCTTTAATAGTTTGAGCACCCTGTCAACATGTTGATCATGATCTTTTCAAGACTTGTTGTAGATTAGTATATCATCAAAAAATAATACTACAAATTTTCTAAGAAACGATTTGAAAATGGAATTCATCAAACCTTGAAATGTACAAGGTGCATTGGTAAGGCCAAAAGGCATGACCAAAAATTCATAATAACCCTCATGAGTTCTAAATGCTCTTTTCAGAATGTCTTCATTCTTCATTCAAATTTGATGATATCGTGAATGAAGATCCAACTTGGTGAAGAAAATTGCTCCATGTAATTCATCCAAAAATTCATCAATGACAAGAATGGGAATTTATCTTTAATAGTGAGCTTTTTGATCTCCCTATAAGTCTAACACATGTGCCATGATCCATCCTTATTATGCATCAATACTAATAGAGTAGAGAAACAACTTTGACTAGGTTGAATTACACTAGCCTCTAGCATTTCTACAACCATACGTTCAATTTCACTCTTTTGGGAATAGCGACATTTGCAAGGCCCAGTGTTTGGAGGAAGACTTCTAGGAATAAAATGAATAGCATGATCATGATCATGAATAGGTGGGAGGCCTTTGGGAGTCTCAAATACCTTGGAATGATTGCCCAAGATATTTTAAAGACCTGGAGAAATAGATGATTTTGATGTTTGAATCTCCAGTGAGAATAATTGTGTAATTATGACTCGTTGTTCTTTATTTAGAATATTTTTCATTCCATTAGAGCTGATTGTCTTTCCTAGTTTCCCTGTGATACCCCTTAATTCAAATTCCTTTCCGTCCCAAAAAAAATTCAAGAAAACTTCTTGAAAATTAAAATTTATTGTACCCAAAGATTGTAACCATTGGAATCCTAGTACAACATCAACACCACCCATTGGAATGGAAAGAATTGGACTATTAAATACAAATTCCCCCATGGTTAGCTTGATATTATGGCAATTTCCAGATCAATTGATAGTTCCTCCATTTTCAGCCATCACGTGACACTCTCGTGCTAGATATAGGAAGAAATTCAATTACATGGCTATCTTACAATGAATAAAATTATAGGTACTAACCGGACCAATAAAAATCATTACCTTCTCGTTATTGATATGTCCTTCTATCTTGAGAGTTTGAGGAGTGGTAATTCCTACCAATACAGTACAAGATATGGTTGGATCCATTTCTTATTTCTCTAGGTTTTTTCCCTGGTGTATATCCTCTCTTTTTTACGTTTCTTGTTTTTTTTCTTCCTCCTCTTCACAATCTATGTAAAATAATTTATTCTAGAAACACTTATGACCTTTAATGTATTTTCTATCACAACTGTTACAAAACCCTTTTTCTTTTTTTTCTTCCACTTGTTGTTGTGTCAACCTACTAGGTTGTGGAAGGCTAGGAGCAACAACACTTCCATCTTTATAGTTGTGAGTGGTAGACTTCCTTGTTGCTATAATTCTACTTTCAACATGTCTTGCTACCGTGAATGCCTTCTCCAATGAATCAGGTTTCCAAAGGTGAACCTCATGTTGGATGTTATCATTTAAAGTCCCTATCAAGAAAACAATCCTATGTTCCTCTAGAATATCATTTACCTATATATTTAATTTTTGGAAGTCCTCAATGTGTTCCACCATTGAATCCTTTTGTTTGAGATTTATCAATTGGCTAAAGAAGGTGTTTCTCTTTGTATCCTCATCATTTGCTATCATTTCCCCTGTAAAAATTAACCAAATGACAAGTGGTTTACAAGAACAAAGTGATTGATAACATACAAAATGAATGGGTTCTAAATATAAAGTTCCAATACGTACCTTTTGTGTGTGTTGCACATTATGAAGATCAAAATATTGATCCATCTGTAGTATCCATGTTATCGAATACTTGCCCTCAAAATTCCTCATATCGATCTTTGGAATATGGTGGGTCTTCAATTCAACGTTAGAGTCTATGAAATCATGATTAACATTTCTTTTGTTCTTATCATGAGTTTCACCTAATATATTTTCACCATTAGGATGCATTTCTTGTAGTAACTTTGTCAAACCTTCTTTCAAACCTTCCATGTCTCCTTTTAAACCATCCTTCAAACCTTTCATGTATTCTTTTTAGACATCCTTCAAACCTTCCATGTCTGATTTTAAACCATTATTCAAACCATCCATCTTAGTTTCCATTTCATTTCTGGTTACTCTTTGCGAGAGTGAAATTTGTTACACTTGGTCTCGTAATATTGATATGTCATGTTGCATTTCTTCCTCTTCTTCATGCATCATAGTAGAGCTTTTTGGTTGCTTACTAGGTGTTTCCATTTTCTTGTTTCTGGTCATTTTGGAATCAAACAATGATATTATGCTTCATTATTCCCCTTGAATCACTTCAAACAGATTTTTCAAACAAAACTTATGCAAATTTAAAAATATTACACACATTTTTCTTGCTTTGTAGGAGCTCAATATTGGATCTGTTGTATTTCTATAAATTCAGATCTCCAAGGCCTGAAATTTGTTCTTGTCGTAGCACTCTAATTCTTCTTTCCAATGACATAAGTCAGACCAAATTTGGATTCTTCAAGGTAACGTTATGTCCAATCTCCCACGATGGCATGATTATGGACTGGTTTAGTAGAGAGACTTGTATGGAGTGCCATGTGCCACTGTTTCGACTTTAGGCCATGAAAATAATACACAAGATACTAAGTTCTATGTACTTGCGGCCACTATTTATGAAATTCAAATCTGATGCTCGTATAGGAATATATGATGATTTTTCCAAGGTCACCTATTTGAGATGAAATTTTGTAGCATGCAAAAGCCCTAACTTATTTAGACCATATCTTTGAAAATATAGAGAATTAAGATCTGAAAGTTTTACACGAAGTTCATCAGGAGTTCAGATCCTTGTGGTAAAAATTTCAGATTCTTAACCTTCATAGTAAAAAAATTATAGTGAAAATTCCACAATGACATGTTTGTAGCAAAGAAACCCTAGAATCCAAAGCTTTGATACCAGATGATATGCAACCAGCTCACAAAATAGAAGAAAAGATAGACCAGCAACTTAAAAATTAGCCCCTTCAAGGGGTAAAACTCCTTTACATTACATAAATGAACAATTATTGGATGCTACAAATGACAATACCTCCTTCCTATATATAGAATTCTAAAGGGTCACAATATAATCAGAGCCTACATAAGAATAATAATGTAAGGGCACAACAATAACAATAGTGGGCTTCTATGGGGCACAATAATAATAATATGACGACTACATGGTCACAAAATAACAATAAGGAACCTACACTAACAATAACAATAAGAGGCTACACTAGTAGTATAGAGACCTAATAACAAATCGTTGTATGTAGGTAACATGATTTGAAAGCTTTTGTAGAAAAAGTTCAAAATATTTGTTACTATAGATAATCTTTCATCATCAAAACATGATTTGTTCATCATCAAAACATAGATATAAAGAAATTATATTTTTGAAGATTATTAATAAACATTAGAGATGGAAATGTAATATTTGATGATTGACATAGTTTGATGTCATGAAAATATGCATCTATGGATTCTATTAATTAATACCTACAAGTAAAATTTCACTTATTTCCAACAAACTTATTGATGAGACTTCACAATAGGTGCATACTTAAATCATTAAATACTCGTAATGCATGATGCATTGTTGAAATATAAAGCATAACAAATTCACTAACGTAGATGATTAATAGCTTGAACATGAAACTCTTCTATGTCTTGGTCAATGTTTCATGTTGACATCTAACTCATGGATAGACGCAAGTTTAGTAAATGGGGCACTTGAAACTAATTAAATTTTTTTCTACTCTCTAGTATCAAGACCACCTAAACTCTGAATGCACACCATTGTTTAATTTGATAATTACATTCGTGCAACATGGGACATGAGAAATACAACTACTATGCCAATAACAACTATTGTTGGGGGACATCACAAACAAATCTTGTTGCATATGGCTTGGGTTCTCACTATACACAAATCACATGGTTTAACAATAGACAAAGAAACAAGTGATATTGGTACTACTAAGAGACAAGGTTTAACATTCATAATTATTTCATGACTTAAATGAATGGATGGTTTAAATATATTGATGCCTTTAATATTTGAAAGATATGCAAAGATGAGCGATAGTGCATAAAGTGTTATTAAAAATAAATAAGAACTATGATTGCAATCCTTCTCTTTAGAGTCATTCCACTTATTATTGAATTAGGTTAATGATTTTTTCCTTTAATTTTATAATTAATTTCTATGCTTTCCTTTGGCTAAATTTTGACCACAATTTATGATATTTTTTAGGTCAAAAGAACATTTATCAATGTAAAAATGCTAATAAAAATATATATGCATAATTGATTAATTACTAGGTTTCTTCATCTGCAAAATGATGTATCATTCAAAATTATCTTCAATCATAGGTAAAAAGGGTTGGTGTTGTTATTGTTCTATATTTATTTCTATTATATGAATCCAACTTATTTCATATTTGATATAACAATATTTAAAAAAATAAAATCATATACATGTTTACAAAATAATTCAATTTTATATTTATGTTTACAATTCATTTCAATTTTATAAATCTTCATTCAAAATCTTCAATTCAATTTTATAATTTTAAATTATTGAAGTCTAAACCATTTTCTATTACCTGTTAAATTATTTGGCCTATATTGACATGTTGACATAATAAGAAGATTTTTTAATTGAGGTTTGAATTCTAGTATATTCAATCATACATTAAATTTATAAAAACGTAGATCCTCCCTTGTGGTAGTTGATCATGGCGAGCAATGAAGATAGGCTATGGTAGTACGATGTGTGGGGCTTGGAATCCCAAGACAATTCCCAACTAGTAGATGAGACTTATAATGGTAAAGGGTGGCTTGATTACCCAATGAGCAAGGTTTAAGGCAACATGGTGGAAACGATCTAGAGTATAGAGAAGATCTCAATGAGACTGCTCATTTCTCATGGTAGATTGTATGAGTAGTATGGTCAAAGGCTGTATGAAATCCCAGAGATTTTGATGAAACCATTTCATATATTGGATAATATTCTCCATTTTTGTCTATTTAGGAATTTAGGATGGCTTGGGAGACATATCTCTCCCCTCTAGTTTCATTTTTTCATTCCTCTCTGAAGGCGAGTTAGTATTGGGAAAGTTTTTGAAGACAAAGACTTTCTAGAGAAATTATATTTATGGTTACATCTAAAGAAGGTTGGTATGTCTGAAGCAAACTTGGATTAGAAGTTCCATCCACAAGAATGCTCTAGAGAAAAATGTTATAAGCTGGAGAAAGAATGGGTTTAATTTCATTTTATTGCCCCTATCCAATCAATTTACTTCTTAGTCATATCATTTATTTTTTGTGTTTATGTTATCCTTCACTTTAGTTCTTACTCTCTGTGTTTAACATTTTATGGGATTTCCTTTCTGATGCAGGAGCATGAGGCTTGAAGACAAAAGGCATCAAATTTATTCCAAAAATACAAAAAAAGTTTACAAGAAAAGGAGTGGGATCCTTTAGCTGTCAATTTACAAGTTTACTAGATAAGATTTGAGCTAGGATTTAGGGTTTGAGTGATTTTGTAATAAACTCATGCAGTTTAGATTCATTTGAGATTCTCGAGGAGAATATCAACCAGATTAGATATTGTTTAAGATTAGGCAGATTCGATCTAGTGATTCAGGATTTTATTGTTAGAATGAAATGGTATTTATGTAAGTTCTAAATGATTGTAAAGGGATTTTGACTGATTTGGCTTGTTTTGGCCATATAAGATTAAGTTATAGAAATTATATCTCTATGTATTTTTGTGTATAATTGGTTAATCTCGGAGGTGTTGCATCCCTCCGAAGTATCTCTGTGTATTATTGAATTTCTAGTTTGGCCTGAAAATTTAGAGTTCTGTATGATTTGGTATGATCACGTTTAATTTATTTTTCACTATGTATAATATCTGGATGATCAGCGAGTGTGGGGGTAAGAGTGTACTGATTTCTTGATCGTGGTTGAAGGTTCGCACTCAATCCTAGCCGTCAATCTCAATTTCAAACTTTTAGGTCACAGTCAATTGCAGGGGTTAGGCTTGATTTTAACCCATGTGCTAGTTAAAAACCAACAAGCCATAAGATTTTATGGCCTCTGTTATCCAACAAATATCAGCTCATCAAGTGCTTAGGCTTTAATTCCAAAAACGAACCTGAACTGTTATTGGGAAAACTAGTGTCCATTCAGAGCTGCTAGTCCCACTAAGATGGGTAGCTATCTTAGAAACAAACAAACTAAAGTCACTTGTGTTTTCCTTTATGAGAAATAGATGAGAGAGAAGAAGAGAGTACCAACCTTAGTCTTTCGGTTGGCTCCTTGCTTGTTTCCTCTCCCCTTTGAAAGATCTTTGTCGCTCCTTCCTTACTTGTCCCGCTTCAAAGAACAACTGTAGAGTCAAAGCAACATAATACCATCAAAGCATAGAGATCTATAACCATAAACAATATAGGATCAGATATATATTAACGATACAAATGCATATATCAACACAAGATTCAGAGATATACAAGAATATGGAGGAAAACTCAAATAGCTTTATTGATAGAAGTAGTAGAAGAGAGGATTACAACCCATTGATCTGACCCAGTTCCATCCTCCCAGCATGAAAGCCCTTCTTCACCTCATGAAAAGCTAGATCACCCAACACTATGATGTTCCACAGATAAACCAACAACACTTCCTTGCAAGATACAAAATTCTAGCCTCCGGATCTCTAGGATGAGGGATCCATATATAGATATTTGCAGGTGGGTGAGCCAGCTTCTGGGTTTTTGGTTAGTGTCATTTCTCTAATAGTTCTTGGTTCCACTTGGAGATTTCATGATATCTTACTCGTCCCTGGGCGAATTCAGAGAGGCAAGTGTCACAGGAGAAGTTTCTAGAAGATTCCATGATCATCCACCTTGCAAACTGTCTCTGCCATTTGTCTACTCTCGCCCATTGCACCCTATAGAAGGGATTTTTAGTATGCATTGCACCCCCCGTGTGCATTAGGTGAGATGCATCGCACCCTGACCATGGAGTATGTGATATGGTCCAATTTTGACTAGTTCTGAATAGTTTTTCAGGGAGAACTTCTGGGAGAAGATGTAATCAGCTGACCTTGTTCCTTTAGGGTGTGTAACAACACTTTTAGGGGCTGAGAAGCCCTCGGTTTATGGACATATGAGATTGGGGTTGTAGTGCCCAAATATTTCTATAGCAGTTGCCCCCTAAAGCATGAGGTTGTAAATCTTTTGATGTCGAGTGAAGTGCTTTATCATGAGGATCCGAGGTCTTTCGAACTGGAAGGTGACCTGTAATAAGATACAATACAATACATTATCTTCATAATATTTTCATGATCTAGCTGAGGCAAGCATTCCCATGCTTAGCTTTATAAATTCATTTTCATGTACATAAGACAGACAACCGTCTGTGTGGCAGACTGATGATTCTGGTAGAGCCATCATCCCTTAGCTTGGATGATCATCTCTGCAGTTATGATGTACACTTCATGTCTTTATTTTCCTGAATATATCGTAGCCCGGATGGATGAAACTAGATCCGGGGTCTTCAAACTCATTCAATCTTCGCCCGAAGTACAAGTTGATCCATGTGAAAGGATATTCTGATGTCGAACATGGAAAGACATCACCTGATTACCAGCCAACGATGTAAGCTATTAACAAGCGCGAGAGGAATCACCAATAATGATGATGACCCCCAAGGTACGATAGTACAATTCACGTGTTGCGAATACATGAGTCGATGTCGAACACCATGCAAAATCTTCCAGTCAAAGGCCATTGATGTAAACCCGTCGCCGGAAGTGAGAAACTTGCCATTGAGGCATGCAAGCTTCAAAGTACTGAAAGGGTTGTTCCTAAGTCAACTTCTTGGATAATGAGCTGATGTCGACAAGAAGTGACTCGTCGTAGGAGGGCGTTAATGAATCCCACATCTACGACATGAAACGGAGCAAACGATTTTGTGGAGGTGAAAACAATCTGATGATACAAAGTTCAGGGTGGCAGTCATGAAAGAATGAAGTGTGAAGGTATTGCAGCGAATGAGATGTAAGTTGGGTTGGTGAATTCTCTGAGTGACTTCTCTTGAACATATCGGTGACATTGGAATGGATTGGTAGCATTAACCCCAAAGATGGATGGTACGGAGGACAAATGGTGATATGACCGGTGAACGGCATAACCCAACTCGACTCAATCATGGTGATGGAGTGAAAGTGTCATGTTCAAGAGCGACCTGCTACCAATAAAGTTTCTTCAAGTTTTCTTCCCAATTTTTCCCCAGTCATTGCTGACCAGTACCTCTTTATTTTTGTCAAGCTTGAGGAGGATAACATATGCTTGTTCTATAATTTTCCCTTTGGGCAAACCTGTCTCTATGTTTTAACGAGCCTAGCGACAGTGAAACTCGCTCTTGTTTGCATGGACAAGTTTTTCGCTACTGGTTTAACGAGTTTAACGACAAAGATAACTCAGTCCTTTTCAATTTTAAAGAGTCTAAAAAGAGATGGGAAGGCAACTCCAGTAATCCTTTTTCGTAGTATAATCCCTTAAGTCTGAAAAAGTATAAAATAATATGAAAGGGATGACTTTTTGATAGTTTTAACGAGCCGAACAAGACAAGCGCTCGATCATTTTGTGTAATGATCCCTCAGGTCCAAAAATATTAAAATCTAGAGGAGGGATGGCACTTCTGATCGCTATAATGAGCTGGAGAGGCCAATTGCTCGGCAATGTTTTCATATTTTATGAGTTAGATGAAAAGAGCTTAAAGGAGACTCATTTTTTGAGGAACGAGTGATGTTTTCAGATAGTCGCTGGTTCTAGGTAAGGGTTAGAACTTTTCAATCACAGAAGTGTAGAGAAGATGGCTAATAGAAACACTCATCGCAGTTGTTCCTCAAAAGGGGTAAAAAATCAAATGGAGGCGTATGATTGGCTAGAAAGAGTGGAGGTGATGGTAAGAACACGACCAAGGCTCAAAAGCTGATGATTATGCGATCGCAATGGTTATTTACCGACGGATAGGTTCATTTTTTAATGAGCTTAAACTCTGGGGGAACATTTGCTCATCGTTAGTTTTATTTTTTAACGAGCTTGAACTTCGCGTAAAATTGCTCGTGCCAGTCATATAATAAGGATGTCTCATCGATAGGCTCATTTTTTAGGGAGCTTGCCCCATTCGAAACTTTGCTCTAGAGCCTTTCATTATGAAAGCTAGGAACGACCAACCTACGAGTTTAAAGGGTTAAGAACCTACAAACTAAGAAAATAAATGGTCGCTTTTCACTTGCATGCAAAAAGGTTTGCATGCCCCCAGGTATAACGAAGTAGAGTTTCCAGGTCACCATACAAAAGTTCTTGCATTAGCAAGATTGTTCCACCCACGTAGTAGACAAAACACTTCCTTGGCTCTGTCCATAAAAATGGATGAAGGTGATTCCAGTTCCAATGACCTAACCTTTGACGAGGGAATCCTATTCCAATCTAATCCCATTTTCTTAAACGGACGGGTGTGTCAGACTAGTCATATTAGTACGCAGAAACCTACCTTATAACTGGGGTTTTCCTGCCGAAGCAAACCAGGGCGCATGCCTCCTGGGTTTAGTGATATTCACCGAATCACTCACGTTCATCAGGTGGATTGACTGGAGATTGATGAGACATTCCTTGTACAAAATGACCAGTTAGGGATGGCACTTGACTATTAGCTATGTGTGAACCGGGGAATGAAAGCTGGTCTATGAGCTGGACCACTCTACCTTGATGCGGAAAACTCATCACTCGAAAGAGTGAGGAAACAATAGCTCCCATGCTATAAATGTAGCCATGCACAAGGAGTAGATTGTAATCTAAAGGTCCTTGGACTACCATTACATTCAGGTAGATGGATTGCATTCTCAAAATTATAGGTGAACTTGGAAGGATCCCTAATGGTCGATTGGTTCCTTTGTTGAAGCTTGTCAGATTTCTAATCTCAGGCAGAAGCAATGGTGAACCAAGTGCTTTCCAAGCAGTTGAGGAAAGGATACACACAGAAGACCCTTCATCTATGATAGTACTGACCATGACCATTCTGTAAACTTGTACTATGATTCGGAATGGTACATTGGATGGTAGACGGGGCCTGCCTAGTAGATTCCAGTGGAGGCATATCGACGATTGCCTAAACCTTACAATGGTTTAGATGAATCCTGTCCTTTGAAATCACAAAGCTAAGTAAACGACCAGAACTGACACAAAACACACACTTGTGTGGATTGAGTCGTATCTTGTAGTATCAGCAACGTAGAAGTATAGCTCTCAAATGCTGCGGATGATTAGTCCGCTTTCATGAATGAGTCGAAAGATCGTCGAGATATGGTTGAACGATGTTCTTGATGTCATGGAAGGCATAATTCATAGCCCTCTGAAAAGTTGCCCTTACATTTTTGAAACTGAAAGGTAATTTGTGGTACGCGAATGTGCCCCACAGACAAATAAATGCAGTCTTCGACTGGTCCTGTGGGCGGATATTAATTTGATTATACCTGGAAAATCCATCCATGAACAAAAATATTTCGCATTTGGTGCATTCATCAATTATCTGGTCGATGAAGGGTGTAGGATAGTTGTCCTTTGGACAAGCTTGGTTTACATCCCTGTAATCGACACACACTCTAATCGTTCCTTTCTTTTTCATCATAGGAACAATATTTGATACCCAATCAGTTAGAGGAACCGGGTAAATGAAACCAGCATGTAAAATTTTTTCAACTTCTGCCTTGATGGCAGTGGCTTTCTTCGGGTGCACCTGCTGAAGCCATTGTCGTACCAGTTTGACATCTAGATACATCTTAATTTTGTGTTCAACTATGCTCAAGTCAATGCCTGGTATTTCTTCATATGACCATGCAAAGACATCTCTGAACTCGCAAAAGAGAGTGTAATATATTTCCAGTTCTGAAGAAGAACAAGATTTGCCGACATGAATATTCTCTACAACCTCTGGCTTGGTCGAGATATTTATGGCGATAGTTTCTTTGATATTGGACAGATTTTACTTAGAATCCACCGTATTTACAGTATTTAATAGAAAATCAGAAACTGAAGGATGATCAAGGTCGTTGGAACAATCTTCGTGGAAATTCGGAAGATGGGAACGATGGTGGTAGTCTTGCCATGGTGCCTCTCCTATCATCATTGATTGAATGATCTCCTCGTCTGTAGAATGTACATGTGATCAAGGGTTTGAAGAGGTGCCATATTCCTTGGACCTATCTATCCAAACACTCGATGAGCATTGATTTTGGTTTGCCACCTAGGCCAAGAAAATTGATTGCTACAATATTTCTATTAGGCTTGGAGGCAATACCTGGTGATGATCCATGCTAACATGATGTTCGGAAATCTTCTGAATCTTTGTGGATATAGAAGATACCATATTGAAGGTCTCCACTATGGCTACTTCCGCCAGATTACTCAAAGGTGGTACAGAAAAAGTACCCATCAATGTAGGGTCTTTTAGGAGGCATACTCCGATATTTTGAAGCGATTGAGAGCTTCCATGGATCATCGGGATTCTTCTCGTAACTTGTGAACTGTTGGGGAGGAAGGTTTGTTGGTCAGCGATTGTAATTCCTCCTTGAAAAGGAAATGCAATCTTTCTGAAGTATGTTGACACAACAACAACCATAGCATAAATCCAGGGCCTTCCCAGTAGACTGTTGTAATTGAGGTTTCCATCGATAACTTCAACATCAATTTCTATTGTTTTTCCCCCCAATTCAACTTGCAAGTTACTTAAAACCCCATATGGGGTGTATTTCCATCCATCAAATGCTTTTAACATCATTGACGATCGCGACAAGAGTGGTGAGCCTAATGTTTTCCAGCAACTCATTGACATAATACATGTAGATTCCCCCTCATAATTAATTGTTCGATGAACAGTTTTGTTGAGGGATTTCACTTGGATGAGGAAAAGCGAGTTGTGCTAGTAACTATGGTTCATATCCTTTATGATTAAAGGCCACAAGATTGGAATCCGCTGGGTCAATCCCACCTATTGTTGATAATATAGCTTGCTTTTGGGAGGGGCAATTTTGGAGTACTTCAAGTGTCGACATAGCGGAAAACGATTGGGCTAGATCCTTTACTACATTATAATTTTGTGCTGCTCGGGCACGAGGATTAAATGTTGATTTGTATACTACTCCATTTGGCGGCTTTATCGTTAGCTCAGGAATGATGGGTGGCACAACTTCAGTAGAAGTTGTTGTCGAACTACTAGGTTGATCAGTAGCCTTGTTGTTCGACACCTGTGGATTCCCGTAATATTTATTCCTTGTCGATATCAAAGCATCATTTTGTTTCGAAATGGACGACATAAGCACTTGGGATGGGGAAGCATTGTCGCTAGCAACCAGATTGGTTTCTGGGTTTGGAAACAGATCGATCAATACTGCTAAGGTTTTTTAACTCTTAAAGAACTTCTTAATCTCAGCCTTATACTGACAATCTCTCATCCAATGGTCTTCATCACATATGTGACATGGCCTAGGAGGTTTCTTTTGCCCATAGGGGTTTGTAGAAGATTTTTCAGGAGACGAATCGTCCTGTTTCTTCTTTTTGCTTTTCCCTTTCTTCTTGCCCCCTAGTTGCTTTGGTTCTTTGCCCTTGTCGGTTGACACGGCATTAACCTCCAAGGTAAGAATTTCTTCATTTGAATTTTGACCAGAAACCATACGGGCTTTCTTAGATGTAGCCTTTGCGGTTTTCGTGATGGTCGTACCTATCACACCATCGCCGACATGAGAGTCTTTGTTTGATTTAGGAGGAGGAGGACGGAAAACTCTGGTCTAGGAGCATCAGGGATTTTGTCATAGAGCATGCCAGACTGGGTATAGATCAAGTCCAGATATTGTGCACGAGCAATGACTTGCTCTTCAGTGATGACTCCCCCATTGGCCACATCTTATGATATGATTGTTGGTAACTGTTTTGAATATACGGTTGCCCATTACCTGCAAAGCTTTGTTGCTCAGGTCCTTGGTAAGTTTGTTGGAATTGCAGTTGTTGATATTGCACCAACCATGGCTGTGAGACCATTTTTTGTTGCCCAATACTGGATGTTTGACCAAGATGAGGGGTTATGGTTCCTGTTTGAGCCTGGGTCACTTCGGTTAAGGATCCACTAATCGGCGGTTGTGATTGAGTCGCAGAGACAAGAGGCTGTTGAATTACGACCTAAGAAACTTGAGGTTGACATACAACAAGAAATTCTTGTACTTGCGACACCATCATGATAGCCGGCATAGTGGGAATATTCGACACAAGTTGATTTGGTTGTATAGAATATACAACTCTTGGTTGTTGAGGCAGTATTGGTATCCAACCATTGGATGTGATTCCAGCCTGACCCAAATTCTATTGTGAACTCCCATATGGTTGTTCTCCTAGAGGAAACAATGAAAAGGCATACTGCCCCCCATATGGTGGCAATCCAGTGTTCAAAGGGAAAATTGGCCTTTGGAGACTAGATTGCCCAATTTGATACTGTTGCGAAGGATCAATTTGTTGAGACTCAACATAAGAGATTCTAGGTAATGTTCCGGATGAACAAATAGGAACAGACCATACTGTCGAGACAGTCCCTGGGTGGACTCCATCTAGTGGTTGAGAACCAGTTGGGACAGATGGTACACTATCGAACATTTTCAGAGTGGCGGCAGGAGGTTCCACTATTGCTGTGTCAGATGACACAGTCCTAGATGTCGATGGTTGTTCAGACATATCGAGTCTATCCAAAAGACTTCTTAGCGATTCTACAGGAACTTGTGATGAAGGGAGACTAATTTTTGAAGTAGAAGGATATAGGTGGATTCTAGTTCCAAAATGCAATGGAGTACTGGATGGAAGATCCTCCGTAATCTCTTCTATAGCGATCAGTCCAGGTGGAAGAGGTAGACTGTCAGGTCCGTAAAATAGTTTTGGTGCCAAAGAAGGTATAGACTTTGCAGCGATAGATGCTGGAGGGGTAACACCTTCCAAATTATCCCTAGATGGAGCTGGTTTAGGAATAGAAGTGTTTAGCATTAGACTAGGATCAGTTCTAATGTCCTCTTGTAACTGCAGAACTTCTTCTGTAGAGGCAAGGATACCATAAATAGTTGGAGTAACCGGAGTCTCTGAGGATGTTGAAACACATGTTTCAAACAAACTAGGAGACTTTGACCCAGTTAAACGAGTTCGCTTGGCTCGAAATCGTTTCATTTCCGAAGTCAAAGATGGTTGACTCGTTAGTCTCTGCGAACGATGGGTTTTGATTGCCTTTCTTCCACAATTGCGGATTACTTGATCAACTCAAAATAAACAGGGGAAAATGTGATTCTGAATTAAACGAAATTTATGATGCTTTAACACAACTTTGTTTTTCAATTTTTAAGAGTTGAGAAAAAGCTAAAGATGACTCTAGTTGCCTTCGATTTTTAATGAGCCTAAAGTGACAAGTGCTCATATGGACCTTTTTTTTTAAGGAGTCTTGAAAGGAACAAAAGTGACTACTCTGGAAATCTTGATAGAGGGATTACCAAACCAATCGCAAAACTGCAGAATACTTTTTACGGTAGGGCAGTCAATCTTCTCGAATGCTGTGTTTAGTGCATTGCGATCGATAGGGCGACAGACATGGTTTCCTAAGGATAAAGGATATAGCCTATTGTGGTCTCCCAATATATACTCGACGGTATGTGGGAGCACAAGTCTGTACTAGAACTTGTCATCTCAAAGAGGAGGAATCACCCAACCTACGATGAAAGCAATAGTTACCAGGCTTTATGACGCCAGAATACGTCTCTAGCCTAGACTTCTAAATGTTGTGCGTTAGGTTCCAAAGCGTTTTTATGTTCATTGAAATTTATTTTATAGTTGATCTTTCTTAAGAAGTTTGCCTTTAAGGTTCACCGCGTGATGTAGATATACAATTCCTAAATATGCAATCTAAGATGATAAAAAGTCGTTTATTTTCTTTTTGCAATGAAAATCCTAGCTACTAAGGAAAGAGAAGCGAAATTCTTTCAACATAGAACAGAGAGCACACACTAAGATGCACTGTCCTAAATCAATTTCCACAAGAAGTCTAAATGCAAATGCACATGCATGTATTTTTTTTCCACTTTCTTAATGTGTGAATGACAAAAAGAATGCTAAGTACAGATCTGAACTATTTTTCTTTCAAAGCGACAGTACTAACAATTTTATTTTCAAAAACGAAAGGAAGACGAAGATGACACTTTGCAACTTCGAATTCAAAAAATGAAAGGAAGACTAAGACGACACTTTGCGACTTCGAATATAAAAAATGAAAGGAAGACCACTTTGCGATTTTGAATTCAAAAAACGAAAGGAAGGCTAAGATGACACTTTGCAATTTCGAATTTGAAAAACGAAAGGAAGACTAAGAGCAACACTTTCAATTTCAAATTTAAAATTGCTTTTGACACTTGAAATACTATTAATTCAAATCAAATACAATGGAAAAAGTGTAATCGACTATCAAAAAGAGGAATATTCTTTTCTTTGACTGAAAACAACACTTGCGACAGTTTCAAATCAAAAGACGACAGTTCGATTAAGCTATTGTTTGCAAAAGAGAACTGTAAATGATGAAAAATACATAAAAACATTCACAATTATTTATACAATGGAGGCTGAATAATACAAAGGAAGGGAGTTTCAACAGTGGTATACTGATCACAGATAGCAAAACTACTTAATAAAGCTGAAGACAATGAAGAGAAAACCAAAATCTGGAGGTAGAAACAGTCTTACCTAATCATCGCACTTGTAACACATGGAAACAGGGATGCATCTCACCTCTAGGACACGAGAGGTGTGATGCATCCACATTGCCAATGAGAGACAGTGTGATGGTCCAGGGACGAGACTATGCTTGGTTTTTTCTCACAGTTTTCAGCTTAGTTTAGGGATTTAGGCTGAGCTAATGATAGGTTTTAAACACAAACCATAGGGGCTGATCTAATTTGGTTACTTGAGCTACCACTAGGGCACTTAGGATGTTTGCAAGTTAGATGTTTAATTCATAAACTAACCTGGAGATTGATTGAAGTAGCATTTATCTACTTTGCAGTTGCATAGCAAAAGCACTTCAAAGGCTAGCTGGCTTAACTTGAGGCTCTGTCTGTAGTTTATAAAGCAAACAAATAGAAACAAGCAAACAAGCTATTTGCTCCCCAGCGGAGTCTCCATTTTGTTATCGAGAAAACTAGTGTCCATTTAGTGCTGCTAGTCCCACTAAGATGGGTAGCTATCTTAGAAACAAACAAACTAAAGTCACTTTTGTTTTCCTTTATGAGAAATAGATGAGAGAGAAACAAAGAGTACCAACCTTAGTCTTTCACTTAGCTCCTTAGTTGTTTCCTCTCCCTTTTGATAGATCTTCGCCGCTCCTTCCTTACTTGTCTCGCTTCAAAGAACAACTGTAGAGTCAAAGCAGCATAATACCATCAAAGCATAGAGATCTATAACCATAAACAATATAGGATCAGATATATATTAACCTTACAAATGCATATATCAACACAAGATTCAAAGATATACAAGAATATGGAGGAAAACTCAAATAGCTTTATTGATAGAAGTAGTAGAAGAGAGGATTACAACCCATTGATCTAACCCAGTGCTATCCTCCCAGCATGAAAGCCCTTCTTCACCCCATGAAAGGCTAGATCACCCAACACTATGATGTTCCACAGAGAAACCGACAACACTTCCTTGCAAGATACAAAATTCCAGCCTCCGGATCTCTAGGATGAGGGTTCCATATATGGATATTTACAGGTGGGTGAGTCAGCTTCTGGGTTTTTGGTTAGTGTGATTTCTCTGATAGTTCTTGGTTCCACTTGGAGATTTCATGATCTCTTACTCATCCCTGGGCGAATTCAGAGAGGCAAGTGTCACAGGAGAAGTTTCTAGAAGATTCCATGATCATCCACCTTGCAAACTGTCTCTGCCATTTGTCTACTCTCGCCCATCACACCCTATAGAAGGGCTTTTTAGTATGCATCGCACCCCCCATGTGCATTAGGTGAGATGCATCGCACCCTGACCATGGAGCAGGTGAGATGGTCCAGTTTTGACCAGTTCTGAGTAGTTTTTCAGGGAGAACTTCTGGGAGATGATGTAATCAGATGACCTTGTTCCTTTAGGGTGTGTAACAAAACTTTTAGGGGCTTAGAAGCCCTCGATTGATGGACATATGAGATTGGGGTTGTAGTGCCCAAATATGTCTATAACACGAACTTTTATATATCAAGGGTTATATTCCTTATCGGCTTTGTAAGGATGGTTAACCCTCGTGCAAGTGCCTCAACCGATATCGTTGTTAACTTTCGGATCAATTGCGCTTGATCAAATGGTGGAGGATTGCCGATTAGTTTCACATCACAATATTTCATGAGTGAATGAACCTTGGCCTTAAGAAAATGCAATTTGCGATATCAAACGGTGGAGGATCGCTGATTATTTTCGCATCATAATATTTAATGAGTGAATGAACCTTGGCCTTAAGAAAATGTGATTTGCGATGTGCGATGCTTAGAGGACTTGTAAAGCACTTATCATTTCAGCTAAAATTGAGTAGTTTTGCTAATTTAGCAAAATATCCAAGTTTGGAGGTAGATGACTGATACTCCAAAGGAAGTCCAATAAGAAATTCCATCTGAACTTGTAGAAATCGTTCCTGGATTTGAACGATTGTCCATTACACCTACACCTAGGCCACCATTTGTGGTATCAGAGTAGCCTACTGACACTGAAAATGATCTCAAGGATCAGAAAAAGAAATGCAACATGGATTTCAGAGTTGGAGGAAGAGGTGGTGGTCGCAGAAGAGGATGATCAGTTGCAAACGCTGAAGTGTTGGAATCTATGCAACAAATGCAAGCTAGATTGGAAGCAATGGAAATGGGAAGAGATGCAAATGCGGGGGGTGTCAGTGAACCTGAAGCTAAAGCTGCAGAAGAAGAACCTGCAGATGTAACTCTTGAAATGAGATTCTTTAAGTCAGTATTGAGATCCACATCCAAGCCAAGACTTGAAGTTTCAATCTACATAGGAAGCTTAAGACCTGAGGAATTAATAGATGGGATAATTGACATGGAGAAATTCTTTGATTATGAAGAGACAGATGAAGGAAAGAAGGTGAAGTTTCTGTCACAAAACTGAAGCGACATGCAACACTTTGGTGGGATGGAGTGTAGGTAGAAAGAAGAAGACTTGGCAAAGAACCAATTAAGAATTGGAACATGATGGTGGAAAAACTGAAAAGTAAGTTTCTGCCAAGTGACTATCAACAAACATTATTTAGATAGATGCAAAATCTTAGACAAAGATCTATGACAGTAAAGGAATACACAGAGGAATTCTACAAAGTGAGTATAAGAGCAGGACAAATCCAAGATACAACTAAGAAAGTTGCAAGATATGTGAATGGTCTTAGAATGGACATTCAAGATGAGATAAGTGTACTATCTCCTAAAATAGTAGAAGAGGCTTATTAGATGGTACTGAAGGCTAAAGAAAAACTCATGAGGAAGCAGTTTGCTAGAAATAGAGGTACTTTCCGAGGAAGGGGAAGTCAAGGTGGTAGAGGAAGATCTACAGCACCTAGAGATGGAGCTAGCAGTAGCTCAAGTCAGCATGCACCCACAGGAGGTGATGCAAGTGGCAGAGGGAGTTTTTCCAGAGGAAGAGGAGGCAGAGGTAGAGGAAGAGAAGTTAGATGTTACAGATGTAACAAGCTGGGACACAGAGCTTATGAGTGCCCAGAAAATATAGGAATGAATAAGAGGAATGAAATTGTTGCAAAAATTGAAGAGGAAGCAACAAAGGTAATAGACGAAGAGAATGTACCAGAGAAAGGGGAATCTTTGGTAGTCAACAAAATTTTGTTAAAACCAGCTAAGGAAATTGTTGAACCAGCACAGAGGAAAACCTTGTTCAGGACTGTGTGTAAGGTTCAAGGGAAGTGTTGTCAGATGATAATAGACAATGGTAGTATAGATAATTTGGTCTCCACAGAAGTGGTGGAGAAGTTGAAATTGAAAACAAAGAAACATCCAACACCTTACAAGGTGTCATGGCTTCAAAAGGGATATCAGTTGGTAGTGAATGAGCAATGTGAAGTGGAGTTGCAGTTGGGAAAATACAGAGACAAAATTCTGTACGATGTGATGCCTATAGATGTGTGTCATATATTGTTGGGTAGACCTTGGTAGTATGACAAAGGAGCTATGCATGATGGAAAGAAGAACACATACAAATTTAGCAAAGATGGTGTCAATCATACATTGTTGCCAATAGAAGAAGAGGATACATCAAAGAAACCTGATCCAAAGACCCTTTTGCTGAGTGGAGAGTAGTACTTGCAGCATATGGAATAAGATGAGGTAAGTTTTGCATTGGTTTGCAAACCCAAGGTAATAATTACTTCCACAAAAGTTTCTGATTTACCAATTGAAATTCAAGAGATGCTAAACAGTTATTGTTATATCATTGTAGATGATTTGTCTAATGAGTTACCACCCATTAGAAAAATTAGTCATCACATAGATTTGATTCCAGGAGCAAATCCACCTTGTAAAGTAGCTTACAGGATGACTGCCACAGAGAATGAAGAGATCAGGAAACAGGTTCAGGAACTGTTAGACAAGGGACTGGTTAGGTAGAATTTGAGTCTTTCTGTAGTGCCAACAATGTTGAGCCCAAAGAAATATGGAGGCTGGAGAATGTGCACTGATTTGAGAGCAATCAAGAAGATAACAATCAGGTACAAATTTCCTTTACCTAGAATCGAAGATTTGATGGATTGTTGGAGTGGAGCTAGATATTTTACAAAGTTAGATTTAAAAAGCGGTTATCATCAAATTAGAATTAGAGAGGGAGATGAGTGGAAAACTTCTTTTAAGACCAATGAAGGATTGTATGAATGGATGGTAATGCCTTTTGGGTTATCCAATGCTCCTAGTACATTTATGAGACTTATGAATGAAGTTCTGAAGGAATTTATTGGTAAATTTGTAATAGTATATCTGGACGATATATTAGTTTACAACAGATCTAAGGAGGAACATGTGAGACATCTGAATTATGTCTTACAGAGGCTACAACAAGAAAAGTTACTGTTAAATTTAAATAAATGTTCATTCATGAAGGAGGAGTTGGTGTATTTGGGCTTTGTTGTTTCTGTTGAGGGGTTAAAGATGGATCCAGAAAAGATCAAGGCTATCATGGAGTGGCTTTCACCCAAAAGTGTCTTTGAGGTAAGAAGTTTTCACAGTCTTGGTAGTTTTTATAGGAAATTCATAAGGAATTTTAGTAAGATCAATGCTTCAATTATTGACACAATAAAGAAGGATAGACAACCATTTAAATGGACTGTTGAAGAAGAAAAGAGCTTCCAGTTGTTAAAGAGAAAGATTACTAAGATACCCATTTTGATATTGCTTGATTTTAATAAACCTTTTCAAGTGAAGTGCGATGACAGTGGAGAAGCCATTGGAGCTGTTTTGAGTCAGGAGGATAGGCCTGTAGCTTATTTTAGTGAAAATCTGAAGGAGACAAAGAAGAAAAATTCTTCTTATGACAAGGAGTTTTATGCAGTGGTGCAGTATTTGAAGAAGTGGAGACATTACTTGATGTCCAAGGAGTTCATACTGTATTCAAATAACCATGCATTACAGTACATTAAGCAATAGCCAAAGCTTAACCAGAAGCATGCAAAATGGGTAGAATACCTGCAAAGTTTTAATTTTGTGTTAAACAATATAACTGGTCAATCAAACAAAGTAGAAGATTCCTTAATTAGAAAAAGCATTTTAGTTCAAGGAAGTCAAATTCAAGTGTTGGGTTTTGATTTTCTTAAAGAGGTGTATGAGAAAGATGTAGATTTGAAAGAGGCATTTGAAGCTTGTAGAAATCTTGTTTTGTTAGACAGAAGCAAGTGGCTGGATTATTTCTTGCAAGAGGGACTGTTGTTTAAAAGAAATTAATTGTGCATACCAAGATGTTCTATGAGGGAGAATTTGATCAAGGAGAAACATAGTGGAGGACTTGGAGGGCATTTTGGTGCAGACAAGACTTATGAGCAGTTGAACCGGTTTTATTTTTGGCCAAAGATGAGGTATGAAGTGGAAAAGTATGTGAGAAATTGTAAAGTCTGTCAGTATGCAAAGGGAAGGAGTCAAAACACAGGGTTGTATGTTCCATTACCTATTCCAGATAGGCCTTGGGATATGGTAAGTATGGACTTTGTTTTGGGTTTACCAAAAACTCAAAGAGGAAATGATTCAATTTATGTAGTAGTCGATATATTTTAAAAAATGACACATTTTATTCCATGTTATAAAACCAGTGATGTTACTCATATTACTAATCTATTTTTTAAGGAGATTGTATGATTACATGGGTTACCTAAGAGCATCGTTTCAGACAGAGACACCAGATTTGTTGGACATTTCTGGAGGACATTGTGGAAGAAGCTTGGAACTAAACTGACTTTCAGTTATGCTTATCATCCTCAGACTGAAGTTGTAAATATAAGCTTAGGTAATCTTCTGAGAAGTCTTGTGGGTGAACATCCAAAACAGTGGGATCAAGTATTGGCACAGGCAGAATATGCATATAATGATTCTCCTAATAGGAGTACAGGGCAGAGTCCATTCCATATAATCTATGGAATGCACCTAAGAGGAGTGTCTGAATTGAGAGAATTGGGAAAAGTTGAAAGGAGAAGTGCTAAAGGAGAAGATTCTGCTACAGAAATTCAAGCAATACATGAACAGGTAAAACAATAACTATTGGACAACAAGATAAAATACAAGAGCAGAGCAGATTTGAAGAAAAGAGTAGTTAATTTTGAGGTTGGTGATTTGGTTTTAACACACCTGAGGAAGGAAATATTTCCAAAAATGGAGTATAATAAACTAAAGTTTAAAAAAATTGGACCATGCAGAGTCTTGAGTAAATTTTCTGCAAATGCATATGAAATTGAATTACCCCCTGATATTGGAATATCTCCAATTTTCAATGTTGCTGCTTTGTATAGGTATGAAAGTGAAAATGCAGATGACACAGCAGAGGATCAAGAAGAACAAGAGATTGATTGGGTAAAACCGTTACCTATAACAAAGGAATTGAAGCCAGAGAGGGTTTTGGACAAGAAATTGTTGAAGAAGACAAGAGGATAGGAGTATTTTCATTATTTGGTCAAATGGAAGGATCAACCAATTGCTGAAGCTACTTGGATGACAGATTCCATGCTACAGAAGTTGGGCAGTTCTATAGAAGAGCTCATGGACAGGAGCCCATGAAGAATTTTGTCCTCAGGAGTCTGATGTAGGAGCATGAGGCTTGAAGACAAAAGGCTTCGAATTTATTCCAAAAATACAAAAAATGTTTACAAGCAAAGGAGTGGGATCCTTTAGCTATCAATTTACAAGTTTTCTAGATAGGATTTGAGCTAGGATTTAGGGATTGAGTGATTTTGTAATAAATTCATGCAGTTTAGATTCAGTTGAGATTCTCGAGGAGAATATCAACTAGATTAGATATTGTTTAAGATTAGGCAGATTCGATCCAGTGATTAAGGATCTAATTGTTAGAATGAAATGGTATTTATGTAAGTTTTGAATGATTGTAAAGGGATTTTGCTTGATTTGGCTTGTTTTGGCCATATAAGATTAAGTTACAGAAATTATATCTCTATGTATTTTGTGTATAATTGGTCAGTCTTGGAGGTGTTGCATCCCTCCGAAGTATCTCTGTGTATTATTGAATTTCTAGTTTGGCCTGAAAATTTAGAGTTCTGTATGATCTGGTGTGATCGCGTTTAATTTCTCTTTCGCCGTGTATAAGATCTGGGTGATCAGCGACTGTGGGGGTAAGAGTGTACAAATTTCTTAATCGTGGTTGAAGCCCCACACTCACTCCTAGCCATCGATCTCAATTTCAAACTTTTAGGTCACAGCCAACTGTGGGGGTTATGCCTATTTTTAACCCGTGTGCTAGTTGAAGACCCGAAAGCCATAGGATTTGATGACCTCTGTTATCCAACGAATATCCAGTCATCAAGTGCTCAAAGTTTAATTCCAAAAACGGACCGGAACTTTTATAGATCAAGGGTTATATTCCTTATCAGCTCCATAAGGATGGTTAACCCTCGTGAAAGTGCCTCAACTGATATTTTTGTTAACCGTTGGATCAAGTGCGCTTGATCAAATGGTGGAGGATCACCGATTAGTTTCACATCACAATATTTCATGAGTGAATGAACCTTGGCCTTAAGAAAATGTGATTTGCGATGTGCGATATCAAAAGGTGGAGGCTCGTCGATTACTTTCGCATCACAATATTTCATGAGTGAATGAACCTTGGCCTTAAGAAAATGTGATTTGTAATGTGCGATGCTTAGAGGACTTGTAAAGCACTTATCATTTCAGCTAAAATTAAGTAGTTCTGCTAATTTTGCAAAATAGCCAAGTTTGGAGGTAGATGATTAATACTCCAAAGGAAGTCCAAGAAGAAATTCCACCTAAGCTTGCAGAAATCATTTTTGGATTTGAACGATTGTCCATTACACCCGCACCCAGGCCACTACTTTCCTTCCACTAGTTTTCCCTCTATATTTTCTTGATTTGGTTGTGGGGACTCCTTTTACTCCCTCATTGTTAAATTTTTTGAGCTACATGCCAAAAATGGCCTTTCCTTTTTGAAGCCAACTAGTATCTATGTTCACAATTTTCCCTATTATAACCTCCTTTTTTCCCCTAGTCCCTTTATTTAGTGTCCTAGTTACTCTCTCCTAGGTTGTGATTTCACCCTTAGTTCCACTACAAAATCCCATATTTTCACACACTACATAACCTCCATATTTCCCCCACCATGATCATTTCAGGAAGACTTAACATTAGAAGAGGAGGGAGAAGAAGCTTTATCCCCTCCAGCTGTAGGGCTCAACATAAGGCTGAAAGGTCTGTAATTGTCTATCTCCACTTGGCCTTACTAGTCAACATAAGATAAAGATAAAAGTTGAATAAGAGTCATGACTTGAACGTGTTTTCATCAATGACATATATGCGAAAGATAAGGTGGGAAGCTAGGTTCTCGACACCAAAAGTTGATTTGGATCATGGGGGGCTAAGATCTAGGAAGCATGAATGCTAAGAGGGGAGGAGATAAAAATCTATGGCTACTAAGAAACTCATCACAAAACAACTGAAAAATAAATACACACTAAATACATCCAACATGTAGTGAAAATAAAGATATCAACTCAAGATACCATTTATTATATGCCAGACACTTTTTATTATTACATCGTGGTGGACTAATATGTCCTTTTACAAGGCGAAACTCATTATTTATGGTATTTTTGGTGCCTTCTTGAGTTACAATAACATGGAAAAGTAGCATGAGTGGTTACAATGGGTGGATGACACTTTCCATTCGAACCAAAATCACTTCTACTTGAAACACTAGATACATGCAAACTGTAAACATTTATTGGAAAGTAAAAAAAATAATGGGGAAAGTAATGGTGGAGCATTTAGAGACTGATCAAAGGATTTTTTTATGCATAGATGAATTGCAAAATAGACTAAAATATCAATGGAAAACTCTCTTTCCAGGTAAATAGGGTTGTTGGTATGCAATTTACTACCTCATATGAAGGAGAGGACTATCCAGATACAATCCAAGTGGATTCTCCATCCAAATAGATGGCCATGTATTTTTTTTTATTTTTTTTTGCGATGATCTATATCAATAGCAATGTTTCCACATTAGATATGAAATTTATTATTACTGCTAGTAGGAAGATAGATAAAAAAATGTTACCGACATAGTTTTATTTTTAAATTCATCTAGTATACAATGCCAAATATGTTATTGTTATTCTATCATTTTGGTTTGTCTCTTGCCATACCAATAGAAATAACCATTTTTTTATGTGATACATTTTTCTAGCCACCTGCTTAACAAAAAAATAAAATAAAAAAAGAGATCAAAAGATATAATAAAATTTCATAAAAGAAAAATTAAATCTAACAAATATCATCTAAGTCTACAATATGTATTTCAACTAAAAAATAACTTCTTATATTCTATTCCTTATCTCATATCATAATTATCTCTTAAATTCAACTTACTTTGAAATAATTCACTTAAATTGAATTGGTAACACACTTATAAAAGAATATAAGAAATAATTGTACAATTAGCTAACATGAATGTGAAAAAACTTTAGAGGATTGTATAGTGTTGCACAAAAAATTGTCACCTTGACATTCTGCAATCTGTGTGAGTCCATTACCACTCATACTTTCCTCCTTTGCAAGTCTTAAGCCTTAGTTCCTCATATCAAGCCCTGAAAATAAGAGAAAGCCCTCAAAAGTCTCTAAAACTCTGGTTCCACGCTTTCTCTTTGCATTACCTGTTGTCCCGCACCTAATGGTCATGGCTCCTGTGCACCTGACCGCTCTGTATCTGTGTTATGGGTGCGGACCCCTATAAAATTTAAAAAGGTATGAGTATATTCTAAAAACTCACTTTCAGTCATTTCTAGAAGTTTCTGGAAGGAATCTTGAGGTGGCAAGTTCGCTCCCTTAAGGTTCATGCATCCCATACCTTAAGGAGTTAACCCCTTGATGTGAGGAGCTTATCCCTTTGAAGGAGGACTCTATCCCTTCATAGGTGGACCTGTAACCTCCTCCTCTGCACTATAAAATGAAGCATTATGCTTATTACTTAGAAGATTGAAAGCTGAATATTTTTGAGGTGAAATGCTACTAAAACTTAGTCTTCTTAGTTGAGTTTTTATGAGGAGAGATTACATACCTCTAAGATCTCATTTGGAGAAGTGCAAGGCTTGTCAAAGTAAAGGAAATTCCTATTTCGGACCCTAGGAAGAGCTTGTTCAACATCAACGCTGAAAAGGTTGTAAGGTTCTTCTACTTCAAAGCTAATACAAATAAGTTTGTTTTTCTCAATAAGCTATTGATGTATGGTTTATTTTATGGATTCGTTGATCACCATAATGGACATGATTTATGATATTAGCTATGCAGGTGCTATTTGATGTTTTCTTGTTTGTGATTGCAGGTTCTCAAAAGGAAACTCTTTCGAACGATTGAAGGATGGCTACTACAAACTAGCGTTGGACTTAAGGTAGGGTCTTAACACCTCTATAGTTTTTATTTATGAATCGCATATGTTTAGAGAAAGATAGATTTGTTTGTCTGCTTGTTGCTAGGCTATCTTTTGATACTAGGGAGATCAGTCTTGTCTGCAAGATCGATTTATCCGGCCAAAAAATTGGCGACTCCACTGGGGAATTGAATTTGGTTTTTGGTTTTCCTTTGTCTTTGACTTGAGAAACTTGTTTGCGTTTCTACTTTTTGATTGATGTATGTTGGCTTGGGTAGTTTTTAGAATCTGTATTATTTTTTTACAAAGTTTTTAGGGGACTGCACTTTCTATGTACAGACAGTGCAGGAATTTCCACACTTTTCTTTTAGTACATAGAGCGGTACCGCACCTCATTCATCTGCACTTGGTTCTTCTGCGAGCTGGCGAACCCTGTAATTTTTTTTGAAAAACCTAAAATGTTTTCTTCCAGTTAAGTTTAAGTTTCATTTAAGGTTTTTAGTGTCTACCCAGATCTACATTTGTCCTGTCAAAAATCTCTTATGAGTGAGCTCCGATGGTATTTTTGTTTTAGATGATTTTCTAGAAGTTTTGAATGCTTGGAGTGGTTTTCACTTTGTCTCTATAGTGACTCAAAGATCAGAAGCTTGAGAAACCTTAGATTACCTTGGTGTATTTTTGTCTTCTTGATGAGTCTGACTTGGTTGTGAAATCTATCCTTTGTGAGAAACACATTCAATTTTCTCCTTGCAAATCTTTGAACAAGCTTTGTCATAAGTTTTGAATTTCATTTTTATAAAAGAAAACATATCTGGATGTTTTTGATTGATTTGTTATTCTAAACGAATGAATCCTTAGTTTACTGAACAGCTAAGTATACTGAACAACTAAGTAAAACGTCCTCAAAAAGAATTGAAGTTTTTATACAATTAGGTTTTAGAAGTTTCTAGATCTCAAGGATTAGCTTTTGTAGTTTTGAGTGCTTTCTAGAACTTATAGTTCTCTTTTGAAAGAAATTGTTTTTGTAGTTTCGAGTTTTGAAAAAGGAAAGGGATTTATTGTGAGCATAATTAATAGTCTCGTTTTGAGTTCTTATTAAAAAAGACAAAAAGTTTTTCTTTTCATTTACATGTTGAAAGAAGGATTTGTTTCTTAAAGAATTGCATTCTCAAACTCTTTCTTTTAGCTAGAAATTCATTGAAAGAAAAAACGAATTGTTTATCATTTTGGGTGCATTTTTTAGTGTTTTTGGAGTCGAGTCTTCACACCATCAAAGCTTCATTTCTGTACCTATTTACTTAAAGAACAATCCATAAAAGCAATGCTTAATTAAAATTGATCTAGTAATCTTTTTTATTTCTAGGGCTCTTATCACCAATATAGCTTAGGCTAGTATCTTGGAGTAGGGAGTAATTAACTCTCCAAGATAGTTAAAACGAACAAGTAGCTATATCTTGCAGTAGGAAATAAATCCAATTGTAATTGATACATTCTGGGAAGGTTCTCCTAAAGGAGTCAATCACGAGATCATGTCCGAACCTTTGAGACAATCAAGTCCGTTTCATTGGGAAAGATAGAAGATATGCACATATTATAAATGGTAAACCTCAAATTAACCATTGTCGATGAGCCTGGGGTCACTTGTTGGTAAACCTCAGATTGATCATGTCGAGGAGCCTTCAAGGGGATTGAGCTTTGTTACTCTGCCTTGCGCGTAAGTTAGATCGTAGACTGTTCCTCCAGTTGTATTTGTTGTTATTGGTAACCTTAGTGTCCATAAACTTAAGATTATTTCCTAAGGTGACGGTGAAGGATGGGTCTCACTGTACCTGGAGTAGATGTTGACTAGACTCACTTGGACTCTCTGGGGGTTCTCTTCACTTGAGATGGTTTTGTGAAGAAACTTGTGCTAGTCTGTTTCATTAAGCAGGTTGTCGGGGTAACTGTTCCAACCGCCCTTTCTGTATTAAAATTCTATGATGTTGGATTTCATCACCAACTAGTGTTTTTAGTACGGGAAGTTACTGTTTGTGTGTGGTTTGAACTCTTATATTTTTTAGGCGTGTGATTCAGTTGTTTGTTTCTTTAGAGACTTTAGGTTCTTTTATTGAAATTTTCTTTGTTTGCGTGTGATTATTTTCATCCTACACCAAGAGGTTATTATCCTTGATCGATCATGTCAAGACAGTCATCTATGTTTTTCCAATCACCGGAAACATTTTTATATGGCGGTCCTTCTGTTCCTTCGGGATACCAGTCACTCACTGGTACTTTTTCAGGAGCAACTCCTCGACCGACTGAACATCAGTTATCACCTGGTAATAATGGAACTAAAACGTTGAATGCAAAGTAGATTCTTATGATGTCTGGTAGTATTCCAAATCCTCAACCTCAAGGTAGTCAGTTAACGCCTGGGGGGCAAGGTAGTCAGTTACCGCCTGGGGGGCAAGGTAGTCAGTTACTGCCTAGGGGGCAACCTCAAGGTAGTCAGTTACCGCCTGGGGGGCAACCCCAAGGTAGTCAGTTTCTGCCTGGAGGGCTACCTCAAGGTTTTCAACCTTCAGGACAGTACATACCCCAAGGTCAACCCTAGACTCAGTATACTCCTCAGGATGCTTATCAACCCCAGATTCAGTATGTGCCTCAAGGTTATCAACCTCAAGGTCAGTACCCAACTCAAGGTTTCCAACCACCTTCTGAGTCAATCATTTTTACAAGGAGCTGGAAATGTACCTCCTAATTATCAGCCCTACGTTCAACCAGGTTATGGTCCTCCATATGCACAACCTTTTATGAGTCCATACCCCAGAACGAACATGGTGTGGGATCCGTCTCAAACTCAACAGACTATGCAACCTAATGTGCAGTTATCTAATCAACCTAGACAACGTTTGGTTTCTGGTCCAACCCAGCAACCTATCCAACCTACGGTTCAAACCTCTGCACCTGGTTTAGTTCAGCAGCCTGGGCCTAGCTCACCTCAGACTCCGCCTCAAACTGCTACTGCAACTGCTGCAATTTCTGTTCAACCTACCACACCTATTTCTAGAGTATCTGTAGCTCTGGTTTCTACTATCCCTGCATCAGTGCAAACTCCTCAAGTCTCTGTGCCCCAATCAGGACCTATAGTTCAGACTTCAGTCGAGATGCCTGTAGGAAAAGCTGGTCCAAGTACAAGTGCCACAAGTCAACTACAATTCACTTATCAACTGTACCAGGGACAGTATCAATCCGGTCCTACTATACAAAACTCGGTTTATCATAATCAACCGTATCCTGGCTATACTTATCAACAGCCTCAACAACCCCAGTTTGGTCCAGTTAATCCTGGTTTCCAAGAGGTTATAACATTCCTAATGAAAATCTAATTCCAGGTTATCCTGGATATCCTCCTCGTAGGGCTGGTCTTGTTACTCAAGGTTTTTGCGATCCTAACTATCAGTTACCATTTATTGCAACTTTGGATTTCCCTGATTTGTCATGCCTTACGAACAATCCAATTTACTATCTTCCGTATTGGCCGCCAATGCCTAATAAGTTGCCCAGTGATATCCCGAAGTTCGAGGGTAAGTCAGGAAAGGATCCCTCAAATCATGTTATGACTTATCACCTTTGGTGTGCATCTAAATCTATCATTGATGATTCAATTTGATTGCGTCTTTTTCAATGAACTCTTATTGGTCTTGCCGCCAAATGGAACATTGAGTTACCACGAGGCTCTTTTTATAATTTCAGTCAGTTAGCCACTTCTTTCTTAACTCATTTTCAGTTGCCTGTCAGATATGACAATGGCAC